>CM064874.1:20695623-21295623 GCA_032719365.1 Prinsepia uniflora
ATTGTTTGGATTTGGTCTGAGAGACATGAGGATTGCTCCAGCCCGTCTGGCTCCACCCTCACGGATTGGATATGAGGTTAAATACAAGTGTTTCCTGTATTTTTTCTTAATCTGTGCTTGTTTGGATCATGTGGGGGACAATGTTTAGTCTCTAATGTGCGGCGAGACGAGGCGGAGGCTTATGGGCGGTTGAAAACATCAATGAAAGATGTGTTTTGTATCTCCTTTCAGGGGTGGTCGAATGGGGAAGTGTTTGGATTGGGTATGAGAGCCACATGGATTGCTCCAGCCCATCCAGCTACACCCTCACGGATTAAGCTAGTGAGGACTTTTGATCAGGTTGGTAGGGGGCTATGTTCTACGAAGATATGTAGGGAGTAGGCAACTAACATAGGGAAGGCCATCTCCGTCGCTAAACAAAGTCATCTGACCCGGTCGTCCATTGCCTTGGAAATGATGATTGGGCTGGTTGTTGGGGAGTTTGGGTTATGGTCTAGGGATATGAAGACCATGGGTACAGTGGGGGGTGCCTCGGGGAGGATGCTGGGACCTCTTAAGATGGCAAGCAGTTGGTGGGTTTTAGTGATTTGGAACTAGAGATACAGACTCGTGGGGGCAGGAGGGATAAGAGGGTGAGAGTTGGGTCGGAGGATTTGACTACGAACTTGCTCTCAGGAAATGGGTGTTGAAGTGTAAGCTGTCTGCTGGTTTTAAATCCAGTGCATCACTCTCAAGCTAGGTCTGCTGAGGTGGATAACAGAATTGAAAGTGTTGCTGAGGTGGAAAGAGTTGATGAGGTGGATAACAGAATTAAAGAGATCGTGCAAGTGAGTATGACTGAGCCGTGAAGGTTCATGGAATCTAGTAATTGAGGTGGCAGTGCTTGATTGGTCATGAGAGAGTCATGAAAAGTGTGTGTTTTGTAACCGTGAGTGAGTGAGTGAAGTGTGAGGATAATTGTAACTTCATATGTACGGATTACAATGAATCAAATAGTATGATGATGAGTCTATTGAATTAATAGAATGAAATCTCAGATTGAATTGTGAAGACTGTTAGATTTCCTCACTGGACATTTCATCGAACAGTTGGTGTGCATATCCAAACTCTATGAGCTTAATTCATTCAATCATCATCGATTTCCAGTTTCTTCCCTAAACACTAATCATTCAAACATTGCAAAATACAAATATTCACAAGCTAGTCCTGATACACAAACAGTTTTCAGCTAGGAGATCAAGTAAGAACACTTACTTGGTATAGAAGTAATTCACCCGCAGCATTCATCCGCAGCTTTGAAGAACTCTGTGATGATTTTCAACAATGGGTAGGACCTAGGGAGTCGAGGGGCTCTTCGTCTTACTTCAAGCCCCTGGATCGTATGGTGGCTTCTTCTTCTAGTTCTACTGGCAGTCGTGGTCTGGCTGCTTTCGAATTGGCAGGTATGGCTGCAAAAGTGATAGGAATGTCAGACATGACCCATCACGAGAAATAAGTAGTTTTTGCTGGAAGGTCCGGGAGCTGGGAGGCCTACGGACTCTACGGGCCTTACGATTTTTCTTAAGAACAAGAAACTAAGACTTTTGTTTCTTAGGGAGACTAAGATGAGTGGGGTTCAGATGAGTGGGGTTCAATGGACAGGGTGGGTCTGTCTAGCGACCTTTCTTTCCTTTGGGCACATGAGGTGGAGTTTTTTGTTCGCTCTTCGTCTGTGGGTCATATTGATGGGGTGGTCAGGGGTTTGGGGGATAAGGAATTTCGATTTACAGGGTTCTACGATTATCCTGAGCTCCAGGGACGAAGTTTTTCTTGGGAGTTACTTTGGCAGTTAAACTTTTCACCAGGGTGTCCTCGGTTTGTGGGGGGAATTCAATGAGGTGGAGTGCTTTACTGAACACAGGGGGGTGGAAACGATGGTCAGGTGATGGAAACGTTCAGGTCCATTTGGATCGGGGTTTTGTTAGTGACCCTTTCCGTCAATTGTTCCCAAATTGTATCACTTTTCACCTGAATTCTTGGGCTTCAAATCATCTTCCTCTTTGATTTCGTTTGACCTCTCGTCTTCCCTTGCACTGGGGGGCTAGGAGGTTTTTCCTTCAGGCATGGACTAGGGTGGAGGATCATCGAGAGGTGGTAGGTCAGTCTTGGGGGAGCATGCAGGCTCGGTTTTGGAGAAATTGGAAAACTGCAAGCGTTCTTTGCACATTTGGAGTAGAAGTACGGTGGGCAATGCACCACGTCAATTCCACAAACTCCGAGATATGTTGGACGCCCTCTCTACTATAAATTTTCCACGGAGAGTGAGTTGTTGGCTTAGAAAGCGCTGGATGAGAAATTGGATGGCTCTTTAGCCCAGGAGTAATTACTTTGGAAGAAATGGTCACGCATTACTTGGCTCAGGGAAGGTGATCGGAACACAGAATATTTCATCAGACTACCAAGGATAGGGACAGCGTAATTTTCTACAGGGGATCTTTTATTCCGCTGATCGTTGGTAGACTACTAGTGAGGACATTGGGCTGGTATTTGAGTCTTCCTTCAGTCATCTATTTTGTAGTTCTAACCCCAATTCCATTGAGACTATGTTACAGAGCGTGAACCCTATGGTTCGGCCATGTAATAATGATGTTCTGGATGCTTTGTTTAGTCGGGAGGAGGTGGAAAGTGCCTTGTTCCACATGTTTCCTACCAAGGCTCCGAGTGTTGATGGTATGCCTGCTTTGTTTTATCAAAAATATTGGGATGTGGTGGGTAATGATGTGGTGGATTTTTGTCTGGCAGTGCTTAATGGAGGGGTTAGTGTTCGGGCTGTCAATCATACTTTAATTTCACTCATTCCTAAAATGAATCATCCAACTCGGGGTGACTGAATTTAGACCTAGTTATTAGTGTCGTGTTATTTTTAACATTATTTCTAAGTCTATTGTCAATTGTATGAAACAAGTGATGTCATTAGTAGTTTCTGAGTTCCAAAGTGCCTTTGTCACATCGAGGTTGATCACATATAATATTATTGCTACTTTTGAGACTATACATGATATTAAGATAAGGAGCTCTAGTGATCTCAAGAAGATGATTTTGAAAGTGGATATATCTAAGGCATTAATCGGGTTGAATGGAGTTTCTTAGAACAGATTATGCACAAGCTTGGGTTCTCTTCTTCCTTTGTTCAACTAGAGATGGACTATGTTTCCACGGTTACATATTCCATCCAGATTCAAGGTAAGGCCGTGGAACATATCACTCTAACCCACGGCATAAGGAAAAATGATCTTTTATCCCCCTATTTATTTATATTAGGCTTATTAAACTAAATACACCATGAACAAGCCATTTTGTCTCAAAATGCATCAGTAACTAAAATTTGCCTCAGTGTGCACGAGGAACGGTTACATCGTCAATAACATTGCACCTTCCGTCAATCAGTGCTAGTAACGTCGTTAATCATGATGACGTGAAAATCATATTATAAACCTAAGAAAGGTAATTAGGAAATTTTCTTTAATTTATTATATTTTATATTAAAATTATATTTTAAAAAATTTAAAAATTTAAAACTCATCTTCCCTAACCCAATTCACCCCATCATCTCCTTCCCATAGAGTCATCGCTATCACATTCATGGCAGACCCAAAAATTGATGAGGTCTTCTCCAAAATTAGGCTCAACCCAATTGAGAACGACGACGCTTTTGGGTCGGATGATGAGTCTTTGGAGGTTGATGGGTCTGCAAATCAAGAAAGACCATCGTCTTTCGCTAAGAAACTGACCCAATCAGACGCCAACAATGGCGGTAGGTTCTCTGTGCCAAGGTACGACGTCGCTAGTAGTGGACAATTCGCCTTTAGTGGGACTGGCGACGCCCAAAGACGAGTAGGCATGTGAGCTTCAGTTGATTCCTAACAGTGAGTTGGAGGCTGTGACTAGATCAGTGGTGATCATGGCGATCTCACCAGCGGAGGCAAGAGACGTGGAGATGAACCCAGACTCCGCCAACCCACTAAGCCTCAGCCCAAAAATCACTACTTTGCTCTGCATATGGTTCATTTGGTTGAGGGCTGGTAGCATAATGTTGAACAGAGCCCAAGCGGGCGATGTGGAGCCCTAGAAGATGTAGCAGAAGCAGCCATGTTCATAGCCAGTGAAGAGGACCGGTTCATAACAGCACATAATCTTGTGCTTGATGGGGGTTATACTTCTGCAAGCAGTAGTAAGAGTTATATCTACCAAACTAGTCATAAAAGTAACTAAAGATTTCCCAATAAGTGCGTCAAGATTGAAATGTCATTGCAATAAACAAATACTCCAGACCATTGTGTAACATGAAATTGAAATCGACTAAGCCAAGCATATATATTGTTAAGATTTAAGTGCCACCGGCATGAAAACAAAAGCATTTGCGAAGCTGAGATAGGCTAAGGCGAAACATGATCATCTCATATATAAGATCTTCTACAAAACCTTTTTTCTTCTAACAAAAAAACACATATCATGGTGGTTGTTTAATCACAATACAAAAACTACAAACAATTTCTTAAAAGAGCTTGTTTGCCATGAGATGAAGTTTCTTTTCTGCTCCAAGGCAAGGGTTAATATCAACGTATGCTGCAAACATAAATCTTGTAATTAGGGTCAAAGTGATGTAGACGAACATAACCATCCTTACCTCCACTTGAGAAACTGAAAGTTCCAAAACATAATAAAGTAAACAAATGGCAGTAAAAAAATAAAAATGCTTTGATTTATGATAACGTTAGCGTTGTCGAAAAACAATGACCGCATCGATGATGATAGTATGTATGAAAACTACACATGATTCATCTTGATGTTAACATAAATTTTCCGTAGCTAAACAAATTGTTCAAACATACAAATATATCACTATGAGAGCAGATCACCCATCAATAGAAGGAAAAAATTATAGACCAAAGTAATGAGAAATTTCTGAACACTTTACCACATTGTCACAGCAGCAATCCCAACCAATCTTCACTAGCATAAAATGCATCTTCACCAAGTCCTTCCCCAATTCGAAGTAATTGCAAGATTTTGGCTCGTCAATTTCAAATCATGGCTTTCAACCAAAAATGTATGGAGCTAAAACCTATAGAAATAGGAATTGCGATGCAACAGGTCATCGAGTACAAGTAGGTGGTGCAGGAATTGTGGGAAGGTCATCGAGTACAAGTAGGTGGCACACGGAATTACGAACTTGGTGGTTGGTTGCTAATGGAATGGGTTTAGGGTTTCTGGGTTTTTGCTTTTCTTGATCTCCTGGCAGCTGATTTTGGTGAAGACCTCGTCAATTTCTTGGTCTTCCATGAATTTGATGGCGATGACTCTATAGTAAGGAGATGATGGGGTGAATTGGGTTGGGGAAGATGGATTTTAACTTTTATTCTTTTTAAAGAATTTTGATATAAAATATAATAAAATAAAGAAAATTTCATAATTACCCTTGTTGGTTTTATAATATGACTGACATGTCATCATGATTAACGATATTATTAATACTGACTGACGGAATGTGCTACAGTACTGACGGTATAACCGTTTCTATTGCAAATTGAGACAAATTGCAATTCTTAGTACATTTTGAGACAATGTAGCTTGTTTTGATGCACTTAGCCTAATATGCATGTATGTCATGTACTCAGGGTTTTTTGGCTATCCTCTCTCAAGCACAGGATCGTAAGTTGCTTCATGGAATTTCGGTAGCGCCAGGGGCCCCCAATATTACTCATCTTTACTTTGCACATGATAGTCTTCTTTTTTGTCATGCTCAGTTCCCGGAGTGCTCCAGGCTTTGGCCCTTTTGAAGCTTTATGAGTAGGCTTCGGGTTAGCTTATTAATTTTAACAAATCTCTGGCCTGTTTTAGCTCTACTACTAACCCCATTTTACAGCAGCTTATTTCCAATCTTCTAGCTATTCGAATTGTGGACTACCATGAAAACTATTTAGGGCTTCCCACTGTGGTCTAAAAGATTGATGTTTAACAAGGTAGGGGCGACTCTTCAGAATCGGTTGAGAACATGAAATTCGAAGCTTCTCTAAGTTGTAGGTAAGGAGGTTCTGGTCAAAGTCGTGGCTCAAGCCTTACCTACTTATAGTATGAGTGTTTTTCAACTCCCAAGTCTTTGTCTCATCATCTGTCTGCTCTAACTGTGCGGTATTAGTGGGGGAAGGCTGGGAAGAGAAGTATTGTTTGGATTAAGTGGCAGGCTCTCTGTAGGCCAAAACATTGGGTGGGAGGTGGGGTGGTGTGTGGGGGAAGCGGGGGAAGCGGGGAAGTAAGGGTGGCGTCTGCTAGAGTTTCCTAGCTCTTTGGCGGGTCGTATGCTTAATGCTCGTTATTTTACTGGGGGACTTTATGGGCGCTGAGTTGGAAGCCAATCCCTCCTGTATTTGGAAGGCAATTATGTGGGGTCAAGGGGTGATTGAACATGGGATGGTCTACCGAATTGGCACAAGGGAGAAGGTTCGGATTTTTGGAGACAGATGGGTTCCTAAGCCTTGTTCCTTTCAGCCCTTTATGAATTTTGGTCTCGATCTCGATGCTCAGGTGGTCTCTCTTATAGTCTTGGGGGGTGGTTGCAATGTGGGTATGTTGCAGTTAGATTTCTGCGTTGGGGATGTGGAAGCCATTTTTACAATTCCTATCAGTTCTACAGTCAGATTTGAGGACAGATAATACTGGTTCTATACGAAAGATGGTCGATACTCAATTAAGTTGGGTTATCAGGTGGCTAATGTCCCTCTTGGAGCTCTCTTCCGGTGGCCGACAGGGGGCCTTCTACGAGTAGTGCGGTGTTTTTTTCGAGGAAGTTATGGCACCTGAATGTCCCAAAAAAGCTCAAAATTTTCGGGTGGAGAGTTAGTTTGGAAATTCTCCCTACTTCGCAGAATTAGTTTCATGGGAAAGTGGTGGCTGTTCATACCTAAACTGGTCGGCCTGGTCAAAATCCCGAACCAATCTGACCTGTTCCTGCTCCACCAGTCCTAGGCAAGTCTCAGATTACGCTAACAAAGCCAAGAACGACATAGGAAGACCAAATCTGGTCGGCAAGGCTTACTGACAAGTCATAAATGCTATCCGGGACCACCACAGGACACCTGTCAAACTCCTAGAGGCAGCAACATTTATCACATATTGACAAACACCAACAAACACATTCAATGCTACTATAAATACAAGGGCATCCCCCTCCAAAAGGTAATGACAATCTTGCCCTCACGCTGTCTAAATTACAACAGTACCCTCCTACTTAACTGACTTAAGCATCGGAGACTGTTCGGCCGCATCACACCGGTGTCCCTTTGCATTACCCTCTTCCTGTGCAGGCCACAATATTTCGAGAGGGGTCGCGAAGGAAGCTCAGCGAGGCAGGAGTAGGTTGATCTATTTCTTGCATCAACAGATTGGCGCCGTCTGTGGGAATTTGAAACAACAGCCCACGCTCTCTCACCAGATCAGCCGTCCCGAATCGTACCAAGGTTCATGTCGGACGAACGAGACGAATGAGAGCTCAATCACACCCCCCCTTCACTAGGGGAAACACAACCGGGAGCGTCCCAGATGCCTACCGGCAGACTCTGGACGACTTAATGTGCGAGGTGGCCGCGCTGAAGGCCCACAATGCCAAAATCGACGCGAAGAACCAACTCCTAACGGAGCAGTACGCAAACACGGTTGCCCTCGTGAGGATGTCCCAGCGCGAGGGGCAACCGGGAGGGGAACTGGCCGACCGCTTACGGGTCGAGGAGAGACAGGCAGACAGGCCACATGCTGCGCACACTGTAGTTGAGAGGTCATCGGATCAGCCGCGGAGACAGCAAAGGCCGAACCCTGCTTCCTCCGGTCGCCTCCTCATCCAACCAACGGGGGCAGGACCCTCAGGAACCAAGATCTACCGCGATGCCAGACAGCTGCTGGAAGAACGCCAAGTCGTGCCAGCTAGGCTCTCCTACGAAACGCCAGATGAACGGACCTCGTCAGTGCGGCATCACGGCTCAACCGACCGCCAAGTCGCCACGGAACACCCGGACCACGGGCCGAGGGACAGAGGTTGCCAGACAACCAAGAAGAGCGAAACCCACTCACGGGAGCGTCCGGGCGAGACCGACTCAACGGCCGGTAGTTACTCCCAAGGTAGAGAAGCAAGGGTCCGCCAGGACAAGGACCGACGGCCGAATGAGGCTTCTACCCAACTGCCCAGCGGTCAGAGCGCAGAGATTGAGGCCCTCCTGAAAAGAGTACGTGCCTTGGAAGCAAAGGAAGATAGGAGCAAGGCGCCAGCCTTGAAGAAGGCCAACCCCGGTCCTTTCTCGGAAAGGCTCCTCCGCTCCCGTCACAGAACTGGAGTCAAGCCCTCAAGATTGCCCTGTACACCGGGAAAGGAGACCCCAACACCCACTGGAACAACTACACTTCTGCCTTGGCATACCGCGATGCCTCGGAAGACGAACAGTGCTTCATTTTCAGCTCCACCCTCACCGACGCGGCCTTGAACTGGTTCTACCGTCTGCCGCCAGGCACGATCGATTCCCTTAAGGATCTACACTCTACGTTCTTAAGTCAGTTCATGATCCAAACAATCAGGCTCGTGTCCACGGACGATCTGTTCTCCATCAGGCAGAGGGAGGACGAGACCCTCCAAAAATATGCCGCAAGGTTTAGCTTAGAGTACTCCCGCTGCCAGGATACAGACGACAAGGCCGCATTCAATGCCTTTCGGAGCGGTCTCAAAGAGTCTCCTTTCAAATACGCGGCCCATACGGAAGAGTGGGGAAGCTATGCCGAACTTATGAGAAGGGCCGGCATCCATGCGAAGGCCGAGTTCTTCCACACTCCTCCAAAGGAGAGCAGAGTCACTCTGCCCAACCCCCAACCACAAGCTCGGGAAGGGCTCAACCAAACTCCCATAGTCACGATGACAGTCGCTCCGAGACCGGGAAGAGGAAGCTTCACTTTGATTCTCGCAATCAGGAGAAGCGGGGACGTTCAGGTCGCAACGACCGCGACTTTCACTGCGGGAACCCCCAGGAAGGCAGAGGATTGGTAGCAGAGGGCGCAGGCCCCAGACGCCGGTTCGAAACATACACGATCCTAAACACGACGCTCGGCAATGTCCTATTGAGTGTGGAGGAGATGATCCCGAAGCCCAAACCAAGAAACCCAAACTACCGACCTGTCATCAACAAGGAGGCATTTTGCCAGTACCACAAGTACAATGGGCACACCATTGAGGAATGCATCGCCTTCAAAGACATAGTCGAACAGCTAGTCCGCGATGGCAGACTCGATCAATTTGTGACCCGAGCACAGGCCGCCCCGGCGCGCCTTCAGATTAACACCATCAGTGAAGGCCCGACCTTATCTTCCCCCGTCACCTCAAACCGGGCCAGGAAGAGTTTCAACAGGGCTTCGCAATCCAGCCAGGTACTCAGCATCGGCGCCAGCCGACCCGGCAAGATCGCAAAGACCGGATGGAAACCTATCAGCTTCTCGGAGGAGGAGGAGCGGGGCATCGTTTTTCCCCATGACGATCCCCTGATCGTCCGGGCGCTAATATCAAACTGCGACGTAGGTCGCATTCTCGTCGACACCGGCAGTTCGGTCAACGTACTTTTTTGGGATGCTTTTCAGAGAATGGGTTTGAACGAGAAAGAGTTAGACCGCTAGGTCACGCCTCTTCTTGGTTTTTCAGGAGATTCAGTCCTCCCCCGGGGGATTATCACTTTACCAATCACCATGGGCTCCGAGCCCCTCACCACCACCACACTGACTACTTTCCTTGTGGTCGATTGTCCAACAGCTTACAATGCGATCCTCGGTCGGGGCCTGCTCAACCAGATACGAGCCATCGTATCCACTCACCTCCTGCTTATGAAATTCCCAACACCTTTGGGACCGGGCCAGGTACAGGGAGACCAGCTCTCAGCCCGGACGTGTTATGCCACCTCTCTCACTAAAACCAACCAGAGGCCGACCGAGACAACAGAGACGCTCACGGTCACTGAATCGGCACTCGGTGACGACCCTGTGGAAGCGGGATACATAAAAAAGCTCAGAGACAGCCCCCCGGAAGACCCCCGCGACTTGGCTCACATGCCCCATGCGGAGCCGGTGGAAGAGACAGAGACAATCCCTCTTTCCAGTGAACACGGGGACCGCCAGGTTCGAATCGGCTCGAAACTCAGGCCCGACATCCGCTCCGAACTCATCCAGTTCCTCCAGGACAACGCTGAAGTGTTTGCATGGTCCTATGCGGACATGCCCGGCATTTCCGCCGAGGTGATCTTCCACGGGCTCACCATCGATCCCACCTTCAGGCCAGTCGCCCAGAAGCAACGAAGCTATGATGCGGAAAGGCAAATGGCCATGCAGGCCGAAATCACGAAGCTCAGCACGATCCACTTCGTCCGAAAGGCAATATACGCTGCATGGGTCGCCAACGTGGTCCTAGTCAAGAAACCTACGGGACTCTGGCGAATGTGGATCGATTTCACGGACTTAAACAAGGCATGTCCGAACGACAACTTCTCACTTCCCAAAATCGACATGCTGGTGGACGCTACGGCGGGACACGAGTTGCTCAGTTTCATGGACGCCTATTCGGGCTACAATCAGATCCTAATGAATCCGGACGACCAGATCCACACAAGCTTCCGGACCAACTTGGGAGTCTATTGTTATAATGTCATGCCTTTTGGCCTGAAGAATGCGGGGGCAACTTATCAACGCCTTGTTAACTTCATGTTTGCCGACCAGATTGGCAAAACCATGGAGGTATACGTGGATGACATGCTTGTAAAACGCAGGACAGCAGGCGAACACGTTCCTAACCTGGCCAGAATGTTCAAGGTCCTCAAACACTACAAGATGCGTCTCAACCCCGCCAAGTGCGTTTTCGGCGTGGGTTCGGGCAAGTTTCTAGGGTACATGATTAGTCAGAGAGGAATCGAGGCCAACCCTGAAAAAATCAAGGCTATCATGGACATGCAACCCCCTCAGACACACAAGGACATCCAGAGCCTCACAGGGCGAGTAGCGGCCCTCACAAGATTCATATCCAAGGCGACGGATAAGTGCACTCCCTTCTTTAAGGCATTGAAAAGCAAGGGAAAAAGGATCAACTGGACGGACGAGTGCAGCAAGGCATTCGTAGAGCTCAAGCGGTACATGAGCAGCGCACCGCTCTTAACCCGACCAGAGATGGGGGAACACCTTTTCCTTTACCTATCAGTATCCGCCTCCGCAGTGAGCTCAGTCCTCGTCACCCGGAGGGCAGGTGCCGAGAACCCGGTCTACTACGTCAGCAAGGCTCTGCAAGACGCAGAAACAAGATACCCCGACTTGGAGAAGCTGGCACTTGCACTGGTAGTAACGGCACGGCGACTGCGCCCATACTTTCAGGCACACGAAATCAAGGTCGTCACTAATAAACCTCTTCGGCAGGTCCTCCAGAAACCGGACATCTCGGGCAGACTGATTAAGTGGGCAATTGAGCTCAGCGAGTTCGACATTAATTATGTGGCAAAGACTGCCGAAAAGGGACAAGCAGTGGCTGACTTCGTCGCCGACTACTCTTACCAACCCACCCAGTGCATGCCGCCTGAGGATACCAGCAGGCAGAATCTTCCTGCCAGGGAAGGAGAAGGACCATCTACCTCTGGCATCGACCCCACCCGGCCCTGTTGGACGCTGTTCGTCGACGGTTCAGCCTGCCACAATGGGTCGGGGGCCGGCTTAGTACTCACCTCCCCCGACCAAGTCAAGCTAGAGTACGCTATAAGGCTCAGCTTCCGAGCATCCAACAACGAGGCAGAATACGAGGCTCTACTGGCTGGCCTACGTCTCGCCAGAGACATGGAGGCCCAGCAACTACGCATTTTCAGCGACTCCCAACTAGTCGTCAGCCAGATCAACGACAATTTCGAGGCCAAGGACGCATCCATGACTCTCTACTTGGCCCTCGCCAGGCAACTACTTGGGTCGTTCACGAACTTTGAGGTTGCAAAGATCCCACGATCGGAAAACGACCATGCCGATGCCCTGGCTCGACTGGCATCCTCACTTGATGACAAGGAAGGGAAACAAGTTTTAGTCGAAGTCCAACACAGGCCTAGCACCAGACCGAACCCTGTATACACCATCAACACCAGCCCGACATGGATGGACCCCATCAGGGCCTACCTACATGATGGCTCTCTCCCAGAAGACAGGCTAGAGGCCAAGAGAATCAAGCGGCAGGCCACTCGCTACACCATTCAGCACGATCATCTGTATAAGCGAGGATTCACCACCCCGCTGCTAAAGTGCCTCACGCCGGAACAAGGAGACTACGTTTTCCGAGAAATGCACGAAGGCATATGCGGAGACCATTCGGGCGCACGCACTTTGGCACACAAGGCATTCCGCCAGGGATACTTCTGGCCAACAATGCTCGCAGATGCCACTGCCCTCACACAGCAATGCGACAGGTGTCAGCGACACCCCCAGATCCCTCACTTGCCAGCCGAACCCCTCACTTCCATGATGAGCCCATGGCCGTTCTCGCAGTGGGGACTCGACCTCATCGGGCCAATGCCTACGGGCAAGGGCAGGGTAAACTTCGCTGTGGTGGCAGTAGACTATTTTACCAAATGGGCGGAGGCGAAACCCCTCGCGTCCATCACAGCAGCGCAGATCGAATCATTCATATATCAGAACATCATTTGCCGCTTCGGGATCCCACACACCATCGTGACCGATAACGGGAAACAGTTCGACTGCAATCGCTTCAAGGAATTCTGCCAAACATACGGTATACAGCTTCTCTTCGCATCCCCTGCACACCCCCAGTCCAACGGCCAAGTGGAGGCCGTCAATAAAAATATCAAGTACAACCTAAAAAAGCGCCTGGACGAAGACAAGGGCAAATGGGCAGACATAATCAACGACGTCCTTTGGTCGCACCGTACTTCATACAAAACGGCCACAAACGAAACGCCCTTTGCCCTAGCTTTTGGGTCAGAGGCCGTGATCCCCGTGGAGATCGGAGAAACATCATACCGTGTAATCTTGTACGATCCGGACACCAACGATCAGCAGATTGCCCTCAACCTCGATCTAATTGAGGAAAGACGAGACCAAGCTAACCTGAAGAACATGGTCTACAAGCGGCGTGTTGCTAGATACTACGACTCGAGGGTCCGACACAGGAGTTTCAAGGTAGGGGACTTGGTCCTCCGCAAAGTTAACAATGGCACTAGGGACAAGGCAGCAAGCACCTTTGCCCCAAACTGGGAAGGACCATACACCGTGGCAAGAGTCTGCCGAGAGGGGACTTACGAGCTACAAAAATCCGAAGGGAAGACACTTCCACATCCCTGGAACGTGGACCATCTCAAGTATTACTACAGATAGGTTGTTGTAAAAAGCCGCAAGGCGCACGGCCCACAGCCATTTTTTTGTAAACATGTTCTGGCATACCCAGACTGACCTATGAATAACATTCATCAAGTGATCGATTCAAGTTTTGTTACAAACCTTCCCAAGGCGTACTTTCCCGGTCAATGTTCTAAAACTAACGGATACCATCGGCCATCAGTGGCCGACACACTTGGTGCTTATTTCAAATCTTATTTCAAATCCAAACACATCAGTTACCAAAATATCTGTTTATTAAAACTAAGGTCACATTACACAGGCCTAAGCCAAATTACAATGAGATTTAGAATGCGCCCTATACTACTGGCCGTCGCCACCAAACTCGGTCGTTTCTTCATCTTCGGCATGCGGACTGCCTATCTTTTCGGCCTCAGCTTGGTCGGCCTCGTCGGACTCCAGATCCTCCTCTTCATCATCGGGCAGAGGATTCCCGTCATCATCTAGGTAATCCTCAACCCTCGGCGGGGACTTGAGCCAAGGGAAGGCAATGGAGACCCCCGGGTTAGACAGCAACAACTTCTTGTAGAAGCCATTATCCAAGGCAGCCCCGAACTTCATGAAGGTCTTCTCACATTCCTGAGAAGCCTTATATTCTTCTATCCCCACCTTCTTGGCCGAGATCAACTGCTCGGCTAGCCTCGCATTGGCCGACTCCTGCTCAGCCAACCTTGACCTGGATTCTTCCAACTCGGCTTGGACCCACCTAGCCTCCTCGGCCCTTGCGGCTGCTTCCACCTCCAGGGCCTTCACCTTCAGCTCAAGCTCCGCCTTGGCCTCGAGCGCCTGGTTGAACAGTCTTTGATTGCCAGCCAAGGCGTGCTCCCTCCCTTTCACTTCCCGTTTCATATCCAAGGCTTACTGCCTGAGGTTGCTGGCATGACGGAAGGTCGAGAACACTTCTCCAAGAAACTGCACAAATCACAGGCCGCGTTAGTACCAAAAACAAAGAAAATAATAATAACAAAAAAAGGGGGGGGGGGGGGGGGGGGGGCACCAGGGGGGGGGCACCACGAAACAGAAACTTACATGAGAGCCAAGCCGCATGGTCTTGTCACAACGGTCGGCAAAGTCCCTCGGCTGAACTTCGGCTATCTCACCCAACTCATATTGGGACCCCCGGACCACTGTGTTCATAAAGTCCAACTGCGAGGGGTGGAAGGCCGTGCTCAGATGCCGCCAGCTGTCGTCCACCTCAGTCGTCCTGATCAAGTCCGACTCCCCCTCCGCATTGACAAAATATGACTTGATCGACGAGTCCAGCGTCGGCCTTTTCAGCTTCTTCGGCACCTGTCGGCCAGCCAACAGGGAGGTCTGCGACGGCACGACCATGTTCCTCACCTGTTCTAGGGTCTCCACCTCGGCCTGCCTCTTCTGCCGCTTCTTCTCGACCGGCTCCTCATCTTCCCTGTTTTCCTTCCTCTCGGCCAGCTTCTTTTTCTTCTTAAGTCGAGCCTCGGCCACGAACTTTCTCCTCTGCTCGGCCGCATCATCTATTTCGATGACGACCGGAGAACTGCCGAGCGTTGCCTTCCTCTTCTCACCGGCCGACGCAGGGGGACTTGAGAACAAGGGCTCGAGGGGCTCCAGCGTCGCTTCATCCACATCCGTTGCCAGCTGTTCCCCGGCTTGACTGGACCCCCCGGCTATCCGCAGCCTCGGTTTCACTCGGGCCGTAGACTTCGTCTTCAGTGGCTGCCTGAAGTCCACTTTGGACGACGCCCCAGCTTTCTGAGCCTCAGCCTTCGCATCCTCGGCCTGCTTCATTATCTCTTGAATCTTAGCCATTCGATTCGAGCACTGGGTGGCTGCAGCAAGCACGTAGTCCGGAGGAGCTGCACAAAAAAAAAGAAAAGAAAAAGAAAAAATCAATCACTTATCCAGGCCAGCCAACACTTTCACAGGGCATGATGAGTCGATACTTAAGAAGTTCCGATATCAGGCCGACCTTCAGCAAATTCTGGGGAAGTCACAAGAAATCCCTACTCCTTTCTGTTCGGTCAAGCCTCTCGAACAGCTCCACACAGTCAGCTTTTTCCTGGTCGGTCACGCTAGGACACTTGAACACCTCTGCAAAAAACAAAGACACATTAGCCACGACCTACAAAAAAAACAAAAAACAATCCCTAACTGACCTACAAAACCTAACACTAGTCACACCTTTTGACTGATAATTCCTCGGAATTCTCCTATCTTGGTCGGTTAGGTAGGAGCCCTCCCAGTCTCCACAAACCAACACAAAACGATGTTTCCATGCCTTTTGCGATGTGGGCATGTCCCATATGAACGGCCCCCGGGTCTTCCTATCTCGAGCCTCCACATAAATCTACCCCGTTTTATCCCTTCTAAACTGGTAGAGGTAATTTATGTGCCCCCAAGACGGCTCTCCTTTCCCGGCCAGCTTGAAGGTCGTGTACACACCTGTCAGGGCAATCCAGGTGTTGGGGTTAATTTGACCGATGACCACCCCAACCTGGGCAACCATCCTTTGCACCCAAGGATGGAGGGGCAGGATGACTCCATGCGTGAAGACGTCCAGATGGAAGGTCGTCCACGGCTCCGGAGTATCACTCGGCATGTCGCTATCCCCAATCAGCCGCATCACAACTGAATCGGGCACGTGAAACGCCTCTCGGTATGCCTGAATATCATCCCATTTGATCGTACTCAGCTGACGATCAATGTGATAGACGGATGTCGCAACGGTCACCTGCTTCATTGCATTATCCACATCAATCTCAATCAACATCGGCCTGGGTGTCGCATCTTGACCGCTTGTCCCCACAGCTTCTTTTTCTCTCGACCGACCTGACACAAGGGGTATGCCTTCAAAAACATCGGTCTGCCCCACCGAATCTACATCAACGATCAACCGTTCAGCCTCACCAATGGCCGAAACAGCCTCGTCTGGCATCTGGGCAAAAGCTTTTTCAAGCTCTTCCTCCAGATCCCTATCTTCCTCGGCCTGCGACCTCAGATTCACCTCTGGCCGAGATGTCCCTGAAGTTGAAGCCGATCCACTCGTCTTCAACCGTGTGTCAGAATCGGCCGAAGCCGTTGAATCATCCTCGAAGGCATTTCCAGACCGGGCGTCCGTGCCTTGAGAATCTTCAGACACCATCTACAAATATAAAAAAAACCCTCCTAAGAATGGGAAACAACGCGACTCTCCTTACTGGCCGACCTATCAGATCTAGAAACCACGGGACAAACATGCATATGTGTTCATCCCATGTTCTTGCAAAAGACAAACTTTGAATCCAAATCACAAGGTCAAAATTTACGTACCGTGTTTTTGCTTGGAAGTCGCCGCGAGCACCGCCGTGAACCTTGTTCGGAAATCGCCTTGCCTCGCCAGAAATCGCCTTTGTACTTCTCTCACCAACACTCACAATTCACTTGGACGCAAAAAGTAAAAAGTGAACTTGGCTCCACTCCTTTTATACTAGCCAATTCTAACCATGGTTAAAAAACTAGCCGTTATTACCATGGTCGGCCAGCCCAACCGTCACCTCGACCTCGATAAGCGGAAGGGTCACCTCGATTTGCACGCGCATTTAAACTGCATTACAAGGTGATGTAAGGTCCTGCGCAAGCTGACCGACCAAGGTGACATCCTTCACCTTGGCACCAAGTGACATGTGATCGGCCTTCAGGGTACCCCCTAGGCCGATCGGTCACCTCATCGTGCAAGGTCCTGCGCAAGCTGACCGACCAAGGTGACATCCTTCACCTTGGCACCAAGTGACATGTGATCGGCCTTCAAGGTACCCCCTAGGCCGATCGGTCACCTCATCGTGCAAGGTCCTGCGCAAGCTGACCGACCAAGGTGACATCCTTCACCTTGGCACCAAGTGACATGTGATCGGCCTTCAGGGTACCCCTAGGCCGATCGGTCACCTCATCGTGCAAGGTCCTGCGCAAGCTGACCGACCAAGGTGACATCCTTCACCTTGGCACCAAGTGACATGTGATCGGCCTTCAGGGTACCCCCTAGGCCGATCGGTCACCTCATCGCGCAAGGTCCTGCGCAAGCTGACCGACCAAGGTGACATCCTTCACCTTGGCACCAAGTGACATGTGATCGGCCTTCAGGGTACCCCCTAGGCCGATCGGTCACCTCATCGTGCAAGGTCCTGCGCAAGCTGACCGACCAAGGTGACATCCTTCACCTTGGCACCAAGTGACATGTGATCGGCCTTCAGGGTACCCCCTAGGCCGATCGGTCACCTCATCGTGTAAGGTCCCGCGCAAGCTGATCGATCAAGGTGGTCGGCCTGCAGGGTACCCCCAGGCCGATCGGCCACCCACTTACACCCGTCCAACGCCAGTTTTAAACTCCCATCCTTCGGTTTTCTCCTCTATCAAGGGCTTGGGGGACTGGGGACTAGCATACTACACACCAGAACAGGCCGACAAGCATAATACAAGCCCTCAACCGAGGCAATCCACCTCAGTCAACGCTTGGGGGACTTCTGTTCATACCTAAACTGGTCGGCCTGGTCAAAATCCCGAACCAATCTGACCTGTTCCTGCTCCACCAGTCCCAGGCAAGTCTCAGATTACGCTAACAAAGCCAAGAACGACATAGGAAGACCAAATCTGGTCGGCAAGGCTTACTGACAAGTCATAAATGCTATCCGGGACCACCACAGGACACCTGTCAAACTCCTAGAGGCAGCAATATTTATCCCACATTGACAAACACCAACAAACACATTCAATGCTACTATAAATACAAGGGCATCCCCCTCCAAAAGGTAATGACAATCTTGCCCTCACGCTGTCTAAATTACAACAGTACCCTCCTACTTAACTGACTTATGCATCGGAGACTGTTCGGCCGGCATCACACCGGTGTCCCTTTGCATTACCCTCTTCCTGTGCAGGCCACAATATTTCGAGAGGGGTCGCGAAGGAAGCTCAGCGAGGCAGGAGTAGGTTGATCCATTTCTTGCATCAACAGTGGCAATGGGGATTTGTTTTCGCTATGGGAAGAAAGTCGAGGATGGCTTTCATGCGCTGTGAGGGTGTATGTTCAGTCAAAAAATTTGGCAGATCTCGGACCTCCCTCTGGGTCTTCTATTTGTTCAGAGGCGTTTTCTAGAATTCCTAGAGTCGGCAATGAAGTCGCTTTCGCAGACGGATGTAGAGAAACTTCTTTATATTTGTTCATATATTTGTACTTCCCGCAACACGACACTTTATGGGGGCACGAGCAAGCGAGAGGACAAGGTGGTGGCGGCTACAGTGGAGGCCTATACTGAATTTAAGGGGATAAAACGCCTTGCTTTGCCGGCTATGGTGGTCTGTCATGTACGTTGGTCCAAACCTCCCTCTCTTCTCCTTAAATTGAATGGTGACGGTGTTGCCCAGGCTCCTGGTCTGAGTAGAGGAATTGGTGGGATGCTCCGGAATGAGGCAAGACGAGTGCTCGCCAGTTTCACTGAACTGCGATCCCCGAGGCTTCTGATCGGGATGACTGAGCTGGAAGCTATGAAGGAGGGGCTATTCCTAGTTGGCCGAATGGGATTGGGGGCATTTTGATCAAGTCTGATGCTAAGGATGCGGTGGAGGCTGTGCTAGTGGATGGAGTTCCTAGGCATGGGAAGCCTTACTCATTCTGGAGATTGGGGACCTCTTGCATCGGTTGGGGACGGAATGGTGGAGGATGGTTTTCTCTCCTCAGTCCCCTAATCAAGTGGCACATGCTCTTGCTCAAGAGGGTCTGTAGTCCCAAGCTTTTGTTCAGTGGATTACTCTGGCACCACCATAGTTAGAGGTTCTTATTGAGTCTAACATTTTTGAATGATCTTTGTTATTGATGTAATTGTGGGGGTGGAGCACTATTTTTTCTTACAAGATTTCCCCTGGACTAACCCGGTTTCAAGGTGAAGTTTTAATAAGGGGGAAGGAATTATTTATAAACAAAACTTTTTTTTTTTCCAAGAAATTTATAAACAAAACTTGAGCATCTCTCTAAATTTTAATTAAAATATTTGCGAAGTTATTTTATCAAACTACTTGTAAGAAATTTATTCTTATTAATTGTTGTCTCATGTTAAACATTTGAATATCCTCAATTTCTTATTTTATTACTTATCAATTGCTACTATCATATAACCAATGCATTAAACATCTTTATTATTTCTATACAGTTAAGGAATCTACTTCCCTCAGAGAAGGTTGAGCGTACAATATTAAAGATATACTCCAAGTACAAATCCAACATACTGTACAACCCCTATATGCTCCACTCCTCAACTCAACTCATATGACTCGACTCGACTCAACTCAACTCATACGCTTTTAGTCTCAACCCAATCCAATGGAAATAAAAGCCCCGGTAACATTTAGGGTGTGTTTGGTATGCCGTATTACATTCCGGATAGGCTAAATAATCTGAAACTTGTGTTTGGTACCAGTCGTATTAATTAGTCACCGTATAAGTTAATACAGTTGAATATTTTTATACGGTCCAAACACGCTAAAATAATACGCTCGAAATTGTCCGTATTAAATAGTCGGATAACTAGCAATCTTGTAAAATATAATAATAATAATAATAATAATAATAATAATAATAATAATAATAATAATAATAATAATAAATAGTAATATAATAAAAATAAAATATTAATTTAGTAAATATTAATAATAAAAAGTAATAAAGTAATAAATACTAATAATAATAAATTAATAATTAATGATATTTTAATAAATAGTAATGATAAAATTAAAAATAATTAATTAATAAAAACAATAATAAATAGTAATAATTATTATTATTAAAATAAATAAAATAAAAATAATGACATACATAATTAATATTTAAGATATAAGTATTTCATCAATTACTATAATATAATCCGGTTAATATAATATCGTCGGCATTCTAATCCAGAAAAGTACCAAACGCCCGACTAAATAATCAGTCTATCCGGTGGATAGATTAGTCTATCCGATTGAAATAATCAGTACAGTACGGCATACCAAACGAGACCTTAAAGTCTTATCTGCAACATACATCCCTATTGAGCATGGACAAGTTTCACACAAATAACAAATGTAATTTGGGCCGCATTTGGTGAGCATTGGATTGGATTAAATAACTCTTCAATTCAATGTATTTTTAAATGAAAATAGATGTAATTTCATTGTAGGAGGATTTGAAAAGATTTGGCATGGAAATAAACTTACCTTTTCTAATCCTACTATTTTATGGAGATTAGATTGACTAAATTTTCTTCTATCTCTACTCCCTTTAGTCCTCTTACAATTTAAAATACATCCATTTTTACATTCAAAATACATTGAATTTTATAAGTTATCCAATTCCGCTCACCATCCCAGTTATCCAATTCTGCTCACCATCCCACTCACCAAACAAACGACTTGTAAGGTCTCCTCACCCGCAGCTATCAACGCTCCCAATCAGAAATATCCTGCATCAGGAAATAAGTTAGGAATAGAAAGTTTTTTAAGGTATTCAATCAACCAGAGTTGTATTACAAGACCATTTTGAGGCCAGGGCAATTAACCATGTTGAATGTAAATGGATGAGAGCAGTATGACTACAAACAGTTTGCAAAGGCATATATTTTCATGCTGCCATCCCAACCCCATTTCGGTAATTATTTGAATTTTGGGGCTGAAATTTGGAGGCATTTTCAACAATAATACATAATTTCAGCACGTGATAGGGTACAAGTTATGTGAGATAAACGGGGACTCAAAATAAACAAAATGATTGTTGTAGCTCAATAGAGTACCAAAAGAGAAGTCACAAAATGATGTTCAAAATTCTGAACACAAGGAATGAAACCAAAAACATCAAACATCTGGCTTTGGAAAAGCAAGTTGGTTCGGTCTAGGGTGAAAGATCGACACTTTCTAGTAACAGTGAAAACCAACCAGATATTGATCAATCAACATGCCTAGGAAAGTACTCACCTGTTCTAATTTTAAGCAGTTCACTCCAACATCAATACCCATGTCCGCTATGACTTCTTCATTTTCAATCTCTGCATCAGTGAACGTGAGAGCCCGCTGAAGCTTTCTAGCAGAAAACACCTCAACCTCCGCCAGATATGTGGCAATCACAGGTCGATGATCAGAAAGTTTAAGTTCAGCCCTTCTATATCTGAGTAACCTCATCCCTCGGCCATAAGAAAGAATGCGGTCACACCTGAAAAATAGGGGGATGCTATGGTAAAATTTGTTCAAGCAGTTGATAAAAAATTCAAAATCAGAGAAACAATATATTACAATGAAAATGCAAAAAGAATTCAAACACATCAAATTCAAAACAAAAGAATTTCAAAAACTTCCAGAAACCATGTCACCCTAATGTCACTGGGTATGCATTAAGTTAATATTCATCCAACTAAGACTCTAGAGGACTCTCCGAATGCATGTGCAGGATCATTAATAGCACATTTATTAAGATTTTAAGGGGCAAAATAGCAACACGAAATGCTATTACAGAGGTCAAGATCTCTTAAAAATACCCAACCTTTGATGATCTTTAATAACAATAAAAACAACTGATAGAATAGTAAAGCACACTTTACAGGGTAATGCCAAAAATATGAAGGTGTTAAGTGCTTGTAATGGCAGAAAAACAGATACATAAACCATTTTTCTATCTATGTACATAATTAAGCAGTTCTAGGGAATTCAAAAGGTATTTTATGTGAAAATACGTCTTCAATAATTGGAATAAATTTCCATCTTTTGGAGCTGTCATCAAATCTTATGAACTTGTTGCATGCGTTTATCGCTTCAAATTGTATTCATTACCATATTCAGTTAATAATCGATTTCGAATCATCATGTCCCTCAAATCATCAATGGTATGTATTCGAATAAGAAGGGATATTTCAAAGCTAATGATGACACACTATATTGAAGGAACCACTTAATCTACCATCACAATCTAAGATACTTTTCGTATTAGTTCAAAAATCAGACCTAAGAAAACCTTCAAACATCTATATTGAGATTACTGAAATATCAGACCCAGAAAGCCTTTCAAAACTTAGCCTGAACAAAACAATGGTGGAGACACATATGTGCAAAGCACTCAATGAAACAGAACACCAGTATTTTGTTAAAGGTAAGCCAAACCAATAAACAGAAGAAATGGAGATCAACGCAGGCCAACCATGCTGGTGTACGCCTCCCAGACTTTGAATCCTCCCCGCAGTACTTCTCTGAGTTACTCTCATATTTATATGTTGGTGGAAAATTTAGAACACCCTCAGACCATCCATCAAATACACGGCCTTTTTTAAACTGTCGTCTAAGCTGTCAAAATTGTGAATGTGATCAATAGCTAAGCTTGGAATGCTGCTAAACAAAGGTTAAAAATCAAGCAACTATGAAAACCCATTCCCTCCATCTCATTAAATTGCAGGAAAGTCATAGTACAATGTTGTTCATGTACTGGATCAACTATCACTCATCACATTGAGGTTATAAGTGCTTTTCATTAGCATCTCATTTATGAAAATTTTACCATGTTTACGTATTCTTTCATCGTAGAAAAGTCTTAAATCTGAATATATCATCTAAAAGGACCAACTTCCAGGGGCTTTATAATTTATGTAAGTCCTATATGAGACCCAACCTCCTCAGCTTAAGTCCTTTTATGTGTCATTGTCTTTAGATTGGCCTAGAATCCATAAGCAGACACAGTAGATTACATAACATCAGTACAAATCCATTGTAAGTCAAATGGAAGTTGAAGATAGGCAGGGGCAAGAACACAGGGTGCATCAATTGCTACTAGACAGACACGTATCAATAATAATAAATAAAAATAAAAACTGTCATGAAAAATAAATACTTTACCTGATCATTCTCAACCATCTTGGACCACTCTTTCTTTTGGATAAGTTCTCGTGTTTTCTCATATGACAGGTTAAGACGGTAGTTTAGATCACCCAAACAGATTATCCTTCTGCAAAAAAAGGAAATACTTCTATGTTATTCTTCAAGAGGACAAATATATGCTTTGTAACACTAGTAAAATGAAGTTAAAAGTAAAGATAAAAGTACAACTAATTTTCATATCAGCTTTAGTAGAACTTGGACAAGCAAAGATTGCAACTCCCTACACCAGCATTATATGGCACTCATGTACTTATAACATTTCTCTGGCACGGGATGCTAGGATAGAGAAAACCTCTAATTGGACAATACTAAAAATAAAGTTACTCTTATTCAAAGACTAACTACGTGCTGGATTTAAACTTCCCACTTACCAAATCCCTTAACCATTTAGTTTTCAAAAAGTGTTTCAATATCCAACAGTATTATTACAGATTAATACTTTTAAAATTCAGATACGTTCTAAAGTCTGATGAGTGCCATATCAGCTTTAGTAGAACTTGGACAAGCCAAGATTGCAACTCCCTACACCAGCATTATATGGCACTCATGTATTTATAATGCTAGGATAGAGAAAACCTCTAATTGGACAATACTAAAAATAAAGTTACTCTTATTCAAAGACTAACTACGTGCTGGATTTAAACTTCCCACTTACCAAATCCCTTAACCATTTAGTTTTCAAAAAGTGTTTCAATATCCAACAGTATTATTACAGAATAATACTTTTAAAATTCAGATACGTTCTAAAGTCTGATGAGAGGATTAGTAATGCTCGAATGTTACACTCACCATGTTTCAAAGGGGTAGAGAGAGATCTCACAAACATATAGTTTGTGGGAAGGATAGAGGAAGTTTAATTTTTTATATTTTTTTCTGAAAAGATGGAACAAAGAAAAGCTAATATCATGCAACATTTCTTTCTTTATGATTTCCAAAAGTTTCTCCGACATAAATGTTGATAGTCAATATCATGCAAAGCGCAAACCTTTTCTTTCTTCACAACAAAAAACTTCTATGACACAATAAATTATTCATGAGAACTATTCCATCAAGAAAATAACTTGCTAAAGAAGAATAAGAAAAGAAAAGACATTGTCTCCGAAGAAACTAGAAAGCAAATTGTAATTTAGCTGCAATATACTCACTCATGGTCATAGATACTTTTGGGAAGCCCAATACCAGAAAAAGAATGAAAGTGAGTTCTCTGATGTATTTCATGCACATCAGCATTTCTTTTTATTTCATCCGCTTCTTTCTCACCAGCCGTCAGGTGAGTGCACACAAAACAAAAAAGCGTCTGATAAACAGACATGCTGACAGATACAGATCCCTGCAAAATTGAAGACTTCAAGTTCCAAAAAAAATGAAGAGAAAAAGAAAACTGACTAACGCAAAAATTATATCAGGTCATCCAAGTATAGAATATCAAGGAATGGAGCACAGGGAAACGGGACCCAGCCTTGGATTATTCCCAGATATAGGTACTTACTTACTTTCTCCTTATTTAAGAATATAATCTATGCAAAATAAGCCTAACAACAGTTCTATCCAGAAAGTAAGAAAATAACAAAAGTATACATCAAGTAGATTACCGCATTTTATAAGTTTGAAATCAGAGTGATAAGTCTCTAGACAGAACAAAACCAAACCAAAGCGATGCATGTTACAAAGCTACTAACTTCATATCTTGAACACTTACCAAACCCTAAAGCCTCATGGATCCAAATATAATAATTTATTAAATGCTTTCCAAGTCTGACAAAAAAATAATTTCTGACTTCTATTTGTTTAGAGAGGAGGCCTAAGCGGAGATAATTCAAACTCTCAGGAACTCATTATTACTAGCGCTAAAAGGTCCAACACAATTTTTACTTACTTTAATTCCTGCAACAGCGTTGATTCTAAAATAGCCAAACCAATTTTCATAGAAACTCCAATTACTAAAAAGTTCTTTGATGAGACAACACTTGGCCTGAAAGCTAGTCTATATTCAATTAAAGATTGTTGTAATCCTAGGCCTCCAGAAGTTTATGACATGCCTATAGAACAAGTGTAGCTGAGATGATGTGAGCATAACAAGCTAAAGAGATAGAAAGATATAACATATAAAGAAGGTACAAATTATAAGGCAGGTGGAACAGGTAAAACTAAAGGGAGGGAGAGTTGTCCCAGATGGTTTTCGTCCTATGTAATACAAAGACATCAGTTAAAGGAGTGGTTTGCTTCAATGAAAGAAAAAGATATTAAAAGAAGGAAAATACATTGAAGGACCTAAGGGAAATATATCTTTCAAATATATGGATTGGAAATTCCAAAGCCTATAAACACCATTAGGCTTGTCCAATGAAGGCCCTAAAACTTGCTGTGGTGAGCATAATGTGGGCAAGCCTTATCTTGGAAGTATCAAATGGTTACTTAGACATTAGTATACTTAGCAATGACTGAGAATTGTCAACAGAAAATTTACATAATCAAGCAATATGCACATTAGTAGGTAGGTATACGGTGATCAGTTATATTTATCGTATTCCTTATCCATGATTAAACGATCTGGACAGACATTAATAGCGTACCAGAAATTTTAACAAAGTGACGAAAGTAAAAAATTATTGTAAGATTTACCCATGGCCTGTATAATTATCAGTTAGAATTTGACATTAGAGGAAGATTGCATCGTAAAACCCATTTACAGAAATGAGAGAAAATGTTAGCAAGGACAAAACGGCAACTATGGGGCTTATCAAATTTAATAACAAGGACAAACGTTAGTATACCACAAACAGCAATGCTCATAATGATGAAAAAGAATTCCAGAAAATGGAGATAAGAATTTGTAGAAAGGAAACAGACCTTGTTACCAATGTATCCCATGACACCAACACCAACAGT
Source organism: Prinsepia uniflora (assembly GCA_032719365.1). Taxonomy (NCBI): domain Eukaryota; kingdom Viridiplantae; phylum Streptophyta; class Magnoliopsida; order Rosales; family Rosaceae; genus Prinsepia; species Prinsepia uniflora. The sequence goes on from CM064874.1 coordinate 20,721,841, forward strand.
AGAAACCTTAACATTCTGAATATGCTTACGCAAGCTCCTACGAACCCATACAGTTAGGAAAATTCCAACCATCTGCTTGCTTACAATCCTTACGTAAGATGATCTTCTTTTCCGTTTCATGAGAGCTTCAAGATCAATCTCCGCAAGCAAACCTATTTCTGGTGGCACCTCATTCATTGCTAACTTAAAAGAATTGTATGTTCCGAAAGAATTTGTGGACTTGAAAGACTTCATTGTCTGAAAGGAATTCCGTCTGTCAAGCAAGTGCTGAGATAGCAAGTTTAATGGAGGCTCAGGCCAACTCAAACCAATCCTTTCAGACCCACTAAGAATTCTGGTTAATTTTCCATTATGTGGGAAATTAGAAGTTTCTTCTTCTAAATAATCATCTGTCCGTAAACAGTATAACCTATCTAATCTCTTAGAAGAAGAAGTTTGCCTCTGTAAATCCTGTCCAATTGGCATGCCTGGTTTTGTACTACCAATTAAATCAGGAACTTCAGAACCAATATTCACTATTTCACTTGTGCCTAATATACCCTTGCTGTCACCAAAATTTTTGGGCTCGTCATCCAATGGATGGACTTCTTCACCAACATCGCTATCACTTTCAAGTAACATCTCCTCTTCTATATCAGGAACATCCTCAGATGGCTTATACTTTGATGGAGAAGGAGGATCACTAAAGGATTTAATCATGCTCGCTGCAGGTCGAACTCTATCCAGTGTTTCACGAATAATGTTTTCCCACTTAGTAATGGGCCGGTGATCTTCCGCCCCAAAAATATTTCCAGCATTTAACGGTACAATCTCCTGAAGACTGAAAATAAAGCATTGTTTATACTTCTAATCTTAACTCTTAAGCATGAGCAACAGACTCCAACAATACAAATCAAAATGGTGGAGGATATTAAAGAGGGCAGGACAAAGCAAGCCAAGTTTTGTTGCTTTACAAAAATAATAGCAGATATGAAAGAAAATAATAACAGGTATACATTGGATGCAGGTGATGCTACACATATTCAATAGCATTTTTTTAATTATTTTTTATCTAATACAATTAATAGTAGTGAAAACATCATTTACATAATAAAGAAAAAAACATCCTAGAGACAACGTAAGATCCCTGACTACAAAGGAAAATGGAATAGAAGCGGGGATGGGGATGGGGATGGTGAACCAATGCAGCACTTACCCAATCACATAGAAATCAGCTGGCTCATTGACATCTAGCAAACCATCAATATCCAGGTCATCAGGTGGAGTTTGTCCTCCAACATTCCATGTTACAGCACAAATTCTGTAATTATCAAACAAAAATATCAGAAATTAGAGGCTAGCCTGATAAACCACTGCCTTTGCAGTAATATAACTACTGAGTATACTTTGATATCAGAAAATACGAGGGGCATCAAACCTGAATTCCTTTATGTTTATGTACTGTGCCCTAAAAGTCTCTGACTTTCTCCTCCGTACCCTCGGAAGATCGTTTGCTTAACGAAAAAGAAAGAGGAACAAAATAATTGGAAAACAGCGATATACAGGAATTTGGATACCAAATGGAACAAAATAGGCTCGAATATTAATCTCAATAGGTGCATAGAATAGTACGGTATTCAATAATCATCGAGAGGGAAAAAATTTAAATTAAAATGGTGTAGAAATGATATTAAATATAACAAAGTAAAATGAAGAATAAAATTTCCAAGAAAGCATTACCACTATCATCGTCAGACTCATCTTCTTTGATATCTTTAAACCTTGATTCTCTTCCCCGTTGAAAAACCTCTGAAAACCCCCGAAATTATTCGTAAAAATAAAATTATAAGGCTCAATTCCAAAAGCAATCCCATGTAGCAATATCACAACAGCACCAAAAATCAAATTCCAACATTTCATAAAACTTAACCAAATGAAAAGTCCAGTTGCCACCATATTAAACGCATCACAAATTATTAGATTTGAAATATTGCAAGTAGAAACGTGGGAAAATAAGTACCTTGGGTTTCGGAGTCGGCGTCGGAGTCGGCATCGGTGTCGGCATCGGTGTCGGCACTGTAATCGGATTCTTGGGCGGGGATGTTGAGCAATTTGCGCATGACAACTCTGGGCCAGAAGAGCTGCAGGCACGACCAATCCAAACAACACATTTCAGCCCAACTCCTCTGCAAATTTCTCTCATTTTTCCCCAAATTAACAAGCAACAAACACAATGGCCCACCTATCTATATAATATACAATAGACTAGCGAAAGAGAAAAAGAGAGAGAGTAGTTTACCTGTTGTTGGTTCTTGGAAGGAGGCTTCATCTGTAATTGTGAATGCATGGTTGTTTGGAGCACATAACAATGAGCAAATTACAATAAGAACAACAGTAATTAAGTAAAAGCCCATGTACGGATGCCCAAAATTGCTTTAAATTAACCAGAATTGCCCAAACTGATTACTGTAATTTGTAAAGGCGAAGAGGAAGAAGAAGACTACCGCCACAAAGCTTGCAAATTATAATCTAAGTGGAGGCTGGACTCGTAACTTTCCACTATTTGTCAAATTTTTCTTTTTTTTTTTTAAAAAAAAAAAAAAACTTTACCGATATTATCTTTTTGCGTCTGTTTGAGGATGTCCAACTTGTCACCTCTATCAATTTTCGACTGAGGAAAATATACTAAATACTAAAAAATAAAAATAAAAAATAATTAATTTTAATTTTTAAAATAAAATAAAAAATAATATTTAATTTAATAAATTTTTAATATTTTTTAATTCTTTAATTTAATATTTAATTTAATTTAATTATCATATTCTTAATTATTAAATAATTTAAAATATATTTTTATCAAAATATTGTAATGAAGTTTTTCAAGCCTCTTAACTTTATAATAATAAAGATAATCATAATGGTGAGATGAATCATCAATTTCATTCGTAAATATGCCTCACTAAACTATCATCAATTTATTTACTCTTTTAATTAAATAATTTTTACACAATATTTCAATAAATTAATTGCTTCAATTATCATGTGTGTTGACAAAAAAAAATATCATGTTTGAATAATGCACATTTAATAATGAAATCGTCCACCATTCTTAACAATTATTTTATCAATCGATATGTGACTAATATATTATGGAACTTGAAAAACACCCAAAGTCAATTTAGTTGTTGTGTGAGTCATAATTCATATTAATGTTCAAATTACCTTTGAAAATAACATTAACAACTTACAGATATTTATACATTGAATAATGTATTTATCAACTATATATTATTTAATTAGATTAAAATTTTAATAATAATAATAATAATAATATCCTTAAGAATTAATTATTATTACAATTTAATTAATAAATATTAAAAGAATTATTTATTAACTACAAAAGCTATCAATCAATTAGAATTCTCTGTGACACTTAAGACACTTCTAAGGTAATCTGTTCCTCACTTTTAAAGTGTTTTCTAATTTCTCTCTCAAACCTAATTTTAAGTATAAGAGTGTTCTTGGTTGTTCCCGAATTTTAATCTTAGCCCTTTATTTGTTGTTGTTGATACCATATCGACTGACCACCCTTTTGAGAACAGAGCCCATCAGGACAGAATGGATGCCGACCGATTCCCTGATCGGAATCCCCACAATCGTGGACCGCCGATCGGCATAGCCTACAGGCCTGTCATTCGGCACCTGCTAAAGCACATGCACCGGCTGACTACAACAGTTACCTGACACCAACTCTGCCACAACCACCCCCTGACGAGGGCAGGTTGAACACCAGCTGGCATCTCCCCCGGATGTCCAGGGCTCACCAGGCGATCCTCAGCCACAAAGCTGAACCTGCTCCCAAACAGTAGCTCAACTACCGCAGTTATGGCTACTATGTCATTTCCTTGTTCTTCGGCGTGCAGATACTAACTTAGGCATCAGAGTCCCTTTGGCGGACACCACACCGGTGTCAAGTCTTTGCAGGATTTCTGCCGAGCGGCAACGCCCTCAACGGGCCCAAAGCACCACGTAGCTGGTCCTAGATCCTCCAGCGGGTCTCATCAAGTTGGTCCATTTCGAGATCAAACAGTTGTTTATAAAAATCGATAAGACTTTTTCAAACTTTGTTTTATGCTTCTATGTGCATGATAGCAAAAAGTTGAAGCTCACAAATCCATTATGCAATTTAGAAATCTTTGGGTGCAAGGGTGTAAGAAAATAGTAGCAACGTTGTTTACTAAACCATGGGTCGTTGACACTCATTCATGTTAATAATTCCTTTACAAATGAGTTTATGTGTAATTTTTCTTAAATTTTATAAAATATTTATGTAAGATTTAAAATATAAGAGAAAATTTGTAAAAGCAAAAAAAAAAATTAAGGGTGTGTTATAACACCGACTTTATACAACAAATAGCGAGTTCCTTCTGTTCAGCTGATCATTAATGTTATCATTATAGGAACTTTTATACCACTTATAGCTCTGGCTTGCCACTTGCAGCTTAAAACAAACCAAATAAATGATGCCACCATATGTCGCCAACCTACGTCTTTCTGTGGCTTAGATTCACTACCTATTTTGTTGCTACCAATGGCCTATGATCAATAATTAATTATTATCTTGCATCAAAGAAAAAGAAAAAAGTAATCATAATTAATTATTATTTAGGACATGATCATACTTATCTTTATTATAAAACTAATGATTATAAAATATTCAAGACGAACCATCTATTTAATTAATATATTATTATGATTTTTTGTTAAATTTACTCCAGCTCTATATTTTTTGTTAAATTATCTTTTTATTCCTGTTAAGATCAATTTTACTGATGTTATATAATCTTTTTATTTAACAAAAAAAAAACCAACCATTTAATTAATATATATATATAAATAATTAAATAATATTAAAATTGGTTTGATTTATTGCGTAAATAATCTTGAAATAATGTTTTGGAAGTTGAATAATTCCAATTATGATACATATATAATAAAAATCCGATAAATCAAAATAGTCATACGAGTAAACACCACTCTTTCGATTGATCCAATAATTTTTATACATATATCATAACAATAACTGTTTAACTTCTTAATCATCAGTTCAAAACTTTTTATACAAAAAATAAACTAAACTAGTCAAAGAATATTTAGCTATTTATATCTATAAACTAAATGGATAGTTAGTCATTGACAATCTTAATTGTTACCAATATCATTGATTTGTTTTCAATACATATAAACAACCGCCAATGTTATTGATTGTTTCGTGGAAATAATTTTAATATGATGATTTAGAAGTTGACGGCTCTAATCAAAATAACAGTAAAAAAAAAATACCACAAAAACGTGATGCACGTATATCATCCTACCTTTACTAAGTAATTTAATCAGAATTTTGTTGTTCTCGGTAGGCAGACTGGCCAAGCTATCTATCTAATTGTTGGTATGTGCAATTAATCCGGTAGCGTCCAAAGTTGGTATTCTAAGCTAGCACACCAATAAATTGCAATAGATTGAGAGGGTGGTCCGTGATCGATTATGAAGAGCCATTGAAAGGCCCCACCACCCTGCAAATCATAACTAATAATCTCACTGCAAGAGGCTCCATTAATGATATGGTTATTCATGAAACTGCACTGCATTGGTTCACGTACTGCTTCTGGTTTATTCATACTGAAAGCTAGCTTAATTAAGGGTGTCCTTAATTTAGATGATATTGATACGGTGGGTTGTGGATAGAGAGACTAAATAATTGTATAAAGTTGCTTCAAAGCTGTAAACATACAGCACCTTGCGCCCCTAGCTTTTCACAAAAAAGAAACTACTCACCACAAAAGAGAAAGGAAAAAAGAAAGAAAGAAGATCATTTAAATTAAAGAGAAAACATAAAACCCATCTAAAACTGGAGACCAGAGACCATAGAGAATTATGGCAGAATAATAGCGATTTTAGTGTTATATATATGTATGTATATTCTCAGAAGGGAGAAAGTTAGCTCTTTCAGCCCTTCAAAAACATGAGGAGCTATTTACGAAAGTTGTGTAGTTCATCAGGTGAAACAGGGTGCACCGAATTTTTGTACTTTTTTGTTTTACTCAATCGTCGATAATTCGTAGTAGTAGTCAGCATACATAAGTAAGTAGGTACCATGCGATCTCAAATAGAAAGAAAAAAAGAGCAAAACATATTGTTTAATTACTCTAATATTTATGCGGAATGTGTGAGATCGACGTCGTACCTTGTTCATTTGAAGCTTTGACATACCAGAAGACTCCAAGACTACTGATCGCTGATCACCTGTTTCAGTTGTTCTCACTTCTCACTTCTCTCTCCCTTCAGAACTGCATAGATAGAGATAGATTCGCTTCTTCTTCTTTTTCTCAGGGATGATCAGTTGATTTAACTGGGTGTGTGTATATATATATATATACCATAAATAATATATATAATATTAAAAACTAGTGGATCTATATAAGAATCAAGAGCACATGTCTCTTTCGACAGACCGTGTCTTGATTGAGGGCCATCTGTGACACCTGGCAATATAGCATTTGGGGTTCTCTTTTTTTTTTTTTTGGGGGGTAGTGGCAACGTATTCTTTAACCAATTCCTTAGGGTTTCCTTATCGCATCTTTATTATATTACTTAACAGCTGCGAGTCTAAGACAGGACAGCCAATAGTTGTTTCGGTGCATTATTTTAAGAAACATAAAATATGATCAGTAGTGGAAGAAGAAAAGGTTCTGTATGTACGTATATATGTTAAATGAAACTCGGTGGAGAAATGTAAAATGTAAGACGTCAAATCATTGCTTTTATATTTCCGGTGAGGTGACGCCATTGTTATATATAAAAGATGATTGAGAACCAAAACAATAATATTACCGATGATGTGATATTATGGATGGATATGCTCTCGTTGGATATTAATATTGATAATATTTTAATTTAAATAATTTAAATTTTTTAAAATTAAAAATAATTATGTTTCGATTCAAATTGTTACTAATAATTCAGTTTAGATCGAAATGGTTTAAAATCGTTATGAAATAATAAAAAAATAAGAATATAGAAAAAATAAGAATATAGAAAAAATAAGGATAAAAAAAATCAATACTCAATATTCAAAATTTTATATATTATGCTTGCTAAGTATTGAATTGCAAATATTATCAGTATACTAAAATTTATCAAACACATAAACTATTTAATAATTTTTTATTACTCTTATATGAGTATACATATACTTATATAGATATATCTAGGTATCCTTTTATTTTTATTATTTTTATTTTGTATTAATAATAGATTTAAACATTAATAAAAATTAATATATTCATTAAACGTTCGATTTGAATTTAACAGATTTCTAAAATTAAAATCCAAATTCAAACCGTTACTAACGAAACGGTTTAGATTCTCAAATCGTTTGACTTTTATCCGGTCAAACCTAAATTGTTGGATAAATAACGATTTGAAGCGAATCGGTTAGCGGTTTTAATGGATTCATGTCCACCCTTATGTAAAATAGATGGAAGTAAGAACTTTTAACTTAAATTAATCATTGTAATACTAAAATTGACAATGAGTTGTGTTATGTTTATTGTAATGTTTGTATTATATATTACTATGAGAATACATAAATCGTTATAATAAATGTAGAACACATAGATGTAAAGTAAAATTGACAATGAGTTGTGTTGTGTTAAGTTTGTATCGTGATATGAGCTCTGTTTTACCCAAATATAATCAACTCAAACCCGAACCCAAAGCGTTTAATAATTGTGTAAAGGATGTCCAACATGAATTCGACATGTTAACGACACAAATAACCCATGTAACCCATTAATAAATAGAGTGTATTCGAAATCCAATTAACATATGATTGTTTAACCTGTTTAACCTATTTAACATGTTTAACATATTTAAACTACAAGAGTTAATACGTATATAATCAGGTAATTTGGTAAATATATGAGTTAGTCATTGACATGTTTATTAAATAGGTTAATATATAGGTCATTATACGGATTAACACGTTGTCCCAAAGTCTACCTGTTTATTAAATGGATTAATATGTCATTATACGGGTTTACATGTTAACCCGAAACTCACATATTTATTAAACGTGTCACAATAGGTTGTCCTGGATTCGTGTAAGTTTCGAGTCGTATATAAAGTTGTGTACAAAATTGCCACCTTTAATGCAGAGTACAAAGAGAGAGAAAAAAAAAAGAGTTGTTCCCCATCCAACCTCCAACCATCAACCTCCGTTCTAAGTGGCCAAAAGCCCCTCTATATAAAGAATAAGACTTCATGTGGAAGTCTCCAACATGTGGTCCACAATGAAGGGTACCGCGGCCTCCGCTTATACAAGCATAATGTCAAGGTGAGATTTTTCCACTCATGGATATATTGGAGACAATTGTTCCTCCTTTAAAGATGTACATAGGGAGGCGTGAGGCATAGTTTCCAGGGGCAGAATCCGTATTGACTGGAAGGTTGAGTGGTACCTCTGTAAGTGGCACCCAGATGAATGGTACCTCAGTTGCTATCTAGGCTTGAGCCAATAGTAGGTCTTGTGAGTTTAGACTATATGCTTTTGTTTTCTAAAGTCTTCTAGATTGAGCACAGTTAGGACGCGACGATCCATTCGATCATTTGAAAGTAGCGTTTTAGCCTTTGCAGCTTCGAATGGGAGCGGAGTATGCACAGTGTCATTAGAAGAGCAACCAGGCCTTTACCTCGCAAAACATCCAAGCCATCACCCCTGCAAAGCATCCAAGCCTTCGCCAGCGAAGCATCCAAGCTTTCCTCTTGGAAGCACTCCAAGTCTTTCACTTGGAAGCACTCCATAAGTCTTCCTTAAGGAAGCACTTCAAGCCTTCTTTAACAGGACTCATCCTAATCCCCCTGGATTATCATGAGATGTGCTTGCTCCTGTCTAACACCGTGTGTCAGACCAGGGATAAACTCCTCACCCGCTCAGGGTTAGCTAGAGTACGTCAGGATCGGTGGTGGCATGTGATGTCTCGATCTCTGCTACAGCCCGCATCCGCGATCAACCTGAAGGGTATTAAAAACCATAAAAGCTGTGAGTGGACAAAAATGAGTAGGTTATCAAAAACATATTATCGAAAATACATTTATACCATTCACGTAAAAGCATGCATGCATCATAAAACATCATTTCAAATACTTTCTATGAAGCAAGACGTATTGCTTCCCAAATCAAATCTAGTGAAAAATGCTTCTCAATCGAAGTCATTACCTCAGTATTACTGGGTCTCAGCCCAAAACCAAATCATAGAAAACAAGTACGGGGTCTCAGCCCAAATAAAAAAAAAATCATCAATGTCAGTCACGATTCCAATCCTAGCACATGTGCAAATAGCTCAAGACCGCTCACAATCCTAGCATGTCGCCGTGAACACATCAACCACCGCGACCATCTCTAGATCATCGTGAACACATCACCGATCGATCTGAGATAACATCAGCACTCCTAAGTCGACCTCTCTGGAAGGAACACATCCGCAGTCCGGAGGCGAGTGTCAAATCATCTGGGACTCGAACCTGAATGTCATCATCGACTGGGACTCTAACCCGATCGATCGGGACTCTAAGGCGTAAATCATCAATAGGGCCACAAGCCCAAAATATCACCAAATGGGTCACAGCCGAAAAATTCAGTGTCCAACGACACTTCATATCCTAGGATTCCTCGAATCCTATCAAATGCACAATTAGGTCTCATGCCTAAAATATAATCCAGGATTCTTCGAATCCTATCAAATTCAAAACTAGGTCTCATACCCGAAATATCTTTAATAAAACTCATAATCGGGTCACAACCTAACTTATCTCACACTTGACTATACTCTAAGTTAAACCTCAAATCAACTGGGTCATACGCCCGAAAGATATTTCCAAATTCGAAAGCCACTTCTCATTTTCAAAACACTTTCCAAATTATCTTTGACTTCACGCCAAGTCAAGGTTTTTCAACTGGGACTCATGCCTAAATCTCGATTTCACGCATCTCCGTGAAATCCTTTAAAATCGTGTCTCAAATCCTCGGTTTCACGCTTCTCCATGAAACCCTCAAAATCATATGAAATCATGTAAAACATATGCACATAGAATACTTGGCCAAAGCCCAAATATCACATAAAATAGAAATCTCAAATTACGTGCAATACCACAATTTCTACAAAAATGCCAAACAATTCATATTTAAAACACATGCACTCATGGCATCAAAAATCATGTTCATAAACACATATAAAACATTTTTCCATGCATCATATTCATAAAACAAAGTCCAATCACAGACCATTCAAGTTGTGCCTCGATAAGCATGCCATATGCCTCTCTGGGCTAATCCAACCTCTCCGGGTCATCCGGACCTGTCCAAAACACACTCAAAGGTTACTACCAACCTAGACAAGTCATAATCAAGGACCCCCAACATTCCCGAAAAACTCAACATGTCTCGGACACGCTTCTCTGGGCATTAAACCTCAATTTGACCAATCTAATAATCTCTGATCGACTCGAAACCACCACCATTAGATTCGTATCGTCAAAATATTTAAAATGGTTCTGATTCCACCTTGAAATATGTGCCCACACACCCCCACACTCGGGTCAAAGGTACAGTCAACGTTGATAAAAAGTCAACACTAACGTGAGTAGAAGTCAACGCTGACATCAGGAGACAATGTGTAACGACTCGTCCTTGATCTTAAGGATTAACTACGACTTAATGAAATGATGGATTAACGTGACTAATCCCTGATTAGTCGAGGATTATCGAACGTGTAGGGCGAAATTACGATTTTGCTCCTCAATGAGGGTAAAAAGTTGACTTTTGACCCGGGAGGTTCGATGCCCAAAGACCAAGGAACTTTATGTAGATTGGGTCGATACAAGTTTGTAGACAGGCGACACGTCGAAATCGGAGGTTCGACGGAAAATTTAAGGTTCACGAAAGTTCCGAGGAACTATTGCGCTTTTCACGAGACGGGGAACTTTTTTCTTTCAATGGGCCCCAGATATTTTCAATAGGCCCAATGGATGAGTGACAAGTGTCACTCATCCATTGCCCATCCCCTTACATACATGCATCGTTCATCTTCTTTATTTCCTAACCCGAGAACCCACAAAGCCCAAACCCCATGTCTACCTTCCCCTATGATGCTTGGGCGATTTTGGGAGATTGACTGAGGGATGGAGATGGGCTGATGAGCTAAGCACGACGAGGAAGTGGCTGAGCCATCGTGGACGGCGGAGGAAAGGTATACCAAAACCTAGTTTTTGTGTTTTGAATTCAAATTTTCAATTAGGACGTTGAGGATGTTTTCTGATAATTGGGGTGTCTTTATGAGGTTTATACAAATGTTTGGGAATGAATTGGGACGGTGGAGAGGGGCAGAGCAGCCCAGGAAGGGGCTTAGAAATTTAGGCCGTGAAGGGTGATTTAAACTAGGGGGTTTTATGACAGGACCCGCCCCGATTATCACCCCAACAACTGAGGTGAACCCTGCTCCCGTCTGACAACCCAACCCAAAAGACCGAAACGACCTCACGAAAACTACAATTTACATTTCCAGACAAGGGATAAGTTAAATCCAACAAAAGTTAACAGTTATACAGAGCATAGTACACAACGAAAAGACAGAAATCCTACTTAGAGTTATTACACGCCCAATGGAAAACTGAAAACACGCCGAGACAAATTCCGGGAAAACACTATGCCTCCGAAACTGCCTCAACGTTAACCCCCGCGCTAGCTCCATGACCTGGAGGGCATTTAAAAACAAAATAGTGTGAGTGGACCAAAAGAATAAAAGCTTCAAAACCATTTTATAACAAACCAGGGTTTTGGCCCTCCGTTTTGAAAACATGCATGCATAACCCAATATCTGAAAACATGTATAAATCACATAGTAATCATCATGGAAACAGTATCATAAAACACAAAATACCAATATCATTATCTGATCAAACCTGCTGGACCTATCCGAGTCTTTAAACTTCCGAGTCTTTAAACTCAATCTAGGCCTCAATATAATCCGAGTCTTTAAACTCCCGAGTCTTTAAACTCAACAGGCCTACGGGGGAAATATCAGTATATTCGAGTCTTTAAACTCCCGAGTCTTTAAACTCAATCTGGGTCTTTAAACCCAATCTAGACCCTTCCCCTGTCAATCACAATCCTGGTCTTTAAACCCAATAACCAGATCCAGCAAATCCAATCCAAAACCATTTGAAAAACATTTCTAAATCCATATCCAAACCCGAATCCGAAATCACTGGTCTGAAGCCTTTCCGGCGTCCAGAACCGTCATTCTGAACCCAAATCCGAAAATCCACTTTTCAACTTTAAAACCAAATTCCACTTATCGAAATCTGATTCTAAAACCGAAAACCTTGACCATCAAATCATGTCTCAAAATCCCTTTATAATCATTGAAAATCACTTATCGTTTGAAATCTGACTAAGCCCAAACTACGCATCAAATTAAACACGTAATTCGAGTGTTGTGCAATTTAAACCCTTTTTGTGTAGATGTAGTATTGGTAAATAGGGATCGTTCTTAACCGGGGAAATTAGGGAACATTAATAATGTGTTAGTGGGAGATGAATAAAAGAATAATGAATTAAAGAATTAAATAATAAAAGAATTAAAGAATTAAAGAATTAAAGAATAAAAAATAAAGAATAAAAAGGAATCAAAGAATAAAAGAATTAAAAGAATAAAAGAATAAAAGAAGAATAAAAAGGAATCAAAGAATAAAAGAATTAAAAGAATAAAAAAATAAAAGAATAAAGAATAAAAAGGGGGGTTTTGAAAAGATTTGTAATTTAAGCTAAAGACAACACTAACTAAAAATTAAGATGCAAATGTTCATGCTAATTAGAACTTACAAACCATAGAGTAGTTTCATAGACAAAACCCACACTTTTACGTAAGTAATTTCGAATTAACAATCACATTAATTCTAACATTTTGCTCATAATAAACCAATCACGAAATCCTACCTTCATCATCTCAAATACTTACATACATCTTTCAATATTATAAATGCATCAACCATTAATGTGCGTCAAACATCAATATGCTTCAAACATTTACAACATGATTTACCTTAAGTTTATAATTAAATGCGCCGACAGCGATCAACATTTAATCTCTTCAATTCTACTCTAAGTGCACCGACAGCGGATAAAACACTTAACATCAAATTGAAGTTTAAGCACTAAAACATATGAAGTAAAAGAAATTCAAAAAGTAAAACACATGGAGATTGCATTCTTACTTACAAATGTTAGAAAGAAAATACCAAGAACAATAGTAAAGAAGAAATGAAAATAACATAAAAATAACATAAATTACGAATAAGAATTAAAAGAAAACTAATTAATAAGAAAATCTACAAGAAGTAAAAATGGTCCCCAAAAATGTCTCTCAAAAGAGAGAAACAAAAGAACTAACTAAGAACTAAGAACTAAGAACTAAGAACTAAGAAAGAAATGGAAGAATGAAACTAATTGGGGACTCCCCAAATACATGAAATGACCTCCCTATTTATAGAGGGAGTGCCACAATTGTTTAATTAAAAGTACAAAATTAAAATATAAAAATAGCAATAAGATAGTACATGAAGAAGTGATGGAAATGATGAGATTGGGTGGGAAAAGATGCTGATTTTGGGGCAAATATGCTGATTTTAGGGAAAAGTGGCTGATTTTGGGGAAAAGTTGCTGATTTTGGGGCAAATATGCTGATTCTGGGAACTATTGGGGGGCTGGTGGATTTTTGGCTTGGGATGCTGGATTTCAGCAGCTTCCCACCGAATTTCCTTGCGATTTTCGGTGGTTTCTCATATTTCGTCCATAATTTCTTCGTTATAATTCCGATCGGGACGATTCTTTCACCAAAATGCTCCAAATTCCACGCTTTATTTATTTCTACAAAAATATCACAAAATAAATTAATTTGTCTAATTATTTATTATTTTAATATTAAAAGTCAAGTATAAAGGGTATAAAATAATATAAAATAACGCTTATTTGAGGACCTATCAAATACCCCCACACTTAAACTTTGCTAGTCCCTAGCAAATACTAAAATTAAACTACAAAATCAAAACAAGTGAACCTTTAACCATTTGTCTCAATATTTCATTATTATCATCATGGCATAAAAGATTTTCACTTAAAACATTTAAGCATATGGAATTCAAAAGTTAATACTTTGTAAAAAAATGCTTCAACAAGTAAGATAATGAGTAAATATGGTGAAATGGATCTCAACATGAATAAAACAAGTATGAATCAACTCACAAGGATATGCACTCATAAATTCACTCAATTTTGTAAGGGTTTGTGTTTGCACTCAAAGTATGTGAGAAATACTCACATAATCGAAATGAAGTACTTTTGCAAAAATATCAAACAAACACCTCAAGATAAAAACAACATATACTTGCACAAATGAACCAAAACCATAAGCTTACTCAAGTGATTGACTCCACTAATCAAAATTTACCATCTTAAGGATCATAAGGTCTTTACGAAGGTTGTAATGGGGCTAAGTTTAGAGGCAAGGAAAATATAGGACAAGTGGTGCTCAATTCGTTCCAAGACTCAATAGACTCCCAAAACGTATCATAGCTTCCCAACCTTAGTGCAATGATGTTGGTAATCCATCCCTTCGAACATAGGCCTAATTCTATCATGTTGGGCCTCACAATCATTCTTCGTGTCGGATTTACAAATGTAAGGGACTTAACTCAAACATTACATAACCAAACCTTATTACCTTGATCGAGACTCAACTTTTTTTTTTCTTTTTTTTTCTTTTTTTTTTGATTTTTTTGATTTTTTTTTTGAATTTTTTTTTATATCAAGGTAATAACATGTGTCAACGATACAACAAAGCATGAGTCGGTAAATCCAAATAATTCACATAAAAGTCTTTCCAACATCATTATTTTCTCTTTACACAATCATTATGTCTTTAACCGAGTTCTTGGAACAAGGGTAAAGGATGTCTATACTAAGCTCAAGTGTTTAGATAATCATGGTGATGAAAGAAAGGCTTAATGTGGGCTCAAAAGGGTTAAAACTAAGGGGGTCGCAACTTGTGCGCACAAAATAGGGAACATGGATGTTTGAATTTGTGGTGTTAACCCTAATGCCTTAATCATTTCCAAAATCAGAGAGTTTATTGACTCAAAAGCTTTGAAAATCACATAAAATAAGTTCTAGTACTCTATAGTTCATTAAAAGCTATGGCAAGCAGTTATGAGGCATATGTATATCAATTTAAACAAAAAACTTATGAATCACTCATCAAAGATGTATATAAAGTTCTAAAGCTCACATAAGGTTCATATGATTCATACTTATCTTATCATGCTCGTTTATGTGCCAATTTACATGCATTATCTTCAAGTTATAACACTTAATCACAAAATATTAACAAACAAATTCAAGTTGTAGTGATTATCTTTATGGCCATAACATATTCCTTTCTGTTCATTTATGTCATTGACAAGTTAAATGGCAACTTAAGACTCATAAAAACACTAAGTTAAAACAAAAAGATTAAAAAAAAACAATAATATTTTTTTTCATTTTTTTTTCACCCTTTTTTTTATAATTTTTTTCAATTTTTTTTTGTTTTTTTTTTGAACAATTAAAATTGTACACCATTCCCCCACACTTAAATTCTACATTGTCCTCAATGTAGGAAAATACGAAGTAATTAAACATAGAATCAAAGTAAGGAAGATGATTTACGAAAATAATAGGAAAACATTAAATAAACAAAATAAAAGAGAGTGAAGGGTAGAGGATAGCAAATCTGTATTGATGACTCCTTCACATCTCGGGAACACATTGGGTTGCCTCCCAACAAGCGCTTGAAGTTTAACGTCCATCCAGCCTAGACATAGATGCAAGTTAGTTAGTCAGAGATGTACGTTAATTAAGAATGCAAGTTAGATATGCAAATTAAAGTTAATGATGCAATGTGAGTTAAAGATGTAAGTTAGAGGAAGAGTGCAATGCAAGTTAAACTAAATATGCAAGTGAAGTTAAAAATGCAAGTTAAATGAAAGATGAAATGCAAGTTAGAATGAAAGATGCAAGTTAGTTAAACGAAAGATGCAAGTTAACTTTGTCATGACAAATAATGTAAATTAAGATATAAACAATATTTACATGTCGGGGGAAGTCAAAGATATATATGGTTCACATAGCCTCAAAGTTTAAATGGAGACTTATACGTCCGTGCGGCCCAAGTAAATATCTTGGATTAATTCAACTGTTTGGGCAACTTCAAAAGTGACCAGGTTAGAAAGAATACACATAAGAGGCAGGGCTATTTTCTTAGACCCAAAACCCGTTATGAGTACCGTCTCTTGTCCTAGACATCACCCTCGAAAATTTCTTACTCCAGAGGAATTAAGATGACTCAAGTGTTAACAATTACCGTGGGTGAGAGTTAACAAAAGAGTCATCGCCGATAAAGATCAAAATCTAAACTTCGAAGTACAAGTGATCTACATATAGCTGAGACTAATGCATGAATGCAATAACTATTTACAAGTATGTTTTTTATGCACAATTTACAAATATAACATGACAATTTACATATGAACAATTTATACAAGTATGAACAATTTATTTACAAGTATGGTTTTATTCACAAGTAATGATATTTACAAAACAATTTCTCATTAACAAACTAACATAAGTATAAGATTTATTTAACAATTTAGATTTACACTAACACAAAGTGAAGATAAATGAATATTTTTACGAATAAATGAAGAAAAAGAAATTTTTTATTTTTTATTAATTAATTTTTTTTTCTGAATTTAAAAATTAAATAAATGAAGAAAAAGAAATTTTTTTTTTTTACGAATTTTATGTTTTTTTAATTACAAATAAAAATAAAAATAAGAAAAAGTGAATATTTACCATAAGCATTTATGAACAATTAAAAAGAATTAACATTATGTACAAGTATGAACAAGAATAATATAACAAGTAAGAAAATTATAAACAAATATAAATGAAAATGTATTATGAACAAGTATGCATGTATACTATGAAATATAAAAGTTATGAACAAGTATAAAAGGTAACAAGTAACATATATACAACATTTATTTACAAGTATGAATTAACACTAACATAAAGCTAAGATAAGATTTTTTTTTATTATTATTATTTTCAAATTTTTTATTTATTTCGAATTTTTAAATTTTATCAAGACATAACCAAATAAATAATTACATAAGAATAAAATAAGTGTAATCAAAAAGTTAATGGAATAAAAAGTTAGTGGAATAAAAAGTTAATGGAATAAAATTAATGGAATAAAAGTTAATGGAATAAAAAGTTAGTGGAATAAAAAGTTAATGAATAAAATTAATGGAATAAAAGTTAATGGAATAAAAAGTTAGTGGAATAAAAAGTTAGTGGAATAAAAAGTTAATGAAATAAATTAATGGAATAAAAGTTAATGGAATAAAAAGTTAGTGGAATAAAAAGTTAATGAATAAAATTAATGGAATAAAAGTTAATGGAATAAAAAGTTAGTGGAATAAAAAGTTAGTGGAATAAAAAGTTAATGAATAAAATTAATGGAATAAAAGTTAATGGAATAAAAAGTTAGTGGAATAAAAAGTTAATGAATAAAATTAATGGAATAAAAGTTAATGGAATAAAAAGTTAGTGGAATAAAAAGTTAGTGGAATAAAAAGTTAATGAAATAAATTTAAAGTTAAAGGAATAAAGAAAAAGCTTATGGAATAAAATTAAAGTTAATGGATTAAAGAAAAAGTTAGAAAGTGTAAAGAAAAATAAAATAAATTAAAAGTAAGGAAAAATGAATATGTACAATATGCATTTATAACAAGTACAAATTAAATTAAATTATGAACAAGTATGATAGAATTTTAAATTTACATAAACAATTTGAATATGAACAAATATATAAAAAAAAAAATTATGAACATTTATGAACAAGTATAAATTAGAAACTATGAATAAGTAAAGTATGAACATTATAAACAAAAATAATAAAAACAAAAATAAGATGGATAAATAAAATATAAACAAGTAAGTAAATGTTATAAACAAATATAATATTAACAAAAGTAAAATTTATAAACAAGTATAATATGCACAATTTATATACATACACTAACAAATTAAAAATGATTTTCAATTTCCCCGGCAACGGCGCCAAAAATTGACTAAGCCCAAACTACGCATCAAATTAAACACGTAATTCGAGTGTTGTGCAATTTAAACCCTTTTTGTGTAGATGTAGTATTGGTAAATAGGGATCGTTCTTAACCGGGGAAATTAGGGAACATTAATAATGTGTTAGTGGGAGATGAATAAAAGAATAATGAATTAAAGAATTAAATAATAAAAGAATTAAAGAATTAAAGAATTAAAGAATTAAAGAATAAAAAATAAAGAATAAAAAGGAATCAAAGAATAAAAGAATTAAAAGAATAAAAGAATAAAAGAAGAATAAAAAGGAATCAAAGAATAAAAGAATTAAAAGAATAAAAAAATAAAAGAATAAAGAATAAAAAGGGGGGTTTTGAAAAGATTTGTAATTTAAGCTAAAGACAACACTAACTAAAAATTAAGATGCAAATGTTCATGCTAATTAGAACTTACAAACCATAGAGTAGTTTCATAGACAAAACCCACACTTTTACGTAAGTAATTTCGAATTAACAATCACATTAATTCTAACATTTTGCTCATAATAAACCAATCACGAAATCCTACCTTCATCATCTCAAATACTTACATACATCTTTCAATATTATAAATGCATCAACCATTAATGTGCGTCAAACATCAATATGCTTCAAACATTTACAACATGATTTACCTTAAGTTTATAATTAAATGCGCCGACAGCGATCAACATTTAATCTCTTCAATTCTACTCTAAGTGCACCGACAGCGGATAAAACACTTAACATCAAATTGAAGTTTAAGCACTAAAACATATGAAGTAAAAGAAATTCAAAAAGTAAAACACATGGAGATTGCATTCTTACTTACAAATGTTAGAAAGAAAATACCAAGAACAATAGTAAAGAAGAAATGAAAATAACATAAAAATAACATAAATTACGAATAAGAATTAAAAGAAAACTAATTAATAAGAAAATCTACAAGAAGTAAAAATGGTCCCCAAAAATGTCTCTCAAAAGAGAGAAACAAAAGAACTAACTAAGAACTAAGAACTAAGAACTAAGAACTAAGAAAGAAATGGAAGAATGAAACTAATTGGGGACTCCCCAAATACATGAAATGACCTCCCTATTTATAGAGGGAGTGCCACAATTGTTTAATTAAAAGTACAAAATTAAAATATAAAAATAGCAATAAGATAGTACATGAAGAAGTGATGGAAATGATGAGATTGGGTGGGAAAAGATGCTGATTTTGGGGCAAATATGCTGATTTTAGGGAAAAGTGGCTGATTTTGGGGAAAAGTTGCTGATTTTGGGGCAAATATGCTGATTCTGGGAACTATTGGGGGGCTGGTGGATTTTTGGCTTGGGATGCTGGATTTCAGCAGCTTCCCACCGAATTTCCTTGCGATTTTCGGTGGTTTCTCATATTTCGTCCATAATTTCTTCGTTATAATTCCGATCGGGACGATTCTTTCACCAAAATGCTCCAAATTCCACGCTTTATTTATTTCTACAAAAATATCACAAAATAAATTAATTTGTCTAATTATTTATTATTTTAATATTAAAAGTCAAGTATAAAGGGTATAAAATAATATAAAATAACGCTTATTTGAGGACCTATCAAAATCCCAAAATCATGGCATCGAAATCAGAAAACAAGCCTTTCTCGTAAAACATGCCAAATACGTAAGTTCCTCATGAAATCATAATGAAAACCATAAAACAAGTTAATACAAGCAGTTATGCATGCTCGGTTATAAGGAAGAAGTCTACTCACAGTTCCCGGGCACGTCACTCGCGTCCCGTACGTTCCTCGGCCTCCTCGGGACTTCCCGATCCTGTCACAAGTCACCAAAACTCGTCACTAACACGTTAATGAAGGTTCTCTTAATTTTCCCCAAAATTACCGAACTTCAAACGTACGTAAAACGAAACCCTAGACCTTCGATCCCATAGGACGAACCCGAGACGATGTCCGATTGTCCCGAAACCTATCCCAAAAGATTCGTTACAACGATTAGACTAAAAACCTAGTTGGAAGTTTCCCCAGAACAGCCGCCACGTGTCCCCACGCGCCACCCAAAGTGGTTGCGCGTGGGCCTCACACGCCTGCATAGGTTACTGTTCATCTTCTTCCTCGAGACCGTGCACTGTGTTAGACTAGTGTGGCCGGTTCTCCGCCTTCCTACAACCGTTTTCCTTCCTTTCTCCACCAAACTCTTCGTCCTCATCCTAGAAACTAATTCCAATCCTAAAAACTAGACATTACTACCTCAAACTTCACCTCCCAAGCTCGAACCCGTAACCAACAAAACCCCTGTTTCTAAATTCGGCCACCCGTGCATCCCCCCGTCACGGCTTCACAACCAGGAGCTCCCTAGGAACCTACTGAGTCGACTAGCACTCACCAAACACCTCGACTCAGCCCCAAACCTCACGACTAAACGTTTGAAGCAAAATGGAAAAACAGAGTACACAGAGAAAAGTCAAGGAATTACCTGCGTCCTGCTCTCCACCGTGAGCTCCGCCGTGTCCACGGGGTCCCTAAGGCTCCACTACGGTCACTAAACACCACCAACAGCCACGAGTAATCAAAGCACGGCATCACCACCACCAAACTCCCTCGACACCTCTCTATTTTCCTGAGAACTCACCCCGCACACACACGAGTTTTCCTCACACAAACTTCCTCACAACTCACTCACTAACTCTCACTTAGTCTCTACTCACTCACTCGAGCACCAGAACACACAAACACACTGCAATCGATCAATTTTCCTCTCAATCCCAGTCTCTGTTTTCCCTCTCACAACACGGCTACACACTCGAACAATCCAATTTAATTGAACCCGTGCATAAACTAGAACCCAGTAGAGCACCCCCACGTGTCCACCATCCCATGGCCCAAACTCAAAATATCCAATCACTCATGTACACTTGTCCTCATCTCCTTTGCACAAATCCCAATGAACCAAAAGACCAAAATGCCCCTGTGAGTCAAAATTATCATTTTGCCCTTCGTCATTCTAGACCCATATCTCGCTCGTCCGACGTCCGATGAAGGCATGCCGCCTGTCATTGAACTCAGGACGACGAGATCTACCTAACGGTCCTAGGTCTACGTGTAAAAACCTTGTCGTACAAAAAGTCAACTTTTTCCCCTTCATTTAACCAAATTACGGTAATGCCCTCAACCTTTCGAACATCATAACTTCCTCCTCGATTGTCGGAATCGGGAGTGCCACCTGTCTACGGACTCGTGACCTCCCGAACTACGTCACGGTCATCGGTCAATGCCTAATTGACCGTCCGAACTAAAAGTCAACAATTTTCCCAAACTAGGGGCAAAATCGTCATTCTGCGCTAACGGTTCAAAAGTAACCAACTAACCACCGATTAACGTAGCTAATCCGCCACTAATCCCTTCACTAATCCTTACTCCCGGGACGTGGCGTTACATTTTATGTAATGACCCGTCCCGAATTTCGGGATTAGATTAGTAACTAATCATGATTAGTGGAGTGAATCAGTGATTAGTTGGGCGAAATCGGACGAACGATGCAAAATGACTGTTTTACCCCTAGTCGTGGGTAAAATGTTGACTTTTAATTCGGGGGGTCAAATGGACTTTGACAGATGACTGTGACGTAGTTTAGGATGTCACGAGTTCATAGATAGGTGGCACGTTCGATTTTGACGTTCGAGGTGGAAGTTATGATGTTCGAAAATTCAAGGGCATTTTCGTAATTAGGACGAAAAGGGGAAAAATGTTGACTTTTTGATTGACCACTAATTTTCACACAATTCAAGGACCATTGGGTAGGTCTCGATGCCTTGAGTACGTAGACAGGCGGCACGCTAAAAACGGACATCGAACGGTTGAGATACGGGTCTAGAACGAGAAGGGTATTTTTGTAATTTTGTGTAGAGGGGCAAAATGGTAATTGTCCAGGGGCACTATTGGGACAGTTCAGCATGGCTGAAACCACCGTGCTTTTGGTGGCCTGTCCAGGGAATTTTTTAACAGTCAATGGCATTGGGAAGAATTGTTTAACAACTGAAAACTGAGTGGAAACATACTCAGATGGGTTGCAACAGAAGACAGACCACAGGTGCCATTTAAAATTGATTTTTGGGTCTGTTTTGCGGGAAACAGAGTTTTCAGTGGGACTGAGGGATCCCCACAAGTGTTGGTTGCACGGTTCGATTAACAGAGAAGGTTGAAGAGTTTGAGGGTCATTCTGATGAAGAGAGCCTGAGAGTTCGAGAGAAACATAAACGGAAAAAAACTGGGAAAATTGGAGGGAAATTTGAAAGTTAAATTGTGAGTCGAGGGGAACAAAACCAAGGTTACAAACAGTCTTCTGGGATCATTTATAGTGCAACCGTACCAACATTGAAGGGAATCGATCACGGTTTGGCCAAGAAC
Organism: Prinsepia uniflora; assembly: GCA_032719365.1. NCBI lineage: Eukaryota > Viridiplantae > Streptophyta > Magnoliopsida > Rosales > Rosaceae > Prinsepia > Prinsepia uniflora. Next base: position 20,744,513 of record CM064874.1, read on the forward strand.
CCAAGTTCCAGTTTTGAAGAAATTTCAGGCTTGAGGACGATCACCTACGGGTAAGTACTCCTGAAATTGATTATGGTTTAGTGTTCGTTTAGGTCCTATGAAGATTTTGTTTAAGTTAATTTGAAAACTGGGTTGATTCGGGTGAGTTTCAGAGATTGACCCTTTTGTTTGATCACGGGTGGATTGATCGATTTAGAGCTTGTTGAGGGTAATTAATGAATGAGAACCTAAATTAAAATGTAAAGAAAGGGTTTAGGTGGAAGAAGGAAAGGAATTGAGTGATTTTTTATATGGATTTAACCGAGTTGTGTCGCGGGTTGAACAACCCGTTTGCAGGCTAGTCGGGTGAAGAAGGTGACACTGTAGCATTACTGTAGCAGGCGCGTGAATTTCACGTGCAGCCACTCACGGCGGCGCGTGGGGCCGATTCACAAGGTGAGTTCAACACGACTTTTGTCCTATATAATGTAACAAACATTTTAGCGTTGATTTTGAATTAATCGGACATTGTTTCGATGTTGTTTCGAGGGTCCGAAGGTTTATGTTACGTTTTTAACTAACGTTTAATTACCGAAAAATTATGGGAAATTAGTATGCTGTTATTTGAGCCCTTAGTGACACTAAAGAATGATTTCGTACAGGATTCGAGATTTCTGAAAAATGTCGAAAATTACAGAAACGCGTGCAGCGCGAAAACGAGTAATTATGGACGGTCTGTGAGTGGACTTTGGTTTTATAAATTGTATGCATGCATAACTATTTTATATGGATTATGATTGTGATTATATGATGTTGATTTGGATATTGGTGAATTATATGGTTTCACGCATTTCGAGGCGATTTACGTGCTTGCACGTAAATCGAGGTTTTTTCGATTTTACACTGATTTTCCATACTTATGGTTTTGGATATGATTTCATGCAATGGTTTTGAAATTGGAAAGATAAGCTCGGGCATGAGGCCCAATTGTTTTGGAAACCTCAGACTTGGAGTCCAATTGAGTTACGTAATCGGGCCGGGGGCCCAATTGCTTTATGAAATCGGGTCAGGGGCCCAGTTATTTACGAAATCGTGCTAAGACCCATTTGAGTTATATAATCGGGCCAACGGCCCAGTTGATTTACGAAATCAGGCCGTGGGCCCAGTTGATTTACGAAATCGGGTCGTGGGCCCAATTGATTTACGAAATCGGGCATGAGGCCCAGTTGGTTATAAATGTGACTTAGGGCCGGGGACCCTAATTGGATTTGAATAAATGGTTTTGGATTTGATAAATCAGATGTTTGAACTTGTGATGGTTTCATGGAAATTCCGGGCAGGGCCCTTGAGATGTTTGAAATGATTGATAAACTGTTTTCCATAAACCATCTTGATACGAGGATATGTGATGGTCTCCTCCAGGTGTCTGGGACACTGGGGAAGTCACGGTGCCGGAGATGGTAATGTGGTAAATGCGAACTATTGGATCTATGAAAGGGTTTTTCGGTTGGAATTGTGTTTATGGATTTGGGCAGTGACCCACGTGGAATTAGAATTTGATTTTACGGTTTTGGGCTGAGTTCCCACACTTGGTTTTGAGTTACGGTTTTTGGGCTAAGGCCCTAATGGCTTGTTAAGTAAATATTTGATTACTGGTTTTTGATGCATGCATACGTTTTTATTGAAGGGCATAAATGTTTTATCAAATGTGTTTTATGAACTTGTTTATTTTCGTCCACTCACAGCCTTTGTTGTTTTTAATGCCCTTCAGGTTGATCACAGATGCGACTACAGTAGAGACTGGGACATTGCATGCCTCCTCCATCGATCCTTGCGCACTCTGGAAGCTCGTCGGGATAGTAGCTTTCGGTTATTCCTTGTCTGACACTTCGTGTCAGACAGGAGCATGACACATCCCACGGTAATCCCGGGGGAATTGGGATGGGTCGTGTCATTTTAGGTGATTTTATATAGATTTAATCACTTAAATAGGTTGCTAATGAAAGGACAAAGAGATTAGAATCGAAAAGGGGTGAAAACGGGTCAAAAAAAGGGAAGGAATTGTACTGTATCGATTCCGCCGGTCCGGTCGGACTGAAAACCAGAGGACTCGGTTCGGACCGGGTCTGCCGAAGGTTGAAGGAGACTATACCCCGGCACGTGAAGCCCATGCGTAGGGCCTTTGGGCGACGTGTGGCAGCACGTGGGCCGTCCTTTGGGGAAGTGTCCAACAAGTGCTTTCATCTATTCGATGTAAAAAATATTTTGGGACAGGTTTCGAGTCGATTAGACATCGTTTCTATATAGTTCGGGGTGTTCGAAGGTTTAGGATCAAGTTTAAAAATAGTTAAAAATTCATAAAAATTACGGGACTTCAATGAGAGGTTAATACGGTAGTTAGTAACCCTCTAGTGTGATTTGGAAAGGTTTGGGAGCCTCGGTGACAGTGATTGGCCTGGGGGAAGGCTTATGGCACACATTTAGAGGCGGTAGCGTAGGACGGTCTGTGAGTGGACCTTGATTTCTAAATTGATGCATGCATAACTGTTTTATATGTGTTTATAAACATATTTTGAGATTCCATGAGTACATTTGATTTTGTTTTTTAATATTCACGTATTTGCACATATTTCAAGGTTTTTGGTTTTATACGGTGCTTATGTGTGCTAATATTTCTATGAAGGTGTTATGGAAAGCTTTTGGTTGAGAAATCAGGCTGAAGATCCATTTAGTTTATATAAACAGGCCAGGGGCCCGTTTGTTTATGAATTCGGGCATGAGGCCCAGTTATGGTTTATGAATGTGATTTCGGGTCGGGGACCCATAAATGGATTTCATGATTCATGAAGGTTTTATGGGAAACTGGGCATGAATCCTTTGAAAGGTGTGAAAGGTTTTGAGAATGATTACGAAATGGTTTTTCATATACCATCCTTTTAATTATGGATTGTCTCCTCCGAGGAGGGTCGTTGGCCTGGGTGGACCCCAGAGTAGTCACGGAGTACTAACTGAGTGGAGTCACCCCCGTGTGATACCTTACTCTCAAGAAGGAATTTATGGATTATAACCCCTAGGGAGGGTCAATGATCTGCGGACATTGACCTGGGTGGACCCTAGGGAGACTTGGGATTTGAGACCACGGGTAGCACGCAAGTAGCTTTGAAAACTGTGACATGATTGGTTATATGATATTTGGTAAATATGATTTCTTGGAATTATTAAATGATGTTTTGTGAATGGATAAAAGGATTTGGGCTAAGACCCACATGACTTGATTTGGGCGGAGTCTCTACGGATTTGGTTTTGGGCTGAGTCCCACATGATTGGTTTTGGGCTGAGTTCCCATATACTCTGGTTTACAGTTTTGGGCTAAGGCCCTAATGATTTAAATGGATTGATAAATGGTTTTCGAATGCATGCATACTTTTTAGTGAAGGTTATAAATGTCTTGTGTTAAATGACTTTTATTAAATTATTTATTTTCGTCGACTCACAGTTTTTAATAATTTATTAATGCCCTTCAGGTTGATCGTGGATGTGGGCTATAGTAGGGACCAAGACATCACACTCCTCCTCCGGATCTTGGCGCACTATGGAAGCCCCGTTCGAGCTGAGGTTGGAATTATCCCTTGTCTGACACTTCTTGTCAGACGGGAGCAAACACGTCCCGCGTTAATCCCGGGGGGGATTGGGACAGGTCCTAACACAATGCTGACATCAGCAGTCAATGCGGACGTCAGCATGACGTCATCTCTAACAACTCTAACACGTGCCAGCTGACAGTGCCGCGTGTCTAACATGTTAGTGACATGTGGCACCATATGATTGGTCCATGTTACTAACATGTCAGGCTGACTAGGAACTGACAACTGCCACGTGTCCATCCCCCATTAGACCACGTCACCTGACAATCTGACAGGTGATGATGTCATCACCCCTAACCTCTCGACGGGTTGCGTAGACCCGTGACCCGATCCGACCACAATTTCCCCAGTTCTAACCCGTTTTCGAATCCGTTAGTCCCTATGTGATCGTCCAATCCCTCGGAAGACAATCCCCTAATCAAATCCAAGAAAATCGATCCAAATCTCACCTGTTTATAGATGAACAGTGGTTGTTCAATTTTCAGCTCCTTGTTTGAGCTACTCCGCCGTCCTTAGCCTTTGCTTTCGATCCCCAGTGACTCGTAATACCACCAAAAACACAACTCAATCAACGAAAGCCACCCCAAATGTCCAAAACTAGAAACAAAATTTTAAAACTCAAACCGGTTTCAGGTTATCTGTTTCCAGCCTGATCTCTACCATCCACGACGGTCATGTCGCCTCCCACGACGTCTCTCAATCACTCACTCATCCCCAGTCACTCTCAGGGGTCCTCAATCGATCCAGCAAGGGAGGGGAGGATTGGGTGGTTTTGGGTTTTGGGGTGGTTCGAATGAAACGGGAATAGGAGAGATGCATGTATCTGTGTTTGGTGAGCAATGGATGAGTGACACTTGTCACTCATCCATTGGGCCTGAAAAAAAATATCTGGGCCCACAACAGGACAAATGCTCACTTCCTCGTAAATCGTGAAATAACACCCAAAACCTTCCGTGACAGGACCCGCCCCGATCCCACAGGGACCACAAGGGGACGTGCCCTGCTCCCGTCTGACACCCAATAATTCATACCAATTTTAACCTCCATTACATTTAAAAGCATAGATAACCAAATTAAAGTCATACATCAAATCCGAATTAAACAAATGTCAGACAAGGGATACAATCCAAAATTACAAATTTGCGAGCACGACTCTAAAGTAAACCTGCGGGTACACCGCCCAGCAGGGGTTCAGGTACGCAGAAGTAGATCTATGCCTCAGCCTCTGGTTCCTCCTCTACCTCAGTTTCCCGACCTGGAGGGGTTATCAAAACAGTAAGGGTGAGTGGACCGAAACACAAGTTTATGAAATCGTTTGATAAGTAAAACATATAATTTACCCCTCCGTTTTCCAAGCATGCGTGCATCATAATTCAAAATCATAAACCATATAATATGAACCATAAGGCATATAATAAAACCATAACCATAATTTTAGTTGCTGCACTATACACTCCAATCCCGACATCCCTGATGTCTGACGTCCCTGACGTCCAATAAGGTCACAATCACAAGGCTACGCGTGCCACTCGGGTCTCAATTTCCGAGTTCAATCCCCGAACCCCGTTCGGGTACAGCATCCCCGATGCTTAGCGTCATAGACGCTGGACGTTCTAGACGTCCGTGACCTCTCCGGGGTACCTCATCCGGAGGAGACAATACAATATGGAAGGATCTATACAGTGCAGTAACAAATACATTTTATTGATATCCACATGCAAACATATATATACATAGATAGAATCCGAACCAATCATTCAGTTTCATCGGACGGGTCTCAAGCCCAAATACCGTGAAACGTGCCATAACCATATTTTCCATATCATCAAAACCATCATTGTTTTAGCATGTGAATAGGTATAATAAAACCAGAAAACATTTATGCACACAAGGGTTTAAGAAAATGGCCCACTCACAGTACAATCCTGCTAGAAACCGAACGTATACCCTCGTCCTGGTACAAATGTACAATCCCTGTCAAGTCCAAAGTATTCGTAAAGATCAATACAAACCCCTAACATTCAACCATGAAAGCCTAGGTCGAAACCGACCCGGGAAAGCCGCCCGAACGTGCTTTCCAAGGCAATAAACCTTATTTTGACCAACTTAAAGATCTCCGATCGACCCGAAACCACCGCCATTGGATCCGGATCGTCGAAACCTAAAGAATGGTGGTGGTCCCACCAGAAACACTGTTCACACGTGCCCCCACGCGCCGGTCAACGCGCCGGTCAACGCAGGAACAGTTCCTGCTGAAGTCATCGCTGACGTCACTGCTGCCGTCAGCATGACGTCATGCTGACGTCATCTGACAGCTGTCAGGTCTGACATGTCAGACCTGACAGGTGCCACGTGTCAACATCTGAATGGTCCACCTCACTGATCTGTCAGGCCACGTGTCAGATCTGACATGTGCCACGTGTCAGCACGACACTGGTCCACGTCACTGACATGTCAGTGACACGTGGCAGTCCCTGATTGGGCCACGTCACTGACATGTCAGTGCTGACTGTGCACTGACATGTGACACGTGTCGGCTCACGGTTGGTCCACGTCATCTGACAGGCTGACAGGGTGCCACATCATCACCTCTGTCCTAAGACGGGTTGACCCGTATTTCTGTAACTCGGGTCGATCAGACCCGCGATCAAGACCCGGTCACCATTTCACCATTTCTCAATCATTTTCATTCAGGTTTGTTCCTAACTACTCGTCTTAATCCTAGAAAGGGTTCTAGCTAATCAAAATTGACAAACACAGACAGGTTCGAAGGCCTACCTCGAAGAACAGAGCCGGTTCCCGGCGCCGTTCAAACTCCGTTCAGGTCACCTCCGGTCACACAAACACGTCCCAAAGTTTCCTACTAATCCAGAGAGTCGATTAGGGACACTAGAACTCGACAACACATGCTGGAAACAAGCTTCCAAATCCTGAGTTTTTAAAACGGTTTCGGGTTTTGAAAAACAGCTCACCTTGCCGCCGTCTGCCGCCGTCCACCGCCGTGCCTCCGTCCTTCCCCGTGAGTCCAGCAACACACAGACACAGGGACAGGGAGTAGTGCGGGTGTGATGGATGAAATGGGCAGTGTGTGTGGGTTCGGGTGAGAATTATATAGAAATGGAGGGAAAGCTGCTCAAAGAATTGAACGGCCCAGATTGAATCTCAAAATGAGATCAAGGGCTGAGATCAGATCTGGGGTTTTCAATCCAAGGGCTGGAATTTAAAGCTGATTCAAATGTTAATTAATCCAATAGTGGATCTGATCCAATCTAGCCAATGGGTGAGTGACACTTTTCACTCACCAGGTGTCCTCCAATCAGATTTCCTGAATTTAATATTCGACACGAAAACCGAGACACGAACTTCCCGAATTCACGTTTCTGACCATAACTTCCTCGTACGAAGTCCGATTTCGGCGTGCCGCCTGTCTACGGACTCAGGACGTCGAGGCCTACCCAACGGTCCTTGAGTCAACTGAAAATTAGTTGTCAAAAGAAAAGTCAACATTTTCCCCCGAGAGTCCAAATTACGGTAATGCCCCTGAACTTCCGAAAGTCATAACTTTTACCCTGATCGTCCGAATTGGACGTGCCACCTGTCTATGAACTCGTGACGTCCCGAACTATGTCACGGTCATAGGTCAAAGTCCATTTAGTTCATCAATCAAAAAGTCAACATTTGACCATACCAATCACAAGGGTAAAATCGTCAAATCACACAATAAATTACAATATGGGAATCCTCGAATTTCCGGGGTGTTACATTCCGTGACTAGTAACTTTTCCGTCGAACGTCCGAATTCGACGTGTTGCCTATCTATAGACTCGTATCGACTCGACCTACATAATGGTCCTTGGTCCACGTGAATTGGACCTCCCGGGTCAAAAGTTAACTTTTTTCCCTCGTTTAGGGACAAAATCGTAATTTCACCCCGGACGTCTGATAATCCTCGTCTAAGTCCCCATTAGTCTCACTAATCCTCAATTAATTTTTAATTAATCCCGAAATTTTGGGACGGGTCGTTACATTCTTCCTAGAAGCACCTCAAGCCATCCTCCTGGAAGCATTGAAAGCCTTCCTCTTGGAAAGGTTCCGAGCCTTCTTCCAAGAAGCACTTCAAACCTTCATTTTGAAAGCATTCAAGCGTTCTTTCCAGAAGTACTTCAAGTCTTCCTCCTAGAAGCATTCCAAGCCTTTCTCCTAAAAGCACTCCAAGCCTTCTTCCGAGAAACACTTCAAGTCTTCTTCTGGGGAGCATAAACCTTCTTCCAAAAATCACTTCAAGACTTCATCTTGAAAGCACACTAAGCCTTTCTCTAGGGAGAAACTCAAACCCTTCTTCTAGGGAGCAACTCAAACCCTTCCTTTAGGAAGCACTCTAAGTCTTCTTCCAAGAAGCATTCCAGACCTTCCCTTGAGAAGCGCTCCAAGCCTTCTTCTGAAAACCAAAGTTTCAACACTTAGAAAAAAATCCCAAAGATTGCTAAGTTGGAGGGAACAAGCTGGGTAAAAGATTTCATTGCAGGAGATGTCATTTCCAGATTCACTACAATCAACTTCCGCCTCAAGTTAGCATAGTCTTCAATTTGATGTGAAGTTTGGGAGCATACAGCGGGTAATATGGCTTGAATTTCAAATTTTCAAGTTCTTTTTTCATGAATAATAGGGGCAACAACTTTTGCTCCACTAACTTTGGCATCGCTTGGCTTCTTGAAGATAGCTTCGACATCATCTTGAATAGCAGTCGCGTCTTTAGCAGTCAGTCTCAAAACGAGACTTGTCTTGAGATTAAGAAAAATGAAGTGCGACATTACAAGCTTCACATAGGACATGTCCGATAAGCGATTATCAAGTCCCACCTTGGTTACGCCATGCTTCAAGCTCAACGGGACCTTCATGATCAGGTCTCATCCAACGCAGAAGGAAATATCTCCCCAAATTAGAAGAAATCTAACCCCGCGTTATCACGAGTGGAACTTTGCACAAATGGCAAGTCTAATGCATGTATGAAGCACAAAAGCCACATCGACGTCACTTGTTACAAAGTTAAGGTCAACCAAAAGCCACTATTCTGACAAGCACATGAATGGACAAACTAGAGAACCCTTACCAACTTCTTAGTTCTTCTGGAAGGACATGAATGGACAAGCCAAATAGTCTTTGCCTACTTCTTAGTTCTTCCGAGTAACACCTTCTCTGCATAGGGTTATTTTCTGGCTGACCCACCTTACTTTCCAACATATGAATCCTTCAACAAGCCAAGTCACATGCACATAGAAAGAAATAGAGTCGTTGAGCTAGGTATAATGATAGCTAGAGCTTATCTACGTTGAAAGCCTCCAAAAGTCCATTGCTCGTATCCACTAGCTGCCATCTCGTAGGACTGACAAGGAAACACATGTGACAGCCTCCGTGGCAAGAGAGATCAAGTCACGATGACATTAGCTCCCTTGCAATATTGATGCCAGTTGCAGAATGTTCTCCGCACCAACCAACCAACCATCGCGCTTGACAAGGAAACACGAGCGCCAACCTCCATGGTAGGAGAGAGCAAACCACGCTGACATCAGCTCCCTCGCAATACTGATGTCAGTCACAGAATGTTCTCCGCACAAACCACCCATCATGCTTGATAAGGAAACACATACGCCAGCCTTCGTATCTACTAACTGGAAACTCCTGTCAATTGAGTTCTTCAAAATTTCGCTGAAAGTATACTTTCATGCATCTTGAAATGACCGTCTCTGAAAATGGAGCATATCATCACTTGAATCATTGCAATCTGACTGCGCAGCTCCCAAAATTGTTAAAAAGGCAAAACTACAAAAAATAGCTTTAAATTAATTGCTAAAATGATTATATAACTATATATTTATAAATAATATATATATATATATGCATATTTTAAAGATGGAATCAGCCGAAAATGCAATTAATTAAAAAAAAAAGCTTTATTACTTGGGAAAAAACGGCAGAGAAGAAAAATGGGAGCATCTAAACCTCAGCTAGCTAACTTCCTTTCTCCGCCCTATAATTTCTGCAACTGCAAGTCTATCTTGCGCTGGCCCGCCTACAGCAAAAAACAAAGTTAAAATAAAAATGCAAAAAAGCTCTCGGTGCAATAGCAGAAAAAGAAAATGAGGCTTTCATCAACTCTCCATGCGCATCAGCTCTGTACTCCCAGCAGGGCCGTGAGGTGGAAGAAAGAAAAGTCTGTGCTAACTATTGAGCCCCCAAGTTGAGCCACTAGACAGCCCGTTATTTTCTGCCGCACGGGACTAATTCGCAGCTCTTCCTTGCACCAAAAGACGCACACGCCCTCACCACATCCAATAGCAACCATTGATGCACATAGACAACAAAGAAAAATAAAACAAACATGAAGGAATGACCTTTATTCTCTCACCTGCCCTTGTACGCCATCCAAAGGAAAAATAATTTTTTTCATTTTCTTCCTTCCAATCACAAAAGAAGAAAGATAAGATCCAAATGGCACAACAATATAAGATATTTTATGTAACGACCCATCCCGGAATTCGGGATCAGGTTAGTAACTAATCATGATTAATGAGGGTTAATCGGTGGTTAGTTGGGTGGAATCGGACGAACGTGGCAAAATGACCGTTTTACCCATAGTCGTGGGTGAAACGTTGACTTTTTATTCGGACGGTCAAATGGACCTTGCCCGATGACCGTGACGTAGTTTGGGTCGTCACGAGTTCCTAGACGGGTGGCACGTTCGATTCCGACGTTCGTGGTGAAAGTTATGACGTTCGGAAGTCCAGGGGCATTTCCGTAATTTGGACGAAATAAGGAAAAATGTTGACTTTTTGATCGGGGGGTCCGATGGCCGAGGGCCAAGGACCGTTAGGAAGGTCTTAATGCCCCGAGTACAACGACGGGCGGCACGCTTGAAACGGACATCAGATGACCAAGTTACGGGTCAAGGAAGGTGAGGGGCAATTTGGTAATTTGCCAACTGAGGGCATTTTGGGCATTTACACGGTGGTTACTGTTCACCACCGTGAAAAACAGGGACTGCACCACCGTGTTGTGAGTGCTCTGATCATTGCCATTGTTTAATCAATAGTGGACGGATCAGAGTATTGTTTAATTGAATTGAGGATATTGGAGACAAGGCGTGAGGGTTGGGACTGCTTGCCGTGCTTGGGAGGAGTTAAAAATGGCCGTGGGTCTCTGTGTTGCGGGAAACAATTCCAGGGAGTTTCAGTGTGTCACCCACGAGTTGTCGTCCATTCTGATCGATTACTTGAGTGCCTGGTGAGCTGGGGAGCCATTCGGTTGAATGTGAGAGTGTAGAGCTGGGAGAAACCGTGGAGAAAACCATTTCGGGTTTTTTGGGGGGAAAATCCAGAGTTTGATTCCTACGGGTTATGGGACCAATCTAGACACTGAGGGAGTTTTCTGGGAGTGACTGGAACACAATCGTGCAAGGATTGAAGAGGTTTGATCGAGGTTTGCTCAGGGACTCAAGCTCCGGTTTCAGAGAAAAACAGTTTTGGAGGGAAATTCGATTTCTCAACTAGGAGTCGAGTTGAAGGAAGCTGAGGATCGTATTAATCCTCTGGGATCATTTGGGAACCAACCGCATCAATTTCGGGGAAAATCCATCACAGACAAACCCTGAATGGAGGCCCCTGGTTTCAGAGATTTTCGAGCTTGAGGTCGACAACCTCCAGGTAATTTCCCCTCAAATTGACGGTGCTAAAGTGTTCGTTTAGGTCTCTGGAAACTCCTGCCTAAGTTAATTTTGGAATGGGGTCGATTTGGGTGAGTTTCGTACTTCGACCCGTTTGGATGTTCGAGTTCGAGTTGACCGATTTAGGGCTAATGGAAGATAATTAATGAATGGGACCCTAAATTAACCTAACGAGGAATGATTTAGGTGGAATGAAGGGAGGAATTGAGTGAGTTTGGATAAGGATTTAACCGGCTTGTGTCGTGGGTTGAACAACCCGTATTGCAGGTTTGGCGGGTGAGAACGATGAACTGTGCAGGGGTACTGTAGCAGGCGCATGGGCTCACGCGCAGCCACTCACGGCGGTGCGTGAGGGCGCGTGGACCCGAATTTCAAGGTGAGTTCAAAATGGCTTTTGTCCTACGCATTGTAACGAACATTTTAACATTGGTATCGAATTTATCGGACACCGTTTCAATGTGGTTCTGAGGGTCTGAAGATTTTCGTTACGTTTGTAATTAACGATTAATTCCCGGAAAATTTTGGGAAATTAGTATGTTTTTATGTAAGCCCTTAGTGACACTAAAGTATGTTTTCGGACAGGACTCGAGTTTCTGGAAAATGCCGGAAATTACGGGAACTCGTACGGCGCGAAATCGAGCCTTAAAATTGATGTGTGAGTGGACGTTGCTTTCAAAATTTAGTGCATGCATAAAATATTTCTATGATTTTATGATTATGATTATAAGTTGTGATTGATTTTGATTTCCGTATTTAAACGTATTCGATTCCCGTATTTATATGTATTTTTACTATACATGTGAAATTGCACGTATTTCGAGACTATGATCACCCGCGTGTTTAATGATGGTTTAATGAAAGAAGTTATATGAAATTGGTGTAAAATGATTTAAGAAGGTTGTTTATGATTTGCGAGTGTGACCTACGATTTTGACACGTTTTTCGAGAACGTTCTGGATTTGCACGTTTTACGAGATTTCGAGTTATTGTGATTTGATCACTGTTGATGTTTGAATCTGGGAATTGAAATGAGACTTGTGATTTTGAGGATTTTAAAAATGGGTTTTGAGTATGTTTTGATTGGATCGTGATTTTGGTGATTATGATTGTGGTTCTGATGTGTTGAAAATGAGATTTGAGAAAGAAGTGATTTCTAAGAATTAAAAATGGATTTGAAAAAGGGTGATTTCGGGCTTGATACTCGGGGCACAAAGGTAACTTTGATTTACGAGATTTCGGTTTTCGGAAATAATAAAGTGGATTCTTGGTTTGGGTTCAGGATGATGCTTCCAGATGCCAGCTTACGGAATTGTTATTGTGAATTCGAATTCGGGAATGAAAAAGGATTTAATAAAGTGATTTTCTATGATTGTGCATGCCCCGTGTTTAATGATGATTTGAACATGTTTTGTGAAGTAAGGTTTGGGAATTTGAATGTGGGAACTCGGACCATGGGTCCTGTTGTGAAAAATGTGATTTTGGGATGGATCCCACGTTGTCGTGATTGATAAATGTTTTGGGCTTTAAAGACCCGTTGAAAACTGTTTTGGGTTTAAAGACCCGGGTGCTATTACTGGAGCACGTTTTGAGTTTAAAGACTCGGTTAATTGATGACGGGGGAGGGCCCTTAATGAGTTTAAAGACTCGTGAGTTTAAAGACTCGGTTACTGTGATACCCCCGAGGCCTATTGATTATGTTCTGAGTTTAAAGACTCGTTGATATCCCGGGAAGGCCTGTTTATGCGCATGGGTTTGAGTTTAAAGACTCGGGCGCACTTGATATCCAGCAAAATGATTGACTTGTGCTTGATTGATGATTTCTGATGTTTCGGTCGAGTTGGGCAGTGTCCCGGTATATGGTTGTTGGTTTTGGATCATGTTGTGCATTTGGTTTTGATTCGTGGTTTTGGGCTGAGGCCCGGTGTTTATGATTGCGGGCTAAGACCCGATGGTTGAGGAAGGAAAAATAATTTTGAGATTCATACGAGTTTTTCCTTATGTCGAAATTTGATACACCGTTTTTCTTATGTGGAAAATCTTAACCGTTTGCGAAATGGTTCTTGTGTGCATGCATTCGTTTTTTACGCGGAGGGTAAAAACAATTGTTGTAACTGTTTTGTTAAACTGATTTATTTTTGTCCACTCACACCTTTGGTTTTTATTGACCCTCCAGGTCGTGGCGCGTTGTTCGAGACTGTTCGAGAGGCGGAGGCATGAGTAAGCACATGTGGCTATCCCTGGTCTGGCACGTACTGAGGGTAACTTGGGTATTTCAGTCGACTTGCCAGACGGGAGCAGGACCGAGCACGGTTATCGATGCCCATTTCGGGGGCGGTCCTGTCATTTTCTTCCAATTCCTCCAAGCCAACGTCGTTAAGAAGGAGGAAAAACTGTAATTCCTATTAACTCCTCATTTATATGGAGTCATGAATAACACTTATTGACTCCTCGTTTATACGGAGTTAATTTCATGTGTAGCTCCAACGACAATACAGAGTTAATTTTGGAGCTCACCACTTCTGCTTATGATAGGTCGTTAATTAAGTATTATTTTATATTATTTTATACCTTCTATACTTGACTTTTAATATTAAAATAATAAAAAAATTGGAGAAAATAATATATTTAGAGCGTTTTGGAGAAAGAATCGTCCCGATCGGAGTTCGAACGAAGAAATTATGGACAAAATTCGGTGAAATTATATAAATAAATTTTTAAAATTGAAAATTCTTGTAGCCCAAAGTTATATTTGAAATCCAAGTCCAATTCCATTGATCTAGCAGTTCATCCCTGCTCCAGCCCATAAGCCTATAGTCGACCCAAAAAGCCCAACCCAATTCCTTTGCGAAGCCCAGACCCATTGCCTGCCGCCGGCCCAGCACAGCGTGCTTCCTTCCCAGCCCGCAAGGAAGTCGATGCGCACCCACCGAACTATTCTTCTCCACTTCAGCACGTGCCTACTGAAGACCTCAACTGTACCACATGCAGCGCTGCCGAAACCCACTCTCCCTTTTCAGCGCTTGACACACTGCTTACCTGCTCCCATTTCAACCACTTGCTGCAGGAAATCTAGTCTCCCATGCCCTGCTGCTCAACTGCTCCCCTTTTGCAGATTTGCCTGCAATTTCAGCCATTTTCAAGGTCCAACCAGCCCTAAAATCATCATTTTTCATCATTGTTCATCATTTCATTATTTTATTTTGTTTTTGTATTTTTTTATTTGAAATTTGGCACTCCTCTATAAATAGGGAGGCCATTTCATATAACATGAGTCCCCAATTTCAGTCTCTTTTTCCCCTTTTATTAGTTCATGTTTCTCTCTTCTTTTAGTTATTCTTCTTTCTACTTTGTTATTTATTTTTAGGACCATTTGTAACTTCTTTTAATTTTCTTCTTATGTTTTCTTTTAATTTTTGTTCTTAGATTTTCCTTTTAACTTTTTTGATTTCTCTTTTAGATACAATTTTATGCCTTCTAAATGTTTGACAATATGAATACAATCTCCATGTGTTTTACTTTCTAAATTTCATTTATTTCATAAGTTTTAGTGTTTCATACTTCAATTTGATGCTTCGGCCGCTGTCGGTGCACTTAGATTGAAGAGATTTTAATGTTGGCCGCTGTCGGTGTATTTAATCACAAACTTAAGGTGAATCATGTTGTAAATGTTTGATGCATATTAATGTTTGACGCACATTAATGATTTATGAATTTATAAAATGAAAAACGTATGCATGTACTTGAGATGATGAAGGTAAGATTTCGTGATTAGTTCAATATGAGCAAAATATAAAGTGTTGGTAAAAACGTATGCATGTACTTGAGATGATGAAGGTAAGATTTCGTAATTGTTAATTTTAATTTAATTATTAGTTAAATTGTAGTTTAGATTACAAATCTTTTCAAACCCCCCTTTAATTCTTTACTCTTTTATTCGTTGATTCTTTAATTCATTTATTCAATTATTCTTTCATTCATTATTTTTTTATTTATTATTCTTTCTCACTAACACATTATTATTGTTTCCTAATTTCCCCGGTTAAGAACGATCCCTATTTACCAATACTATATCTACACAAAAAAAGTTTAAATTATATAATACTCGAATTACGTGTTTAATTTAATGTTTAGTTTGAGCTTTATGAGCTTCAACCTGAAATCACAATCATCAATGGTCATAAATTACCACATTCCGTAGGACTCCCTGAATTCCTAAACGATGTGAGGACATTTATGAAACCATAAATTACTAAAAAAATTTGGAGTATCCCATAATTCTCATAATCTTTAAGTTGCCCCTGGTAATGACACTAATAGGTCATAAAATACCATATATTAAATAATGTATTTAGAAACTAAATATAATATTTAATCAGGTTAAAACCTCAATAATATTAATATTGTTTCTGAGAATTAATTATCATTATTCTTAATAATGAACAATTATTATTAATATTACACTGTTATAATTATCATCATTATCCCTAACAATGAATAATTATTATAATTATTAAATAATATATTTTATTAAAAATATATTATTAATTACAAAAACGATCGACCAATGAGAATGATCCAAGGCTCACAAGATTTCTCTATAAATATATACCTATATTTTAGTTTCAAAGGTAATTTGATTTAACGCTACTTAAGTTTTTTTGATTTCTCTCTCAAAGATGATTTAAGCATTGAAGTGTTTTTGGTCGAACAATCCCCGGGGCTTCGATCAGAGCAAACGATAGCTTATTGTTTGTTATTTGTTATTTGCTGTTTGTAGGAATCAAAAAGATTTTTGCTAGTACAGATGAATTCTACTTAAACAATATTCTTCAAGCTAACCTCAGTATTATAGTATAATTTCGTCGTGGATGGGTCCACTCCACACCTTGATAATTAGAATTAACTTTTGTTAGAGTTTTAGCATTGGGTTTCAATTAATCTAACAATTCCTTGGATAAATATAATTTAAGTCATCCCACTAACGTAAATAATCTAATCATTCCTAGGGTAATTATAATTTAAGTCATCCCACTAAAGTAAGTAATCTAATCATTCCTAGGGTAATTATAATTTAAGTCATCCCACTAACGTAAATAATCTAATCATTCCTAGGGTAATTATAATTTAAGTCATCCCACTAAAGTAAGTAATCTAATCATTCCTAGGGTAATTATAATTTAAGTCATCCCACTAAAGTGACACTGATAATTGTTACGTGATATAAGGGATTATATATGATTTTATATGATAGTATAATATGAAATAAGTATTTAGTACATTTCTTATTAATTAGTTATCGTTTAAGTTAATATAGTTGAGTGCATTTATACAATCCAGACTTATGAAAATAATATTCTCGAAAATATCTGTATTAAATAATTAGATAACTAAAAATCTTGAAATGTGTAATAATAATAATAATAAAGATTCTAATAATAAATAAATAAATAAATAAATAAATAAGGAATAATTATTAATAATTGCATAAATCGTAATAACAATAATAATATATCAATAATGAATTCAAATAAAAAATAATATATATAATTAATATTTATGATATAAATATTTCTTATCAACTATTATAATATAGTCTAGCTAGTATAATATAATTGACATTTTAAACTGGATGAGTATCAAACGCCCCATTAAATTAATAGTCCATCTAACTGATGAACAAATTAGTTTATCCGATTGAAATAATTAGTACGATACGGCACATAAAACAAGACAAAAAAGTTTAAGTTTAACTCATCGTTTCTTAATATTTTTTCATTTACAATTTAGTAGTTTACATGTAAAAAAAAAAGGATTTAAGATTATTATAAATCGCAGAATTTATATGACAAATAAATTAACATTTTGAAAGTTAGAACTTTTTGTTATGAATAATCCCTATATTTTCTTAAATTCATCATTTTGATTTTATTGCTTCTTTTATAACCATTAATTTCATACTTATCTTTTATCAAATACACCAATGTAGTCTTTTAGGTCAACTCCGTAAAGTATTCGATCAAACTTTTCCTAAGTCTCCTCATAATTCATAATGTTTAGCATATTTGATTGGTTCCAGCAAGTGCCATTTACCTTTCAATTTTATATTCAAAGCATTGTGCTAATCGTGTATTATAATTTATAACGCTTCAATGCGTTTTGGAAAGCTGCCCACTTTATTGCAAAATCAATCCATTTTTAATGGCAGGTAATTAGTCCATTTGTAGCCGTCATGGTCAAACGAGAAACACGTGTACGTTGTGGGCGCAGGCTAGCCACATAAGACCATGTCTTGTCTAATTGTCTAAAGGATCATCAAATTAAAATTTAAAACTCGAATGGGGATCAAAATATATATGCTATAGTTTGATTAATTTATTTTCGTTTTAGTATATGTATAAATATATATTCTTTATGTTGATTGAAATTAAGAAGGATACAATTCCATGTACTTAGGGTATCCAATCCCATGTAATCAAGGCATTGACTATCCCAACCATGTATAGTTAGTTATATGCCTTACCTAGTCCAAGGAATCAGGATATTGATTTCCTCTTCATGTATATATATATATATATAGTATCACGCTGCTGAATGAAAACTAACAGAGTTGAATCACTTCATATGATTTTGTTTTCCTTTATGGTATCAGAGTACTAACTCTAAGACAACTTTCGTAACAAGGAAAACCACAACCAAAATCCTTCATGGCATGAAAAAAAAAAGTGAAGCCCTTGGCATCACAGAAAACCCCAGAACTATAAGAGAGTTCAAACCACCTGTTATTTCTCCATCACTCAAATTAGCCTGGCATAGTCCTTGTGTCGCAACCATTGATGGAGGATAATTAAAACAATTAGGCGCAATCCATGAACATGGCCTTCAGCATCAAGAACAAGATCGGCTTCGTTGATAGAACAATCAAACAAACATCTGACAACCCCAGTGAGTAACAATAGTGGGATCGTTGTAACATGCTCGTCAAAACATGGCTGCTGGCGTCCATCTCGAAAGAAATATCAAACAGTGTCGTGCGCTGCAAGGATGCGAGAGGTATTGGCTTGAACTTCAAGAAAGATTTTCCCAAACTAACATGATTCAGTTGTTCCACATAGAGAATGCAATCCATGAATGTGAGTAGGGAAGTTCTATCACAACCTTTTTCACAAAGCTCAAAGGTGTCTGGGATGAGAAGGAGGCACTTTGTACCTTTTCTTCATGTAGCTATGGAGTAGCCATTGAGGTTCACAGTTATGTGGAGACATAGAAAATCATGAAATTCCTAATAGGGCCCAATGCCAGTTATGTGTCTGTCCGAGGCAATGCGATCGGCATGGGCCTACTCCCAATCTTGAGCAAGGCATATGCCATGGTACTACGTCATGAAAGGCAGGAAAAGTCTTCAATGGCAAAAAAATCTCACCACGGTTGACGCATCAGCCTTCTCTGTGAAGAAAGCTGGCTATGACACTTCATATGGAATAGGAGAAAAAAGGGAAGTGTGACAAATGTGGTTAGACCAACCATGCCACAAAATATTGCAGGGTGCATCTCAAATGCACCTATTGCAATTGGAAAGGGCACACCTATTATGAGTGTTGTAAGAACAAGGCTGTAATGGAGGGAGGGCAAACACGACCCAAGGGAAATCATGTGACTTCTTCAAGTGATAGTGGCCAAGCCACGGACAATTTTTCGTTCTCCCAAGAAACGTGCCAATAGCTTATAGGACTCTTGAACAAAACAAAGTCAACCACTGCTAACCAAGTTAGTAATATTCCAAATCTTGAATAACTTTCAGGTAAAACATTCTCCTTCTCCCAAACTAGCAAAGAGGCAATATGGATACTATATATGTGAGTAAGCTAACCTATGATTCGTTTTATATCACCATTTTCCTCAGACAATTCTGTGTTTGACATGACCTATGATCGAGGAAGACGATTGGGCAGGGAACTAAGAGGGAGGGACTCTACTGCCTTAACAGGTCATAGTAGAGAAGAGCATGCAATGTGGTACACACCAAGGCACACAACATGTGGCATCAACATCTTGGACACCCTTCAAGCATAGTTTCTTCATTATTTCCCTTTCCTATAAATAAATCATGCGATGTAAGTAATTTTTCTATTTTTCCCTTAGCTAAGCTTACTAAACAGTCTTTCCCTTTGAGCACTACTTCTACTAAAAATTGTTTTGAGTTGATCCACATCAACATATGGGGTGGGTACCATGCCTTCTCTCATTGGTGCACAATATTTTTTTTTACCATAGTCGATGATCACACTAGGAGTACATGGGTTTACTTAATGGAAAAAAAATATGAGACTCGAAACCTACTCATCCACTTCTTCCACCTCGTTGAGAGCCAATTTGATACGAAAGTCAAGATTGTGAGGAGTGATAATGGACCTGAGTTTAAAATGGTTGAGTTTTATTCTTCTTAGGGCATATTGCATCAAACTAGTTATGTCAACACGCCACAACAAAATGGCGTAGCTGAATGTGCACACATGCACAAACTCAATGTTACTCGAGCTCTTATCTTCCACACTCACCTACCTATTTTTTTTTTTTTTTGGGGGGGGGGGGGGGGGGGGGGGGGATGCCATTTTAACTGCCACTTATCTCATAAACAAAACACCAACAACCCTCTTTCATAGGAAAACACCAGTTGAGCGACTTTTTAACAAAGAACTAACCTACTCTCATTTTCCGTATTTGGTCCTTGGTGCTTTGTGTCCACTCACCCAAACAAGCCTAGAAAATTTGATACTCGATCCACAAAATGCGTGTTCCTTGGCTATCCCTATGGACAAAAGGGATACAAGGTTTATAACCTTGCCACTCAGAAAACTCTCGTGTCATGTGATGTGATTTCTTTGAAGATGAGTTTCCCTTCCACATTAATTCAGAACCGGTCTTCCTCACAATTGCCTCAATTTCTCATTCCAACCCACACACTACCATGTGAGCCGATTACACCACTTCCATATATCACAATACCAATCCTCCAACTCCTACCGCCCTTGACCATAGCCCTACATCCTCCACTGCCACCGAACCACTCCCTGACTCCCACACTAAACCACATGTCACCCTTGATCCCATTTCACCGTCCTCAGAACTTGCCCCACCACCATGCTGATCCTCTTGCTCCACCAAGATGCCAACCACATTCCAAGACTTCCACATTGAGGTAGTTGTCCCCTCACGTACTAGCTCCACAGCTTCCTCGCAGAAGGTCTTTTCCTCAGGTATTATCTTTTCTCTCTCTCTCTAATTTTTTGTCTTATACTAGCTTATTATCTCCTCATCTAGCTTTCACAGCCAAAATGACCATTGAGCGAGAGCTTGCTTCCTTCTACGAAGCAGTACATAATACCAAATGGAGAGAGGCCATACAAAGAGAGATCCAAGAACTGCAAGAGAACCGAACCTAGAGTGTAGTCCCACTCCCCGCTTACAAATACCCTATTGGTTACAAGTGGGTCTATAAAATCAAGTACCAACCTGATGGTCGTGTTACGGTCACGGAGATTTGAGTTTTGGAAGTTCCAATGACAGTTAGTCACTCTTGGATACAATCATGGAGATTAACTGAGTTGCAACATTGACCATTGGATTGTAGCTGACGTCGATTGACGATGGTTTTTATTGAATACTGTGGATAGATGTTGGACATGTACATACACACGTGAGAGCCTCGAGCTGGAGGCAGGATTGGATTTCCGCAGTTTGGTGTGGATTGAAGTCGACTTGATTTTCGAGGACAAAATTCTTTAAGGGGGGAAGATTGTAACGACCAGTCCCGAATCTATGGGATTAATTAAAAATTAATTACGGATCATCGAGGAGTAATCGGGGATTAACCAAGGATTACCAGATAATCAAGGTAAAATGACAATTTTGCCCATAGAGGGGTTGAAAATGTTGACTTTTGATATGAGAGGTCAAATGCACTTGGACCGAAGTCTATTACGTAGATCGAGATAATGAGTCCGTAAACAGGCAGCACGTCAAAATCGAGCGTCGTACATGAAAGATACAGGTCAAGAACGGTTGTATGTATTATTTACGGTTGCACATTTTACAAAGAGTTGACTTATAGGTTTGTCTAGAGTGGGCCCAAAATATCAATTTTGGACCAATATATGAGTGACAAGTGTCACTCATCTATTGATCATTATCACACATACATGCATCTCACTTTTCCCCTTTCATTTCGTTCATCCACCCGTAACCCACCCTAAACCATTCCATCCTCTCCATCTGGTGGCCTGAGAGATAAAGAGAGAGGTAGAGAGTGACTGGGAGTGAGGGAGAGGCTGAGAGACAGCAAGGGACTCGGCGGAGCCACGACGGTGGCTAGAAACCTAGAAACCCAGGTAAAACTCGAAACCCGTTTTAAATTTGGATTTTGGGTTTTGACTTTTGGATGTTTTGGATCGAAACTAAGGCCAGTGTTGTTTTCTTTGTGTTTTTTGAGTATGATAGGCAGAGAAACAAGGAAAATGGACGTAGGAATGGATGCTGAGACGGGTTGGAAGGGTGGTCGTGAAGATCGATCTTGACCAGGTAATTCATAGGCTTTTCTCCTGATTTTGACACTGTAGATAGATTCCTGGGAGTGACATGAGTGTGTAGGAAGAAAAATGGTGAAGAATGGTGGTTGGACGGTGAAGATAAGGTCGGGTCAGGGTCTCGAGTTAAAACGACCTTTTATAGTCAAATGGGTCGATCCGGCTAGAGCTTGACGACGATGACATGGCAAGCAACGTCATCTTGTTAGGCCACGTAGCCAACCAGGTGATGCCACGTGGCAATCTGTCAGAGGGTGTTAGGCTTATGTGGCAGCTGACATGGCAGGTCCACATCAGCATTGTCCAACCACGTGGCAGTATGTCAGGAGTTCTCAGGTGACGTGGCAGCTAACGTGGCAGGTCCACGTCAGTGATGTTAGATCACATGGACTTGTGAGGTGGTGCCATGTGGTAAAGTGTCAAAGAGGTGTCTAACTTGTCAGTGACACGTGGCACCAATCAGGGAGTGCTGACAGGACCCGCCCCGATCCCACAGGGACCACAAGGGGACGTGCCCTGCTCCCGTCTGACACCCAATAATTCATACCAATTTTAACCTCAAAACAATTAAAAGCATAAATAACCAAATTAAAGTCATACATCAAATCCGAATTAAACGAATGTCAGACAAGGGATGAAATCCAAAATTACAAATTTGCGAGCACGACTCTAAAGTAAACCTGCGGGTACACCGCCCAGCAGGGGTTCAGGTACGCAAAAGTAGATCTATGCCTCAGCCTCTGGTTCCTCCTCTACCTCAGTTTCCCGACCTGGAGGGGTTATCAAAACATTAAGGGTGAGTGGACCGAAACTCAAGTTTATGAAATCGTTTGATAAGTAAAACATATAATTTACCCCTCCGTTTTCCAAACATGCGTGCATCATAATTCAAAATCATAAACCATATAATATGAACCATAAGGCATATAATAAAACCATAACCATAATTTTAGCCACTGCACTATACACTCCAATCCCGACATCCCTGATGTCTGACGTCCCTGACGTCCAATAAGGTCACAACCACAAGGCTACGCGTGCCACTCGGGTCTCAATTCCGAGTTCAATCCCCGAACCCCATTCGGTTACAGCATCCCCGATGCTTAGCGTCATAGACGCTGGACGTTCTAGACGTCCGTGACCTCTCCGGGGTACCTCATCCGGAGGAGACAATATAATATGGAAGGATCTATACAGTGCAGTAACAAATACATTTTATTGATATCCACATGCAAACATATATATATATACATAGATAGAATCCGAACCAATCATTCAGTTTCATCGGACGGGTCTCAAGCCCAAATACCGTGAAACGTGCCATAACCATATTTTCCATATCCTCAAAACCATTATTGTTTTAGCATGTGAATAAGTATAATAAAACCAGAAAACATTTATGCACACAAGGGTTTAAGAAAATGGCCCACTCACAGTACAGTCCTGCCGAAAACCGAACGTATACCCTCGTTCTGGTATGATTATACAACCCCTGTCATATCCAAAGTATATGCAAAGGTCAATTTAAACCCCTAACATTCAACCATGAAGCCCTAGACCGAAACCGGTCCGAAAAAGCCGCCCGAACGCGCTTTCCAAGGCAATAAACCTTATTTTGACCAACCTAATGATCTCCGATCGACCCGAAACCACCGCCATTGGATCCGGATCGTCGAAACCTAAAGAATGGTGGTGGTCCCACCAGGAACACTGTTCACACGCGCCCCCACGCGCCGGTCAACGCAGGAACAGTTCCTGCTGACGTCATCGCTGACGTCACTGCTGACGTCATGCTGACGTCATCTGACAGCTGTCAGGTCTGACATGTCAGACTCTGACAGCTGCCACGTGTCAACATCTGATTGGTCCACCACACTGATCTGTCAGGCCACGTGTCGGATCTGACATGTGCCACGTGTCAGCATGGCACTGGTCCACGTCACTGACATGTCAGTGACACGTGGCAGTCCCTGACTGGTCCACGTCACTGACATGTCAGTGCTGACTGTGCACTGACATGTGACACATGTCGGCTCACGGTTGGTCCACGTCATCTGACAGACTGACAGGGTGCCACGTCATCACCGCTGTCCTCAGACGGGTTGACCCGAATACCTGCAACTCGGGTCGATCAGACCCGCGATCATGACCCGGTTGCCATAACTTCATTTCTGGATCATTTTCGTTCCTTTCAATTCCTAACTACTCGTCTGAGTCCCTAGATTGGTTCAGTGTAAATAGAATGGAGAAAAACCGATAGGATCGAGGGCCTACCTCGAAGAACAGAACCGGTTTCCGTCGCCGTTTAGTCACCGCCCTGAGCTCCTCCGGCCACGAGTTCAATCGCAGAAGGTTCCTGGCAGTCCCTAGAGTCGATTAGGATCCATCAAAAACAAAACTAAACGTGGGAAATGGATTTACCAAAATCTGGGCTTGAAAACTGCCACGGGTTCCCTGATTCCTTCCTCGCCGCCGTCCTCCGCCGTGGTCACTGCCGTCGCTCAGCCTCGCCAGTGAGTCCCCAATACGCAGACACAGAGAGTGGATGATTTACTGGGATGTTTGATCGAAATGGGCAGAATGTGCTTTGCGGGTATGAAATATAAAGAAATGGAGGGAAGGAAACGGACGGCCCAGATTTGATCTCCAGATTAGATCAAGGGCTCAGATTAGATCAGGGGTTTTCAATCCAAGGGCTGGAATTTAAAGCTGATTCAAATGTTAATTAATCCAATAGTGGATCTAATCCAATCTAGCCAATGGATGAGTGACACTTGTCACTCACCAGGTGTCCTACAATCAGATTTCCTGAATTTAATATTCGACACGAAAACTGAGACACGAACTTCCCGAACTCACGTTTCTGACCATAACTTCCTCGTACGAAGTCCGATTTCGGCGTGCCGCCTGTCTACGGACTCAGGACGTCGAGGCCTACCCAACGGTCCTTGAGTCAACTGAAAATTAATTGTCAAAAGAAAAGTCAACATTTTCCCCCGAGAGTCCAAATTACGGTAATGCCCCTGAACTTCCGATAGTCATAACTTTTACCCTGATCGTCCGAATTGGACGTGCCACCTGTCTATGAACTCGTGACGTCCCGAACTACGTCACGGTCATAGGTTAAAGTTCATTTAGTTCACCAATCAAAAAGTCAACAATTTGACCATACCATTCACAAGGGTAAAATCGTCAAATCACACATTAAATTACAATATTGAAATCCTCGAATTTCCGGGGTGTTACAAGTGACACGTGTCATGCTGTCAGACTGTCAGAGATGTCAGATGTTAGGATGACATCAGGAGATGATGTCAATGAAGACGTCATCTAGGGCTGATGTCAGCAGATAACGTTAGTGTTGACTGGTGTTGATCGCTGTGGGCCGGACTTTGACCATCACGTGAGGGCACGTGGGCATGAATATCAAGGTTAAAAGGTTTGGATGATCTGAATCCAATTGTGGTGGTTTCAGGTCGATCAGAGTTTGTTTGATAAGTAAATTGAAGGTTTTTAGTCTCAGGAAGCGTGTTCGGGACACGTTTACTGTTCTGGGAGTTTTTTGAGGGTTGTTAGTTTAGACTTATATAGGTTGATAGTGACCTTTGGGTATGATTTGGACAGGTCTGGACGTTCCAGAGACGTTGGATTAGCCTCGGAGTGGCTTACGCAGCTCGCAGCATAGATAGTATGTGAGTGGACTTTTGATTTATAAATATGATGCATGCATAAATGTTTTATATGTTTTATGAACACGGTTTTAGATGCAATGGTTGCATATGATTTGAGATGTGTTTGATGTTTATCATTTTAGTAGAAAATGTTAATATGCGCACGTATTTCGAGATTTATATTTTATATGATACTTCGGGCTTTGGCTAGGTATTCTACGTGCATGGGAGTTATGTGATTTAAATAGTTTCATGGAGAGGCATGAAACTAAGGATTTGATATTCAGTTTTGAATAATTTCACGGAGAAGCGTGAAATCGACATTTCGGGCTTGAGTCCCAGTTGAATAGTGAAATGGTTTTCGGATTTGAAAATATTATTCTGGCTTGTGTCCGAGTCGATTTATGGTTTGACCTAGAGTATAGTCAAACATGAAATTGAACAATGTTTTTATGTGGAAACGATATATCGGGCTTGTGACCCAGTTCTGATTTATGATCTGATATATCGAGCTTGTGACCATGTTTTGTTTTGGGCTTGTGCCCCTGTTGGAAAGATATGAACTCCGTTTATGAGCCCATATGTATTTGGAAACCAAGTTTTGGGCTGAGATACTACACAAGAAACTGGATTTGATTTGATAAATGTTTCCACTATTTTCAAAATGACCATTTCTCGTGATTATAAGAGAGCCTCCAGTTGTGAAAATGTTTCCCCGAAGAGGACCCTATGATATTATGCTCGCCTCTGTGATGCACTGTGTCCCCTCCCCCCCTCCTCGAGAGGCCACGATGCATTGCCTATTGTCGAGCAGCTGAGGGAGGATCGACTCAAGAGTGCTTATGTTATATGAGATCAATCGTTGATATGTTCATGATAATATGTTGAACGTTGGCCAGTGATATGTTCACGGTGATGTGCTCGGACTTGAGTAGTTTGGAGCTATGTACATGCATTTCTTAGTTATCATGACTGACTGATGATGATGATACGATGACATGAGATGTGACATATGTTTTTCACTCGTTATTGATTTGAAAAGCAAAATGATTTGATTTTAGGAAAGTATCTGTGTCAGGACCCGTCCCAATCCCTCTAGGATTAACGAGGGACGTTCCTGATCCCGTCTGATACGGAGTGTCAGACCAGGGAAAATTTAAACCTTTAGTTCGAAGGCTTCCAGAGTACGCCAGGATTCGGAGGAGGTATGTGATGTCTCAGTCTTTGCTACAGTCCACACCGTATTCAACTTGAAGGGCATTGAAAACAAAAAGACTGTGAGTGGACGAAAATAAAAGAGTTTATAAAACACATTTATAAAAGACCTTTATGCCCTTCACTAAAAAGCATGCATGCATAGTAAAACCCTTTATCAAACCACATATGTTTCAATAGCTAAATCCATACGGGCCCCTACCCAAAACCATTTACAGAAATCTAAAACATAATAAACATATGTGGGATCTCAGCCCAAATCCATTTATCAACCATAAAACACAATTTCGCAAAACCAAGAAATCATGTTTATGCATATATCATATAACCAATCCTATCACGGTATCTAGAGCTACGCGTGTGCTACTCGGGATCTCAAAGCCCAAATCTTCCCAGGGTCCACCCAAGTCAATGTCCATAGATCAATGACCCTCCCTGGGGGTTATAATCCATAGCCTTTCTGAGAGTAAGAAACCCAACGGGGGCGACTCCACTCAATCAGTGCTCTGTGACTACTCCGGGGTCCACCTAGGCCAACGATCCTCCATGGAGGAGACAATTCATAGATAAAGGATAATATACAAAAAACCATTTGAAATCATTCTTAAAACCTTTCAAGGGTTCATGCCGGTCCCCAAAAACTGTCATGAACCATAAAACCCTTTCAAGGGTTCATGCTGGTCCCCATAAACCGTCATGAACCAGAAATCCATTTATGGGTCCCCGACCCGAAATCACAATCTTAAAAACATAACTGGGCCCTAAGCCCGAATCCACATACAAACTGCGCATCTGGCTCGAATCGTAGACCAACTGGGCCTCGTGCCCGATTTCGTAAACCAAATGGGCCTCGTGCCTGATTTCGTTGTAAGACCCGTGTCCTGGGGGGGACGGTGAACAATCCCACATCCCTGCGAGGGGGAATGGTCTAGGAGAGGATGGTGGTGTGCCTTAAAGGTGTAGGCACACACCTATCTAGCACTAGGCCTTTTGGGAGCTCAAATGGCTTTAGGGGGGATTGGAACCCCAAATTTAAGCGAGTTGAGGATTGTGCAATTCCATGATGGGTGACCCCCTGGGAAGTTGCACCATGAGCTCCCAAAAATAAAACCGTGAGGGCGAGACCCAAAGCGGACAATATGATGCTAGATGAGTCGGGTCCTGACCGAGGAGGGTCGGGTCCTGACAATTTGGTATCAGAGCCAGACCCCGACCGGGAAGTGTGCCAGTGAGGACTCTGGGCCCTAAGGGGGGTGGATTATAAGACCCGTGTCCTGGAGGGGACGGTGAACAATCCCACATTCCTTCGAGGGGGAATGGTCTGGGAGAGGATGGTGGTGTTCCTTAAAGGTGTAGGCACACACCTATCTAGCACTAGGCATTTTGGGAGCTCAAGTGGCTTTGGGGGGGATTGGAACCCCAAAGTTAAGCGAGTTAAGGCTAGTGCAATTCCATGATGGGTGACCCTTTGGGAAGTTGTACCATGAGCTCCCGAAAACAAAACTGTGAGGGCGAGGCCCAAAGCAGACAATATGGTGCTATATGAGTCGGGTCCTAACCGAGGAGGGTCAGGTCCTGACATTTGTAAACCAAATGGGCCTCGTGCCCGATACGTAAGTCAACTAGGCCTCGAGCACAAACCAATTGGGTCTCGAGCCCGATACGTAAACCAACTGGGCCTTCAGCCTGATGCCTTGTTAAATCAAATGGACTTCAGGTCCGAGAGTTCATAAATTAAATGGGTCTCGTGCCCGGTCCATATTTCCAATTTGAAATCGATTAAAGAGCCAATTGGGCCTCTGGCCCGAGAACGTAGCTAAAAGGGACTTCGAGTCCGAGGGTTTCCAAAAAAATTGGGTCTAGAACCTGAGTTTAGCTTTTCAAATCCAAAACCATTTCATGAATTCATTTCCAAAACTATAAGCACGGAAAATCAATACAAAACCGTAAATCTCGATTTACGTGCAAGCACGTAAATCGCCTCGAAGTGCATGAAACCATGTAAACCACAATCATCCAAATCATCATCATTGTAGAATCATAACTATAAACCATATAAAACATTTATGCATGCATCACAGTTTAAAAATCTAGGTCCACTCATAGACCGTCCTAAGCTGCCGCTTCGGTTTGCGTGCTGTAAGCCTTACTGGGCTAATCGTCGTCACCGGGACTCCCAAACCTGTCCAAATCAATCTAGAGGGTTACTAACTACCTTATTAACCTCTCATTGAACCCCCGTAATTTTTCCGAATTTTTAAGTATTTTAAAACACGATCCTAAACCTTCGGATGTCCCGAACATTATCGAGACAGTGTCCGATCGACACGAAACCAGTCCCAAAATGTTCGTTACATTGAATAGATTAATTCACATATTGAACACTTCCTCAAAAGGCCCACCACGTGCCCTCACGCACCGCCCACAGGGGCTGCTCATGAAGCCCACGCACTGCACTATTCATCATCTTCAACCTCTGGCCAATCCGGTTCAGACCGGTTCAAACCGGTTCGGTCCAACCGAACCGGCAATCACGGTTCAGGGTACATTCTCCCTCATTTTCACTCAATTCCTTCCCATTTTAATTCTAAACTCTTAATCTTAGTCCTAGGAATCTAAATAGATGATCAACATAAAGAAAAAGGGAAGAAAACCTCACCTTTTTTATTGGAACAAAATTGGCCACCTACAAGCCTCCACCGCCCTGGCCTCCGACCGTCCTAGTCCTCGAAATCGATCCATCTCGACTCCCCTAGGTCCCTAGATTGTGTTAGGATCAATAAGAACTCGAAACCGTCCTCTAGAACTCATTTTCTAAATTTGAAAATTAAAGGTTTCACGGGTAACTCACCTCCGCCGTGTCCACCACCGTGGCTCGGCCGTCACCGTCCAGCCCTCATCATCTCAGTCTCTCCCTATCTCTTACACAACCGTAAGGATGTAGACATGGTGATAGTGTGATGTGGTGTGGTGTTTGTTTTAGAGAGAAAAATAGAGAAGGGTGATCGGGCTAGGATGAAACAGAGAGGGAGGATGATAGCTGGTGATCAGGAGAGAGAGAAAAATAAGATGGACGGTCAGGATGCAAGTGTGAGGTAGAGATGGATGGCTAGGATGAGAGGTGGGTGAATTAAATTATAAAATAATATAGAATAATAATATTTAATTAATTAGATCCAAAAATTGGGGGTTTGGGCCAATGGGATGAGTGACACTTGTCACTCATCCATGGGTCCCACCTAAATATCTGACCAATCAGATAATGCCACCTAATCATCACCTCGTAATGCGTGCATAGTGAAATCGAACTTCCGTGATTCATAACTTTCCTGTTCGAAGTCCGATTTCAGCGTGCCGTTTGTCTATGGATTCGTATCGACCCGACCTACATAACGGTCCTCGACCATCGGCCATCGGACCTCCTAGGTCAAAAGTCAACTATTTGCCCCTTTTAACCAAATTACCAAAATACCCATGAACTTCCGAACGTCATAACTTCTTCCTCGAATATCGAAATCGGACGTGCCACCTGTCTATGAACTCGTGACCTCCCGAACTACGTCACAGTCATCAGCCAAAGTCCATTTGATCGCCTAAACAAAAAGTCAACGTTTTACCCACCACTAGGGACAAAACAATCATTTCGCGTCGTCCTTCCGAAAGTACCCCACTAATCACCGATTAATCTCACTAATCCTTGATTAGTTGCTAATCTAATCCCAGAATTCGGGACAGGTCGTTACAATCTGAGACAATATTTTCTTATCCATGTATGTTTTTAATTGAAGGGTATAAATTTCTTTTCGTTAAATGGTTTTATAACTGTTTATTTTTTCCCACTCTCATTTTTAATGTTTTTGATACCCTTCAAGTTGATCGGGGATGCGGGCTATAACAGAGACCGAAACATCACACATGCCACTGCGCACTTTAGAAACCCCTATCAGTTACGATTTTATCCTTGATCCAGCACATAGTGTCAGACGGGAGCAGGGCACATCCCACGATAATCCAGGGGGATTGGGATGGGTCTTGTCATTTTTTCACAACCTGGCCCATCTAGCACGATATTGTTCGCTTTGGGCCCAACCCTCATAGTTTTATTTTTGGGAACTCACATGCAACTTTCCAATAGGCCACCCATCCTAGGATTGCACCAGTCGAAACTCGCTTAAGTTTGGGATTCCCAAAAAATCCAAAGCCAAAGAGCTCCCAAAAGGGCTCGTGCTAGATAGATACATGCCCACACATATAAGGCACTTCACATTTCTCTCTCCGAGCGATGTGAGATTTTTCACTGGTCTTCCCAAGACATAGGTCTTGCAGTTAGTCTCAGACATCGAGCAGGTTCCATTTCTTTAGAATAGTATTTAGATATTGTAATAACCCGGATGATGTTACGTGCAGTTCCCGGGGGATGTTGTGATTACCCAGATGATGCTACGTGCAGAACCCGGGGGATGTTGTGATTATCCGAATGGTGCTTCGTTGTAACAACCCGTCTTGAATTACAGGATTAATTAGTAATTAATTGAGGATTATCATGACTAATTGAGGATTAGTCCAGGGAATTAGGACGGATGATGTAAAATGACCATTTTGCCCTTGAGAATAGGCAAAATGTTAACTTTTGACCTGGGTGGTCAAATGCACGAGGACTGAGGATCGTTACGTAGATCGGGACGTTACGAGGCCATAGACAAGTAGCACGTCGAAATCAGATGTTTGACGAAAAAAATATGGGTCTAGAAAGGAAATTGATACTATTCATGCGAACCGAGATTTTGGACCGATGGCCCAGTTTGAGTGGATAAATATCTAGGGGGGACCCACTAGATGAGTGAGAAGTGTAACCCATCTGGTTGGCCGAAACCCCAATTAATTGGGTTCATCTTTATCTTCATCTTTCATTTGTTTTTCCTTAACCCATGAAACCCACACCCCATACTACCCAATCTCACACAAACACCCTTCAATCTTCATTTGTTGTGCCTGGCCTATGAAGGAAAAAGAGAGAGGAGGCTCAGACGAGTTGCACGGTGGCAATAGTGTGGAGCGTCGTGCACGGTGGCTCGAGTTATAAGGTAAGCTTTTTCGGGTTTCAAAAATGGAGTGTTAGTTAGGCTGATTATTGATCGATTTGACGGATTAGGTGATGTTCTAGGGACACATACAAACTCAGGGGCTTGGATTCGAAGGCAACGGTGGCCGGAACTGAGAGAAATCAACGGGGGAAATCTGGGCTACTGTTAATGCGATCATAGGTATGAATCTAGGCTGTTTTTCTAGATTTTGAGTCCGTAGATCAATTAGGGATGATTGGACGATAGTATAAGGAGAAAAAGGGATCGAATCGAGTCAGAATTGAGGGTTTTAGGATCGGGTCGGGTCATGGGTCTACCCAACTCGGTTTGCAGAACCTGTCGAGAGGTAGGAGACGAGATGACGTCAACTATGTCAGGTCTGACATGTCAGACTAACAGGTGTCAGACGGGGACCAGTAGCACTGTGACACGTGTCACATGTCAATGCACAGTCAGCACTAACATGTTAGTGACGTGGCCCAATCACGAGCTGCCACGTGTCACTGACATGTCAGTGATGTGGAACAGTACGTAGGTGACATGTGGCACTAGCAAAACTTGTTAGGGACGACGTCAGGCTGATGTCACCGGTGACGTTAGTGTTGACCTCACGCTTGGGGGTGAGCGGGAATGAATTTTGAGGTGGGACCAGTGTCATTTTAAAGGTTTAGACAATCTGAATCAAATGGTGATGGTTTCGGGTCGATCGGAGATCGTTAGGTTGGTCAAATCAAGATTTTTATCCTCGAGAAAGGTGTTCGGGACGTGTTCTCGGGTTGGTTCTATTCCGAGGTCTTAGGTATGACCTTATAGAGTCCGTTGGTATGATTTGGATAGGACCGAAAGTTCTGGAGATGGTGAATTAGCCCCGGGGAGGCTTATGTACGCATATCGAGGCACAACTAGGATGGTCTGTGATTGGACTTTTGTTTTCTAAATATGATGCATGTATAACTGTTTTATATGTTTTAAACATGTGATTTACGATGAATATGATTGTGGTATTTAGTATTCACGTATTTGCACGTATTTTGAGGTTTATGGTTTTATACGATGTTTAGATGTGCTTGTGTTTCCAATTGTGGGTTGATGGTATGATTTTGGATTTGGAAATATAGAATCGGGCATGAGACACATTTGATTTGGAAACTACTAGACTTGGAGTCCATTTGATTTAATGAAGTATCGGGCTGAGACCAATTTAATACGAACTCTCGGGCTGAAGGCCCAATTGATTATGATATCGGGCATATGTCCTATTTATGGTTTATAGAAAGGAAAGGAAATAGATTTAACGAAATTCTGGGCAAGGTAACGGTTTTGAAATGATTTTATAAAATATTTTCCATATACCATCCTTATATGTGGATATATGGATGGTCTCATCCAACTGTCTGGGACACTAATGTAGTCACGGCGCATTGCGTGCGAAGGGTCATTACACGAAGTGACTGGACCGTATAGTGACTCATAAGCAGGTTTTCTATTATTAGACGTTTGGGATGTCAAACATCTGGGATGTCATAGATAGGCTCGGAGAGACCCCGAGCGGCACGCATAGCCTAGACCACGTACATGACTTTTGGGATGCCAAGGATTGGTATAAACATATTTTATTGGATTTACGTATTTATGGATTTACTAGATTTGAGAATTTGGATTTACGGTTTTGGGCTGAGTTCCCACACGATTGGTTTTATGGTTTTGGGCTAAGGACCTAATGATTTGAGTAAGGAAGTGACTTTGGTTTTATAAACGGTTTTATTAAATATGAATTAACTGGTTTTCGTATGCATGTATGGCTTTAAATGAAGGGCATACATGTCTTCTTTATGAAATGAGTTTTATTAAATTATTTATTTTCCTCCACTCATAACTTTTATGGTTTTTACTGCCCTTTAGGCTGATTGCGGATGCTGGCTGTAGTAGGGACCGAGACATCACACTCCTCCATTGATCCTGGCGTGCTCTGGAGGCCCCGTTTGGGCTAAGGTTTTGGGTTATCCTTTGTCTAGCCCTTCGTGTCACACGTGGGTTACACGGGAGTATGGTACATCCCGCGTTAATCCCGGGGGGATTGAGATAGGTCGTGTCATTTGTGTAGTTCCTGGAGGATGTTGTGATAATCTGGATGGTGTTTCATGAAGTTCATGGGGGATGTTATAATAGTCTAGATGGTGCTACGTGTAGTTCCCAGACATGTCTGAATGGTGCGTTTGTGTAGTTTCCAGACCTGGTTCAGATTATGGTTCGTGTAGTTCCTGGGTAGTCTATACGTAGCGTGATGATACATTATGATGGAAATTGAGTTGAGAATTGGTTAAGCCTGGTTATAAGTCTTGTGTGCATTAGTGGATGGTATTCATTGCTGATGCGTTAATCGCTTGGGCATGACTCAAATGTTGTTTCGCGCAATTCCCGAGGTCAATTTGGTTATGATGGTTGCTTTTCCAATTTTGAGAAAAGATTTCTTAACTGCCACATTCCAAGACTTAACATGGTTAGTGAGTTAGATGTGAGGGGTAACCTCGTAGGAGCAGACTTCATTTGGTTGTATCTAATATTTGTAAATAAGAATTAATAAATAGGAGAAATCCCTAGTCTGATAAGTGTTGACAGACGGGAATAGAACCAGCTCGTTTTTTTTTTTCAAAGTAAACTTAGGGATGTGTCCTGTCATGCTAGATTATATTCCTGCCCAAAATGTTTTTATCGTTTTAGGAGCCGAATGTCCCAAGGCAACCCTTGTTGGGACTCCGCCAGATTTTTTGTCTGCGAAGCGAGGTAGGTGGCCCACTCGTGTGGATCAATTTTGCGGTGAATGGTGAGGTGTAGAGATGCTAAATGGGATGAGTATGATGAGCCTTTAGCCACTGTTGATCCCTAGATGGGCGGACTAGGAAGCAAGCAGACCTTTCAACTCGGATGCGAGCATACCACTAGTAGAAACTATTACTAGATAATTTAAATAGGTTCCATTTTCGGCACAAGAACCTCTCTTTTGATCAAAGCGATTATGAGGCAGGCAGACAAAAAATCTTCCGCGCTGTTCTTTTCTATGCATTTTTCAAGGATTTAAAATATTTTCTTCCACCCTAGTGCAAGTTCATAAGTTTTATTTCACCATGATATTCAAGTTGACGTCATTGTTATTTCTGCAATTAAATGGACAATGGTCCCAGGTTCCCTCGAGTCGGAATCGAAGTATTCAGACCAATGCACGAAGATGGTATCCCGACTTCGTAAATCGTGAACCACGCTTGGATGACATATCTCGAATACAGATTGCTTACTTAAGAAAATCTGGTTTGTATTGAAATGGAAACCAAAGTACAAGAACAGAAATGTAAAAGTACTATAATTGAATAAAAATTGGAATTACAAGTACAAAAAAGTAAATTATTTCCTTCGCATCTCGAGCTCATAACAAGCAAGAAATTCCGGAAACCATCAACTGAAATGAATATCCGCAAAAAATCATGTCATGAGATGGCAAAGCACTCAAATGCGACGACAAGACGTCGAAAAGGAGGTTTGAGTTCCTCAGTGACCAGCCATGAATTGGCAGTTGAGATGACCTTCCGTGTAATTGGTAGTCAGAATGGCTTTCCGTGAAACAGTGACTGAGGACTATCCGTGAGCCAGTAATTGGAATGACTTTACGTGAGTCGGTAGTCGATAATATTAACCCTTATGACACTGAATGGTTAGAAAGAAGGTTAATCTTCCACGAACCTCAACCGAAAGTCCAAGAAATGGTCAGCCGGAAGGAAGACAACCCTTATGACACTGAACGGTTAAAAAGAAGGTTTATGTGAGGAAATGAAACCAACCATTATGAAATTGCTACTAAAGCGGTCATAAAGACAATTATGCAGTTGCATAAATTCCTCCGAGTGGTGAGAAGAGAAACTGCATCTTGATTTCGTAGATCGAAAGAAACAGTTTTTGTCACAAGGTCCAGCCTTTTTAAATTATGAAACCTTGGTTAAAGGTATTCATAGGTTCAAAAATTAACGAAGATCAATTTGTTGAGTTTGATTGGTTGATTGTCAGTCATCTGAGTAGCTGGGTTGTTCACTATTTATAGGCATTGAAGGAGCTCGCAACTTGTTGAATTTGGTCATGCGTGGGTCTCATTTTGTCATTTTTCCGTTGGGATACTCTCTCTTTGTCTTTGTTTTTTTTTTTTGCATTATGTCAACACCGTCCATTCTTTTTTTCTTCTTCACGCTCAAAACTGCTTGAGCTTTTAATTTTCGTGAGCCATTTTTTTTTTATTCAAAAGGGAATTTATTCGAATGTAAACACTATGTATGATATGAGTTCGCATGTAATTTACCTTTACTAAATTGTGTACCCTTAAGTTGTTTACATTATCTCTCATAAGCCAAGATAAATTACAGTCCCAAGACATTTAAGTTGACCATTAAGGAATCTAGGGAAGATGATTCTACATTTCTATATGCATCTTAAGTCAAACTCAAACTAAAAGTCCAGTTAAAATTAGGAAAAGACACGTATTATCTTGTAATATGGATATATCATCATTGAAATTTATAATGTAAAAAATAACTGATACTTTAATATCATATTGCACTTATCATTTATAAATTTTAAATACCACCACATATATACGTGTACATTGGCTGAATTTTTCTACTCGTGAACTTACGTTAGTAAATTATTTACCTACTCTTCAATTGTTTCAACCCTGCTCTGTGGACTATTGAATTTGAAGTGATAAGCTGACAGCTATACATTGGCTTAAATAAGTCCTTCTTGTCTTATATGTGCCACAAGATTTCTTATTTTATTCCTTAAGTCTGGTGTGAAAACAACGCTTAAATAAAAATAAGTTAAATGAACACAGAAGAGCCGGTGGCTTCTGAGAAAGTTAGATCTTGTCGTTTGTTCTGCATGAGACTTGAATAAGTTACAATGCATATGTTGAAATAGAGATTATACACGTTAAAAAGTCTTCTCAATCTTTATAAATAGCAAAAAAGAGACCATTAAAGTCAAGTTTGAAGCCCTTGAAGATTGTCCAATCAATAATACTAATAAGCTTTTAGAGAGAAATCGGAAATAATTTCAGAACTAAAGAATAAGTTACCTTAAAAGTAAAATAAATTTCATTATTTATAAAAAAAAATCTTAAGAATTGTGGAGTATTCTGATTAATTGATAGATATTGTAATTAATAAATATTTTTTTTAATAAAGATATTATTTAATAATTTAATAATAATAATAATTTATTATTATTAAATCAATAAAATAACAATTAATTATCAGGAATAATATTATAATTATTGAAATTTTAACCCGATTAAATAATAAATTCAGCTGGTAAATATATTATTTAATGTGTGAGTATCTGTATGCTGTTTGTTGATGCAAAAATTGTACCAACGAGACTATAAAGATACGCACGCACACCAAGACACAAGAAAGTACGTGGTTCACCCAAATCGGGCTACGTCCACGGTGTTGCCTCACTCTTATTAATGATATGATGTTGTTTTTTGTGCAAATATATAGGGTTTAGAACCTTTAGAGAGAGAAAGTAGAAAGGAGGGAGAAAGAGATCCCTTTTAATGGGATAGTTGCTCCCTATTTATGGAATTTGTCTAGGGTTTAGGTTAGAGGAGTGATCTTTGAGGTTTTCTGATGGGCCTACTCCGTGGTCCAGTGTAGTATCTTGACAGACCCGTTGTTTGGTCAAATGTTACGTCAACAAGTCCCCCAATTCTTGACTGAGGCAGATTTCCTCGGTTAAGCACTTTCAAGTAAAGTGCACTGACCGAGCAACTCCTCACTTTGCACTGCTTTGCTCGGTGTATCATGTAAGACCCGTGTTCTGGAAGGAACGGTGAACAATCCCACATTCCTGCGAGGGGGAATGGTCTGGGAGAGGATGGTGGTGTGCCTTAAAGGTGTAGGCACACACCTATCTAGCACTAGGCCTTCTGGGAGCTCACTAGCTTTGGATTCCGGGGGAACTCCAAAGTTAAGCGAGTGGAGGCTGGTGCAATCCCATGATGGGTGACCCACTGGGAAGTTGCACTGTGAGCTCCCAAGAACAAAACCTTGCGAGCGCAGGTGTGCCCAAAGAGGACAATATAGGGTTAGATAGAGGGTGTTGCTGCGCAACTCTGATCTAAACTAGGCCTTTTGGGAGCTCAAGTGGCTTTGGGGGGGATTGGAACCCCAAAGTTAAGCGAGTTGAGGTTGGTGCAATTCCATGATGGGTGACCCCTTGGGAAGTTGCACCATGAGCTCCCGAAAACAAAACCGTGAGGGCGAGGCCCAAAGCGGACAATATGGTGCTAGATGAGTCGGGTCTTGACCGAGGAGGGTCGGGTCCTGACAAATTGGTATCAGAGTTCGACCCCGACCGGGAAGTGTGCCAGCGAGGACGCTGGGCCGTAAGGGGGGTGGATTGTAAGACCCGTGTTCTGGAGGGAACGGTGAACAATCCCACATTCCTGCGAGGGGGAATGGCCTGGGAGAGGATGGTGGTGTGCCTTAAAGGTGTAGGCACACACCTATCTAGCACTAGGCCTTCTGGGAGCTCACTGGCTTTGGATTCCGGGGGAACTCCAAAGTTAAGCGAGTGGAGGCTGGTGCAATCCCATGATGGGTGACCCATTGGGAAGTTGCACCTTGAGCTCCTAGGAACAAAACCTTGCGGGCGCAGGTGTGCCCAAAGAGGACAATATAGGGTTAGATAGAGGGTGTCGCTGCGCAACTCTGATCTAAACTAAGCCTTTTGGGAGCTCAAGTGGCTTTGGGGGGGATTGGAACCCCCAAGTTAAGCGAGTTGAGGTTGGTGCAATTCCATGATGGGTGACCCCCTGGGAAGTTGCACCATGAGCTCCCGAAAACAAAACCGTGAGGGCGAGGCCCAAAGTGGACAATATGGTGCTAGATGAGTCGGGTCTTGACCGAGGAGGGTCGGGTCCTGACAATTTGGTATCAGAGCCAGACCCCGACCGGGAAGTGTGTCAGCGAGGACGCTGGGCCGTAAGGGGGTGGATTGTAAGACCCGTATTATAGAGGGAACGGTGAACAATCTCACATTCCTGCGAGGGGGAATGGTCTGGGAGAGAATGGTGGTGTGCCTTAAAGGTGTAGGCACACACCTATCTAGCACTAGGCCTTCTGGGAGCTCACTAGCTTTGGATTCTGGGGGAACTCCAAAGTTAAGCGAGTGGAGGCTGGTGCAATCCCATGATGGGTGACCCACTGGGAAGTTGCACTGTGAGCTCCCAGGAACAAAACCTTGCGGGCGCAGGTGTGCCCAAAGAGGACAATATAGGGTTAGATAGAGGGTGCCGCTGCGCAACTTTGATCTAAACTAGGCCTTTTGGGAGCTCAAGTGGCTTTGGGGGGGGATTGGAACCCCAAAGTTAAGCGAGTTGAGGTTGGTGCAATTCCATGATGGGTGATCCCCTGGGAAGTTGCACCATGAGCTCCCGAAAACAAAACCGTGAGGGCGAGGCCCAAAGCGGACAATATGGTGCTAGATGAGTCGGGTCTTGACCGAGGAGGGTCGGGTCCTGAAAATTTGGTATCCGAGCCAGACCCCGACCGGGAAGTGTGCCAGCGAGGACGCTGGGCCGTAAGGGAGGTGGATTGTAAAACCCGTGTTCTGGAAGGAACGGTGAACAATCCCACATTCCTGCGAGGGGGAATGGCCTGGGAGAGGATGGTGGTGTGCCTTAAAGGTGTAGGCACACACTTATCTAGCACTAGGCCTTCTGGGAGCTCACTGGCTTTGGATTCCGGGGGAACTCCAAAGTTAAGCGAGTGGAGGCTGGTGCAATCCCATGATGGGTGACCCACTGGCAAGTTGCACCTTGAGCTCCCAGGAACAAAACCTTGCAGGCGCAGGTGTGCTTAAAGAGGACAATATAGGGTTAGATAGAGGGTGTCGCTGCGCAACTCTGATCTAAACTAGGCCTTTTGGGAGCTCAAGTGGCTTTGGGGGGGATTGGAACCCCCAAGTTAAGCGAGTTGAGGTTGGTGCAATTCCATGATGGGTGACCCCCTGGGAAGTTGCACCATGAGCTCCCGAAAACAAAACCGTGAGCGCGAGGCCCAAAGCGGACAATATGGTGCTAGATGAGTCGGGTCTTGACCGAGGAGGGTCGGGTCCTGACAATTATCAGTCCCCCAAGTCCTCGGTCGAGGTAGGATGTGGAAGGGAAGAAGCCCTGTAGTGTGTTGAATGTCTGAGTGGATTGACGTTGTGGTAGTCCCCCGGTGAGTATGACTCCATGTATGAATCTGATTGCCTGCAGGTGATTCTTTATTGTATATGTGTGTCGGTCGGCATGTGAGCTAAGTTTATCTTTGAAAGTGGCCTTGGTAATTGAGCGGCTCGGTAATGTGCTGAGCAGAGACTGATTTGTGAGTGTAGGCCGAGTGTGCTGAGTAGCTCGATGATGGTGAAGCGAGTGTATGCTGTCTAATGTCTGTAACACCTCAGTATGTATTGCGCCGATGTGGGTGCGCAGTGATGGGCGAGCAGCTTGATGAATGTGTCGAGGCGATGTGGGTGCTCGGTAATGTGTCGAGCAGCTCGGTCATGTGTTGATCGAATACTCGATAATGTGTCGAGTAGCTAGGTAATGTGTCGAGCGTATGTATGATTTCATGTATGCTTGACAGGGATGAGTGTTATGGACGTCGACATGCATAAGGGCACATATGTGTGACATGTATGTTAGTATGCAAGATGGCATGTTTGTGTGACATGTATGTTTGTCATGTATGTATGTCATGTATGCGTGGCATGTATGTCAGTATGCACGAGGGCATGTAAGTGTGATATGTATGTATGTACGAGGGCATGTATGTGTGACATGTATGTATGCATGAGGGCATGTATTTGTGACATGTATGTATGTCATGTATGTCAGTATGCGCGAGGGCATGCATGAGTGGCATGTATGTCAATATGCGCGAGGGCATGTATGTGTGCCATGTATGTATGTACGAGGGCATGTATGTGTGACATGTATGTATGCACGAGGGCATGTATGTGTGACATGTATGTATGTCATGTATGAGTGTCATGTATGTCAGTATGTGCGAGGGCATGTATGTGTGACATGTATGTATGCATAAGGGCATGTATGTCATGTAGAGGTTTCTGATTTGAAGTGTTATCTGATTGTTTTCAGGTGTATCATGATGCATAGCTTAGTGCGAGCAAAGGAATGCGGGTGGTAGACCTAGGAGCAAATGGATGCTGATAAGACCCACAGGTCGGGCGTCGAGCAGGTCGAATAAGAAGTTGACAAAGAGGGCAGGCTGACCGATTGGGTGGTGTGAGCATGTCAGTCGATAATCGAGTTTATCCGGGTACTTGGGAGTCACATTTACCATTGATGGAATTCACCTACAACAATAGTTACCAAGCGAGTATTGGGATGGCACCTTATGAAGCCTTATATGGACGACAGTGCAGAACCCCTTTGTGTTGGACGGAAGTGGGCGAAAGAAAATTTTCTAGGTCCGAATTGATAGATTTAATGACGGAGAAAGTTAAGCTCATCAGAGATAGACTCAAGGCAGCCCAGGATAGACAAAAGAGCTATGTGGACAGTCGGATCAGAGATCTTGAATTTGCAATTGGAGATTGGGTCTTTCTAAAGT
Organism: Prinsepia uniflora; assembly: GCA_032719365.1. Lineage (NCBI taxonomy): Eukaryota > Viridiplantae > Streptophyta > Magnoliopsida > Rosales > Rosaceae > Prinsepia > Prinsepia uniflora. The sequence continues at coordinate 20,786,074 of CM064874.1, forward strand.
TATCTCCTTGGAAAGGCATAGTACGATTTGGAAGGCGAGGGAAATTGAGCCCTCATTTCATCGAACCATATGAGATTGTTGAGAGGATTGGCCGGGTTGCTTACAGATTAGCATTACCTTCAGAGCTTTCCAGGGTCCATGGTGTATTCCATGTGTCGATGTTGCGGAAATATGTGTATGATGAGTCCCATGTGTTAGAAGAACAACCCATTGAGCTCAGGGAAGACTTAAGCTTTGAGGAATAGCTTGTACAGATCTTGGACTGAAAGGATAAGGTGCTTCGTCGGAAGACGATTCCCCTAGTGAAGGTTCTTTGGGAGATATCAGAACATGGAAGAGGCCACATGGGAACCCGAGACACAGATGCAAGAGCAGTATTCATATTTGTTTCATTGAAATTTTGAGGACGAAATTTCTTAAGGGGGCAAGGTTGTAACGCCCCGAAAATCCAAATAATGTAAAATATTAAAATATTATGTAAAATGACGTTTTTACCCTTGGAGGGGTGTGGTTAAATGTTGACTTTTTATTTGGAATACTTTTTGTACATTTTTCGAGGACCATTGTGTAGGTCTTGAGACGCTGAATCCGTAGACAGGTGGCACGTCAAAAACGGGGCTCGGATGAAAAAGTTCCGGGTTTGTGAAGTTTAGGGGCAAAATGGTAATTTGTCACGTGAAGGGCAAAATGGTCAAATAAAAATTTTTGGCTGAGTCACTAAAATAATACCTCCTGCCTTCAGTTGGAGACACTTGGCAGCCTGAGGAAGGGCTGAGTGTTTCACACCGCCCACTTCAAACCGTTTGAAACACTTCACCGTTTAAACCAAATAATTGCATATACAAAAAATAGGGAGATTAATCCCTTTGATCCAACCAGTAACCATATGAAAAAAACCTTGAGAAACCTGGAAAATTGAGAAGATTAGAGTGAGAAAACATAAGGATAAAAACGAGGGACTGAGAAGAGACTTGAAAACCCGTGTTCGAATATTTGAAAAAAACAAAGTAAAATTTGAATTGAAAGTTCTAAGCCTCAAGGATCAAAATTGAGATTGGATTCAACCTTCTGAGACCATTTCGAACTAGTACACAACCAAAATGAACGAAATCGAGGCTGTTTTGATCAAGAATAGAAGCTCCAATTTCTTCACAAAATCGAGCTTGGGTTCGAATAGCTGGAGGTAAGAATTAGTGAAATTGATTATGTAAAAATGTTTATTTCACTCCCACGATGCTTCCTTTATAAATTAATTAGAAAAACTGGGACGAATTGAATGAACCCGATCATGAAACCCATTTGAAGGTTCATCGTGGGAGGTAAGGATTAAGGGTGTAATTGAAGCAATTAAGGTTACAAAACCTAAATTAAGAGAGGTAAGATGGAATTGGATGAAAGAATGGAAGAAATCTAGGTCGAATTGAGGAAGATTGTACCCGGTCTGATCGCGGGTTCACGACCCATTTAACAGAGAATCAGGTGAAAGAGATGGTATTGTAGCAGTACTGTGCACAACACGTGGCTTTCACGCGCAGCCGCTTGCGGCGGCGCGTGAGGGCACGTGGCTGGGTTTCTGGGGATGGGTCCAACATACTTTTTGATGTTCTCGATGATACGAACCTATTGACATTAGTTTCGAGTCAATGGGATATGGATTCGGAGTAGTTTCGAGTACTCGAAGCATATAGTTTATGTTTAAATAATATTATTAAATTCTGACGATTAGGGAATTCGTATGTGGGGTTATGTGATAACCTAGTGACCTTAAATTACTTTGTTTGACAGGCCGGAATATTCCCAGGACGTCGGAAGATAACGAACAGCTCGAGACTGAACAATCTGGACGGTGTGTGAGTGGACTTTTGTTTTCTACCATGAATGCATGCATATATGTTTTAAATGCTTTATGATATGATTTGAAATGATTTGGTATGATTGATGTTTCGATGTGATGATTTCCGAATTTTGGGAATATTATATTGTTTTATTGATTTTGGGCACGATTTTTGAGAAAACCATGATATTGTTGTTTTGGGAGAAAGCCCGGGATTTGAGACTAGTTTTGACTCGGATTATGAGTAGGGAAATTATTTGATGGATTGTAATGATTTTTGGCTATGTTTTGTGAATTTATGTGAAAGTGGCAACTAAGGTTGCGGTTGTGCGGATTTGCGTGAAAGTGATAGTTTGGGCGTGAGACCCAAATGGAAATGTGATTTTGATTGGATTGGTATTTCCATGTGATTACATGATGATATTGATGGTTTTTGGATTTATGAAATAATCGGGACTCTGGTTTTACGGAATTTGAGGAAACTTATGTATTGGGCCTAGACCCTGTGATGAAAATGATTTTGATTTCAAATGCAACTATTTTTCACTGGTTTTCATGATGATGATATGTTGTGGATATTAGGGCTTTCGGGGTGGAATATGTTTCCCCCGAAGTGTACCCTGGATATTAGGGCTTCCGGTTGGGAATGTGTTTCCCCGGAATGAACCCTAGAGATAACTCTCGCCTCCGGGATGGATGTGTGTACCCCGGAGAGGTCACGTAGCACGGTCTGTTATCGTGCATCCGAGGGAGGCTTGACTCAGATCAGATGTGCTGGATTATATGGAGATCGGTCGGTGATGTGTTCACGACGATCTGGATTGCCGACTGGTGATGTGTTCACAGCGGCGGATGCTCGGATTTTGAGCGGTCCTTGAGCCTATTGATTTGCAAGCGTTGCAGGGATAACGTGACTATATGAGATTGGATACGGAAATGGGGAAATGGGTCCCGTGGTTTTATTGATGTTTGAGATTTATGTTTGTGCATTGATATTTTACTCATGATTTATGATATGCATGCATGTTTATGAAATTGGAGGGTAAGAATGTATTTTGATAAATGTATTTCTAAAAGTTTATTTTTGTCCAGTCACACCTTTGATGTTTTATTTACCCTCCAGGATAGTGCACAGGTATAGGGGCTAGTGACGAGGCAGAGGAATAAGTAGACCGTTGCGCACTCAGACACCTTACAGAGTAGGATTTTGATCCCTACTTGTAATATTACCTATGCTCTGTAAACCGGTTGACTAGTCAAACTTGTGAGGTCAACGGTTCTAGAAAACTTAATTATCCCTTGTCTGACAATGTTTGTCGTTTGTTATGTTATATATGTATATATGTAAGGTTACTTTTGACACTTCAGAGTTATTGTCAGACGGGAGCAGGATCCTTCACGATTACCGAGGGATAATCGGGATGGGTCTTGTCATTTCAGGTGATTTTGGATTCCACAAATGCTCCCACATCGCATAGGACTTCAGGGAATCCTAAGCAATGTAGATTTTTTGCAGTCCCAATATATCAATTTAGAGTAAGATTCCGTTTTGTATTATATTGCTTTTGTGTCAAAAATATTTCGTTGGTCCTAGAATTACATCATGTTGATGCAAAAAAAAATAAACTTTGGGCTTGTGTGATTGGGTTTAACCTATGGGCCATTTGTGCTTATCTTTTTCTTTTTTTATATCGAGATTTGTTTACATTGAGGTGGAAGAATTTAACATTGAGGTGGAATAATTTCAATACTTAATTCACCCTTAAATGCTTTTTAGGGAAAATAAAGTATTTAAATAGAGCCAAATAAAGTTTTCACTTCCAAAATAAGCAGAAAGGTTTTTGCTGGTAATCGTACTGTCCTCAAATGCGACAAAGAACTAGCTGACTTCCTGCTCAGAGCATCGGCTACCACATTAGCCTTCCCTGGGTGATACTCGATAGTGCAGTCGTAATCCTTAAGTAACTCCAACCATCGGCGCTGTCTCAGATTCAGTTCCTTCTGAGTGAACAAATACTTCAAACTCTTGTGATCGGTGAAAATCCTGCACCTCTCGCCGTACAAATAATGTCGCCAAATCTTCAGTGCACGAACCACCACCGCCAATTCCAAGTCATGTGTAGGATAGTTCATCTCGTGGGGTTTCAACTGCCGGGAAGCATAAGCAATCATTTTCCCGTGCTGCATCAATACACAGCCCAAACCTTGTAAAGAAGCGTCACTGTACACTTCAAACTCCCCATTATCGTCTGGAAGGGCCAACACAGGAGCAGATGTCAACCGCCTTTTAAGCTCCTGGAAACTCTGTTCACATTTCTCATCCCAATCAAATCGAATTCCTTTACGAGTCAACCTTGTCAATGGAGCAGCAAGAATCGAGAAACCCTCAATAAAACGCCGATAATAACCTGCTAAACCCAGAAAACTCCTGATCTCTGTCACCGTCTTGGGCTGTTCCCAATTTGATACCACCTCAACCTTCTGAGGATCCACTCTGATGCCCTCGGCCGAAATCACATGACCTAAGAATCCAACACTGGTCAACCAAAACTGACACTTACTCAACTTCGCATACAACTGATGCTCTCTCAAAGTCTTAAGCACTGTTCTCAGATGTTTCTCGTGCGCCTTCGCACTCTTCGAATACACCAGAATGTCGTCAATAAAAACAATCACAAAACGATCCAAGTATGACCGGAACACTCGGTTCATAAGATCCATAAAAGCTGCTGGGGCATTAGTCAATCCGAAAGGCATCACAATAAACTCGTAATGACCGTACCAGGTCCGAAAGGCTGTCTTCGGTACATCCTCCTCTTTAACCCTTAATTGATGGTAGCCGGAGCGAAGATCAATCTTCGAAAAGTACTATGCTCCCTTTAATTGGTCAAACAAATCATCAATCCGGGGTAAAGGATACTTATTCCGAATGGTTACCTTATTCAACTGTCTGTAATCAACACACAATCTCAAACCTCCGTCCTTTTTCTTCACAAACAGTACCGGCGCTCCCCATGGTGATATACTCGGTCGAATGAATCCTATATCGACCAGCTCTTGCAACTGGGCCTTAAGTTCCCTCAATTCTGCAGGTGCCATGCGGTAAGGAGTCTGTGAAATAGGCTGTGTACCTGGTAAAAGATTAATCGTGAACTCGATCTCTCGATGAGGTGGTAATCCTGGCAACTCCTCGGGAAAAACATCGGGAAACTCTCGCACCACTGGTATATCCTCCGCCTTCACTGGCGTAGCACGTGTATCCACCACATGGGCTATGTAACCCTGACACCCCTTACGCAACAGCTTACTAGCCTCAAGTGCCGAAATAACTCCAGTGGGTAGTGCACGCTGATCCCCCTGCAACGTAGTCTCTGGTAATCCTGGACTCCGAAAAGTCACTCTCCTATCGAAACATTCGATAGAAGCATGATGTCTTGTCAACCAGTCCATACCCAAAATAACATCAAAGTCCGGTAGATCCAACAGTAACAAATCCGCCACTAACTCAACCTCGCCTACCATCACCGGACACTTTCTCAACACCTGAGTCACTACCAACACTTCCCCAGTAGGTGTACTCACCCCTAAAGCACACTCCAAGGTAGATACCTCCCTCTCCGTCACCAAACTACAACTCCGAGCTATAAATGAATGGGTCGCCCCGGGATCTATCAAAGCAAAAACTGTGTGACCAAGTATGGTGAGTGTACCTATCACCACTCCCGGTGCTGATCTGGCCTCCTGCTGGGTCATAGCAAAAACTCGCGCCTGAGGTCCTGATGACCAACCGCGTCCTCTAGAACTGCTCGTGGCACCACCGCCACCCCTAGGGCCTGCTGCCTCTGACACTAAAGCAGTACTCCGTCCAGGTTCTGCTGCACCTCTGCCTACTCCACCCTCATGCGCTAACAATGGACACTCCCTCCGAAAGTGTCCTCTCTCTCCACAATAGTAGCAAGCATCCCTACTAGGTCCACCGGTCTGCCTCCTAGTAGAAGCAACAGAAGTAGCACTCGCCTGAGGAGTCGGCTGTGCCCTAGCTCCCCGAAATCCAGAGCCCTGAAAACTGTCTGGTCTGCCAAACCGGGCTCCACCAGCCGATGACGAACCACCAAAATTACCCCGCTTCGGGGTCCTCTGACTCGATGCTCCAGGAAATGAATGCTCTCGACGTCGCACACTGCCCGAGTACTGTGGCCTAGCAGGCAAACTGGCCTCCACCCTGACAGCAGCATCAGACAACTCCCGGAATGTAGCAAAGGAGCCGGCTGTCAAAATGGCTCTAATCTCTCCTCGAAGACCCAACTCGAACCGACGGCACTTCTCGGCCTCGGTTACCACAAATGCAGGAGCGAATCGGGATAGCATCTGGAATCTCTGCTCATACTCGGCGACTGTCATGTTCCTTTGTTTTAACTGAAGAAATTCTGCCTCTTTAGCATCCCGGAAAGAGCGGGGATAATACTGGTCTAGAAACCGCTCCCGGAAGGTCTCCCACGTCACCGTATGTGCATCCCAGCCGGACAACTCCAGCGTATACCACCACTCATACGCTGCTCCATCCAGCAGAAACATAGCCAACAAGACCCGGTCCTCTGGAGGACAATGCATCACCCCAAAAATACGCTCGAGCTAGGTGATCCATCGGTGAGCTTCCTCTGGGTCTACCCCACCGCTGAACGTAGTAGCCCCAAGCCGCTGGGCTCTCTCAATCGAAGCGCTCTCAGTCCCTCTCGCCGCTTCATCTTCAGGTCGTGGAGGGGGTTCACGTCTCGGAGGCATGATCGAACGTACGCTGAAAGAGGCATAGAGTTAGTAAAACAACCTAGATACGACCTCATACTGACACAAATCGACAAACCTATGCTCTGATACCAATTGTCATGACCCGTCCCAAATATCACCTCGATACCCGGGACGAACCCTGCTCCCGTCTGACAATCACACCTAAAGTACCAAAATAACCTCAATACCACAATAAGCATAACTATCAGACGAAGGAGTAAATATATACAACTGTAAGTCAGAGCATAGTTCTACAAAATGGGCACAAAATCCTACTATGCTAGTCTCGCAACGGAAGAACGTCGTGAGCTCTATGCCTCGGTTCCTGCCTCAACGTTCACCCCGACGCTATCACCACGACCTGGAGGGAAAATTTTAGAATCAAAAGTGTGAGTGGACTAGAATAAATAAAAGTTTCAAAAAAAGTTTATCATCATATCAAAGTTAAGGAAAAACAATAATAACATTTGTTCCCTCCGTTTTGAAAACATGCATGCCCAACTACGTATTAGAAAAAAATCATAACATAGAACATCATAAGAAACAGAAACACTATAAAACTGCATCATGAATCGTGAATACCAAAGTATCATTTTTCGATCAAACCTGCTGGACCTATCCGAGTCTTTAAACTCAACCAGGCCTCTATAATATCCGAGTCTTTAAACTCCCGAGTCTTTAAACTCAATAGGCCTACGGGGGTAATATCATAAATGTCCAAGTCTTTAAACTCCCGAGTCTTTAAACTCAATCCGGGCCCGTCCCCCGTTAATCAGAATCCAGGTCTTTAAACCCAATATCCAGATCCAGCAAATCCAATCCCAAATCAATGTAAAACCATTTCTAGATCCATAGCCAAACTCGAATTCGAAATCCCCGGTTCGAAGCCCATCCGGCGTTCAGAACTGTCATTCCGAACCCAAATCCGGAAATCTACTTTTTAATCCAAAACCCACATTTAATCACAAATTATGTTTCAGAATCCATTTATCATCATCAGGAAATAGTTATAGCTTGAAATCCCCAAATATGGTATCAAAATCCGAAAACCAGCTTTTTCTCGAAAAACGTGTAAATCCCGAAAATGTCTCGAAAAACGTGCAAACACATTAACCATATATAAGCATCATTAAGAAGCATAAAAACACATTTAATAACATAAAACATCACTAAAAACAGTTAGGCATGCTCGAAAGAAAGAAAAAAAAGTCCACTCACAAGTCAGAACGAGTCAATCGCGCTCCGTGCGCTCCTCGACCGTCTCAGGCGTCTCCCGTCCTGTCAAGATGCACCAAATAGGGTCACAATTACATCAAGGATACTAACCCTAATTTCCCCAATTTTTCGGAAATTTATTAATATTTTAATCCTAGACCCTAAACCGTCCGGATTCCCGAACTACCTCACAACACCGTCCAATTAACCCGAAAATCATACCAATGGATTCCTTAGGATATTTAGAACCAAAACCATGTTGGAAGCTTGGCCGGAATCCTCCCCACGCGCCTCCACGCGCCGCCCAAAGTGGCTGCGCGTGGGCCTCACGCGCCTGCTACAGTGCTCCTTCTTCCTCGAGTCACCCGGTTCAGCACAGTTGAACCGGCGTGACCGGTTCTCTGTGATTCCTCCACCGTTTCAGTCCAATCCAATCCCAGGAGCTTCGTCCCATCCTAAGCAAGCTAACCCCGTCCTAACATCGAAGAATCACGGCCCAAAACCTCACGATTCTCCCTCGAAAAACTGAGCCCGTGGCCCCTGTTTTGGCCGCCGGCCGCCCAGGTCCTCCCCCGGCACGGCACCACAACCAAACGACTCCTGGGACCTCCAGGAGTCTCACCATGACCACCAAATCTCTCGAATCTACGCCTAACTTGACGACTTTCGAATTGAAACTCACGGGAAAAACAGAGGAAGGAAGCTTACCTTTCGATTCAGTCTCCGCCATGTGCACCGCCGCGTGCCACGGTGTTCGTTGGCTTCCCTACAACCACCTGAGTCTCCCACGGTCTTGGTTTGAGCCACCACACGGCACAACGACCACCCCTGTCTCACGACTTCCCTGTTTTTCTCAGAACTCCGCCGCACCACCGCCTTGTCTCCAAGCACGATTCCTCCACCGAAACACGATCACAAGCTCAGCCGTGTCTCTCTATCACTCTCACAATTCACTCTTCACTCACTCACACCCTGAATCGATCACAAGCTCTCCAATTTTCCTCTCTGTTTCTCTGTGTTCAAACGATTGCACGGTTTTGAAAACGTGCAAAGTGTGCCCGTGCACATTTTAGAATTCCCTGGAACCATCCAGTGTCCCCCACGTGTCCATCATCCTTTGGCTGAAAATAAATATCCCAATCCACCACTGCCACTTGCCCTTATCTGATTGGGCTGAGGGAAAAGACTAAAATACCCCTAGTGTACAAATTACCATTTTGCCCTCACACTTCCTAGACCCATAACTATTTCGTCCGACGTCCGATGACAACGTGCCGCCTGTCGTTGTACTTAGGACGTCGAGACCTATCTAATAGTCCTCGGTCTACGTAAAAATCACAAATCCTCCAAAAAGTCAACATTTTCCTCATTTAGTCAAATTTACGATAATGCCCTCAATCTTCCGAACGTCATAACTTTCCCTCCGATTGTCCGAATTTATCCTGCCACCTGTCTACGGACTCGTGACGTCCTAAACTACGTCACGGTCAAGGGTCAACACTCATCCAACTGGTAAATCAAAAAGTCAACTTTTGACGCACTAATCACAAGTGCAAAATCGTCCTTTCATACAACTATTTACAAAAATTACATTTATACCCTTCCCGAAGGTACGGGTTGTTACATGAAGGGCATTAAAACCATTGAAAGCTGTGAGTGGACGAAACCAATAATTTAATAAAAACTCGTTTCATCAAAGAAATTTATGCCATTCACTAAAGCATGCATGCATTTGAAAACTAGTAATCAAACCATTTCTCATTACTTAAAACATTAGGGCCTTAGCCCAAAACCGTAAACCAAAGTATAGGAGAACTCATCCCAAAATCAATCATGTGGGAACCCAGCGCAAAACCAATCATGTGGGAACTCAGCCCAAAACCATTCATATGGGAGCTCAGCTTAAAACCATTCATATGGGAGCTCAGCCCAAAACCAATCATGTGGGAACTCAGCCCAAAACCAATCCTTGGCATCCCTGATGCCTAATCAACACCAATGTCACACTCAATACCGCCACTGTTCCAAAGCTATGCGTGCTACTTGGGGTCTCAATCCCAAGTCTCCTTAGGGTCCTCCCAGGTCAATGACCCGCAGATCAATGACCCTCCCTAGGGGGAGGTTTTAACCTCTAGCAATCCTGCTCCTGAGTCACTATACAGACCGATCGCTCCGTGTAATGACCCCTCACAGGCAATGCTTCGTGACTACTCCAGGATATTACAGGACGTTTGGAGGAGACAACCAACCACTCCAAGATACTACAGGACGTCTGGAGGGCAACCACTTATGAGGATGGTATATGGAAAACCATTTCATAAATCATCTCTAAAACTGTTCAAAGGGACCTATGCCCGGGATTTCCATAAAACCATCGTAAATCCATAAATCCAATTCCTCAAATTGAAATTCCATTTTAGGGTCTCCGAACCCAAAATCACATTTTATAAACCACTATGGGGCTCATGCCCGATATCATAAACCAACTGAGCCTCAAGCCCGATATCATAACCAACTGGGCCTTAAGCCCGATCATGTAAACTAAATGGGCCTCCAGCCCGATATCTCATTTAATCAAATGGACTTCAAGTCCGACAGTTTCCAAATCAAATGGGTTTCATGTCCGATTCCATCTTTCCAAATCCAAAACCATTCCATCAAATCATCATTCAATATCATAAACACGTACAAAACCTGGCCTAAGCCCAAGGTATCACATAAAATAAGAAATCTTGAAATACGTGCAATAACACATTTTCCTCTCAAAAAGCCAAACAATCCATATTAAAATCACATGCACTCATGGAATCTCAAATCATGTTCATAAACACATATAAAACATTTATTCATGCATCAATTAATAAAACAAAGTCCACTCACAGACCGTCCTATCTACCGCCTCGATATACATGCCATAAACCTTTCGAGGCTAGATCATCATTTCAGAAACTCCCCGACCTGTCCAAATCACACTTGGGTCACAGCCTAACATCGAATCCCCCAATTTTTTGGCATTTTTAAACGTATTTAAAATAAATCCTACACCGTTGGACACTAAAAACTACTCGAAACAATGTCAGATCGTCACGAAACTTGTTCCAAAATGTCCATTACATCGAAAGGAAAAAATCACATGTTGACCATGCCTCAAAAATCAGGCCCACGCGCCCTCATGTGCCACCCAAAGGCCCTGCGAGTGAAATCCACGTGCCAGTGCACAGTTGTCTTCAACCTCTGTTCAACCCGGTCCGCTGGTTTTCGGTTCGACCGGATTGGTGAGACCGGTTCTCCACCATTACTAACTCGTTTTCAACCCTTTTTAATTCCTATCTCTTCGGTCCATCATTTGCAATCGATCTAACTACTCAAAACCATGAAAATCGGTCTAGAATCATACATCCAATTCGAAGAAAGGCCACCCAGATTTCCAGCCCTCTGTCTGGGCTGTTCAGCCGTCTTCAACCACCGTTTCTAATCCCGCTGGCTCGCTAAGACCCCAGAAGTGCAACCCAATCGTTAGAACAACCCTTAAACGTCCAAAACTGGAATTCGAAATTTCAAAATCTAAATGGGTCATCGGGTTTACCTGGGTTCTAGGTTTCCTCTGCCGTCCACGGCAGTCCTACTACCCACACCGTCGTCGTCATAGCCTCCCTATCACTCTCAGTCTCTCAGTCATCACAATAGGGAGTGAGTTGGGCTGGTGTTGTGGATGGGGTGTTTGTGGGTTTCAGGTTGGCTTGATCGAATGAAACAAATGAAGATGAAAAAGGGTAGGTGCATGTGTCTGTGTAATGGGAGCAATGGATGGGTGACACTTGTCACTCATTCATTGGGCTTGTTCCAAAATATCTGAGCCCATTTAATGACAAATGGTACTCATCTCGTAATTCGTGCAATAGTCCCTCGGAACTTTCCCATCGAATGTCCGATTTCGATGTGCCGCATGTCTACGGATTCGTATTGACTCGATCTATGTATTAGTCCTCGGTCCTCATGCATTGGACCTCACAGGTCAAGAGTCAACTTTTTACTCTCGTTTGGGGGAAAAATCGTAATTTCACCCTGAACGTCCGATAATCATCGGCTAATCCTGGATTAGCCTCGCTAATCCACAATTAAGTCTTAATTAATCTCGAATATTTGGGACGGGTCATTACATAGTAGCCTGTTGATTGAGTCCCTAGAATCATTTTGGGATAAAATGGAGTATGTTGGATGCTGGAGAGGCCATGGAAATGGTTGAGGAACTATGGTCGAGGGATTGGTGTTTCGGTCTAAATTTCGAGTAAAATGGGTTCATAACCTGAGGTTGAAGATGGCCACTTGCGCATGCACGTGAGACCCACATGCAATGGGCCTTGGTGGCGCATGAAGGCATGTGGGGCGGCCTTTCACCGTCCAATCAACACGAAAATTATTTGTTTTTAATTTTTGGGTTTAATGATACAAGGTTTGAATTATCTAGACACCGTTTGAGTATATTTCAGAATTTTGATATAATATGTTGATATTTAAATTAGACTTTAAAAACAAGAAAATTTGGGAATATAGACTTTAGATTAATTTGGGTATTTAAGAACCTTAATAGTGGATTATGATGAAATAAAAATTAATGTAAGATACAAACAAGGAGTGCAGTTAAAAATTTGGCTAGGTATTTTCTTTTTGCTTAAATTGTTATGGATGTCTATGTATATATTATGAGTTTGAAATTAAAATAGTTTCCAATATAATGTTCAATAATTAATTAATAGAATCGTTTAATAAAATAATGCTTGAAAAAATCGATCGAACAGTTTCCACTGTTTAACGGATTTAGTGGATTGGATGTGGGCGGTAATCACATACGGTTGGATTCTATTTGGTTGACATATCGAGTTGTCGATAGGATAAAATTGGAAGAATTCTTTGTTTGACAAGTATTAAGAGTAAATCTTGGTATAGTCAGAATGCTTATCAAATAGAAGCAGGACCGAGTATGATCTTTAAAATATTCTTAAGTAACATGTCCTATCAACGAGTCCCGTTGTTGTGTACGAAGGTGGTTCCCACTTGATGTAAAGTCTACTAAACATGTTTGGATGAGAGGCTTAGTTGCCTTTCACCTTAGCTTGCATATGTTTTTGTTCTTCTAAGCTCGACGGTTCGTGTTGTGGCTCAGTTTGCAGCTTGCTATAAATATATTATATATAATATACATAATTGTATATAATATAAGTATATATATATATATATTAGTAACTAATCAAGTGTTTCTTTGTTGTAACCCTACATTTTTTCACATTTTGGGAGCTCGAGACATCTGTTGGCAACAATTATGTGGTGACCTTCTTATTTTTTCCAGATGATCATTTCAAGATGCATAAAGGCACACTTTCGAAGAGGTATGGCCGAGTTGAGTTATCGGAGCATGGTGGCTCGTGCAGTCAGAGTCCATTATGCGGGAAAGAAGTAGAGTTTGAGGGACTCGAAGATTTTAGACACGAAAAATTTGCAATCAAGTTTCCTTCTGGATGGCATAGGTGTAGAGCTTGTGAAATATGCTTTTCCACAAGGCAAGAATCCAATGGTTGTTGATGGACCAAATTTCATCCTTCAATTATCAATTGGGCTTTAAAGCTTCAGTTCTCGATTTTTTTCTCTAGGATTATTTGTTGGATAGGATGCAACCATGTTCAATTGGATGTCGATGCGTATTGACAAATCATATGTTTCGAGATGCTAAATGAATCCTTTGGCTTAGATCTTTCTAAAAACGAATTCTGGCATTTCTACTTTGTGTCACATGATAGGATTTCTAGTGGACGGCTCATTCAAGTACTTGAGGTGGGAGTTAATTTTGAGGATTATGTTTGATGATGGAATGTATAGGTACAACTGTATTGGGGTGGGAGGTTTATGGGACTCAAATTCCTCTAAGGATCTGAGCATTATGTCGCATTTTTGTATGTTTGACGAGTTGTACGCTGGTTATGAAAGTCCACCAAAATTTCATGATATGAGCTAGTTACTTTCCCTACTCGTAGTCTTGGATAGTGGAAGGCCTTCCGAAAAATTGGCCAAGGTGTAGTTGAGGGCTTTATTGCATTTAAAAAAAATCAGATTATGCCTGGTTACTCTAGCCCAATGGGAAGGCCTGTCTATTTGGGACATTATGCCTAGTCACTGGAGCCCAAAGGGGTCATCCAACAAGCCCAAATTTTCAGATAATCCTTCCAAGCATTTAGTCAAACTCCCTAAGAAGCCTAAAGTTGCTTCTACTTCATCTGAGAAATGGGCAAATAGGTTAATTTTGAGAAGAATACAAAAGGAACAGTTCAATTTAGAGTAAGAACGAAGAAGGTATCTCAACATCGAAATCGAGCCCCAAACCGAGGTTCTGTACCAGTTTTTGTGCTAAGTTCCGAGGTTGTCCTAGTTTCAGAGCCAAAGGTCAGCTCTGCGCCAAGGTCAAATTTTCTTAGCTCAGCCATTCTGGTCTCCAAAATGGTGCCTAATGACACCAAGATCTTCGCCAACAGCCAGTGCCTGGACTTGTGCATGGCCCGTGCCAAGCTTTTCGCCAATACTTGCTCTAGCCATGCAACGGCTAGTGGTGCTTATTCTTCAATCAAGTGTACCTTCAAATATTATCCAAGAACCTCTCCTACCAATAATGTGTTTGTAACACTTATCAAAGTTACTACCCAAGCACATTCGTAGTGCCCACTTTCAAGAGAGTCCAAGAATTGGCCAAATTAGGGTTTTTTTTCTTGGCCCAAAGGTGTTTCAACTTGTTTCCAGTGTCTATGGCATTTTTCAGCTGTTTAGATGTCTTCCAAGTGTCCTAATCGCACTCTAGAAATCTTCCTTGGTGTGCAGGAAAGTTCAAGAATCATTTATCCTAGTTTTCTTGCCTACGGAGCCCTAAATCGTATAGGATTAGGATTTGTGATTAGTATCTAGCTGGAACAGCTGACAAGTCCGAATTCCTTGGGATTTCCTTTCCTAATTATTCTCCTAAATCCTAGAGGAGTTATCTCCTATATAATGTACCACGTAGGGCACCATAAAAGGTTCCACCTTTTGCCCTAGTTACATATTGGGCGCAAAACAACTTTCGTTTAGTTTTGAGTTTCAGGTTTTGGTTTGTAATCAAGTAAGGAGTTCTGAACATAGAGCTTAGGAAGGAGCAGTTTGTGTCCTTACCGTTCAGAGTTCTTAGTTCTTCTCTTACTTTACTTTACTTTAATTTTTTTAATTCATAATGCAAATTTACATTATCATGTTATGTACCTTTTGCCCTAGTTACACGTTGGGCGCAAAACAACTTTCGTTTAGTTTTGAGTTTCAGGTTTTGGTTTGTAATCAAGTAAGGAGTTCTGAACATAGAGCTTAGGAATGAGCAGTTTGTGTCCTTACCGTTCAGAGTTCTTAGGTCTTCTCTTACTTTACTTTACTTTAATTTGTTTAATTCATAATGAAAATTTACTTTATCATGTTATGTTTTGAGTTTTCCTCACGTGTAACTAAATTCTTGTTAGTTAAGGGCTGTTTTGAAGCCCTAAACATGTGTATAAGTTTATTGTTTTCTATTCCTAATGTTGATGCTATGCTTGTGAATTGTTGGATTGATTTTTTTTTTAATCAAAACTCTTGTGTGTTTAAATATTATGGCTCGAGACATTATGTGAATATATGAGTGTTGCCAGAACATAGGATTAACTCATATAGCATGGTTTATTCACCATGTTCATAAGTTGAAAGAATTATAAAATAACAAAATGATACATAGTTCAATGAATTCAACTTGGGTTATGATGTGCTGGCTATTCCATAATCTGATTGATTCAATTATTAATCAAACTTTCTAAGAACTTGATGATCCTTTGCATGACTTGAATAAACGTGTTGTTCACGTTTTGAGTTTGCATGTTTAGGAATTTTTTTAACTTTGAGTGCATCATCATGTTAAAGTATTTTAGGAAAGTAATTTGAACTTATTTGTGCATTATAGTTTGTTATTGATTGATATATTTCATGGCATGGTAAAGTTATTAGGAGTAACAATTGGCTTGACATGTGTTTAATGGTGGATTAACGTGCTCTTAACTATCCCATCTCATTCATGCTTTACAACTTTTATTCGTTTTATTTTTTTCATTCAAAGAGCCTAAAGTTCCCCCTTATTTCTGTTTAAGTGTTAAGTTACTTTTATATTTGTTTGTTTGTGTGTAAAAATGTGTACCCTCAATCCTTGGCATGAACGATACTTTGCGTATCCTATATTGCTAATGACTACAATTTGCAAGGTTTAAATTATAGGCTCGTTTTTAGCTTGTCATGGACGTTCGGAAGATTCATTAAAGACGATTCTTTTTTTGGAGGTGGAAATCCAAAAATTGAGGGTTGAACATATTGGAGGTGGAAATCCATTTTTGCACCAAAAAGAAATGTGGGGGTGAAGTTGGATAAGATGAGTTGCAATGCAATTATCACCAAAGAGCTGGAGGCTATGCTTGAGAGGAAGCCTGAACTTAAGCTTGAGGTTAGGAAATATGGTATTACTGATGTTGATGTCTCATTGTTGGACGGCGTTCCCTTGGTTTCAACTAAAGAATAGGCTGAGTTCCAGAAGACGATTATTTGTTTATGTATGTGATTGATTTTACATTTCAGTATTAAATAATTGGTTTGAGCAATCAATATGTGATTTGCAAACCGTTTTTCAAATGTGGAAATGTAAATGTTGTTTATGCAGAATTTTGAGATTCAATTTTAAGTTTCTTCTAAATTTTTTGTTATTTGTTTGAATTAATTGTTGGTTCGTCAAATGATCCGGTTGTAGCCATAGGTGTTCAACAATGGGGTTCTAACTAACTTGGCCTTTTTGAAGATGGTTAACGATTTTTTTTTTGTGTTGCCTTGAATGAAGGGATTTTGCTTCTTAATAAAAGGCTTGATATGTTTTATAGAAAAAAAGGGTTAAGTGGTTCTTGACGAAAGGCTTGGAATGCTTTTGGGAAGAAGACTTTGGGTGCTTTTTGGAGCAAGGCTATCGGTGCTTCCCGGAGGAAAGGTTGGATTGCTTCTTTGAGGAAGGCTTGTATGCTTTATAGGGCAAAACTTAGTTTTGTTTTAGGGCTAAGACTTAGATGCTTTGCATGGCGATGGCGTAGATGCTTCACAGAGCGAAGACTAAGATGCGTCGCTAGGAAAGGACTTTTTGATTATTTTCATCTCTAAGATGATTTGCAGCCTTTTCAGTGATGTATTTGGTTCAATGCCCTTCTTTGATTAGGTTATGTATACATTTATCAAAGGTGTTGCAAATTCTAATGGTGTATCTATAACAGTTGTGATAGTAGCACCACGTAGCCTTGTCAGCCTTTTCTTAATTGCCTTTGATAGGTGATGGCTTCTTGATACAAGGCACTTCCTTGATTTCGTCATAAGTTCGATGGACAGGCACCAAGAACTCTATATTGGAAGTTGAGACCACTATGCATTTGCTAGAATTTTTTTTGTGTAGTTGTGGAATTGGTGTCATCGCTAGGTGACACCGACATCTTAGATATTTCCTCGCTTGGTCTAGTGCACTTTTTGGCTTGTATGGTATTTTTTCTCATCCTCATAGCATGCATGTTGCTTTTTGAGAGAAAGAATCTTGGTGAGACCGCGAGCATTATTCATGAAAATGTCACTATAAAGTTGGCTATCTCGGGGAAGTCTATGTTTGAATGCCACTATAGCATTGAGGTCACTACAACCAACAATGCGAGACTCTTCGCTGTAGTATCTTCAAATGTACTATCTGGTGGTTTCTTTCTATCTCTTTCTAATGGTGAAAAGATGATCATACTTTGCTTCAACTGTACAAAGCTATGAGTACTCCTTCACAAAAGCGAAGCCCAACTCTTCGAAAAGCGGCAATTAAACTCCTAGGGAGATGGTTGAACCACATCATTTCCTAGCCTTGCAAAGGTGCTTTGAATACCTTGCACATGAATGCATCATTTTGCCTATGAGGCACCATCACTCCACTGTAATATTATATATTCACCAAGTTAAAAGTCCCTTTGAACTGGTGGAAGTTTGGAATTGCAAACTGTTGAGGGAATAGTTCTTTCTCGATGTCCTTATCGAAAGATGCAGTTGAGGATGATTGAATTTGACATAAATCGTCTTCTAAGTCACTATCACGATGGATGTCTAGAAGGCAAAGATATCATTAGCCTACAGTGCACCTCGCTAAGCTGGGGAGTCATTACAAGCAAAACATAGACGATGTAACAACCCGGATATTCGAGTAAAAAAAATTGGGAAGAATTACATGCAATTGATGATTTTACCCCCAAAAGGTCCTACGTTAACTTTTCGACCTGAATATTTATTGGACGTTCTGTAAGGACCATTACGAAGGTCTCAGGCTCTTGAGTCCGTAGATAGGCAGCATGTCGAAATTGGACATTGGAAGGGTTCAATATTGGTTAAAACTGGCTAAGGGCAACATGGTAATTTTGTTACCAAGGGTATTTTGGTAATTTCACCATAGGATATTTTTTGAAGGGGACAAATGTCTAGAAAATTCTGGTCTTTTCCCCTCCCTAATTCTCCACCGATCTACTCCTATGTATATATTTATGTTGTGTGTTGGTTAGGGTGTTTTCAGTGGAATGTGGCCGATCACTATGAAAGGTGATGGCCAAAAGAGAGAAACTAGGGAGATGCGGAGAGAAAAAAGGTAAGAAGAAGAGAAAAAAAGAAGAAAAAAGAGGAAAGGGAAAACAGAAGAAAAACATGAGGAGGGGAAGAGGAGACAACGATGAGCCTGGAAACCCGAAGCCAATTCGTGATCACCCAAGCCATCTGAGACGTCCAAGCTTCAAAACAAGGACTAAAAACCTTCTTAAGCTCCAAGGAACCTTAAAACTCGAAAAGATGAGTGAGTGGCACGTGGGAAGGCCTAGAACCTGTGGAGGAAAGCTTGTCCGAAAAGCTTTGATTCGAGTTGCATCCAAGGTATGTTTTTACGTGATTTTGAGGCCATAGAACTTCTCCTAGGATTGACTAGATGAGGATAAATGGTTGGAATAATAAAAATGATTGATAAATAGTTGGTTTTCGATCGGGTCAGGTCGCCAGGCTGGGAGACCCAGTTTTTAGACCCACGAGAGGTTGAAGGCGAGTAGCCTCGTGACAACATTGCAATCATGCGTGGAGGTCACTTGTAGAGGAGCACGATGGAGCGTGAGGGCGCATCCGGTGACTCCTGGTGTTTCGGTCAACATGAAAATTTGAGCTCTTGATTTTGTGGGTTCAATGGTACAAGTTTCAAGTTATTGGGACATCGATGGAGTAGAGTTTCAAAGTTCGTCAAATATTCTTATTACTTTCAATTCAAAGTTAAATTTTCTAAATTAAAGGGTTTGATTCTAATTATATTGGGATAATTGATGATTATGTTAATGATGATGATGTTTATATTGATGATGATATGGTGATGATTATTATGTCGATGATGATGAATACTATGGAAATAGAAATGGTTAAAGGCTAGATATAAGTGATTATATTTGATTTTTAGTAAAGTTATAATGATAAGTACGATCAATGGTAAATTTAATAAAAGTAATGAATCAAGCTATGGTCATTACTTATATCGTGTAATGTACAAATTGGAAAATAAAAAGAATATGAAAATTGTATTCTAAATTTATGATTGTTTTTGGATATTAGTAAAGTGACACGATTAATGAGGATTAGTGAATTTGTAGAAGTCATGAAGAGGAATTGATTATGAGGTTCTGAGTTAGCCTTTATACTGTGGATTCTGATTATGTGAACAAGTATATGTTTTAAGCTTTTTATATATATATAAATTTAATATGTTTATATAACCGCAAGGGAAAATAGTGATAATTTTTAAGAATGAAAGTAAGACCCCAAATATAGTCGAATTCATATTTGCTACTACTTGTCGGGGTTAGCGGGTCGAGCGTGGGTGGTAACCCTATAAGGGTAGACTTAATTTGGTTAATTTAATAAGATACAAACATGAATAAAATTGCTAATATTTCTTGTCTGACAACTTTTGACGGACAGGAGCAGGATCGGTCAAGTTCTCACGGAATTTAAGGACGGGTCTTGTCAACTTGGTATCAGAGCTTAGGTATTGATGTTATGTCTGAGATATGAGCATTTAGCATTACATGATAATGGTTTGATTGTGCATTTAAAATGATTTCGAAATTTGTTTGCACTACTTGAAGTACATGTTTTGTGTGGTTTTCCTAAACAATGATTTGAATTTGATTTTCTAACGATGATTATCCATGATTTTTGAGAATTTTAAATAAATCTCAAATTACTTTTTACGAGGTTTGTGCTAAATGTAATTTTGGGCGTAGGCCCAGGTTTTTGAAATAAGGATTTGGTTTATTAAATTTTTGTGTGTTATAAGAATTTTCTCTTGATATGTGTGATGTATGATAGCTCAGTGCGATTTTGGTGATAATTGATTGATTATGGTTTCCATGCGATTTTGACAATTTTTGAAAGTCGTTACTTATGCACGTTTTACAAGGTTTCGGGTGTTGTGTTGAGTTTAAAATTTGGAATTTTACATAGTAATTTGAATTTTTAGGAATGCAAATATGTTGTTAATGTGTAGTAAATGTCGAGAAATTTATAGGTATATTATAAACATATGTCCCTCGAGATCTATGTGCACTGTGTGTTGTCGAACAATCCTCCACAGATTACTAGATTATCCTCAGATGATGTAACACTAAGTAGACACTCGGATGTTGTATCCCCAAGTGGTTATGTAATATTATGTTTAGTTAGTCTCGGACGTCGAGCTGAGTTCTATTTCCTGAGGCTGTGTGATGATGATTCAGATGACAAATTGTGAGAACTCGGATGGTGCTTCATATAGTTCCCGGGGTAGTTTATATGTAGAGTTGTGATACCCTATGATGGAAATTCGGTTTAGCCTGATTATGAGGCTTATGTGCATTAGTGGATGATATTCAATGCTGATATGATAAATGCTTGAGCATGACTCGGATGTTGCTTAGTACAGTTTCCGAGGTTATTTTAATTATAATGGTTTCTTAAGTATGATTCTTGTTATGATTTTATGTTTCTCTAATTTGATTGGATTACTAATATTGTTTGATGTTTATATGGATTGCAATTACTTGTTCGTAAACCTTAACTATGTGATATAGCTCATGAGCTATGTTTAGTACTATCGTGATGAATTGGAGCTTGCATGTGTGATTTAGTTAGAGTATATGGGATTCTAGAGTCGTTTGTGTTTGAGTCGATAAGTTGATTATGAAATCCAGTTGTCCAATCTGAGTATGGAAATAAGATTGGATCTACTTTTTTTCGGAAGTTATTTTGTACTAGAAAACCTGTAGGTATAATTACGTGTGATTGAAAAGCTAAATTTTGTATATAAAGTAATTCTCAATTCTGCCCTAACTAATAGTTTAAAATTTCAAGGATGAAATTTTTTTAAAGGGGGTAAGTTGTAACAACTTGGACATTTGAGGAAAATAAAATTTCGAAGAATTACATGGGATTGATGATTTTGCCCCCGAAAGGTCAAACGTTGACTTTTTTACCCGGATATTTGTTGGACATTCTACAAGGACCATTACGTAGGTATCGGGCTCCTGAGTCCATAGACAGGTAGCATGTCAAAATTGGACATTCGAAGGGTTCGATATGGGTTAAAATTGGCTTAGGGAAATATGGTAATTTTGTTCCAAGGCTATTTTGGTAATTTCACCATAGGATATGTTTTGAAAAAGACATGTGTCTAGAAAATTCTCGTCTTTTCCCCTCCTTACTCCTCCACCGACCTACTCCTATGTATATATATGTTGTGTGTTGGTTAGGGTGTTTTCAGTGGAGCGTCATTGATCACCTTGGAAAGGAAAGGCAGAAGAAAAACTAGGGGAGGGGAAGAGGAGACAACGATGAACCCATAAACCCGAATCCAACTCAAGAAAACCTAAGCCATCTGAGAAGTTCAAGCTTCGAAACAAAGATTCTAACAACCTTCTTAAGCTCCAAGGAGCTTTAAACATCGAAAAGTTGAAGGAGTGGCATGTGGGAAGGCCTAGAACCTGTGGAGGAAAGCTTGGCCGACACTCATGGATTCATCTCGGGGATTCAACGTTGGGTCGTTGACCCATTTTCCTGCAATCGGGTCGTCGGACACGGCAACCATGACACGGTTTAAACTCCATTTTTCTTCATCATTTTACATGATTTAAATGTCCAAATTTTTCTAGAGAATACCATGAAAAGATCTATGATAAGTAAACCACAAAAATCTCACCTCAACAGCAAGGTCTAAATCCATGAACTTCGGTCATGGTTTCCCAATGCGTTTCCAACGAGTTCCTGCATCCAAGCTCTTCCCCTATCGTCTCATAACAATTGTATGATCCCTAAGAACACTCATAGTTGCCCATTTCCCTGATTCTTAGCCCAAACTGAGAATCCCAAAAAACAACCTTCACGGGTTCTCTGTTTGCACTTCATTCCTTCATCAGTGCCTTACCAATCTTTCACCCTTCCAGTTTTTTTTTCTTCCCTTTCTCCTTGCTTGATCTCTCCCTCATCTCTCTGCCTTTTCCCAATTTCCTCACGGGTTGATTTTTAATGGCTTTTCACCATTTCGGCCACTCCCCACCGAATTCCTTTACACCACCAAACACTTATATAAATAGGCACAAGTTCGATGGGAATGTAAGAAGAAGGAGAAATGGAGACTTTTCTAGAAGACTCTAGGTCCTTGAAAAGTTACTAAAATACCCTTGATACAAAATTACCATTTTTCCCTTAACCAATTTTGAGTCCTTTCCACATCTGATTTTGACAAACTATCAATCTACGGACTCAGGAGTTCGAAACCTTCGTAATAGTCCTTTCAAAATGTACAAAAAGTCTTCCGATAAAAGATCAACATTTTGACCCTCAAAGGCAAAATTGTCATTTTGACTTTTCTCGAAGTTCTGGGTCGTTACAACGTTCCCCAACCCCCCCAAAAAAATTTTTGACCCCGTAATTTTAAAAAAGCCCAACCTTATTTTCATATTCAAATTAGATGATTTATGTTACTTTAAAGAAATCAATTTTTTGTTTAATAAACCTTGCACACATTATGAAAAACTGTTAAATCCCAAATGCGATAGAACATAGTTCATAACCTCGAAAGACATGTAAAATGTCCATAAAGCGAACAACATACGTAATCATCTAAACTATCATACATAAACCACCACAGAAATCACAAGGTCATCACAACACTTCACAAACCACGCATATCGAGAGCTCACATACTCACATCACATATCAATCTCACAAATCAAATCCATGTTCAGAAACCTAGCCTATGCCCACAATATAACTCAAACAAAAACCTCGTAAAATGTGTCATCAAAATAACGTCTGTAAAACAATCCCAAAATCATACAAAAATCACCAATCCATAATCAAACTCAACCTATTATTATCTCAAGTACCAACCATTTCAAACATCAGCACTACGCATAGGCCATCATCACCAACATCATCTACACCACATCCGAAAATAATATCTACATATCATCCAGACAACCATTCTCCTAGGAATATCAATACTACCTGTAGGTAAACCACTCGGAATTCGGAGCCCACCTCGATGTTCGAGTGAAAACTGACTCAGGATTTGGAGCTCAGCTCTACACCTGATTCGTCAACACAATTAGTACTCTCAGGATTTGGAGCCCAGCTTGACGTTTGAGCCACCACTAGACTTAAGTATTTCAAACTGGTGTGGTACTGTACGAGGGAGAGATTAATTTGGTTAAATTTGGTAGCATTCTGGTAGCAGCTCTTGTCTGGCCCGCGTTATCAAACAAAAGCAGGACTGCTATAGTTTTCAATGGAAATTGAGAAGCGGATCCTGTCACGAGCTGACCAGGTTATTAGCTATTTTTTCTTGGCCTAATTACTATGAAAATTCTGAATTAGGTGCCCACGCAAAGGACCTCATGTGTTGGTTCACAGAACGATTTTATCCGCTCTTAATTGGCATGTAATGGCATGATGTTTACCTAGTACTTCTATCACTTACCTTTTATCCTCTCTTGATGCTACGAATTTCACGATGTTGTAGGGATCAATCAAACAATTCCATCCATAATTTATGCAAACATGGTATGTAATCTTATAGGCGCAAAAGAGTAGCATTTATAGAATAATGATAACCAATTAAGTAGCATAGCAATCAAAACCAAGAGCCAAAATTTAACTACACATACATCATTGCTAGGGCTTTAAGCAACCCCAATTCTAAAAGAACTACTCACACATTATTAATCTAAACGACATAGTATTGAATTTAATGAAAGATTATAAAGAAAATAAAGTAAAAGGGTAGAAAGAACAGTCAACATTGAACCATGGTAGAGACACACTAGGCCTACTTCCCTCCAAGGCTCACGATCAAGTCCCCACCAAAATACCGAGAACAAAAATGATGCTATTTAAAGTCTGAGAACTCTGTTTTGTAGCTAGGGTAAAATTTGGTTAAAGAAAAGAATCTTGAGCCATGCATTAAGGCCTTTTATATATAAGGGTGTGAATCCTCTGTAGTTTAGGAAAATAATATGATAAGGAATACCCTTGAATTGCGGACTAGCCATCCTATCCTAGCTGGAGTTCGAAAAGAAAACAACAATCCACCTAGAATTTGGAGTTCTTTTGCAGCAATAAGTGTGATAAAAAATTCTTCATCTTTCCTGCGTGCCAAGAAAGTTTCTAGGGTCTTCTTAGGTTACGTGGACATCATACAATGACGCGGAATTTTCTTTGTACTCTGGGAATACATATGGACTGATTATGGACCCAAAAACCACTATGTAGGGCTTTTTGATAACTTCCTGGAACTGGGCAGACCTAGAACTTTAGCCACTAAGCCAAGCCTTCCTTTGGGCTCATTACTATCATGCTTTGAAGTTTCGAAGCTCAGAGGGCACTTTGAAATGGGTTGAGAATTAGATCCTAGATCTGGACCCAAATCTTCACTTAGACACATCCAAGGATGTCTTTTGGTCCTTTATGGAAGATGCTCGAAAACATGCCATGCAAGTGTCTTTGGATAGATTATTCGAAGATTGTTTCAAGTCCCCAATTGGGGAACAAGGTGCACTCAGAATATCGAAAACATATACTGTTGGCCCAGGACATGAGAAGTGCATGTCCAAGGACAAGGTTTTAGCTGGTGCTCGGTTGGGACATGTCTTAGACATCATAAGGGACATCATCTTGGCTTAGGACATGGACATTGAAACTTAGCTAGTCTTCAAACATAAGTCTTGGACCCCTAAAGTCAGGTTATTAGTACTTCAAAGTGGCACTCCAGTAGGTAACGTGTCCAAGGACATGTCCAAGACTCAGTTTAGGACATAGTTTTCATCCTGAGATTACTTCTTCGTTTTAACTCCGGTTTGGGCCATTCTTACATTCTTCTCAAAATAAACCTATCTATCTAATTTGTGCAATTCTCAAAAGATTGATCATTTTCTCTTATTGATGACATGAAATCACTCAAAAGATGTATTAAAACGCATTAGATGACCTCAAAATAATGATTAAATAACGACTGAACAAATACCCCCTAACCTACCTTTTTCACGAAAAACAAAAGTCTCAATCTTTGTTAAAATAGAACATTTAAACCTCTAGGTTCACCTAGTAGGATAAGTTTTGTCTCCTGAGGATTGTAGCAACACGATAGCCACACACGTTTTACTTAGACAACAACAATGCTAGAAACAATACATTAAACAAGCTAATAAGAACCAAAGTTAGTAGACATGAATTGCAAAACTAACATATATTCCATAGCTATGAGAATCATATGCCAAGTGTGAGTGCCAACATTTTAAATGATCATACTTGAAAACAACTTCATTTAAGTAACTAGAAAAATTTCTTCTCAACTCTAGTCATCACTAAGCATCTCTCAATTCCCACAAGAATCCTAGGCTTACACTCGTTCATGCGTATGTGATGAGTTTATGTTATGGAAGTCAATTTTAATCACATATGAATATTAATGAAGAACATCACTTTATGGAAACAAAGATCTTATGGAAGGAATTCAAGATTAAGAATATAGATATGTACCTTATATTTTGCATGATTTTTGATAGAAGATTTATTGAATATAATTGATATGAACAATAACTCTACTAGTTATATCTTTGCAAGTGCACAAAATCAAATATAGCAGTATGCAACGTGCAAAGGTCGATCCCTTGAGGACTTTCTCAACGATGATTTCCAATCAAGGCCAGACTCAAGTTAACTTAGATAAAAATAGAATACAAAGGGGGTTTGATGTTTTGATGTTTCTCAAAAATAAGTAAACATAAAATGAGGCTAAAAACACACGAAAGTTAATTGATTGAAGCTGGTTAACTAAGGCGAATTAGGGCTTACCATCAGCTCTATTATTGTTCCTCATTAGATTTCCTCGACCTAATTACTATGCATTCTCTGAATTAGATGCCTGCGCCTAGGACTTGGCGTTGGTTTTCTTGACACATTTGTTCCCTCTTACTTAGCATGGTTTAGATAGGGCATATTCCTAGAACGTCTATTATCAAAAGATTATGCAGGAAGTACTAAGGGCATTTTATGACACCGCATTAGACTAAAAAGGTGACATGCAATCCTAAGTTTCACGAGGTAAGATCACAAGTAGGATTCCCTCTCCTAAACTCGATTCTGCAAACCGCAAGGTGATATGACATTCACTAAAACAATTACATCTACAATTATATGAAGAAAAAAAATTAGCTAGACTTATAGGCATAAATTACGTTCATGAAGTAAAGTACTTAACTTAGTCAACATATATAGAAATCAGATTCAAGATCCAGAAATCTACTTACGAAACTAACATGGATAGGGCTTTAAGCAGTCCTAATCCTAAAAAGGACTACGCACACATAATTGAAATTGAAGACATAATATGAAATTGCATTAAAAACATAATGAGAGTAAAAGTTCAGAATACTAATGAAAGAGGACAATGTTACATAGGAAAATACACGACCAACATTTCTCAAAGCTCCATGTTCAAGTTACAAAACAAAGAAAGCTCGAAAATACAAGTATGAAAAAAATGTTTGTGGCTAGGGTAAGATGGGACAAAAAATGAACCTTTTGTCATGCCTTAATGGGTGCTATAGATATGTGATTAATCCTCTAAGCGTTAGGAGAGTTATCTACAAAGTAATCCCATCAAATTCGGACTCGCTAGCTGTTCATAGCTGGACTTGGTTAGTAAAATCAATTCCTAGTAGGACTAGGTCTCCTTTGCACCAAGGAAATATGATAAATGCTTCTTGGGATTTTTTTCATGCCAAGGAAGGTTCTAGAGCTTCCTTAGGTTACTAGATGTCATCCATACAACTAGAATTTGTTTAGACACTGGGAACAAAGCTAGAAAAAATTTTGGATTCAAAAAAACCCTAATTAAGAACATTATGGAACTAGTCAAGCCACGAGCCTTAACCACTGCGCCAAAATACGCCTTGCGCTTAGTAATGCCATTAGTAGAAGGTTTGCCGTTTATCATGTTTGAACACTCCCCGTTGCCTCAATTTTTTTTCTCTGTCAGCACTGCCTAAGCTTACTTCATCTCTAAGTTTGAGCTCATTGGGCTGGACTTGTGTGTGTTTTTGGGCCTTTAATTCCGTGAGCCGATGTCTTGGGCCCATAGGGGATTTTTTCGAGTGTAAACACCACAGATGTTGGACCCTGACACTTACCAACAAACCCTACGTTCTTGGTATGTTAATGAAGAATCAACAAGTGCTAACTTCATCCTAAAGGAAATTTGTTCATGGATAATCATGATAAGTTATCCTGAAACCAATGGAAGCTAGTCCTGGAATAACTTCACTGCCAAAATCATTTGCTTGCGAAAACTTCTCCCTAAGTACATCTAGCTCACAAAATATATACCCATATTGGAAAGAAGATTATATACTCCGATGAACCTAGAATCAACATTGGAAAACGTTTGGGTGCAGCAGATGCTTGGGTGCAGCAGATGCTTGGGTGCAGCAAAAGTCGAATGTAGGCTTTGGTCTAACTGATAGAGGGAATACAAATTCAACCAAAATCAAACCAATAAGGAAAATCCATAAATGGGAGTTACTCACCATGGAAAGTCAAACCAACATGGAAAATCCATAATGGAAATTATTCACGATGGAAAACCAAACCAACATGGAAAATCCAAAATCAAATCAAACCAACGCTTGGGTGTCGACGATGGCTTGTGACATGGATGTGGTTCAAGTGTGTCGAGATTTTGGATATTGAAGATTCTTGAGAAAACCGCTGCTTGCGAACTACTACATCGATGACAAGCGACTGAGCATGTGGGGGCAAGCATCCACCAGCATAAGCTTAGCGCAGATGAGCCGAATACCATTTTTGGTTTCAACCTTTCTCAAACCCTAAGGCGGCTGTGAAGTGATAAATTAGTGCTACACCAGTACCAATAGTGCGATCGAAATTGGTTTTGAGGTCCGTGGTCGGGATTGGTTGCTGTTTTAAGTTTTCGATTTTTTTTTTTTTAAAAAAAAAGATATAGTAACTAGCGTGTTTTTTCACTCTTTACCTTTGTCGCTTTTAGTTTGTGGAAAATCTTCATTATCAACTTCTCACATATACAATTCGTAGCTAACACATATTAAAGAAATTTTTGTCTTTATACTATTGTAGACGGTAGTTTTAACCAAAACTGTTGTTCGTGCCCAAAAAGTTGTCATAGCAGAATCCGGGGTTGCCATTTGGTGGAAAGCTTCAGAAGGAAAGGATACGTGGGTTCTTGGGAGTGAGCGGAGATCTCTTCGATGTAGCTCGCTGAAAAGGGGGTGCAGTATAAGTAACTATGGCGAATGGGGGGAAGGCTGGAAGTCTTGGACCACAGTCAGTTTCCCAGAGTTAAGATGAGGGGCTTGATAGATCGACCCTTCTAACTCAGGCAGTTCGAATACTGAACCAGAACACGACGATGGTTCTATGGCTTAAGCAGCCTGTAGAACCATTGGTTGGTATTTTTTAGTTAGCGGAGCCAAGACTTGGAAGAACCAATGAGGCAAAGAAAGAGGAAAAGGGGACGCAAACATTTCAATCATAAATTAAGTAGTTGCATTGAAGGTGAAATTACATGTGACAGGACCCATCCCAATCCCCCCGGGATTACCGTGGAATGTGCCCTGCTCCCGTCCAACAAGGGGTGTCAGACAAGGGATAACCAAGAGCTACTGCCCAACGGGGCATCCAGAGTGCGCAAGGATCGATGGAGGAGGTGTGCAATGTCCCAGTCTCTGCTGCAATCGCATCCGTAATCAACCTGAAGGGCATTAAAACCAAAAGCTGTGAGTGGACAAAAACCAATAGGTTTACCAAATACATATATAAGACATTTATGCCCTCCAATAAAAACGTATGCATGCCACAAAAACCAGTAACCAAAACGTTTGCTCAACCGAGCCCTTAGGGCCTTAGCCCAAAAACCGTTAACCAAAAACCAAGTGTGGGAACTCAGCCCAAAACCGTGGAATACCACCACCATACATATACGACCATGTGGGTCACCACCCACGACCATAAATGAACATTAATTCATTAAAACCACACAATCATAAATCCACCCGGAAAGCCATTTCATTAATTCGTATTTTACCATTACCATCACCAGCATCCCTGATGCTAGACGTCCCTGACGTCATATCTTACGGTTTCACAAGCTACGCGTGCTGCCCGGGGTCTCTCCGGGTCCATATATCTGACATCCCTGATGTCTGACGTCCCTGACGTCAATCATAGCAATCCTGCTCCTGAGTCATCATACGGTCCGGCTGCTCCGTATGGTGACCCTTCACAGGCAATGCACCGTGACTTCCCCAGTGTCCCAGACATCTGGAGGAGACCATCATATATACATGTGTACAGATGGTATATGGAAAAACAGTTTTATTAACTCATTTCACAACATCACAATGGGCCCTGCCCGAATTTTCCATAAAACAACACATTTCCATTTAGGGTCCCTGACCCGAAACCACATTTATTAAATATAGGGCCCCTGACCCGAAATCATCATTTTTAATCCAACTGGGCCCCATGCCCGATACATAACCCAAATGGGTCTCAGCCCGATTTTATACCAACTGGGCCCCTGGCCCGATTTCATTAACCAACTGGGCCCCCGGCCCGATTCTCAAATGGACTCCAAGTCCGAAATTTCCAAAACAAGTGGGCCTCAAGCCCGAGTTCATCTTTCCAATATAAAAACCATTTTATCATAATATTTATTTAACCACAAGCATGCAAAACCACAAATAAACCGTTAATCCCGATACACGTGAAATACGGAAAACACCTCGAAATACGTGCAACATACCCAAAATCAATACTCACAAATACCATCATAGAAATCATGTATATAAACCATATAACACATTTAAGCATGCATAGGATTTATAAAACCAAAGTCCACTCACAGACCGTTTTAACCGTGTGCCTCGATACGCGTGCCACCGGCCCTCCCGGGCCACACCACTATCACCGGGACTCCCAATCCTGTCCAAATCACATTAGAGGGTTATTAACCTCATTATTAACATCCTATCAAAGTCCCGTAATTTTCCCGAATTTTTACTTATTTTTAAACTTAATTTAAAACCTTCGGATATCCCGAACAATATCGAGACGGTGTCCGATCAACACGAAACCAATTCCAAAATGTCCGTTACATTAAATAGGACAGAAGTCATGTTGACCTCACCTCGAGATTCGTGCCCACGCGCCGCCACGCGCCGCCGTGAGTGGCTACGCGTGAAACCCACGCGCCTGCTACAGTGTCACCAGCCCAACCCGTTTGTCTGGTAAACGGGTCCAATTCACCCGCGACACAACCCGGTTCCAATCCTGTCAGTTCGATCCTAATTCCTTCAATTGATCATTTCATTAGTTTCGTTTTAAGTCCAATTACAAGTCTGTAAACTCAATTACACAAATCCTTACCCAGATTCCCACGATTCGATGATGATCCACGAAGAACACCCGGTTACTGTGCAATCATGGAACTCCCTCAATTGATGCAGGTTTCATCCAATTGATGATTCCAGAAGCATCAACGGACCTTGAGGAAAAATTCCCCCACATCAATTGCATCAAACCTGTGCTCAATCGTCACGACTCAAGCTCGAGCACCGTCACTGTTCAACAATGGAGTTCCATCGATCTCGATCGGTTTCCTTCAATTGATGAACCCAGAAGCATCGTGGGATCATGAGAAATCATTTCCCCACAACAATTGAGTCAATCACAGCCCCAAACTCCACGACTCAGCCTCGATTTCTTCCTCTGTCACCAAGCTCGATCAGAGCCAAAACGGCACCAATCCTTCTCGTTTTTGATGTGGATCGACTCGTCACAACCTCAGGAAGATGTTTGTAACCTCCAATTCGATCATCACAGCCCAATTCGTCCAATTTGATTTTCCCTCCTAAAACTTAATTATTCGAATTCTCAGTTCCTCCTCACTGTCACTCTCTCGTGTTTACCCAGTTGAAATCACACTCAAAACGCTCACAAAATCACACTCTCAGGTTCAGCAATGGAAGAGGAATTGGTTGGGAGAGTATTGGATTTGGTTGTACACGGTTAAGGAAAATATGGAGATTAATGGAAATTAAAAGATTAATTAATTAATTAAAAACTAATTAAACATCATCATGAGGTCTCCCCCAAAAACATGGATTCTGATTTCAAGGGATGAGTGACACTTGTCACTCATCCAGGTGTGTAGGGTCAACGGTCACTATTCATTATTATATTATTATTTTAATCCCGGCCTCGGTTCGTTAGTTCGTTTCCTTGACCATAACGTCGTCGTCGGATCTCCGATTTTGGCATGCCGCCTGTCGTTGGATTCGTATCGACGATACCTACGTAACGGTCCTTGGCCCTCGCCCATCGGACCTTCCGATCAAAAAGTCAACATTTGGCCCCTAACAAGCCAAATTACCAAAATACCCCTCAACTTCTGAACACCATAACTTCCTCTACGAATGTCGGAATCGAACGTGCCACCTGTCTATGAACTCGTGACGTCCCGAACTACGTCACGGTCATCGGTCAAAGTCCATTTGACCGCCCGAACAAAAAGTCAACATTTTACCCACGACCAGGGGCAAAACGGTCATTTTGCACATTTTGTCCGATTTCGACCTACTAACCACCGATCAACCTCACTAATCAAGATTAGTGACTAATCTAATCCCGGAATTCGGGACGGGTCGTTACAACATGTGTGTGAAGTAAATCAGCCCTAGACTAAGCCATGAGTTGGCGTTGGTCGACAGAGATCATCAACAGATATGAATGTCCGTTGGAAATCATACCAAAGGTGTTGGCAGAGCCATAAAAAGAGATGATGATGTCGGCGATGAGTTTGTTAGGTTGTGAGGGTGTGAGGGTCTTAAGAGACTGATTGAAGGCATTCACACCGAGGATGATGATCTTCAGACAAGTAGTGGAACCTTTGTCGGAAAGTAGTGTGAAGGTCGGGAAATCTCCATATGTGAGCTTGGGTTGCAAGTCGGATTGGATTGAAGGCTTTTAAGAGGGTTTGACAAAGAAGAATTGAATCCAGGACCAAGAAAGCTAGCTTTTGAGTAATAAAGAAAAATTTTGAGGGTTTTGAAGTTGTTGTCCTTGATTGGGATTGATCAATTGTATATGTTTGAGTTGAGTTGGTTGTTTTTGAGAAGAGGTATTCTTCTCCTTTTATAGGCGGCCTGTGACAGAACCAGACCCTAAAAACATGTTGTAAACTATGCTTGAGCCCTACTCTCGCCTGACAGGTAACCAAGATACCAAATTCACCCTTGAAACCCTGTTCGACAAGGGATACATGTACCGCTTGCTAGCTCATGCCTCCACCTCTTAAGTAGCCTCAATTATCGTGTAACGGCCCTGGAAGGTTTCAAACCAAGAAAACTGTATGAGTGGACCTAGAAAAGACTATTTTAAAAACATAATTTTGAAACGTAATCGTAAAACATAATCTTTACCCTCCGTTTTGGAAAGCTATGCATGCATAATAAAAATTCATAAATCCATAGAAACAAACAATAAAGCATGTAACCTCGAAATACATATAATAGTAGTAAAATGCAGTAGTATTACAAACCAGGGGAACCATAAAAACCATACCAACGTACCATGACCACAACCATACACTGCTAACTTAACCTCGATGCCTGCATACCAACTTATCACATCACAAAGCCATTTGGGGATACAATATCTAAGGGCCCTCTCGGGGATACAACATCCAAGTGTCCAATCATGTATATCACACTGCACTACCGATAGACCAATCATCATAGAATATAACCACTCAGGGATACAACATCCGAGTGGCTACCCAGGGATACATCATCTTGTGTTAACCACATAACTCAACCACTCAGGAATACAACATCTTAGTGGTCATCTAGGGATATAGCATCTGGATGTAACCCAGTAATCCGAGAAGGGTTTCCACAACACACAATCCCCATATATATATATATATATATATATATATATATATATATATATATATATCCAGAATCACATTCCAAATATCATGGTAACATATTCTTAGAATTCATATTAATCCCAAACCAAAACCAGAATAAAAAATATCCAGAACCCAACGTAAGTAAATGCCTCGTAAAACGTTCATCAATGAATTAGTGTAAAATCATCCAAAACTCACCAATATCAAGAAATACACTTTATAATACGCATAAAATATCTCCAACTAAAACTACAATTCAACCCCGGGCCTAAGCCCAAAACACAAATCTAGGACAATCTTGTAAAATGTGTTATTAAAATATTCCATAAATTCATTCAAAATTCACATAAAATTCTAATCATTCAGACATCATCAAAACACATAAAAAAAATTAAAACCATTAAATATGCATGCATAATAAGTATAAGAAATCAAGGGCCCACTCACACGTACCTTATACGAAACTAAACCGAATTACACATTTTTTCGTAAAATCTAAGTATGTCACTTCCTAAAGTTGATGTTTGATTCCTTGCTCGACCAAGATTTCTAAATCCAATTCCTCGTCCTTCCTAGGTCGAACCTTCTTGTTTTCGAGTTTAGCACAATTGTAGGGACTCACATAAGTTATTCAAACCTATAGTTTCAAGTTACCAAACCTATAGTTTCAAGCTACCAACCCCCAAACTAGGATTGAACCATCACGACCATGGTGGAATCTATAGGGCCGTGGGTGTTTTCCTCACGTTCTGGGTCCTAGTTCAACCAAGACATCCCCATCTTCCTTCCTCTCTTCTTTTAGTCACTTCTCCTTTTAGCTATTTCCCTCCGGCCCTATAACGGATTCCATCCCATATTCTTAATTTCCATTTTTTTTCCATTTCGTTTGGTCCTCACTGAACCCCTAAACCACCACTAATAACACATATTTATAGAAAGATTAGGTCGGTGATAAAGATAACTCTAACCCATTCTAGAATATGACACTTGTCAAGATTATAGTAACATCACTTGTCAAAATTAACAATTTACCCCTAAAACCAAAATTACCAAAATACCCTTGGTATTTTCAAACCCGAATCAACCCCATCGTAACAGTCTTCTCGAAATCCCCAAATGATGTCCTAATCAAAAGTCAACTATTTGACTTTCAGTGGCAAAATGGTCAATTTTGCAAATGTTGTTCTCTTCAAATGTTCGAGTCAGTACAACATGAAGTAGTGGATGGTCGACACATACATTCCCGCGTGCATTTCAGTTGCGACGACTTTGGACACTTTTCCCTTTGCCCCTTCTAACGATTTTCGGATCTGTGTTAGAGTTGTCTGTGACTCATTGCTCGCGCTTCCCTATAATCCAACTGTAGAAATTGGCTGGGCTTGGGCCTTAAGTCAGATTGGGTATTTAATCTCTTAAAAACACCTGCAAGGCCCGTAGTGGTATTTTTTGGGTGTAAAAATTGCTCCCTTAATTCGAAAGCTCTTGTTCCAGAAGGGCTTTCGGATTCAAGTTGCCCACTACTTCGCGATTCTAATAGCCTTGTTCTTTGCAGCCCCTATAGTTTTTTCCATGATGTCTGCTTTTTCATACCGATTGGGTATTCTTAACCACGATTTTCTTGGGCTTTTCTCCTCTTAGTTATGGCCCTCTGCAATCATACTCTGAAAGTCCAACTCTTTATCATGACCAGGTTTCCACGTGTCCTTTGGATCCAGACATCAAAAGGTCACATAGATACAAATCTTTCCTATGTTGCCCTTATGGAATCCTCTGCAGTGTCGATGGTCCTCGTTATCTTAGTCAAGCAGAAAAAGTTTGGCCTAAAGGTTAGAGAGGTTCAGGATAAACTTGATGCGATGACGTTTAAGAATGAGCTTCTGGAGCAGGATTTGAAGGACGTTGAGAAACTCTGGACCAAAGCCTGCAACCCACAAAAAAAGAAGTCGAGGTCCATTGGCCGAAACTTCTTGCCGTTCGCGATGAGAAAGACAAAGTTCAGAAGGAACTGGCGAATGTCTCGATAGTGAAAAAATACCGAGTTCAATCTCGTCACGAAGTTCTCTAGTTCGTCCTAGGTCATACCATGGACAAATTTTTTTTTTGTTGACTGAGATTTTCCTCCCCTGTATTTTCTTTATTTTTTTGTAAAATTTTATGACCAATGAATGAAATGGAACTTCCAAAAATAACCCTTGCACCTTTTACATTTCGCGTTCCTTCTGAATGTTGATTTGCCTGGCTGAAGCCTCGATAATAATTCTGCATTAAAACACGCAACCCTTCACACGGATTGACATTAATTCTTGAACTGACCTCTTGGTCTATAAATTTGAACAACAACCCTTTTATCCTTGCTATCTTCATTACAACTCGCATTCAACTATGTCGTCCAACTCTGAAGCCACTTCCCTTTATAATGGTGAAATCCCTTCGCTTGAAAGGGATATGAAATTCCTTTTCAACGAAATGAGTATGGATCTTGAAGCAGCTGTTGCAAGGAACAAGTTTTTGAAGGCTAGCCTGAGAGCCGTTAAGATTCCATGGGAAAAATTCTGCGAGTTTGTTATCCAGGACGACCAGATGGAGATAGCCGAGCTAGAGCATCTCCAAGAGAAGAAAAAGGCTTTATATGATAAGCTCGCTTCTCTCCAAGCCCAGGAGCAAGAAATTTCCCGTGAGTGGGATGAGGGCGTTGATTCCAAGCTTGGACGGGGTTTCAACATAGTGGCTCGTACCCTTGATAAGGTAGATGACCCCTGATTTTCTCTTTCTTTGAAACCAAACTCCCCTGTAATGTTTTCCTTTGAAATGGAATGAAATGAAATGACTTTTGGCATCATTCTTACTCTATATGAAGCATTTTTTGAACTCTGAATTTCTGGGTTGTTCCTCTATTAAACCATTTCATGTTTAACTCCAAAATTTTGTAAATTATTCCGATGAGCCTTCCTTTATGCATAGGTCTTTTTCTTTGTCGGCTCACCCCTATGGCTATCGTGTGGGCTTTTTACCCAATCACCCCTCTCTATGAATCCCAAAGTGTTGGGTAGAATATTTTGAGGTGGATGGCATTGGTTGGATTTTTTTCCACCACCATTGTCATTTTTCAAATAATAAGACCCTTTCCCGTTCACTTTGTGGATCATGTATGGTCCCTGCCAGTTTGGACTCCACTTCCCCCTCCTAAGGACAAATGATCCTAATGGAAGGATAGTCTTCCAAACTAGGTCATCCTCTTGGAAGGATTTGCCTTTTACCCTTCTGTTGTAGGATTATGAAACTGCAGCTTTGTTGGCCATGATCCTATTCAGAGCATACATCTTTTTCTGGTCCACATCTTCTAATTCATAACACATTGCTTGAGAGTATTCATCAGTCTTTGGTCTATACTGATATCTAAGTCAGAATGAATTGATGTTTATTTCCACATGCAACACAATTTTCTCAATTAATGTGTGCTTTTCTTCCACCTCTGTTAGGGTTCTACTTAAATAGTAGATGGCTTGCTTTTTTCCTTCTTCATTATCTTGGGCCAACAAGCTTCCAATAGTATTAAGGTATGCTGAGATGTATAACTTTAACGATCTTCCCTTTCTTGGTGGCATCAGAATTGATGCTTTTCTTCCCTCTTGAATCTTTCGGTGTCCTTGATTTTAGTCAATGAAGACAAGGTCTGGACTTCATCCTGATAGATTTTCTATGAATCATTTGAGGAAATTAACTTTCTCGATGAGGCTTTGGAGCTACTTTTTTTATCTGGGTGAAGGTGACTTCGTAATGGCTTCTTTTTTACTTTTATCCACCTCTATCCTTCTTTGATGAACCAGAATCCTAAGAAGTTTCCTGCCTGGACTCCAAACGCACATTTCCTGGTGTTCATCTTCAGCTTGTGTTGTCTCATTTTTAAGAAGGCTCCCCTTAAGTCTTCTATGTGCTTGTTTATATCCAGAGACTTTACCACGACGTCATCAATGTACACTTCTAGATTCTTTCCTATCATCTTGTGGAAGATAGCGTTCATCACTTATTGGTATGTGGCCCTGGCATTCTTTAATCTGAAAGTCATGACGACGTATTCAAATGCCCATGGTGTCCGGTACACCTGAATGCTTGTTTTTGGATGTCCTCCTTAACTACTAGAATCTAGTTGTATCCTGTGGTACCGTCCATGAAGGATAGGAACAGATTTTGGGAAGTACCATCAATAATGAACATATCTGCCATGGCAAGGGATATTCATCTTTTGGTGTTGCCCTATTCAGATCTCGGTAACCAACATATATTCTGACTTGTCCAGTCTTGATTTTGATGACAAGCACCATGTTGGACACCCACTCCACATATTTAGCAGCTCTAATGAAACTTTCTTTAAAGAGCCTACTAATCTCCTCCTTTACTTTGATCTCAGTTTCTGTAGACATCATTCTCCTTGCTTGACAAACAGGCTTGCAACCTTCTTTGATGGATAATCTATGTTCAACCAGTCGTCGGTCCCAACCTGGCATCTTCGTATAATGCTAGGCAAAGCAATCTTTGAATTCCTCCAAGAGCGTAATCATTTGCTCTCTCATTGGCTTTTCAAGAATCCCACTGATATAAGTTGGTTGAGGGTCGTTGCTAGACCCTAGATCAATTTCCTCCAAAGGGTCTTGGATTTCAAGATGAGGTTTGTCTATTTCCGTATACTAGAATTTAATTATTTCTAGCGGGATGTTGTTTTTCTCATCTTCGTAGCCATTATCCTCGATGAATTCTGCCATGTTGCTGGCTGATTCACCCAAAACTTCTTCCTGGGAGACTTCGTATCGAACACCCTTTTGATGTGGCAGAAAGGATTGCACATTTTTTTACTCCTGATAGTGTACTAGCAGTCGTTCCTTTATAGACCCGATTGCTCTTATATAGTCTGTTTCTTGATGGGGCATACTATTCATCATGGAGTTCTTTAATTGGGACAGATGTTCTCCCATCTGTAACTTTTAGGAGCTCTGTGTCTGGTAATCTGCAGGTCGTCACCCTTGCAAGGCAGTTGTTCTTGTTTTCCTTGGTTGGCCTGATATTCACTTGATCAGGATTATGATCATAGTAGTCAAAACTATTTCCCGTTGTTGGCATGTGAAGATTTCCAGACTGGGAGTCTGTCAGTTCATCTTCAACAATATCATCAAACGTGATCTTTCTTTTGACTCCTTCAATTGTTTCTGTTGTGATGCTTGAAAAGGGTATACTTCTCTAGAATTTGATCATATCTTTCTTCATCCTCTAGTTTTCCTCAAGAGGTCAGACTAACTCCTTGTTGGTTATTAGCAGGATTGCCTCCAAGCTTGGCTGATCTTTTGGTGGGTCTGCCCCCATGCTCGCCTGAGCAACTTAGTAGGCCTTGAATTACCTCTAGATCCTACGTCTAGCAGTCCATCCTAACTACTTTCCTAGCTTGGCATTTTTACCAATCATGTACCATTTCCCATTTTAGACAACGGTTTTCCTTTGTCGGGAAACTCATGATCCCACATAAATGGCCTTTCGGTCATCAGAACCACACTGGTTGGTTTGAAATTTTTGCTTTGCTAGCCGTCCTTGTTTGTTGATATCCCCTAGCCTTTGAAAGACTGAAATTCGAGGAATCTCTTGGACTGTGAGGTCCATAGTAGTTTTCGGGATGCTTATCCCTTACCATTTTCGACCTCTCGAGATTCTAGTCTGAGTTATCATCGGAGATGGGGACTTCCAGTACACATTCTACCTTGCATTTACTGCACATAACCATTGTATTCAAGGCCCTAAATTCCTTTAGAGACTTTTGGTTAGTCCTTTCGGGTCATGTTGCCTTTCCGTGTTGCAGCCATTGTAGGTCAACCATGTTTGCTAATTCCATAGGGAATGGATTGGTGTCCACTATCATTGGCGTTTTTGGCATTGAGGCCAAAACGATATGCCCCTGGTTGATCAAACTTTGGATTGTGTCCTTGAACTGGACACAATTGGCAGTAGAGTGATGTGGTGATACATGCCACTTGTAGAAGTGCTTTCTCATGATCTCTTCTGGTTTAGGCATCACTTAGTTGGGACCAAGCTTGATCACCTTTCCTTTGACTAGTTCATCATATATATCTCCGGTTTTGGTAAAGTTGAACAAATATGATGTAAAAATTGGGACTTTGTTAGAAAATTATCCTCTAGTCGGGTTGGCAGGTGTTTGATCTCGCAAAGGCTTGGCTAAATGATTTGACAGTTATGTGCCCTTTTCCTGAAGTCTGGATCTCGGCGATAGCTACCTTTAGTTCCTGCCCTTCTTTTACTGAGATTTCCTCCTCATCATTCTTGTGGTCCACTTGATGGACATGCACCATGTTTTTATAGAAGGGAGGCACCTTAGAGTTGTGCTTCTACTAACAGGACCCACCCCGGTTACCACCCCGATAACCGAGGTGAACCCTGCTCCCGTCTGACAACCCAACACAAAAGACCAAAACAACCTTACGAAAACCCACAAAATACATTGTCAGACACGGGAGAATTCAAATCCAACACGTCAACAGTCATACAGAGCATAGTACAAACGAAAAGACAGAAAATCCTACTCAAAGTTTGACTACACACAACGGAAACTCTGGAAAACACTCCGAGATAACTCCGGGATAACTCTATGCCTCCAACTTTGCCTCAACGTCAACCCCAACGCTAGCTCCACGACCTGGAGGGCATTTAAAAACCAGAAAAGTGTGAGTGGAATAAAAAGAAATAAAAGGTTCAAAAACAGTTTAATATCAAACCAAGGTTTGGCCCTCCATTTTGAAAACATGCATGCATAACCCAATATCTGAAAACATTTATAAACCACATAATATATCATAAAAAATGAAATACCAACATCACCATCCGATCAAACCTGCTGGATCTATCTGAGTCTTTAAACTCAACAGGCCTACAGGGGAAAATATAGTATCCGAGTCTTTAAACTCCCGAGTCTTTAAACTCAATTCAGGTCTTTAAACCCAGTCTGGGCCCGTCCCCCGTCACATCATAATCCGGGTCTTTAAATCCAATAACCAGATCCAGCAAATCCAATCCAAAACCGTTTGAAAACCATTTCTAAATCCATATCCAAATCCGAATTCGAAATCACTATTCCGAAGCTATTCCGGCATTCAGAACCGTCATTTCGAACCCAAATCCGGAAATCCCCTTTTCAACTTTAAAACCAAATCTCGATTACCGAAATCTGATTCTAAAACCGAAAACCTTGATTTACGAATCATCTCAAAATCCATTCATAATCATTGAAAACCAATTATCGATTTAAATCCCGAAATCATGGCATCAAAATCAGAAACAGAGTATATCTCGTAAAACGTGTCAAATACGTAAATTCCTCGAAAAACATGCAATTTCGTAAAACAGATATAAAATACTCAATAATCATGAAATCATAATGAAAACCATAAAACAAGTAAATAAAAGCAGTTATGCATGCTCAGTTAGAAAGAAAGAGTCCACTCACAGTTCCCGGGCACGTCACTCGCGTCCCGTTCGTTCCTCAGTGGCCTCAGGGATTTCCCAACCTGTCATAAGTCACCAAAACGAGTCACTAACACGTCAACTAAGCTTCTCCTAATTTTCCCCAAATTTTCCTGGACTTTAAACGTACTTAAACGGAACCCTTAACCTTCGAACACGGAAAACTAACCCGAGACGATATCTGATCATCCAAAGCTTGTCCCAAAAGGTTTGTTACAACGATTAGACTAAAACCCGTGTTGAACACTTCCCCGGAAACTACCCCACGCGCCCTCACGCGCCGCCCAAAGGGGCTGCGCGTGGGCTTCACGCGCCTGTAATAGTGGCACTGTTCATTGTCTTCCTCGACAGTCACCCGGTCTGAACCGGCGTGACCGGTTCCTCGCCGTCTCCCGCCCGTTTTCGTTCCTTCTTCCACCAAAAGATTCATCCTTTTCCTAGCAATCTATTCCAAACCTAAAAACACGACATTACTGCCCACAACTCGCCTCCCCAAGCTCAAACCAGAAACCAACCAAAACCCATGTTTTTGTTCCCGGCCACCAGTTCTTCCCCCCGTCACGGCTTCAGGTTCTAAAGGTTCCTAGAGACCTCCTACACCTATTAGGACCTATAGGATTTCCCGACTCAGCCCCAAAACCCACGACTCTAAGTTTGAACCCAAACTGAAAACAGAGTACACAGAGGGAACCTGAGAAATTACCTGCTTGCGGACCTCCACCGTGAGCTCCGCCGTGGGTCTAACCCGTCTAGCACTTCTCCTCCGTCCTCTGAACACACCCACAACCCCAAACTTGACCGATTTGATCGAAACACGGCAGCACCACCACCAAAACTCCCTCTCTGTTTTCCTGGTTTTCCACCCTTCTCACACACTCACTCGACTCTCCAGCTTCTCCCAACACATTCCCTTCACTCCCAGCCTTCCTCTGATCACACTCACACACTCCCAAAGGTTCACTCACCCTGCAACCCGATCAATTTTCCTCCCTGGCACCGTCTTTGTTTTCCCTTCTCACAAACACGACTCAACCAATTTTAACTTGCACCGTGCAAGTGGCTAGAAGCCACTAGACACAGACCACATGTCAAACCCCTATGGTCCAAACCCAAAAATATCCAACCAGCTCTGTACACTTGTCCTCAACAGATTGGCACAATTCCCAAGGTGCAAAAAGACCAAAATACCCCTAACTGTCCAAATTACGATTTTACCCTTAGCCGTTCTAGACCCATATCTCACGCGTCCTACATCTGATGAAGGCATGCCGCCTGTCATTCTACTCAGCACGACGAGATCTACCTAACGGTCCTCGATTTACGTGACGAGATCTACCTAACGGTCCTCGGACGACGAGATCTACCTAACGAAAGTGCCCTCAACCTTCCAAACATCATAACTTCCTCCTCGGATGTCGGAATCGGGCGTGCCACCTGTCTACGGACTCGTGACATGCTAAACTACGTCACGGTCATCGGTCAATGTCCAATTGACCGCCCGAACTAAAAGTCAACATTTTGCCTATTCCAGGGGAAAAATCGTCATTCTGCACTAAAAGTCCAAACGTAACCAACTAACCACCGATTAATCTCACTAATCCGTTACTAATCACTTCGCTAATCCCGACTCCGGGGATGGGTCGTTGCATCTACTGTTATTCCTTTTCTAGCAGTCTTTCAAATCTCGACACATATACCACTATCTTTTATAGGTCCGAGAAAGTGGTGTCATCGAACTTCTTTCTGAGTGAGAACCTTAGTGCTTTTTGCACAATAGCCACAATCTATTCATTTTTCATGAGGAACCTGCACTTCATCTTCAACCTTTTAAATTTGGTGATGAAACTCTCAGTAGTTTTATGTTCTCCTTGTTTGATGGTAGTTAGGTCACTGATTGTAACATCTGGCTTGATTTCCTAAAATTCTTCATGGATCTTAGCCTTAATTTGCCCCAAGTGTGTATGGAGGCTTCTGGTAGCAAATTATACCATGAGAATGCATCCCCAGCTAAAGAGCTACTAAACAGACGTAATGCCATAAGTTCCAGGGACAACATAATGCCATCTCTACTAAATAGTGAAAAAGCTGGCGATTTGAAGTTCCTTGGAAAAGGATTGTTGTAGTCCATGTACATAGGATAAGGTTTCATGTATGTTGGGACATTGGCTTTCCGAGGAGGCACTGGTTGTCCTTAGATCATACGCCTTATCTTAGCCATTGCAGTCATTATGGCCTGATGCTCGACTACACGGGGTGGCCTTTGGTTAGGCCTGAATTCCTCTTCTGACCCCGTGTTGTCAAATCTTCTCCATTTCTTAGAGTCGCCTTTGATGCCAATCGGGACACCCTTAGCCACTTTCAGTTTTGACTCTTCCCAAGAGGATGGTAGGTATTTGGCCAGGGTCCCGCTATCCTCTTTCAACTGAACCTCACGGGTTCTGCTCATTTCAGGAATTTCGGAAGGCGGAGCATTAACAGACAAATCCCTCGTAACCATAGGTTCCAGAATACGAACTCTAGATTCCAAGGTTTGTTTCCCTTTATCCGGGCTTGCTGCCTCTGAAGATGGGGTGTCGGCCTTCTTTGGATCCATCTTCCCTT
Organism: Prinsepia uniflora; assembly: GCA_032719365.1. NCBI lineage: Eukaryota > Viridiplantae > Streptophyta > Magnoliopsida > Rosales > Rosaceae > Prinsepia > Prinsepia uniflora. The sequence continues at coordinate 20,829,681 of CM064874.1, forward strand.
GTTTGGAGAGCTCCTGAACTAGTTTGTTCAGAGCCTTCATCTGATCACAGATGGGAGCTAAGGCATCCTTAATGAACTTTTGATATGCTAAACTAAGCATTAAAGTAAACACAAAGTCACACTCAACACTTAATAAAAACATATGCAAATTAAAATCTTTTTTTGTAGATTATAGTATTGATAAGTAGGGATCGTTCTTAACGGGGGATTGAGGGTACATAAGCATGATTATCGTTTGATTAATTAATTAGGCGTGTAGGTAATTGTTTCTATTATTCTAAGTGATCAACTAATCTAAACTAACCTAATATATTATTTACATGGTCAACTCATCTTTAAACCTAACTCATTCATGAATTATATTAACTTCAACCTATGAAATCTTCTAATTCTAGCCTTACGAGTTATTTGTATATTATCTTAAGTACGTGCTCGGGGACAGCCCGACATACACTTTCAATGAATTAGACTCGGGGACAGCCCGACATATCTAATCAAACATTAAACACAAACATACAATCATAACAAAAACTAAAATCATAAAACACATAGAATATTGAAGCAATACAAATCATAACACCAAGAATAATATTATAAATCAGTTCATAAAATAAGATATTCAAGCACAAAAGATAACTATAAGGTAAAGAGGTCGTGTTACAATTTTTTTCTTTGGGACACCTTATGGATACAAAGTGATTGGACACTCTTTGGTGAGATACTCAGGGACAGCCTGACTATGCCACGAAAATCTTGAATTTATGAAGGTGTAAAGGATGAAGTATGGTATAATTAACCTTGCACGAGAAATCTTGAATTTATTAAAAAAGGAAAATTGGTTAAGCAGAGCTTTAATACAAAGAATGAGCGACCCCTTACAAATAACATAAACCTCTCTATTTATAGGAGAAAATTAATCCTCAAATAAATAGGAGTTTATAATTTAATTCTAAAAGGAAAAAAGATTAAACTAATTAAATTAAAGTCCTAAAGAAATAAGGTAATAAAAATACTAATTAAAAAGGTTTCCTAGGTAAAAAGAAAACAAATCCAAACTTGAATTGGACAATTTTCCACAAGAAATAAGAAATTTAGGCGCTGGATATTGAACAGGAGACGATTCTGTGGAAGGACACCGAAAATTTGGCTAGAATTCGAAAGTCAATACATAGTCAACTGCGCAAGGAAGGTCTGAAAGCACCTTGGTAGGCGAGCAAGGAAATAAAGGATTAATTTTGGGAGACGCGTGTAATGACCCGTCCCGAATATCGGGATTGAATATTAATTAATTAAGATTTAGAATGACTAATCGGGGATTAGTTGAGTGAAATCAGGCGAATTGTGCAAAATGACCGTTTTGCCCCTAGTGTAGGCAAAATGTTGACTTTTAGTTCGGGCGGTCAAATGGACTTTGGCCGATGACTGTGACGTAATTCGGGACGTCACGAGTTCATAGACAGGTGGCACGTTCGATTCCGACATTCGAGGAAATAGTTATGACATTCGGAAGTTGAGGGGTATTTTAGTAATTTTGATTAATTGGGGTCAAATGTTGACTTTTTGATCGGGAGGTCCGATGGACGAGGGCCAAGGACCGTTACGTAGGTCTCGTCGATACGAATCCAACGACAGGCGGCACGTCGAAAACGGAGTTCGGGTGACCAAGTTACGGGTCACGGATGTCTAGGGGTAAAATGGTAATTTTTCGAACGGAGGGCAAAATGGTCTTTTGACCTTGATTCTTGCTAACAGATTGTGACATCTGTCACTTTGTCATCTTCCATGTCCCAGCTAACATTGAAACGAGAATCATGGGAAACACAATTATACCACTTTAGACACAAATTCCCTAAATTGTGGGTTGTCTTAATGATTGTCCATTAACAGCTGATAACCCGTTGTTTCGGTCTCATTGTGCAATTGGGAGACTGAGGAAGTCGAATTGAGAGAGAGACTCGAGTGACAGTGAGGCCCCTGGGTTAATTTTGAATCGAAAAATCTTGAAAATTGGGGGGACTTTCTAATTCGAGATGGTGAGCCGTGAGGATCGAAATTGATGATTCAATTCGACTTTTGGGATCCATACGAACCTTTCTGCAACAAAACCGAAGTGAAACGGTGTCGGATTGAGGATGAACTGAGCTTCCATGGCAGCTTCAATTCGAGCTTGGGTTCGACGGGTTAGAGGTAAGAATTCTTCGAATTGATCTTGTAGAAACATTCCTTACACTCTCACGATGCTAACTGAATGAATTAATTTGAAAACCAGGGATGAAATCGTGAAACCCGAATTGGAAACCCGTCGAGGATCAATCGAGAGTCATGAGGATTTAGACCATGATTCAAGTAATTGAACTCGCAAAACTCAATTAGAGTTGGATTAGAAGGGATCAGTTGAAAGAACGGACTAAATTGGTGTCGAATTGGGTGAGTTTGAACCGGGTCTGTTCACGGGTTTTTCAACCCGTTTTACAGACAAACGGGTGAAGAAGGAACCCTGTAGCGTTACTGTAACCGGCGCGTGGCTTTCACGTGCAGCCACTCATGGCGGCGCGTGAGGGCGCGTCCAGCCTAGTCTCAAGGTGAGGTCAACATGACTTTTGATCCTCTCAGTGTAACGAACATTTTGACGTTGATTTCGGTAAAATCGGATATTGTTTCGATAATGTTCCGCGTATCCGAAGTTTTGTTTTACGTTTAAAATACGTATTTAAATCCCGGAAAAATTGGGGAAAATTATATGTAGTATTTTGAGATGTTAGTAACCCTCTATAATGATTTTGGGCAGGAGTTGTGATTTCCAGAATTTATGGAAAAACGTGCAGCCCGGAAACGAACCGTTTTGAACGGTGTGTGTGAGTGGACTTTGTTTTCTAACCGTGAAGCATGCATATATGATTTAAATGCCTTATTATATGATTTTATATGTTTGGGCATGATTTATGTTTCAATCCGGTAATTTCTCGGTTTTATGATTATTATATTATTATTTTTGGGCGATTTTCGAGAAATTACGAAATTTGGTAAAAATGATGTTTGGACTTGGTTTGTGAGTCCGGGATTAAAATTGATTGAAAATAATGGTTGGACTCGGATTATTGAGTCATGGATTGAAAAATGATGTGATGACTCGGGAATGAGTCAAGGGTCAATTTCGTGAATTTACGTGGAAATGGCAACGGAGGTTGCAACGCATGGATTTGCGTGATAATGTTATTTTGGGCATGAGAACCCAAGTGAATAGTGATTTTGACTCGGATTTGGAGTCATTTGTGAAAGTGTGAAATTAATGATTTATTGTGACTTTATGATTATTTTAATCAGTCTTTTCGGACACGTTTTATGGGGAACGTGCAAATGATGTTTTGGGTTAGGCCCGGAGTTTAAATGATTTCTAAAATGATATTTTGACTTTGTTGGTGAGTCAATGATGATTTCCGGAATATTTTATTGAATTAAAAGGTGATTTTAATGAAATACGTTTAAATGGTATTTTGGGCTTTGAGACCCAGTCGGGGATGATCTTGACTTGGTATGAAGTCAAGATTTGATTGAAATGTTTTGGGATGTAATTCCCGGGATGGTTTTTATTGTGATTGTGATATTCCCAGACGGTCGGTGCTTGGGGGGATTACCTAGACGACCGGAGCTTGGGGGATGTGATTGTAGGATCGGGAGTTGATCCTATGGTAGTCAGCTTCTCGGATGAGACTGAGCCTGGATGTACCACTCGGAGGTGTCTGAGCCTGGGGATGTGTTCGCCCAGAGGTGACTGAGCTCGAGGGGGTTGAGCCCAGAGGTGTCTGTTCCCGAGAGAGTGACTGGATATTGGCCTACGAGTAGTGCAGCACTTGTGAGTAGTGCAGTTTGATTTATTTTGCACTTGTGAGTAGTGCAGTTGTGATTTGTGATATTTTGTGCACTTGTGAGTAGTGCGGATTGATTGGATTGATATATTTCTTGTGCACTGGTGATTAGTGCTGATTGATGTTGTTGTGATGACGTACTGGTATTGAGTACGGGTTTTTGGTCTTTGTGGCCAGTGATTATGTTTTCACATGTGTTGGCCTGAGAGCCGGGATTTGATGTTTATAACATGAACTGATTTGGTGAACATGAGTTTTATGGACCATGGGAAAATATGTTTTGATTTTATCGGTCCACTGTTCATACTTGAATGATTTCATACTATTACTCATGTTTTACGATATGCATGCAAGTTTGTGAAAACTGGAAGGTAAGAATGTATTTTGATAAATGTTTTTATAAGAGGTCATTTTTGTCCACTCACACCTTTTCTGTTTTATTAACCCTTCAGGTCGTGGCGCGTTGGTCGAGGCTATTCCAGAGGTGGAGGTATGTGTGGGCACAGGCGCAAAATTCCCTTGTCTGGCAGGTGCTGAAGGGTTGTTTTGGACTTTCAGTTGACTTGTCAGACGGGAGCAGGACCGGGTACGGTTTTCGACGTCCAGTTGGGACGGGTCCTGTCAAATTGGTATCAGAGCACTAGGTTGCTGATGCTGTTGCCATGCCATACCTCCGGAACGTGAGCCTCGTGCGCGACCTGGTAGTGAGATGGGTAAATTAGGGTATTTGAGACCTTGCGATTAATCTCGGAATGTAATTGACCTTGGTTTGTGGGTCAGATATTAATTTGTGTAGCTACGGCTTACTAATTGTCGAATCAGTATTCTTGTGGGTCCCAGGATTTGTTGGATCCAGAGGCTTGGAAGGTAGCACAATTGGGTAGGTTAGACCCAGGATGAGAATATTCCCAGTAAATTCCTTGTGCAGAAATGTGTGCTGGCGAGTGGTTTGACTCTTAATGAATTTTCGAAGTCGAGACCGAGTGACGATTGTGTCAGGTCTAGTTTTAGTGGTGGAACTGCAATCCACAATCGGGGTTGGTACATGTCGATGGAATCCCATAGTGGGGATACAGAGTAGTGTACGGGCTCATGATTCCATTAGATGTGGAGTCTCGATAGTGATGTCTGGTGGTTAGGTCTGCACAAGTCTGTGGCAGGCACTACTACCGAGAGTGGTTGCTGAGAATTGGGGGACGCTCAGGGGACGTTTCCTTTTCTCACATGAGTTGTCAGGGTGATTGTACCCAGAGTTGTTGGGTACGAGGGAGGCAGAGTTTCTCCTATTCGATCAGAGGTACGGGGTCGTCGCTTGTTATGAGCGGAGATCCAGAGTTGTCAGTTTTGCACACAGTGTGCTCATACTGATACTGTTGTATGTGTGCTAGTGTTGATGCTGGTGTTGGTGCCGGTGTTGTGCTGACGATGAGTCACAAGTCGGGTTGTGACTTCGTTGAGTTGGGTATGTGTCAATAACCAGTCCAAAGGGGACACGTGGTTGGTGTCCGAGTCCGATGGTTCCAACATGGTTGGACCTACGGAATCGTGAGAGGTTGTGTTTGAGGAGGATTGCGGGTTTTCCGCATTGGGACTAGGTAATTCTCAAGTCATCAGGGGTGACTTCTTATTTTCTGCTTGGTGGCAGACGATGTTGGGTTACATGGCGTGGGGAGTGCAGTGAGTTTTGTTTGCATCCACGTAGGATGAGTATTGGTGTCATTGTTTTGGATCATCCTTGGTTTTCCCTAGGTGGGATGGCAAGGATAGATACGAGGTAATCAGTGAGAACCCACAGTCGCGGCGTGCCTCGTTGTTGACTGAATTGTTTTATTGTGGGCGTTGGTTGTCAACCGTTGTGACAGTACGCAAATTAGATGAGGGTGTAAGACCCTATGGTTCCTAGTAGTTAACTGTGTGGATCCTAGGTGGATCGGGTATGTGATGTCGTGGACATTGGGCATTGTGACGATCTAGGATCGTGATGTTCACGGTCGGCTGACGTCCTAATGGATCTGGGTCGTGATTTCGATGATCCAGATTGGGTGAGAGTTTATCACTCTTACTTCGGTATGTGAGTCATAAATGACGGGACTGGACTTCTTTTCGAAGTGGAGCCCCTTATGGTATGTTACTCGAGCGAGTAGGGTTCAGGCAGGGTTGAATTTGTTCAGCCTTAGAGTTGTGGCAGTTGGGATTGGCTTCCTTATGAAGTCAATCAGATATAATGTGTTACTCGCTTGAACTGGTAACCGATAGGTTCGGTTTTGGTGTGTCCGAGTGGAGACGTGAACCAGATTTCGGGTTTTGGAATCGAATTTCTGGGTGACCATTCAGGATTCGATTTTGGAACTTGAAAGTGGAATACTGGATTTGGGTGCGGAATGGTTATTCCAAATGCTAGCTTACGGAATAATGATTTCGGATTCGGATTTGGACATGAATTAAAAATGTGATGTATGGGTTTGGATTCGGGATTTCTTACGAAATTACGGATTCGGATTTGGAATTGGAACTAGTTGATTGGTGGAGTATCGATTTGTCTCTTGCTGGTTTGGGAAAATGGACTTCATTATTGCAACGTGTTTGGCTATGACCTAGGTGGTTATGGATTGATGTATGTACTTTGTACATGGTTTGGGGTGCTTGATACCTAGTGACGGTACATGGGATGTACCAGTGATGTGTCGATAAACGTTTTGGTGCTTGGCTTGGTTCCAATACCATTGGTTTTTGGTTGTGAACGTGAACTGGACATTGAACACGATGCACTGGGCAGAGTGATTCTGATGATTTCAGTGATTGTTTGAGCAGGTGCTCTTAGCCATGGTTGGCTAGTATAACTCTAGTGTTGAATTGTGTGATTACTGCTAGGCTTGTGTTCAACGTGTTCCAGTTGCACCGTCTGATTGAGTGTGATGACGGTTTGTGTATACTCAGGATGAGTGAGTTGGTGGTTAGTGTGACCGCAAGTTGCTTTACGGCGAGATGTTACCTTGTCGAGACCTTACCAGCATCTGGGATCGCTGAGGGGGTGACAGTTGTGGTTACTGTAGTTGGTATTTGTCGCAGGATTGAGTTTGCCCTGCGAGGTGAGATCATGTTGTTGATCTTATGCTACATTGACGGACGTTGTAGTACGATATGTTGTCACTGATTTGTTACTGATTGGCGCTTTACAAGAGTGGTAAAGCTTGATAGTGACAGTTTGGCTTGTAGTGTCAGCATGGACTGACAAGTGAGTTTTGGTGACTCTCGATGAGAGTGAAGGTCAGGACACATTAGTGAGTACGTGGGGCCGTCAAGCTGAAAGAGTCAGCTTAATGGTGACCTTGCCAATTTCTGGTGATCAATTTCACTCGAGGTGGTCGAGTGTAGGTAGTACGACGTGCATCTGTGATGTGACGTCTGAGTGCAGACGAGTTCTGCGTTGACTAGTGGGTGTACAGGTGTACACATGTTGTGAGGCCCATTTGTTTTCCACAAGGTAGTTGTGGAATACGGATAGTTGGAAATTTCGGGGACGAAATTCTTTAAGGAGGGAAGGTTGTAATGACCCGTCCCGAATATCGGGATTGAATATTAATTAATTAAGATTTAGAATGACTAATCGGGGATTAGTTGAGTGAAATCGGACGAATTGTGCAAAATGACCGTTTTGCCCCTAGTGTGGGCAAAATGTTGACTTTTAGTTCGGGCGGTCAAATGGACTTTGGCCGATGACTGTGACGTAGTTCGGGACGTCACGAGTTCATAGACAGGTGGCACGTTCGATTCCGACATTCGAGGAAATAGTTATGACATTCGGAAGTTGAGGGGCATTTTGGTAATTTTGATTAATTGGGGTCAAATGTTGACTTTTTGATCGGGAGGTCCGATGGACGAGGGCCAAGGACCGTTACGTAGGTCTCGTTGATACGAATCCAACGACAGGCGGCACGTCGAAAACGGAGTTCGGGTGACCAAGTTACGGGTCACGGATGTCTAGGGGTAAAATGGTAATTTGTCGAACGGAGGGCAAAATGGTCTTTTGACCTTAATTCTTGCTAACAGATTGTGACATCTGTCACTTTGTCATCTTCCATGTCCCAGCTAACATTGAAACGGGAATGATGGGAAACACAATTATACCACTTTAGACACAAATTCCCTAAATTGTGGGTTGTCTTAATGATTGTCCATTAACAGCTGATAACCCATTGTTTCGGTCTCATTGTGCAATTGGGAGACTGAGGAAGTCGAATTGAGAGAGAGACTCGAGTGACAGTGAGGCCCCTGGGTTAATTTTGAATCGAAAAATCTTGAAAATTGGGGGGACTTTCGAATTCGAGATGGTGAGCTGTGAGGATCGAAATTGATGATTCAATTTGACTTCTGGGATCGATACGAACCTTTCTGCAACAAAACCGAAGTGAAACGGTGTCAGATTGAGGATGAACTGAGCTTCCATGGCAGCTTCAATTCGAGCTTGGGTTCGACGGGTTAGAGGTAAGAATTCTTCGAATTGATCTTGTAGAAACATTCCTTACACTCTCACGATGCTAACTGAATGAATTAATTTGAAAACCAGGGATGAAATCGTGAAACCCGAATTGGAAACCCGTCGAGGATCGATCGAGAGTCGTGAGGATTTAGACCATGATTCAAGTAATTGAACTCGCAAAACTCAATTAGAGTTGGATTAGAAGGGATCAGTTGAAAGAACGGACTAAATTGGTGTCGAATTGGGTGAGTTTGAACCGGGTCTGTTCACGGGTTTTTCAACCCGTTTTACAGACAAACGGGTGAAGAAGGAACCCTGTAGCGTTATTGTAGCCGGCGCGTGGCTTTCACGCGCAGCCACTCACGGCGGCGCGTGAGGGCGCGTCCAGCCTAGTCTCAAGGTGAGGTCAACATGACTTTTGATCCTCTCAGTGTAACGAACATTTTGACGTTGATTTCGGTAAAATCGGATATTGTTTCGATAATGTTCCGCGTATCCGAAGTTTTGTTTTACGTTTAAAATACGTATTTAAATCCCGAAAAAATTGGGGAAAATTATATGTAGTATTTTGAGATGTTAGTAACCCTCTATAATGATTTTGGGCAGGAGTTGTGATTTCCAGAATTTACGGAAAAACGTGTAGCCCGGAAACGAACCGTTTTGAACGGTGTGTGTGAGTGGACTTTGTTTTCTAACTGTGATGCATGCATATATGATTTAAATGCCTTATTATATGATTTTATATGCTTGGGCATGATTTATGTTTCAATCTGGTAATTTCTCGGTTTTATGATTATTATATTATTATTTTTGGGCGATTTTCGAGAAATTACGAAATTTGGTAAAAATGATGTTTGGACTTGGTTTGTGAGTCCGGGATTAAAATTTATTGAAAATAATGGTTGGACTCGGATTATTGAGTCATGGATTGAAAAATGATGTGATGACTCGGGAATGAGTCAAGGGTCAATTTCGTGAATTTACGTGGAAATGGCAACGGAGGTTGCAACGCATGGATTTGCGTGATAATGTTATTTTGGGCATGAGAACCCAAGTGAAAAGTGATTTTGACTCGGATTTGGAGTCACTTGTGAAATTGTGAAATTGTGAAATTAATGATTTATTGTGATTTTATGATTATTTTAATCAGTCTTTTCGGGCACGTTTTACGGGGAACGTGCAAATGATGTTTTGGGCTAGGCCAGGAGTTTAAATGATTTCTAAAATGATATTTTGACTTTGTTGGTGAGTCAATGATGATTTCCGGAATATTTTATTGAATTAAAAGGTGATTTTAATGAAATACGTGTAAATGGTATTTTGGGCTTTGAGACCCAGTCGGGGATGATCTTGACTTGGTATGAAGTCAAGATTTGATTGAAATGCTTTGGGATGTAATTCCCGGGATGGTTTTTATTGTGATTGTGATATTCCCAGACGGTCGGTGCTTGGGGAGATTACCCAGACGACCGAAGCTTGGGGGATGTGATTGTAGGATCGGGAGTTGATCCTATGGTAGTCAGCTTCTCGGATGAGACTGAGCCTGGATGTACCACTCGGAGGTGTCTGAGCCTGGGGATGTGTTCGCCCAGAGGTGACTGAGCTCGAGGGGGTTGAGCCCAGAGGTGTCTGTTCCTGAGAGAGTGACTGGATATTGGCCTACGAGTAGTGCAGCACTTGTGAGTAGTGCAGTTTGATTTATTTTGCACTTGTGAGTAGTGCAGATGTGATTTGTGATATTTTATGCACTTGTGAGTAGTTCGGATTGATTGGATTGATATATTTCTTGTGCACTGGTGATTAGTGCTGATTGATGTTGTTGTGATGACGTACTGGTATTGAGTACGGGTTTTTGGTCTTTGTGGCCAGTGATTATGTTTTCACATGTGTTGGCCTGAGAGCCGGGATTTGATGTTTATAACATGAACTGATTTGGTGAACATGAGTTTTATGGACCATGGGAAAATATGTTTTGATTTTATCGGTCCACTGTTCATACTTGAATGATTTCATACTATTACTCATGTTTTACGATATGCATGCAAGTTTGTGAAAACTGGAGGGTAAGAATGTATTTTGATAAATGTTTTTATAAGAGGTCATTTTTGTCCACTCACACCTTTTCTGTTTTATTAACCCTTCCACGACGTGGCGCGTTGATCGAGGCTATTCCAGAGGTGGAGGTATGTGTGGGCACAGGCGCAAAATTACCTTGTCTGGCAGGTGCTGAAGGGTTGTTTTGGACTTTCAGTTGACTTGTCAGACGGGAGCAGGACCGGGTACGGTTTTCGACGTCCAGTTGGGACTGGTCCTGTCAACGCGGGTCAAACTGAGCTAAAGGGCTTCGACAGTCGACTTTGTGGTCAACGCGGCAAACTAAAGGAGGGAAGAGATCGTTTCGGTACATGCGCATCGAACACGACTAAGGGACGTCAGGATGCGCACACCGAACGTCTTTCAACCTGGTCGGAAGCGGCTTGCCGAATGGTTTTATGGACTGATTAAATGGGTTCGATAGCCCCTACCGAACTTTGTTGTACTTTTTGGTGGCCTCCTTTGTTTTGATCATAACTTCTTCCTTATGGCTCCGATTGAGGTTATTCTTTCGCCTAAATTCTCGTAATTCCATGCTCTATCCAATTCTGCACATTTCTCAAAAAAAAAAAATTATTTTCTCCTATTGTTTGGTATTTAAACATTAAAAGATATGAATAAAGGTTATAAAATGATTCTTACTTCAAGGCTTATCAACTTCATAAATTCCTCCATAGCCAATTCGTAACTGATGATATCCTCTGGACATTCATCACGAGGAGTTTCCAAATTGCCCTCTATTAGTAGTGGCCCAAGAATTTCTATTTGTGACGTAGCCCTCACAAATCTTCCCTTCGAGTCACGCCTTCGCTTCGTATATCGACTTAGACATGCACTGCAAAAGAGTCCTATTGGGCGTGCCAGATGATGTTCGTGCCCAAAAAGTTGTTGTAGAGAAATTTGGGGTCGCCATTCAGTGGTAAAATTCTGAAGGAAGGGATACACGAGTGCTTGGGGTGAGTGGGGATCTCTTTTTTGTAGCTCACTGCAAATGAGGGTGTAGTATAAGTAACGAAGGAGAATAGGGGGAAGGTTGGAAGCCTTGGGCCACGATGTTGCGGGTGTGCCCCTAGTGGGCTGATCGTATTGGCTTGGACTTCTAACTGCCTTCAAGTAGGCATGCCACTAGTAGATACTACTACTAGACAGGGTTAGTGGTTGGTTCTGAATTGCAGCCCATGAACCATCGATCAAAATCAAGTGAAAGTGGGGCAAGTGGGCATCTTTCTTGCGCTGTTCTTTTCTATGCCTCTCACAAGGAATTTAAATATTTTCTTTTGCACCTAGTCCAAATTCAATGTTCGACCTGTTCATGGTCATGACATGCAATTCAGTTTCCCCGACGTAGGAGGAGGGGTTTGACAAATCGACATTTCCAAGTCAGGTTGTTCGAATATTTAAGCAGAACAAGACGATGGTTCTACGGCTTAAGCAGCCTATAGAACCATTTCTTGGTATTTTCCAGTTATTGGAGCCAAGCCTTGGAAGACCCAATGAGGCAAAGAAAGGGGAAGAAAGGATGCAAACACATAGAACAAAAATTAAGTAGTTGCACTGAAGGTGGAATTACATGTGCGTGAAGTATATCATCCCTAGACTAACCCATGAGCTGGCGTTGGTCAACAGAGATCATCAACAGATATGAACATCCGTTGAAAATCATACCAAGGGTGATGGCAGAGCAATAAAAAGACATGATGATGTTAGGATGAGTTTGTGAGGGTGTGAGGGTCTCAAGAGACTGATTAAAGGCAGTCGCAATGAGGATGATGATCTTCAGACAAGCAAAGGAAGTTTAGTCGGAAAGTAGTGTGAAGGTCAAGAAATCTCCAGATGCGAGCTTGGGTTGAAAGTCGGATTGGATTGAATGCTTTTGAGAGGGCTGAGAGAGAAAAACTGAGTCCAGGACTAGGTCGAGGATATAGGTTTTGCCAAGAAGGCTAGCTTTTGTATAATAAAGAAAACTTTTGAGGGTTTTGCCGTTATTGTAATTGATTGGATTTGATCAATTGTTTTTTTTTTAGTTGAGTTTGTTGTTTTTTGAGAAGAGGTTTTCTTCTCCTTTTATAGGCTATTTGAGGTAGTGGATGGTCAACACGTGCATTCCTGCGTGCATCTCAGTTGCGATGACTTTGGTCACTTGTCCCCTTACTCCTTCTAATGGTGTTCGACCCTGTGTCTGAGTTGTCTATGACTCATTGCTCATGCTTCCCCATGATCCAGTTGTAGATACTAGCTGGGCTTGGGCCTTAAGTCGGATTGGATCTTTAATCTCTTAAAATCCTCTGAGGCCCATAGTGATATTTTTCGGTTGTAAACAATTGTCGTCTCTCAGAATAAGATGACAATTTTAATGATGACAGTTTTATTAAAAACTGTCGTCTGATTAGTGACGTATAAGCCCATAAATGGCATAATGAAACCTAACGTTGGTTGGTTAGAAATTGTATGAGAAGTTTCGGCCCATGTTCTGTGGGGCAACTTCATCGTTCGTCCCTGGTGGGAAAATGTTCCCCATGGGAGGCTAGTCTCTCTTCTTCGTGCACCTTCAATTCTATTCATGATGGGTCTGATTTTTTTTGACCTTGACAGGAATGTGAGAAAATCAAAGTTGGAAGAAGAAGAAGAAGGAAGAAGGGTTGAGATGGTAATTTACCCTTAAAATTAACGGAAAATAGTTAATTTTAATAAAAAAATGTGCTGGGTGGCACAATTCGGGTATTTCATGGGGTATAGTGAGCAAATAAGGAGAATATGGTGTGAAATGAGACTTTCATACGAGCATTTATATTTGGCTTTTAATGATAAATATTATTATAGAAGTTATTTATTATCGTACAAGAAGTCGATTAATTAACATATTTAGTGGGCAAATATGTAATTAATGCGAAGACATTTGTATGCCATTAATGTCATCATGAAAGATAGTTTGGACATTATATAAGTTATGAGTCATATGACAACCCTCCAATTTTAAGGGGATTTATAGTTTCAAACACATGTAATTTATAGGTTTATTTGAGTTTGATAGTATTTCTTTTAATAATGGAAGATGGTGGTTTGGTGAAATCTTTTTATTTCTCCATATACCCTTCATTTAATAATATAAAATAATTTTTTTACTAGAAAGGCATCTTTATTAATTTAAATGCGAATGGAAAGGAAGATTAAATAGTCAATTTGGTTCCACATCCGACAAAACATGGCACCCACCCAGCAATCTAGCCCATGATGAATAATGAAGATACAATAGTAATCAAACCTTTTGGTGGTTAACCCCCACTTCCCACTAATTCATCTTATTAGGGTGCGACACTTTTATTCCTTCAACCAGATTGAAAGCCTCCCGACAAAATTTTAAAGAAGCCACACTACTAACAACCTATCCTCCTCGTACGAATTCTCTGCTTCTTTAAAAAAATATCACTCTTCAAAAAAAATCCCATAGAATAATATTTAAGGAAAAGCAACGTAGATTATATCTAAGAATTGAACTCCTATGAAAACTTAACATGGGCCATAAAGAAAAACAAACTCATTTCATGAATCTCCACCCACAAATGTGACAAATGTTTCAATATTTACATTTAATTTATTTATCATACATCTCGAATTTTCGAAATAACATTTCAATATAACCTTGAAGATACGATGAAAACACACGAGCTTGAAGATAAGATGAAAGCCACAAGTGAGATGGGCCTCACTTAAAATTTGATATCAATAGGCTCATACTCCTTCTGAATTGATGCCTTCACAGCATCAAGTACAATCTGTGTCTTCTTACTAAGTGTTGGCCACTTGTTCTCGGGTTTTGAACCATTTTTCACACTAGAAACCAAACGAGAAAATTCTCTTACCATTAGGACCTCCTGCGGGACATCCGTAGTAACTATATGCTGACTTGGACGGGGTACCCAACCAGTTACAAATTCATCGAATCCAGTCTCTGAAGCTACAGAAAAAACGGCCTCTTTCTCTTGATGAGGGATGACAAAGCCATCAACATGTAAAGTACCCTTTGTACCAACTGCAGTTATATCCATCGTCAAACTTGATAAGAAGGAACAGTGGAAGGTACCCACTTTCCCATCTTCCCAATGAAGAGAAGCACCACAAGATAAAATCACCCCGGCTTCATTCAATATAGGGCCACGCAAAGCTATTACTGTTTTAGGCAGTTCAAAGTTACTGGCCCACAGGATTGCCCTAATACAGTACCACCCTGCATCGCCAAGAGCACCATGAGCATCAAGGTCGGGCTTCACACGAATATCATTCTTGAGAAAATCAGGATCAGAAGGAAATGTGAAGATGGTGTGGATCTGCAGTACCAAAGAGGATGCCTTAAGATATATAGCAGAAGGTAACTAGCTGGTAAAACCAAATTATATCGCCTAATTGCACATGCCATGTAATTTCTCCCCCTGCAATTTGAACCGATGCCTTCTACATAGAATATATTTGCAGAAAGCTCATATTATTATAGTAACAAAAAAGCAGAGATGAATCAATAAAATTGCATAGACATAATAATAAATCATATATTGGTTTCTAAACAAACACACTGAGACAGCAATGCAATAGGCTAAAAATCAGGAAACATTATTCACCGCCGAGCTTCAAAACGTGCTAGATGAACATAAACCAAATTGCTAGTATCTTTGTGATGTCTAATGGTCTTTCAAAAGGGCTAGAAACCAACTTCACAACCAACATTAGAAGGATTCTACCAGTGTAATTTTCTCTTGTTTTCAGGAGGCCCTCGGCTTTCAGATATACAGGTTCAATCAAATCAAACACCACAATGTGGGTCAAAAGGATACAAGCAGAAACCTACCTTGGTGTTGAAGCAGCCATTGTTTCAACAAATCCAGATGAAAATTTTATTTCAGTGGCTATCTAACTTTAACCACTGAGTGTTACTCTCTTTCTACTTAATAAAAATGAGATAAAAAGGTATTTATTAACAAACATAGTTTATGGAAAAATACATTTTTCTGAAACAAGGGTCCATCAGTTCAAAACTTAAATACCAATCACCAGTATATAAGGCGGTCAGCTGAACCACCTCTACAAATTGGGGCTTTGGTCTTCTAAGCCAACTTGGGTCTGGTGGGATGAGAAGGTAGCCAAATTCCATGTAGGTGGTGCAATGACTAGAATAGGGTACCATCACCCGGCAACTTATGGCAATCAATGAAAGAGATAACATGATGTATTCGTAATTGTACTAACTAAATTATGCTCTCCAAAGGGTTATAGATATAATATCTGGCCTCCTATGTCCGGTAATGAAACTTACCCTTTTCCAATCTCCAGTCCCTAAATTAATGCACATTACTTAGCAACTAATACCCGCAAATATTTACACACTTTTACCCTCTCGAATTATTTTCAAAACTCAAAACAATACCCTCTCGAATGATCCTCAAGACTCAAAACAATCTTAAAAAACCTTAAAACTGTCTCCCATATAGAAATTCTAACTACCCAGTTGTCAGATAATAAAAAAATATAGAAATTCTGACTACCCAGCTCTCTTTCAAACCACCCACTATTTTCTGCTAAACATTATTTTTCCCAATCCCAAATTCTTATACCAAGCCTAAACTTCATCTTCACAAAATGACGCAATTAAAACACAAGTTGCAAATACTAAGCAACTTTTTCAATTTGTGTGTTATTCTCTTGGGTCTCATTTGGTGAGAGAGATTCAATTAGATTGAATAACTCATCAGATTCTATCTAGAATCTAAAATTACATATGTTTTCATTGTAAGGGCGTTAGACTAGACATCGAAGAAAACTTATCCAATAAAATCTGCTCAAAATAGTAAGATTAGAAGAGGTAATATTTTATTCTTTTACTGTCTAATCCTATCAATCCTATATAATCCTGTGCAATCAAAACATAATCAATCCAATCCAATCCAAACGTGTTGACCAAACGTGGCCTTCATCTATCTGACATGGATTAAAGGGCCCTTCTCGCGAGCAGAGCAACCACACCATTAATGTATAAACAATCGCACTCACATTTCCTAAACACAAGAAGCAACTCCACAACTAAATGAGTCACCAAAGAATACAAGCAATAAAAACAGAGAAACAAGTAAAAAAATTAATAGAAAATAATTAAAATTTGGGTATTTTTGTATATCTCTGTAAAATCTACTTTCTTCTTGAGAACTACATGCTTAATCGTTGGACCTCAAAAACATTAAAAATGAACAAATGAGCAATTTTGAAGAAACACATACAGTTTTTAGTTGGCCAAAACGGTTGGGATCGGAGAGAAATTCCCACATCTTGGCAGTTCTGGGGTGGTGCATCCACATGGTACCGTCCATGATCTGCACCCCATTGGATTCGCAGGACTCAGCAATCTTGTCAAATTCGGCGACGTTCAGGGCCACGGGCTTTTCCAGCAAGATGTGCTTCTTTTTGTGGGCCGCAACGACGGCCCACTTGACGTGGAGGCTGGTGGGGAGTGGGACATAGACAGCGTCAACGTCGGCGTCGTCCAAAACGGCGTCGTAGGAGCCGTAGATCTTGGCGTTGGGAGGGAACTTGTTGGCCTTGGCGAACGCCGTGGCCTTATCGATCGAACGGCTTCCCACGGCGTATAGGACGGCGTTTGGTGCTCGAGTGATGGCCCGCGAAATTTTTCGGGCGATATCGGCGCAGCCCAAAATTCCGAATCGGATTGGCGTTTCGGCAGACATTTCGGATGACGGTGGGAGAGGATAGTGTTACTCGTGTTCTGCTGGAAGCGGAACTCTAGTGTATGCAACAATGTATATCACCTCGTTCTTTGTTTTTGTTCGTACCTGGCCAAAAACATTTTAGCTGACATTGTTTGTCGAAATTAGGAAATACTATTTCCTCCAATTTTTTATAATACCGACTTAGATGATTTCTTGTATCGGTGCTTTTTAATATTCCTATTTCAATCTATTTAATTGGGATTATATATCGTTAATATCATATTGGATCTCATTTGATAAGTTTAATACCCCAGTCTAAGACTCACTTACAAACTCAAGGAATACAAGAGTCTAGACCTACACTACCAAACAATCCTAGTAAGTGCTGATCATCAACTAACACAAGGACAAATCTCATACGTCCATCCAGAAGGCCACGTGTCAACTCTATAACGGGAACACATTCTCCCACATTGAAACTATCCATTATTTCATCGTATACGTCCATATAAAAAGGGGCACATTTTACAATAAATGTAACTAAGTTTTACCATTCACATTCACTTACAAATTACTATTCACCATATACCCCTTATACACGTCGATTTACATTGACTTGGGCATCAGAGTCCCCTTAGGTTGGCACCACACAGGTGCTTCCGTCTGAACGACGACCAATCTATCTTCATTTGATAGGTCGGACAAAGGACACGTGGTTGAGCAAAATCATCTCTAAATTGCCACATTTTGTGCATCAATAGTTTGGCGCCGTCTGTGGGAATTCTTACTAAGTCTGCCCACCACTCTACCGAGCCAAGCACCACTTCCATTGCCACTTCATCAACATGCGAGACCCAGTGGAAGGAGAAATCACACCTGCACAAGGAAATCTGACACCGTGGGACACCTCTCTTCATATAACCCGAGCACTAGAAAATATACAATCGTGATGGCACAGTTGAAAACCGCTCAAGCCAAGCTAGCCTCCCATCACTCTCAAGAGGAAAGGAGAAGGTCCTAGCTACAGCCGTGCCGACCGACAAAGACTCCCGACTCTTGAACATGTCAGGAAAGGACCAATAAGGAACCAGGATCTACTGCGACGCTTGCGAGACCCTGAGCGGTATGTCTTGCCAAGGTCGCGGACAACACATTCTAGTTTGGCTCACTTTCCCCTAGGATAATGAGTCACCATCGAGGGAGCAAGCTGGTCGGACACTTCTCGAAATAGATCCGCGGTAGCCTCCTAGCATCGAGGAGCTAGCACATGTATCTATCACGAAGAATGTCGACTCATCCCAAAAGGTTGCCAGCATATGACGCTCCTACCAACCTCCCTACAATGTCCGACCCAAGGGATACAAGGGAACATCCTTCTGCCGAGAAGCCAACCGACTAATCCCCAAGACTGACTATAGGAGCCAGAGTAAGGGCCCCATCACCAACCCACTTTTCCAAAGCTACTGGGCCGGGTAAGAGCCCTCGAGGTTGAGAAAGGGCTGCCCTAGACATCAACTTATGGCAAAACTAGTCTAGGTCCGTTCACCAGCGGGATCAACTAATACCAGCATGACCATGAGATTAAACCTCTCAAGATCCCCATCTACACAGGCAAGAAAGATCCCATGACGCACCTCAATAATTACCAATCAGCCTTCGCCTTTAACAACTTATCCGACGAAGCTCGGTGCCTCATCTTCAGCTCCACCCTCACCGAGGCCGCGATCAATTAGTTCTACCAACTAGAGCTCGATACAATCAACTTCTTTGTGTAGCTCCAAACGATCTTCCTCAACCAGTTCTTGATACAGACTGACTGCATCTTCTCAGCTGAGGACCTATTCCTATTGAATTAAGGTGAGACTGAGCCACTACATAACTAAGCAACTCAGTTCAGAAATGTGTACCCTCGGTGCACTGAGATAGACGACAAAGTAGTTTTCACTGCTTTCAAGGGCGGCCTCCGAGAATCCCATTTCAGGTACACCGCACATATCCAAGGTTGGTCTACCTATAATGAACTCATGAAATAGGTCATGATTCATACCAAGGCCGAGCTACTGACCAGCAAGGGGGACACTATATCAGCCAACAGTTACCAACCTAACATTGGAAACTTGATCAACACATACCGACTGAGCAATTATAGTACACAGCTCTCGGCCTAACTGCCGACATCGAGCCAGAACCATAGCCAACATTCCCCAAGTAGAAAGAAGAAGGATTACTATAGTTCGTATAGTCTAGGTAAGAAGAGGAATAGCTATGGCCACCACAATAATTCCCACTAGGCTTAGCACCGATATGATTATCGGTCCAACGACAACAATGTCGACCAGCCGTCCTCTCGGTAGAAGTATGAGATGTACACCATCCTGAACACCTCCAACGAGAATGTGCTCATGAGCGTTTAGAATATGATCCCTAAGCCCACCTGGACACCAAAAATAGGTCGAAGTGCCAAGAATATTGTCACCTTCTGCTAGTACCAAAAATACAATCGTTAGAGCATTGACCAATGCGTCGCTTTCAGTGACTTAGTGAAGACCCTCATACGAGATGGAAAATCAACCAGTTCTTATAGAATACACCTCAACAGCTCGTCACCCTCAAGAAAATATGATTAGTGGTGGCCTGTCCATCTCTTCGCCACTAACTTCCAACCGAGGATA
The DNA here is from genome assembly GCA_032719365.1 of Prinsepia uniflora. Taxonomy (NCBI): domain Eukaryota; kingdom Viridiplantae; phylum Streptophyta; class Magnoliopsida; order Rosales; family Rosaceae; genus Prinsepia; species Prinsepia uniflora. The sequence goes on from CM064874.1 coordinate 20,849,503, forward strand.
GAAGAAATTCCTCCGCACTACATAGCACAACCAGCAGGTCTTCCACGTCGAGGAAGGTCGAGCCAGAAAAACAGGGAAGATCGACTAGGAAACAATATCCTTCTCATAGCACGAGGAGCGAGAGGTGGTCTACCCATACGACGACCCAATCACCATCCGAGCCAAGATCGCTAACTGCGGTGTCAATTGGATCATGGTGGACACGGGCAGCTCAGTCAAAATGATTGTCATGGAGGCTTACTTATAGCTGGCATTCTAGTGTCCAACCTAAATCGGTCTCCAACCCCACTATTTGGCTTCATTGGAGATCGATCATTCTGGTTGGCACTGTAACCCTCCCTCTCTCCATTAAGACAATTCCCAAGCGTGCCACCGTCCTTGCCCTATTTTTGGTCATTGACTATCCAACAATATACAACATGATCCTAAGACGAGGTCTGATCAACCATCTCTGAGCAGTCGTTTTCACCCACCTACTACTGATCAAATTCCCGATCCCCATGGGTATTGAACATGTTCGAGGATATTAGATGGCAGCATGCACTAGCAACTCTACCACTCTAGCTTGGAAATCCATCACTCAACGGAAGGAAATAGTGGCAGTCATTGAGTCCAGCTTTGAGGTTGACCCCATCGATCCTCAAACTGCTAAGAACATTCAAGATGGGTTGATCGAGGACCTGTAGGATCACTCAAAAACACCATAGCCCCAGCCAATTGAGTAAGTCGAGGAAGTCGTCCTCTCTCACAACTTCATTGGTCGAAAGTTCAAGATCGGCACCATACTCAGTCCTACACTCTGCACCGACCAGATCAAATTCCTTCGTTCCAATTCCAAGGTCTTTGCATGGTCCTATGCCGACATACATGGCATATCAACCGACGTCATATGCCACTGACTCAATATCAACCTGGGTTTCAGGCCCGTTGAACATAAAAGGCGCATCTACGACACCAAGCGAGCAGAGGCAATGAAGGGGGAAATTGTTAAATTTAGTGTCACACACTTTTTCGGAAAGGTAGCCTGTGCGGTCTGGATGGCCAACATGATCATTGTGAAGAAGCCCTCTAGTGCCTAGTGAATATGCATTGATGACACTAACCTGAATAAAGCCTGCCCCAAGGATAGCTTCGCCCTACCCAAGATTAACCAACTGGTCGACGCCATAGCTAGGGTATAACCAGATATTTTTGCACCCAACCGATCAGATCCACACCACCTTCCGCACCGACCAGGGTCTCTATTACTACAAAGTAATGCCCTTTAGTCTGAAGAATGTTAAGGTAACTTACAAGTGTCTCGTCAACTACATGTTTGTCAATCTGATCGGTAAGACAATGGATGTCTACGTGGATGGCAAGCTTGTCTAAAGCAAGACCACCGACGAACACTTCACCAAATTCGCTTAGATGTTCACCATCTTGAAGAAGTTCAGAATGCACCTATACCCTATAAATTGTGTCTTCGGGGTCAGCTCAGGAAAGTTCCTAAGATTTATTATTAGTTAGTGAGAAATTGAGGCAAACCCTGAGAAAATCAAGACCCTTATGGATATGAAACCCCCTTGGACGTAGAAAGACATCAAAAGCCTCACAGGTAGAGTGGCAGTGCTGACTAGGTTCGTCTTCAAGTCCATGGAAAAATACGTCTTCTTCTTCAAGGCCCTCAAGACCAAGTCCAAACAAAATTTCCTGGACCAAGGAATGCACAAATACATGTACCTACAAGTCTCCACCACTATGGTCAGCTCGGTACTAATCAAGAAAACCTTGCTTGTATACTTCGTCATTCAAACACTGCAAAGCACTAAGACCAGGTACACCGATCTTGAAAAACTTGCATTTTCCTTGATAATTTCGTATAGGAAACTCTGACCATACCTCTAGGCCCAAGCCATCATAGTCCTAACCAACAGGGCACTCCGCCAAGTGCTGCAAAAACCTGACACCTCAGGTCAGCTACTCATATAGGCCGTCGAGCTTAGCTAGTTAGATATCACCTTCGCTTCTAGACCAGCCGAGAAGGGACAGGCCTTCGCGGATTTCATCTCGAAGTTCACCTACCTTCCAACCGAGTCAGAGGAAAAATGACCTTCGAGATCCCATCTGCATCCATGGTACCTACCTTAGATGTCTACTGACCCACATGGCTCTTGCAAGTGAATGGCTTTGCCATCCATAACAGCTCAATAGCAGGACTCGTCCTTACTACACTAGATAAACTCCGACAGGAATATGCCCTCTGATGCATGTTTAAAGTCTCCAACAATGAGACAGAGTACGAGGCCCTATTTGCGGGTCTGCGATTGACCAAACATATGGAGGTCGAGTAGATCTACGTATACACCGACTCTCAACTCGTTTTTAACTAGGTCAACAAAAAGTTCGAAGCCAAAGGCACTTACATGGCTCTATATAAGATGATGGCCCAGCCGCTCCTTAGTAGTTTCAAGGTCCACAATATTACATAGATCCTCTGATCCGAGAACAGCCATGCCGACGCCCTGCCCAACTAACTTCATCCCTTGATGAAAAGACATGTCAGAATGTCCCAATCGAGATCCTCCACCAACCAACCACCACTAGCTCAGTCATCCACTTCATTAACACCAACTCAACATGGATGCCCCCCCCCCCCCCCCCCCCGCGATCAATATTTTGACCAACAAGACCTTACTGACTAACAAGGTTGAAGCCAAGAAGGCCCGCTGTGATAGGCAGGTTAGTATACACTCATCATTGATCAGCTCTACAAACGGGGCTAAACGCTCTCTTTGCTCAAATGCCTCGACTTGGTGGCCGGGAAGATCCGCCTATTACACGGAGGCGTTGGTGAAAACAACTCGGGCCCCCGATCCCTAGCATACAAGGCATTCCACCAAGGTTTCTATTGGCCGAACATGCATACCAATGTTGCTGAATTCACTCGGCACTGCAACAAGTACCAACGTTTCGCCTCGTTCATCCTACTTCCACATGAGAAACTCACGCATAAGCTCACCCCATGGCCTTTTTTCCAATCGGGACTCAACCTAATCAGAAAGATGTCGGCTGTAAATGAACAAATCGAGTACATAATTGTCGCTATAAACTACTTCACCAAGTGGGCCGAAGCCAAGGCACTAGTAACTTTCACTACGGCTCAGATCGAGACCTTCATCTTCCAAAATATCATCTGTCTGTTTCGCCTCCTCCACACCATCATCACCAACAATGAGAAGTAGTTTGACAACCACCGATTCAAGGCCTTCTGCACTCGACACAAGATACATCTCTGTTTGCCCTCCTTTGCTCACCCTCAGTCCAATGGATTGGTCGAGACTGTCAAAAAAATCATCAAGCACACACTAAAGACTCATCTAGGATAAGGAAAGGAAAATGGCAGACATATTACCCAATCCACTTTGTTTATACCAAACAGCGACCAACGAGGCACCATTTTCTCTACCTTAGTCGTCCCAGCCAAAATCCACGAGACCTCATACCGAGTCCTAACATATGATGCCGTCTAGAACGATGACCAGATGGCATTGAACCCAGATCTAATCGAAGAACACTAAGAGTAGATTAACCTCTGCAACATTGCCTACAAGCAAAAGCTCTACCAATACCATGACGCCAAGGTCAACCCATGCACCATCCAGGTCGAAGACTGGGTGCTTAATAAGGTCATTTTGTCTACTAAGGACTGATCTGACAAAACCCTTGGACTGAATTAGTAAGGACCTTAAAAGGTCACTCGAATATGTCGCCAAGGCACTTATGAACTATCGGTCACCCATGGAACCTCGACCACCTCAAAAGGTATTACATCTAGCTTAGCCTATGCCTACAACTGATGGATTGACCTAACACTATGCTATTTTTGGTCATAGATGACAGCAAAAAAGTGTCATTTGAAATTAAAAATAAGTGTCATCTATGTGAGTATCATCTATTTGAATATAAGCATATGACAGTTTTTTATTGTCATCGAATATGTCATCAGATGACAGTTTTTATAAAATAATTGTCGTCTAATGTGCCATCAGACGACAATTTTTATAAAAAAAAAAAGAAAAAACTATCTAAAATGCCATCAAACGACAGTTTTCGTCTAATATGCCATCAGACGACAGTTTTTGTACAAGTTTTTTATCATATTTAAATGACAATTTTGCTTCATAATTTGCTTTGTAATTTATATTGATTTTGAATCCTATAAATGTTTTTAAAATAAAAAGAAAGTCACATATATAAATCTTTGGATAAAATCTATCCAACATTCTTACAAAAAAAATCTAAAAGCCAAAAAGATTGGAAAAATACATTTAAGTTTTTGCAATCTTCTAAAAACTACAAACCTATCTAGCTAATTCAATGCATATGCCTCAAGTAGCAATGAGCTCCTCAATCCATCTAGGACATAAGCACCCACTGTCACCCCTGCACATGATTAGTTCCCTAATGCATCTAGGACATAGCTCCTCAATGCATATCTGCTGTCACCTGCTGTCAATCCATCTAGGACATAGATCCTGAGGAGAATCTGCCGATATAGGCATCTGGGCCATAGCTATTGCTGAGTTCAAAGATGAAGTTCTTACTCTCCTGAGTTCAGATATATTTCCATGATCGATTTGATGCCGATAACCCTTTAAAACAAACATACACACCACCACCCCCCACCCCTCCCCTCCTCATCTCTCTCCCCATGATAACCATGTAATCTACTTTCGCAGAATCATAAGCAGAATGAATTTAAATGGATCAAATATCAAAATATAGAAAGATAGAAAAGCTGGTTACTAGCAGCATCTTCAGCGTGCTGGACCAAGGCTGTACCTTCAGCAGTAATATGCTGCAAACCATCAGATATACTATAAGTACTGTTGCACAGAGAAACAGTTGATTAGAGATCAGAAATAGAACAAGAGCATAAAACCAACTAACCTGTTTGAATACACTGCCAACAGGTTCCAAGCCTTTAGCTATTTTATTGTAAAGTCTATATATCCTAGAACGATCCTCCACCTTGAAATAACGAAGTAGAGTCGTAGAAAAACATTACAAGAATGACAAGATAAAATATCATGAACTACGAGGCAAACGAAATACCTTATCATCTCTCAGTAAAGCACGACATCCAGACTGCTCCTTATCAAGCAGTTGAGTTGCATAAACCACCAACAACTCATGTTGCACTTTCTACAGTGCAAGAATGCAGCTATTAATAAGATGAACTAGAAAGCAGGAAATATCACAAACATATCAATCAGAACTCTTTAGTTTATATATCCTATAATAAGGATCCCAGCAGATCACATGAGATTGAGGATCAATCTCCCTGATCTGCTGGGCCTAACTCAACAAAATAATCTTTGATTCTTTCCTGCTGTAAATCTGTATCTATTTGATTCTTTCCTAGTTTATCTAGATGTACATACCTAGTTTAGCTACCTAGAGTTTATTTAAAGGACTTCTGTATACAATTCTAATCAACTGAATATATCAAAATTTTCCATACCTTACATTCTAATGTATCAGTGTGTACAATTCCAGATCCTAATGCAACAACACTAACTTGCCTCTTAACACTGCACATATCAATCATCGTTCCATCATTCCATTTTATTTTACTTCATTCTTGTAATTCCTTTAACAGATCCATTTATAGCTAACAAAAGAATAATTTGTGCTAAAAAATCCTTCAAAGCTTTCTTTCGGACGGGGGTATATCGATGACTTTGATACCTTAATGAATTCCTTACATACTAATTAAACGATTATTCAAGATTCTTCTATAATATAAAGGGATCTAACTACCAACCAATTGAACAGTTGCACAACTTATGAAAATTTACACTCACATATATACACGCTCTCTCTCAAATTACAACTATCATCAACTGCTACTACCTACCATCTGCATACGTAAAAATATAATGTGTGTGCATATCTATATATATCTCAGCGACCTGTCTACCTACCTAGAGGCTATCTCAATAGGCTGCACCTAAGAGAAACAGTTGTAACTAACAGAAAGCTCTAACCGAAGGGAGAGGGTCGACTAAAAAAGAGCTCTAACTGATGCTACTAACCAAGCTACTTACAGATTGAACTAGCAAGACCGCTATGATTGAGGAGCAGATAGAGATACTATTTAACTGTGCTCCACCAGCTTCTGCTCACTACTTGAATGAAGGTAATGAGAAACTCTTTCCTTTTCCCTTCTTAAGCATTCCTCTGCCTGTACAATTACACCAGGAGTTAGACAGACATACTGAAGTGAATAGCTACACCACACCCATAGCATATATAAATCATAATCTTGCCTTCAACATGTAGTCTGGGCAAGAATCCTCCAAAATCCAATTTGATGCTTTTCACGAATAGTACTCCCCAGTATCTCCAAGCATATGTGCTTCAAAGTCCCTTTCATAAGCATCCATCTGTCCTATTCCAATTTCAACAAATATATCTATCATATTCTTTAATAGTGCCCTATCAATCTACTCTCCTTCACGTTCTTTATCAATCTGGTCATAAGGTTGTATAACATTTATCAACGAATGAATACATACATATATATAGGTTTGCATGTTCATATATTTCAGAATAAATGACCATTCAGCAATATACTTACCAGACCAATACCAACAACTCTGGCATTAGCATTGACCTCTTGATAAACCTGAGATCACAGATTTAATGCATCTAGCATTATTAATGCGACTTTGCGAAGTGGCAAACAACCACATGAGTATAATGATTTTCTAAAAAAATAGGCAATTAATATATAAAACAAAGCCAATAACTAGTGCAACTTTGGAGAAGTGACAAGGATACATATAGGTGTAATGATTTTCTCATAAACTAGTCATAAGCATATAAAAGAGAGCCGTAACTAACCAGATCACAGAAGCAGGCAAGTCCAACTTCATTTAGTGCAGGAAGTGACCTCCTTGCAATGAAGAAGCGATCAAGATAGTGAAAGAAACGTGACAGCCACCTAACCATAATTTTATGATTAGCCTATCTTTGAACCAGCTCCCGAAGCATAAACTCATCATGCTTCTCTTTTAGAGCAGGTAAAACCTAATAGATGCACAACAAAATAAAAGCTCTATTCTATGCAAGTTAAGAAATTAAATGAAAGGAGTAAATAATATTGGATAAGGAAAACATAAGGAAACTTTTCATATTGTATTGTTCATCAATCCTCACCGCTGAAGATACATAGTCCACAAAGGCCTCACCATATTTGTCATACAACTGCTAAGAATAATCATTGGGGGGCTTTTGAGTACACATGTTGTAGATGGTTCTGTACTTGAAATTAAGGAACGATCACCACAGAGTAAGCAAACATAGAGGAAGGATATAAAAGAAAAATTACAAACACATTATTTAAATAGCACGTGAAAGGTCAAAAGAGTACGTGTAGAGCATCATGTATTCTTCTGAGTTGAACTGAGTCTCTGGCAGTCCCTCTAGGATCCTCTACAGCTTTGTGATCCCACTCTGCATATAGTCCCATCCTTGATCCAACTCAATAATCTTGCGTTCCATTGTCGTGTAAATGGTGATTTACTATCCTCCCACTATACTTCTATCAACATAGTAAGAAAACCATCAGAATGCTAACAGCATAGCCTCATAAATTCCAGCTTACAAGTTAGCACCCAATGGCAACATTGCAACAACAAATGCTTCACGAATGCATAACAATAATCGTTTCCAGAACACAGAAACCACTGGAATGGCACAAATGAGTAACAACAAACGATTACAGGAACAATATTCTACGTGAAACCTTAAATCCAACATGTGATGTTATAATTCCTAATTAAAGAACGTGACAATTGAAGAAATAAATTCAGCTTCGGCCTAACAGGGAAGAAAAAATTGAGATCAATAACGGGATGCACATCATGCGACACGAATTGAGTTTGCAATAAACAGAATTGCTAGGAAAATCACATAACAATGCACAACATATAACCAAGGCACATAAATAGCAATACCGTAACTTCAGGTACACCTATAATATCCATATTCCATTGATAATGCTCCCGACGCCGCCCCCTTGTCATCCTCTCATACCGCCAACACTGCCCCACGGATTGAGATTATACATATAGTTAAAAACAAATCCCTAAATGGACAGAAAATTAGAGCAATCGTATAAAAGAAATCTCTAAACGGACAGAAAATCAGAGAAATCAAAAACAGACAAAACAAAATCTGAAAAACATACCTCACCACACCAATGTTCAGAAGCGAATTAATTTGTGATCCTATGCACAACAAAATAATGAATCAAAACTAACAAAATGATAAATAGAGTTGAGAAAGGAAATTGTAAAATTCAGAAACCAAAGTAAAAGTGAGTCGCATGAGAGAATTGAAAGAAGGGCTGGAAGGTTTCGCAAGCTCCAAACATAAAAAACCAAACACATCACGGCACCAAACCTTAAGGAACCGCCACCTCAGCCTCCATCCAACGCTCTGAAACTCAACCCTAGCAAAGATCTTCAAATTGAAGTTCACGGTCCTGCATCCCCTATCTGCGTCCATCCCACCCGCTTCACATTGACGCAGAGAAAGGCACGAAAGGATTTCAGGCGAGCTAATCTAAGGTTGAGTTAGTTCCAGGCAAGAAAAAGAACGAAAGGATTTCAGCAGAGAAAAGTAAGAGAGCAAATCTAGAGTTGAGTTATTTTCAGGCATCTAGAGCATAAACGGTTTCCTTCGAAACACACTACCTAATACACGTGCGGACTGAACAACCTCAACATTTTCGATTCTTTTTAATGATGAATAGTGGGACGCGTGTTTTGGCAGAGAAAAGTAAGAGAGCAAATCTAGAGTTGAGTTATTTTCAGGCATCTAGAGCATAAACGGTTTCCTTCGAAACACACTACCTAATACATGTGCGGGAACATTTCAATTGCCGCTTTCATGTTTATCAATTCCCTCCTCATTAAAAAGTGTTGTCTATTAGTTCCCAAATATTGAAAAAACAAGGCATTTAACACTTTTCTATGATTATGTGACCATAGAACCAAAATTGTAATCTTTTAGAATAAAATGACCGTTTTTAATTTAAACTGTCATCTAATTAGTGTCATCTATGACTAAATGACATAGTGTAAACTCTGTAAGCCACACTTAGGCCTTAATTGTACAGGTCCTACCTGACCCAAAAACAATTATCAATGACAAAATTTCCTTTTTTACTCTCTTGCTCGACACACACTGAGCAACCCTATAACACATTTACATTGAAGGCACACATACCACATGGTACCACTCACACAGTACATGGGTAACCGACCACATTACACAATACATAGTGGTCCGTTCACACTTAACGCTTGTACCTTCCACAAGGACAAGTCCCCAACACATTAGGTCTACTGACCAATGGTGATAGACCACAAACAACCATGTCTTCACAGCTACACAGGTTAGCACAAACAGGCGAACAGGACAAGCACACAAATGCTCACACTATAGCCTTTCAATACTCTCACATTGTCTCAAAAAATTACAAATACAATACTTATAATTTTTCATCACCGCTCCCTATCAGCATTCTACCTTGACCGGTCACTTGGGAGATTGATGGACAAACACTGAGTTCCAAAACTCTGGAGGTCTATAAAACAACTCTTTGACCAAGGCAGATGCCTAAACACTCGGAACATCTCCTAACATATGAGCTCAAAACAACATCGAGTAGTAAGACTCGTTTATAGACACATAGACACGCATTTGATAACCTAAATACATACCGGCTAAATGCATAATTGGTTATTCTACAAAGGCATACATTTATGCAGACTGGACGCACTCTCGGTTAGCCTTAACAAGCATACTTTTATCAGCATAAATGCATGCAAGCTGATCACATCTTCAGTCACATGACACATGCAGACCAAACATATTATCAGTTGGTCTAAACAATCATATATTACCCAGCTAAATACATGCACACAACAAAAAACAGAGCAACACTCAGAGGAATCAAGACTTAATGAAATTCAGATATGAAAAATATATTTGAATTGATCAAGAGAAAAAGACCTTTTGGTCTGTTAAAGTTACCAAAAATAATACAAAAAGGAAATCCTATGCAACCCCAATGCACATGTCGGTTAGTACAACTTCAGAGAGCTAGTCTAACTAGCCTCATTGGCAGTCAGCTCCTCCAGGCTAGCCCCTTCGCTAGTTGGTGGAGGACTAATCGGCTCGACCTAGTATAGGCTTGGCCTGCTCAGGAAGGATGGCCGAATCCACTTCCAGCTCCCCTTGCTCGCTTTCTTCATTTGACTCCACCACTGATAGAATCATCTTCATTCTGATATAGGGAATGGTGTCTAGATAGAGGCCTGGATATGTGACAAAACTATTCTTGTACACTTTCTGCTCGGCCACCGAAGAAAAGTGGTCTAACTTCTTTTAATGCTTTTCAAACTCCAGAAACTCAATTAGAGCATCCAACCTGGCATACACAAACTTGGCCCTAAAAACCTCCATTTTCACCTGGCGATCCACTACATCCACATTTACCCACTCTAGCTCCGTCTCCATTTGGTCTCGCTCCTCTTCCACCCCAACTAGCTCTATCCTCAATCGATCGGCCTCAGCCGCCCAAGCCACCTCAACATCCTGCTAAAATAGCCCCAACCGAGCAACCTGCTCCTTGACGGTTTGTTGATGTTGCTGGATCTTTCTCTCTAGGTCAACCTTCACCTTGAGAGCCAACTAGGCCTCTTGAACTTGTTCAAGCAGAGCTACCAACTACTTCTTGCAATTTTCTTTCTCCGTGTCGGCAGCATCAACCTGTCTCATAGCATGGCTATAATTGATGCACCGAAGGACTGCACAGAACGAGCACAAATCAGTAGACATACCTAAAAAAAACACAGGTGTAAAACAAATAGAGCACTTACATGGGAGGAAATGAGGAGGGACTTCTCTATGCGCTCAGACATCGTGGCCTCAAATAGACGGTCTAGCTTGGATAGCTCCATGGAAGACTTAGTAGCCACGCCATTGATGACCGACAACATTTTCTCCCTAACACCAACTGAGACGTCATCCCACATCAAGCTTGGCTTTGTGAACAAGCCAAGCTCGACCCCTAAATGGTTGGCCATCTCGTGTTCTCGCTGATTTGCTTGGTTTCGACCTTGATGATGAGGTGGTGGTAGAGGATGATGAGGTAGTAGCAGAGGATGAGATGGTGGGAAAGAAGCGGTTGGAAAATGAGGGGGAGGATAAGGCAGTTGTGAGAATAAGGGAGCAAAATTAGGAAAAAAAGACCTAGACCTCCCACCCAGCAAAAACTGAGCCTGCCTCACCTTCCCAACAGTTTTCTCTAGGCCGATCCAGATGTTTGTATGCCTAATTATAACCGATTGGGGCGCCTCGACCATAGCAACCCCCTCGGTGATCCCTCTCTGACCAGGCCCCCCTTTTAGCATGTTAGGCACTTAGTAGTTATATGTTTATTCTCATAGAATTGACTTAAATATCAAAAAAAAATTTATTGAGCTCCTTACTCTGGAGTTCAATCTTAACTCTGATTGTTTTGTTTAATTTTTATACATTGCAAGAACAAATTTTACAAGTTTAAAGGATTTTTGCATCAATGAAGATTTTATTGTTTGGAAACCCTATATAAAAAGGAAAAACTAGTATCCCACTATGGTACCATTTCCTCATACCACTTTTTCGATTTATGAAATTTGTTTTGTACGTATTTCATAATCGAAACTATTTAGCCTCTAAATTATCATTTCAAGATCATCTCCGTAAAAAAAATAATAAAAGTGAAGCCAATTTGGTCTTTTATATTTATGAAATAAATGAAACAATTTTTGTAAAAATTAAGGTCATCATGATGAAAACAATTCATTTAGTTTATACATGTGAATAACTAAATAATTTCCAACTTTTTTGAATTTTTTTGGTGAATGGTCTTGAAACAATGATTTAAAATTTGAATGATTACGATTATGACATGTTAACTTAGAGATGGAATTCTGCAGTGGAAAACACCTCCGATTGGGAAAAGTTTTCGGTGAAGATAATCAGGCGGCCGAGTAGGTAATGCTCCGAGGGAGGTTTGGACGGTTTTGCCTCCAGTGTGGTCCAAGTTCACAGTGGATGAGCTTGTGAGTAGGGAGAAAGACGCGAGCTTGAAGAAGTGGCGTACTGCTTGGGATATCCCTTCGTCTGTCGAAGTGAGTTAGTCCCAGGAACGTATCGAGAAATCCTCCACTAAGCTATTACTGTTTTACCCAGAGCTGTTCATGCATTGTGTGAGGTTCTTGTTGCACCATTGATTTTAAAAGATGATCTGGAAGATAGGGATAGCGCTTGTTCAGGTTAATCCCAATTTGGATTGTGCTAATTAGTTTGTATGTGGGAATGCGGGACAAGCTGAGGTGACCTCGGGTAGGTGCATCACTTGTATGAGTTTGGCCAGCAGCAGCAGACCAAAGGCTGGGTACATGCTCAATGCCGAGACAAAAGGCGTCTGATGGGAGTTCATCCAGCACTTGAAAGTTCATGATCTTATGTGGCTGACCTGAATTTGCTCTTTTTGCAGGTGTCCTTACCTTGGGGGCAGTGTTGGACGAGCGCATCGCGGTTTGTGAGCTGGTAAGAAAGACCCTCAAATCGATTAGGCATCTGATTGGGTACGTTCTACGCTTACCGAGGATGCTCCTAGATGTTGGCCTGATTTCTTCTATAAGTAGGCCTGATTTTACCTTGATTAAAATTTTGCTGGTGTTGGGAGTCGGTTTGCTGATTGTCCTTATTTTTGTTGTAGTCTTACCAAAGGATGCAGGGAAGCGTAATGGTCGATTAGTGGACGAGGCGTTGAAGGCGAGTAAGCAAAGGATGTCTACTCTAACCGAGGTTGGCCCAGTGGCAGACCCTACTATGATTTCCTCTTCTTCGTGGTCGGCTACTGGTAAGAAGAGGAAAGAGGTACCGACTCTGAGTGGGGCAACTCAAAGACAAGGGGCTCTAGTCACCAATCCAAGGGCTGATAAGCCTTTATTTGAGCATCATTTTATACCCTTTATACTTGTCTTTTAAGAAACTTTGTGCCATTAATAGGAGAAAATAATTTATTTTGTGAGAAATGTACAGAATTAGATAGAGCTTGGAATTATAAGAATTCGAGCGAAAGAATCATTTCAATCGGAATCATATTAAAGAAGTTATGATTGAAACAATTGAGGTCACCAAAAAGTACGAAGGATTTCGGTAGGAGGCTACCGAATCATCCAATCAACCTTGAATCCAATTTCGGCCAGCGCCTGCCTACCATCCGAAGATGATTTCGGCGCACGCCTCTTAAACTGGAAGCTACGTTTCAGCGCGTACTTACCGAATCTCAATTCCAACACCCATGCGCCTTTGACCGTCGTTGACGACCAAAATTCTTCCTCTTTTTCAGTGCGCGTCCACTGAATCTTCCTTGTACTATTCCAATAATTTGTTTTCCTTCTCCATGGTGGAAAACTTGTCCAAATCAAGATTGATTTTTTTTTTTCCTTTTCCTAAAGGAACCCTTGGCCCACATTTCATTGGAAACCCCATTTATAAATCATCATGAAAGCTCATGAACACAACAAGCAATAAAGGTCAAACCTCATTTAGTTAGTCCAACCAGTCTGCTAGTCCAAATATCATCCCCATTGTGCTAATAGTAGAAAACTACGGATCTTGCGGAGTCCAACTCCGTCATCGCGTGTCAAGTCCAACTCTGACCATGTCCGAGTCCGTCGGGAATCATTAGAGTCCAACTTCAGATTAGTGTTCCAATCACATGAGGATGAACATAGCAGAAAAATAGTTACCAAAAGTACCGTAAATATCGTTTCTAACTCAGGCACGAGCCCAATCAAATATATATATATATATATATACTCAGCATTTATCCAGAAATCATATCATACCATATAACCTTATCATAAACATCCAACCATGTCATAAAACCAAAAAAAATATGTAAATATGCATGCATCACTGTTACGAAAGCAAATTTCCACTCACAGTACTGCTGCTAGCTCAAAACTCAAGATGTAAGCCAATCCGAAGCTTCTAGAACGTCCTGGCCTATCAAAGGCACACCCAGGGGTCACTAACAATTCATAAAAGACCATACATAAAACACCCAAAAACCCCAAAATTAAAACACGTCTCGAACACGCTTCTTGAAGAGAAAAACCTCCAAAACACCAATCAAACGACCACATGCCCACATACATCGATGAAATTTCCCATGCGGCTGGCAAACACTGATGAGGTCAGCTTCTGACGTTAGCACTACTAGCATGTCACCTAACATAATCTGATAGCACTACCATGTGGCACCCACTGACACATTCCACATGGAACCACCTGATGCCAACCACGTGTCACCATCTGATGTCATCATGACGTCACCTTGCCACGTGGACCTCTGACAACCTTTGACATCTCGCTACGTGGCACCAACCAGCCACGACCACGTGGCCTAACCTGATGATGTGGACTGCCAAATCATCATCTCTTTCCTCTTGTGGGTTAACCCGCAAAACTATAACGGGTCACTCGACCTGAATTTGAAACCTGGTTCAAACTAAGCCATATCACGTCCAATCTTCACAATCAACACCAATTGATTCTCTCCCAAAAACCAGAATATGACCTCAAAATCGAATGAAATTACCTCAAATCCCCTGGCCAAGCTCGAACCTTCACAGCCAATCTTCAACCTCGCCCCAAAACCAATTCCTACGTCTAAACTCTCTATTTTCCAGCTCAACATGCTTGCCTGGAAGCAAAGAAGGCGATGAGTACCTCACTTTGGTGTTTCAAGAACTAAAACCAAAATCCCAAATCTAAGGGTACACAGGTTTACCTATTTTCTTGGGTTTCAAGGGAGCCTCTAAGGCTCCACCATCTTCCACTGTCTCCTTAGTCACTTAGAACCTCTTAGCCTTACTTAATCCCTCACACAGAAGCCATAGTTGGTGAATGAAATCAAGGAAATGAGGTGGGGTGGTTTTCGAGTGTGTTTGAACAAGAGAGGGGGTGAGATGCAAAATGGTGTAAAAATGAGGGCCAAAGGGTGGGTGACACTTGTCACTTGTCCTATGGTCCCAAATTAGATATTTAGGATCCACTAACAAAAAAACAAAAGTAAACCTTTCTCGAGAAACGTACAATCGTAAAATCACCTAAATCAATCCATGACCCGTAAAATAGTTGTATGATGTCGGAAATCGACGTGCCATTTGTCTAAGCAAACACAAACCCACAATGTATGGAACGAGCCTAGGTAAACGTGGAAACAATCTCCCAGGTCAAAAGTAAACATTTTTCCCGTATAGGATCAAAATCATCAATTCCTCTCGATTAATCTTAAAAATCCTCGATAAAATCTTTAAGGCTATATTAATGTTAATAAAATTTGAGACAAATGGTTAAGAGCTTAGTAGTTTTCGATTTTTTTTTTTTTTAAAAAAAGGAAAAAAGAAGAAGATGAGTTTCAAAGCCTTAGTTTGTTTTGGTATTTGTTAAGGACTAGCAAAGTCTAAGTGTGGGGGTATTTGATAAACCTTAAATTAAACATCATTTTATACCCTTTATGCTCATCTTTTAATGTTTAAATACCAAAAAATTGTAGAAAATAATCTATTTTGTACGAAATGTGTAGAATTGGATTAAGAACAGAATTACAAGAATTTAGGCGAAAAAATCACCTCAATCAAAGTTATATTGAAGAAGTTATGATCGAATGAAGGGAAGCCACCAAAAAGGGCAAGGAAATTCGGTAGCAAGCTACTGAATCCAAAATGGCAGCCCAGAAGACCGTTCGACAAGCGCCTACTTATGTCCAGGAGAGATGCTCGGCGCGCATGTACCAAAGACTGCTTATCCTTCACAGCAAGAGTGTACCGAAGCCTGCTGCTCCTCTCTCGATGCGCGCCTCCTGTCATTCCTGAAGCCACTTCGGCCAGCGTACACCAAACGCCCTTCCAGCCCTTCCTTCCGCCGTTGACTGTCGAATTCCCCCCTATTTCAGCGCGCGCCTGCCGATTATCATTACAAATTTTAGTAGCGTCCCACCGACTCGTCTCCTGTTACTATTCCATCAACTTCTCTCCATTTTCCATGAGGAAAACTTCTCCAAATCAAGATTGGATTTGTTTTCCTTTGTTTCAAGAAAACCTTTTTGTTAAATGGGTTTTATATTACCCTTTTAATTAGGATTTTTATAACCTTATTCTTTTAGGACTTCAATTTAATTAGTTTAATCATTTTTTCTTTTAGGATTTAAATTGTGAACTCTTATTTATTTGAGGATTAATTTTCTCCTATAAATAGAGAGACTTAGGCTAATTGTAAACGGTCGCCCATTTTTGTACCAAAGCTCTGCTTAACCAAATTTCCTTCTTCAATAATTCAAGATTTCTTTAGCAATAGCCAATTACACCATACTCCACCACAAACACCAGAAATTCCCAGTTGTCTCACCAAGGAGTGTCGAGCCATTTTGCATCCCTAGGGTAATTCCCGAGTGTAACACGGTCCCCTTACCCTGTAATTATCTTTTTCTATTGAATATCGTTTTTTTGGATTGATCATTAATATAATTCTGGTTTTATATCTTATATGAATTTCAATAATCTTCCACGTGTTTCAATATCTTGGTTTTTGTTATACTTATATGTTGTGCTTAATACTTGATTGGATCTCTAGGGTAATTCCCCAGTCTAGATCATTTAAAGTGTCTAGGGCAATTCCAGACATGTTCTTGAGATAATATGCTTGTATTTCGTAGAACTAAGGTTATGAAATTTCGTAGATTTTGAAATTGACATAATTTATGAATGAGTTAGGTTTAAAGATGAGTTGACCATGTAAATAATAGATTAGGTTAATTTATATTAGTTAATCACGTAGGATAATAGAAACAATCAACAACCCCCTTATTAATTAATCAAATGATAATCATGCTTAGGTACCCTCAATCCCCGTTTAAGAACGATCCCTACTTATCAATGCTACAATCTACAAAAAAGGGTTTTAATTTGCATATGTTTTTATTAAGTGTTGAGTGTGACTTTGTTTTTACTTTAATGCTTAGTTTTAGCATATCACATATACGCCCCTTTTACATGGTTTTTTTTTGTGTGATTTTAATAATTTTTGAATGATTGGAATATTATGTGAATTTTGGTGAGTTTTGGTGAATTTAAGAATATTTAATTATTATTAATTTCAAGTTTTTCTAGAAGTCGATATAGTTCATATTTCGATCTCATACTGCATTTTGGAGTTGATGATATGCCTTTCTTACAAGTCCCCAGCAACGGCGCCAAAAATTGATTTTCTTGTGCAAGGTCGTCTAATTAACACTCAATTAATGCATTGCTGAATTTAAATTTCTTTTTATGTAGATATAGCATTGGTAAATAGGGAACATTTTGGATCGGGGAATTGAGGGACATTCAAAACATTTAGTAGAAAGAATAAAGATAGGAGGTTTATGAAAGTGTGTAACCGAAGTTACGTTTTAAAACTAAGAATTTAAATGGGAATGCTCATGCTAATTTGAACTTATAAACCATAGATTAGTTTCATAAACAAAACCGACACTTTTAAGTAAGAAAATCCAAACCAACAATTACATTATTTACTATACTCCTAACTAGGATATGTACACACGACACCATCATTCATTTACCACGTCCACCGGCCAATATTTGCACATATTAAACCAATCACTGAATTTTACCTTAATTACCTCAATTACATCCATACATTTTTCAAATTATAAGTGCGATGAATCCTGGGCAATAATTACAATATGATTCACCTTTAGTTGTTGACTCAATGCAATGCACCAAATCCCGATCAACATTGAGTCTCCTCAATCCTATTCTAAGTGCACCGAATCCCGAATAAAACACTTAGCGTTAAATTGAAGATAAAACATAAAAACATATAAAGAAATCAAAATTTACAAAGTAAAACACATGGAGATTGAATTTAATGTTACAAGCATCAGAAGACATAAACCTTCACATATATCGAAATATAAATGCAACCAAGAATAAATTCAAGAACTTAGGTGAAAAAGAAGTAATTACACTTTTGGAGTCCAAGAATCCCTTAAAAACTCCAAAGTGGAGGGATAAGATGAATTGTTTCCACGGGGAGCTCTGAATCCCAGAAAGAACCTAATGAAGCTAGATTAAAGAGGGAATACAGCCTTAAGAACTTTTATTTAACTTGGAAGAGTGCTATGACATGACCCATCCCAATCCCCCCGAGATTAGTGCGGGATGACCCTGCTCCCGTCTGACACGAAGTGTCAGACAAGGGATATTTCCAACCTTTGCCCTCCCGGGCTATCAGAGTATACCAGGATCTGGAGGAGGTATGTGATATCTCGGTCTCTGCTACAGTCCACATCCGATGTCAACCTGAAGGGCAGTCAAAACATTAAAAGCTGTGAGTGGACAAAACCAAAGTTTATAAAAACATTTCCATAAAGACATTTGTACCCTTCACTAAAAAGCATGCATGCATTCGAAAACCGTTTAACCAAATGGAAACATATGTGGGAACTAAGCCCAAAACCAAGATTGAAAGAACCATAATGAAAACGACCATGCGGGCCACTACCCAAATCCATAAGGGACTCAGCCCAAATCATAAGAAACCAATAAGAAACCAAGTACACGAGCCCCTGCTCAAATCTTGTATCCTCATATCACATATCATATTTATATTGTAATGACCCGTCCCGAGTATCGGGATTGAATATTAATTACTTATGATTTAGAATGACTAATCGGGGATTAGTTGAGTAAAAATCGGACGAATTGTGCAAAATGACCGTTTTGCCCCTAGCGTGGGCAAAATGTTGACTTTTAGTTCGGGCGGTCAAATGGACTTTGACCGATGACTGTGACGTAGTTCAGGACGTCACAAGTTCATAGACAGGTGGCACGTTCGATTCCGACATTCGAGGTGAAAGTTATGGCGTTCGGAAGTTGAGGGGTATTTTGGTAATTTGGCATATTAGGGGCCAAATGTTGACTTTTTGACTGGGAGGTCCGATGGACGAGGGCCGAGGACCGTTACGTAGGTCTCGTCGATACGAATCCAACGACAGGCGGCATGCCAAAATCGGAGATTCGACGACGAAGTTATGGTCACGGGAACGGACTCGATTAACCGAACGGACCGGGATTAAAACAATATTTTAATATGAATAGAACCCGGTGACTGAACACACTTGGATGAGTGACAAGTGTCACTCATCCCCTAAATTCAGGCATAAAACCAGATCCCATGTTTTGGGGAAAACATAATTATGATGTTTTATCAATTAATTATGTTTAATTATTGTTTAATCCTCCATTAATCTCTTCAGCCTTCTTCAACCCGTGTACAACCGAACTTCAATTTTCTTCCACCCTTAATCTCCTCTCTATCAACTGATCTAAAGAGTGCAAATTGGAGAGAATTCAGAGACTGAATTAGTGAGGGAAACACGAGGGATTGAGGGAAGCTGAGGAACTGGAATTCAGGTTTTAGAAAATTTGGGGGGAAAATCGAATTGGATGAATTGAGCCTTGTTGATTGAAATTGGGTTCAGTTTGAGTCTTCTGGGATTGCCACGTTCATTTACATCGAAAGAACGAAGAGAATTGAGGTCCATTTGAGGTAGAACAGAAGGACGGTAGTTGCAGAAATTTCGAGCTTGAGTCGTGGGAATTGAGGCTTGAATTGATGCAATTGAGTTGGGGAAAGTGTTTAACGGAGTCTGTTGAAGCTTCTTGATGAATCAATTGAAGGAAATCGTGTGACTTTGAAAGACTTCGAATGATGAACAGGGTTCGAATGTTCTTCGAATAATCGTCTGTGATCGTGAGGTTAGAGGTAAGATTGTTTGTAATTAAGTCCATAGATCTCTAATTGAACTTAATTCGAAACTAATTGAATGTCCAATTGTTGAAATTGGTGTCGAATTGGTAGGATTGGAACCGGGTCGCCACGCAGGTTAAATGGCCCGTTTTACAGACAAACGGGTATGAACGACGACACTGTAGCTGGCGCGTGGGTTTCACGCGCAGCCACTCACGGCGGTGCGTGAGGGCGCGTCCGGCCTAGTCTCAAGGTGAGGTCAACATGACTTTTGATCTTCTCAGTGTAACGAACATTTTAACGTTGGTTTCAAGGAAATCGGATATTGTTTCGATAATGTTCCGCGTATCCGAAGTTTTGTTTTACGACTTAAATACGTATTTAAATTCCGGAAATATTGGGGAAAATTATATGAAGTATTTTGAGATGTTAGTAACCCTCTATAATGATTTTGGACAGGAGTTGTGATTTCCAGAATTTACGGAAAAAACGTGCAGCTCGAAAACGAACCGTTTTGGACGGTGTGTGTGAGTGGACTTTGTTTTCTAACCGTGATGCATGCATATATGATTTAAATGCCTTATTATATGATTTTATATGCTTGGGCATGATTTATGTTTCAATCCGGTACTTTCTCGGTTTTATGATTATTATATTATTATTTTTGGGCGATTTTCGAGAAATTACGAAATTTGGTAAAAATGATGTTTGGACTTGTTTTATGAGTCCGGAATTGAAATTGATTGAAAATAATGTTTGGACTCGGATTATGAGTCATGGATTGAAAAATGATGTGGTGACTCGGGAATGAGTCAATGGTCAATTTCGTGAATTTATGTGAAAATGGCAACGGAGGTTGCAACACATGGATTTGCGTGATAATGTTATTTTGGGCATGAGAACCCAAGTGAATAGTGATTTTGACTCGGATTTGGAGTCACTTGTGAAATTGTGAAATTAATGATTTATTGTGATTTTATGATTATTTTAATCAGTCTTTCGGGCACGTTTTACGAGGAACGTGTGACACGACCCATCCCAATCCCCCCGGGATTACCATGGAATGTGACGTGCTCCCGTCTGACAAGAGGCGTCAGACAAGGGATAACCGATTGCCATTGCCCAAACGGGCTCCCAGAGTGCGTAAGGATCGATGGAGGAGGTGTGCGATGCTCAAGTCTCTGCTGCCGTCGTATCCGGAATCAACCTGAAGGGCATTGAAAACAAAAGCTGTGAGTGGACGAAAATAAACAAGTCTGTTTAAAACATTTATAAGACATTTATGCCCCTCAGTAAAATCATATGCATGCACCAAAACCAATGATCCCATATTTATTTAGAAATAACCATTAGGGCCTTAGCCCGGAAACCAAAGCATAGTTTTAATTTCCAAAAGTAAATCCAAGAGTTATTTCATAAATCCAGTAATATGAACCATAAGGCATATAATATAAACCATAACCATTATTTTAGCCACTGCACTATACACTCCAATCCGACATCCCTGATGTCTGACGTCCCTGACGTCAATAAGGTCACAATCACAAGGCTACGCGTGCCACTCGGGTCTCAATTTCCGAGTTCAATCCCCGAACCCCGTTCGGGTACAGCATCCCCGATGCTTAGCGTCATAGACGTTGGACGTACTAGACGCCCGTGACCTCTCCGGGGTACCTCATCCGGAGGAGACAATATAATATGGAAGGATCTATACAGTGCAGTACCAAATACATTTTATTGATATCCACATGCAAGGCATATATATGCCTAGATAAAATCCGAAACAATCATTAAGTTTCATCAAACGGGTCTCATGCCCAAATACCGTGAAACGTGCCATAACCGAAATATCATCAAAACCATTTATTGATTCCAGCATGTGAACATATATAAAATGTAAGCCAGAAAACATTTATTCAATTCCATTTTAGGGTCCTCGACCCGCAATCACATGTAGAAATCAACTGGGCCCCTGGCCCGATTCCACAAGTTAACTGGGCCCCTGGCCCGATTTCATAGTTCAACTGGGCCCCTGGCCCGATTTTACTTTATTCAAGTTCGTAACCGTTTCATGAAATCATATTCAACCACATTTATGGAAATCGGTGAAAATCCAGAAAATCTCGGTTTACGTGCAAATACGTAATTCACCTCGAAATACGTGAAATCATTTTAAATTCACCGATATCCAAAGTAAATCATTTAATCATAATTATAACAATCATAAAACAGTTATGCATGCATCGAATTTATGAAACCAATGTCCACTCACAGACCGTTTAACCGAGCGCCTCGATACGCGTGCCATAGGCCTTCCCGGGCCACACCACTATCACCGGGACTCCCAATCCTGTTCAAATCACATTATAGGATCACTAACCTCATCATTAACATCCTATTCAAGTCCCGTAATTTTCCCCGAATTTTTAAGTATTTTTAAACTGGATTTAAAATCTTCGGACATCCCGAACAATAACGAAACGGTGTCCGATCGACACGAAACCAATTCCAAAATGTTCGTTACATTAAATAGGACAGAAGCCATGTTGACCTCACCTCGAGATTCGTGCCCACGCGCCGTCACGCGCCGCCGTGAGTGGCTGCGCGTGAAAGCCACGCGCCTGCTACAGTGACTGTTACAGTCACCATCCTCGCCTGTTTCTCTGGTAAACGGGTTGAAAAACCCGCGATAGGACCCGGTTCAATCTCACCCAATTCAACATCGAATCAATCCGTTCTTTCAACTGATCCCTTGTAATCAATCACCATTTAAGTTCTGTAAATCGAATTACACAAATCATGGTCTAAATCCTCACGACTCTCGATCGATCCTCGACGGGTTTGCAAATCGGGTTTCACGATATCGTCCCTGGTTTCCAAATTAATTCATTCAGTTAGCATCGTGAGAGTGTAAGGAACATTTCTACAAGGTCAATTTGAGAATTACTTACCTCAAACCCACTGAACACAAGCTCGACCTTGAGCTGCCATGGAAGCTTCTGTTCTTCCACAATTCGACACCATTTCTCGTCGTTTTCATTGCAGAGATGTTCGTATCAATCCCAGAAGTCGAATTGAATCCACAATTGTGATCCTCACCGCTCATATTGCCGAATTCGCAATTCCCCCAATTTTCACGATTTTTCGGTTCAAAATTAACCCAGGGGCCTCACTGTCACTCGAGCCTCACACTCAATTCGGCTTCCTCAGTCTCCCAATTGCACAATGGAGCTGAGACAGAGGTTAATTAGCTGCTAATTGGTAATCATTAAGACAACCCACAATTTAGGGAATTAGTGTCTAAAGTAAGAATAATTGTGTCTCCCTTAATACATGATTCCATGTTATCTGGGGCAAAGAAGATGACAAAGTGACAGATGTCACTGTCAGGCAACAAGATTCAATGGTAAAAGACCATTTTGCCCTCCGGTTGACAAATTACCATTTTGCCCCCAGACATCCGTGACCCGTAACTTGGTCACCCGAACTCCGTTTTCGACGTGCCGCCTGTCGTTGGATTCGTATCGACGAGACCTGCGCAACGGTCCTTGGCCCTTGGCCATCGGACATCCCGGTCAAAAAGTCAACATTTGGCCCCTAATATGCCAGAATTACGAAAATGCCCTTGCACTTCCGTACATCATAACTTCTTCCACGAACGTCGGAATCGAACGTGCCACCTGTCTATGAACTCGTGACGTCCCGAACTACGTCACGGTCATCGGTCAAAGTCCATTTGACCATCCAAATTAAAAGTCAACGTTTTGCCCACGCCTAGGGGCAAAACGGTCATTTTGCACAATTCGTCCGAAATCGCCCAACTAATCCCAGATTAGAAAATCACAATTAAATATTATTAAATCCCGATATTCGGGACGGGTCGTTACAACCTTCCCTCCTTAAAGAATTTCGTCCTCGAAATTACCAATAACCTTATTCCACAACCACCTTGTGGAAAACAATTCGACCTCACATCTGTGTACACTTGTACACCCACACACTGGGTCAACACCAGCCTCAGCTGTACCCAGACATACCATCTCAGTCATACGTCATAAAAGCAACAACACTCGACCACCTCGAGTGGAAATGATCACCTGATCCGCGCTAAGATCGCTCAACCATTAAGCTGACTCCTTCAGCTAGACGGTTCCCTTCCATTGCCAATAAATCCTTACATTTGCTCCCGTTGGGAGTCACCAAATCTCATTTGTCAGTCCACGCTGACACCACCAGTCAAACTGTCATCACAAAACTTTACCACCCTGATAAAGCCCCAACCATCAGCAGTCAGTGACAACGTCACGCACTACATCACTCTCGATGTAGCGTAAGATCAACCGCATGATCTCAATTCGCAGGGCAAGCCCATTCCTGCGACATAAATAAATCTTAATGTCCATAATCGCCGACTCCCTCAGCGAACCAAAATGCTGGGAAATCACGGTGTGATCAAGTCACACAAGGCTACTCGTGGTTACTCAGACCACCAATTCACTCATCCTGAGTGTACGTATACCGTCAATTAACCCAATCAAGTGGTGTAACTGGAACACATTGAATACCTGCCCAGCAGTGATCACACATATCAATACCGGGGGTCCACTAGCCAACCGTGGCCAAGAGCACCTGCTCATATAATCACTGAACCCGACAAAATCACTCTGCACAGCGCACAGTATCCAATGTTCAGTCCACAATCACAACCAAACAATTGATATCGGAACCAAGCCGATTACCAACACGTTTAATTACACACCACTGGTACATCCCATGTACCGCCATTAGGCACCACTTAGCCTAACCCGTAACAATCCTCGTATAACGTACCCTGTACGTACATCAATCCAACAATTCGCCTACAACCACCTAGGTCGTAGCCAAACACGTTCCAATAATGAAGTACCTTTGCCCCAAACCAACATGATTTCTGGATTATTTTATTGTTTTAAAAGGTGATTTTAAAGAAGTACGTGTAAATGGTATTTTGGGCTTGAGACCCAGTCGGAAATGATCTTGACTTTGTATGAAGACAAGATTTGATTGAAATGTTTTGGGATGTAATTCCCGAGATGGTTTTCATTGAGATTGTGATATTCCCAGACGGTCGGAGCTTTGGGGGGGGGGGGGGGGGGGGGGATTACCCAGATGACCAGAGCTTGGGGGATGTGATTGTAGGATCAGGAGTCGATCCTATGGTAGTCAGCTTCTCGGATGAGACTGAGCCTAGATGTACCACTCGGATGGGTCTGAGCCTGGGGATGTGTTCGCCCAGAGGTGATTGAGCCCGAGGGGGTTGAGCCCAGAGGTGTCTGTTCCCGAGAGAGTGGCTGGATATTGGCCTACGCGTAGTGCAGCACTTGTGAGTAGTGCAGATGTGATTGTGTGATATTTTGTGCACTTGTGAGAAGTGCGGATTGATTGGATTGATTGATTGACTGTGCACTTGTGAATAGTGCCTATTGATGATTGCTTGTGATGACGTACTGGTATTGAGTACGGGTTTTTGGTCTTTGTGGCCAGTGATTATGTTTTCACATGTTTTGGCCTGAGAGCCGGGATTTGATGTTTTATAACATGAACTGATTTGATGAACATGAGTTCTTATGGACCATGGGAAAACGTGTTTTGATTTTATCGGTCCACTGTTCATACTTGAATGATTTCATACTATTACTCATGTTTTACGATATGCATGCATGTTTGTGAAAACTGGAGGGTAAGAATGTAATTTTGGCAAATGTTTTTATAAGAGATCATTTTTGTCCACTCACACCATTTTAGTTTTGTCACCCTCCAGGCCGTGGTACGACGTTCGGGACTGATCGTGAGGCAGTGGCAGCAGCAGAAATCCGCGCAAACATCCCTTGTTTGGCAAGCACTGAAGGGTAGTTTCGGACCTTTAGTTGACTTGTCAGACGGGAGCAGGACCGGGCACGGTTTTTGACGTCCAGTTGGGACGGGTCCTGTCA
Source organism: Prinsepia uniflora (assembly GCA_032719365.1). Taxonomy (NCBI): domain Eukaryota; kingdom Viridiplantae; phylum Streptophyta; class Magnoliopsida; order Rosales; family Rosaceae; genus Prinsepia; species Prinsepia uniflora. Next base: position 20,875,413 of record CM064874.1, read on the forward strand.
TATATCACATACACATATAATTCACACAACCAATCCTGTCATGGTTTCCAAAGCTACGCGCGTGCTACCCAGGTCTCAATCCGAGTCTTCTCAAAGTCAAGATCATTGTCCGCAGACCACCGACCCTACCCGAGGTAATAGTAACCATAGCCTTCCTGAGAGTAAGGAACCCAACTGGGGGGTGACTCCACTCAGTCGGTGCTCCGTGACTACTCCGGGGTCCACCTAGGCCAACGACCCTCCCTGGAGGAGATAATAGAAGTAAAGGAAGGTATATGAATACATATATATACATAACATAAACATTCATGCCCGGTTCCCTTGAACCGTCATGATCCATAACATCCATTAACCAGGGTTCATGCCGGTTCCTATAAACCGTCATGAACCAGAATGACCTAACAAAGGTTCATGCCGGTTCCCATAAACCGTCATGAACCACAATGACCTTTCCAGAGTTCATGTCAGTTCCCGTAAACCGTCATGAACTTGGAAATCCATCTAGGGTCCCTGACTCGAAATCATAAACTGTAAAATAACTGGGTCTCGTGCCCGAACGTATGACTCAACTGGGCACCGTGCCCGATATCTAAGGGTCAGTCACGACTCCGATCATAGTGATACGTGCAACCATCCATCTAGGACCGCCCTCCATCCTAGTAAGTCGCCGTGAACGTATCAACCGACGCAACCACCACAAGATCATGGTGCACTCATCACCGATCGATATCCTGAACCGTCAGCACTCCGAAGTCCAGCCTCCCCAGGCTACCCGACAATGAATCGTGCATCGTGACCTCCCCGGAAGGAACACATCCCAAACCGGAGGCGAGCGTCGTATCGTCGATCGACGTGCACATAGCACCTGCTGCGACCACGATTTAGACCCGAAGGTCGTAACTAGCATCATATGTCCGAGACAAAACCAAATGGGTCTCATACCCGAGTTTATCCTTTTAGAAATCCAAAACCATTTCATTTAGACCAGTAAAGAAATACAGACGCGTATAGGCACCGTATAAGGCCGAAACCTCGAAATACGTGCCTATACGTAACCACACATCCAAATGCACTCATGTCATCACAAAAAAGTATGTAAAACATATAATAAACATTTATACATGCACCAATTTAGAAAACGAGGTCCACTCACAGACCGTCTGAGATGTCGCCTTGATTTGCGTGCCATACGGCTCCCCGAGCCTATCACCATCACCGGGACTCCCAAACCTGTCCAAATTTTAATAGAAGGTTACTAACTACTTAATTAACCTCCTACCAAAGCCCCGCAATTTTCCCAAACTTTTAACTATTTTTAAGCCGACCCTAAACCTTCCGATGCCCCGAAACATATCGAGACGGTGTCCGATTGACATGAAACCAGTCCCAAAATGTTCGTTACATTGAATAGAAGATTTCATATGTTGAACACTTCCCCAAATTATGGACCACACGCCCTCACGCGCCCCTAGAAGGTTAAAACACTATTCATCACCATAAATCGGTTTTTTCTGGTTTTCCGGTCCGGTTACTGTGCTGAACCGGCGTGACCGGTTCAGTGCTCCTCCTCCTTCATTTTTGGTTTGTTTGCTCCCATTTTAATTCCTAAATTCCTATTTCCTCATTTCCTATCAATTTCAATCCTTAAAACTAAGTAAAACGCCTTAAAACTCATGGTTTAATTATGAACCAAACGGTTCAATATTCCCAAAACTCACCCACGGCTTCACAGTCGTCCAACCACCATAGAAACCTTCTTAAAACTATCCTAGCAACCTATTTGATTCATTAAAACCATTAAAAATGAACCATAACAAGAAAAATGGAAATTGGATCGAAAATGGACTAACCGGGTACCCGCACGGGTTTCCTCCCTTCCAGCCGCCGTTCACAGCGGCCCTGGCCATCCAGGCCGGCCACCTCAACTCCCTCAGCCTCCTGGTCCTCTGTCCTGGTCTTGGGTGGAATTTGGATGGGTTTGGGTTGCACGGGAATGAGAGAAATGGTGAGATCGGGTGGGTGTTTGGGTTTGAAATGAAAATGGAATGGTTTGGACGGTGCATGAATCAATTTGGGTGTCCATTGGATGGGTGACACTTGTCACTCATCAGTTGGGCATCAGGACAAATATCTGGGCCCACTAGAGTCCAAAAGTGAACTCGTATCGTAATTCGTGCAATAGTGCACTCGAACTTCCGTGAACCGTAACTTCGCCGTCGAACGTCTGAATTCGACGTGCCGCCTGTCTATGGATTCTTATCGTCCTTATCTACGTAATGGTCTTTAGCCCTCGGCCATCAGACATCCTGGTCAAAAAGTCAACATTTGCCCCTTTTAAACCAAAATTACCAAAATGCCCCTAAACTTCCGAACGTCATAACTTCCTCCTCGAACGTCGGAATTGAACGTGTCACCTGTCTATGAACTCGTGACGTCCTAAATTACGTCACGGTCCTCGGTCAAAGTCCATTTGACCGCCCGATTGAAAATTCAACGTTTTGCCACGCCTAGGGGCAAAACGGTCATTTCGCATCGTTCGTCCGATCTTACCCTACTATTCACCGATTAGCCTCACTAATCGTCATTAGTCACTAATCTAATCATGGAATTTGGGACGGGTCGTTACAGCTAGGTTAAATCTTAAGTAAAACATTAGTTTATGGAATAATGGGGGTCCCGAAGATAAAAGTGAGGAAAACTTCTCTTTAAATAGGGTTACAATCTCCTAAAATCCTAAAGAATTACTATCCTAATATAATAAGGTTTAATTTTTTTCTACTCACAGTTTTTATTGGTTTTGGTACCCTCTAGGTTGATTGCGGACACGATATGTATGGAGGCTGATGCATCACATGGTTTTGCATACTTTGATTATCTTTAGTGAGTGGTGTTAGGTATCCCTTGCCTGGCATGGGGTTTTCGTTTCTTTCTTGTTGAGGGTACTTAAGTCTTTTTACAGTGTTCGTGTGAAACGGGAGCAGGTCCTCTCACAGTAATCGAGGGTGATTACGAGGAAGGTCCTGTCACCAGCGCCCTTGCATATTTGATATGGTTTGCTAGAGAATGTGGAGTCTCAATCTCTTCATCATCATTGGTTCAAAAAATGCCACTATATAATTTACATGAATCGGATGAATCCAGTCACATGCCAAAAGGTTGAATTTATATAGGTATGAAGGTATTGAGATAAGATTAAAAAGGTATCTTAGTATCTACTTCGAAGTGTTAACTGCCTAGATAACTAGCTAGGGACATGTGTATTATAACTAACTAGGGACATGTGGATACTATTCTACATCCCCTCCCCCACCCCTCGGGCGCAAACTAGGCACCCTGGGGGTGACAAGTTTGGACGCAAGAGATAAATGGGAAGTTACAGGAAGGCCTTTACTAAAAAGATCAGCAAGCTGGTGAACTAATGAAACAATATGAAGAAGATTATTCCGGAAACGACGCATTCGCGATGAAAATGGTAGTCTAGGGAAATGTGCTTCGTGCGGGCATGGAAGACATGATTTGTTGTCATGTACTTGGTGCTGAGATTATCACAGTAGTTGTGAACAAAAAAGCTAGGCAAAGCATGGAGTTCATGAATAAGACTGAGAAGCCAAAGACTATATGCACAAGTGTACGCGAGAGCACAGTACTCAACCTCAAAGTTGGAGCAAGAAATGGTCTTTTGTTTTGTGGCACACCAAGAGATGAGATTAAAGCCATGAAAAATGAAGAAACGAGTGACTGATCGTCGAGTGTCCTTGCAACCAGCTCAGTTAGCATCAGAGTATGCTAGGATTTTCAAGGGAAAATGAGAGCGTTGAATGTGAATGACATGACGAAGGGTGCCCTTCAAGTAACAGAAGATGTGTTTGATAGCGATGAAATGTGCATCCGTAAGAGAACTCATAAACTCATCAACTTGTTGGATGGAAAAGGAAATGTCTAGTCATGTTAATGTCAGATAGAGCAGTGCACGCACAAGTTGGCAATAAACAGAGGCATTATGACACGACCTACCCCCAATCCCCTGGGATTAAGGGCTAAGCCATGCTCCCGTCTAACTTACGTGCGACATGAAGGCTAAACCGACGTCCCATCTCCACGTAACATGTAAGCCGGACAAGGGATTCCCAAGCAAATCGTCCAAAAATTTCTGGACTTCCTAGAGTGCGGAGAACCTACTGTGGATCACGTGTGTGATGTCTCCGTCTCTCTGACAACAGTCTGCACTACATCAAACCTGGAGGGTATCGAAAAACACAAAAGACTGTGAGTGGACAAAAATAAAGGATAAGTTTAGAAAATAGTTTATCAGAGAGACATTTACACCCTCCGTTTAAAAACCAATGCATGCTTATAAAACTAATGTCATAAAATCATTTCATATTCAAAATCAAATCATCAAAAGCATCATCAAACCATAGCAGAAAGCCATATCTCGTAAAACGTGCAATTTCATAAATATATCGAAATACGTGCAAAATCGTAAATCATCAAGATCATATCATAAACACAGAAATCATGTATAGAAAACATATAAAAACATTTATGCATGCATCATAAGATAGAATGCAAAGTCCACTCACAAACCATTAGAGCCGCCGCCTCGATAGGCTTGCAATTACGCTTTCCCGGCTAATCCATTTTCACCGGCTTTCCTGAACCTGTCCAAATCCCATAATAAGGTCACTAACTACTTCATAATGCTTCTATTAAAGCCCCGTAATTTTCCCGAATTTTTAACTATTTTTAAACAAGCCCTAAAACCTTCGGACATCCCGAAACATATCGAAACGATGTCCGATTGACTCGAAACCAGTGCCAAAATGTTCATTACATCGAATACATTAAAAGTCGTGTTGACAACTTCCCTATGAACAGTACCACGCGCCTTCAAGCACCTCCTAGAGGGGCTGCGGGTGGGAGCCACGCGCCGGCTTCTGTGCATCTTCTTCCTCGCGTAAACCGGGTCCGGTTCGGTCCAATGTTCCGCTGGTTCAATTGAACCAGCGTCCACGGTTCCCTCCATTTTCAACCCTTTTTCAAACCCTTTTAAGCCTAGTAGCTTCGTCCCACTCTAAATAATCGATCTAACTACCCAAATTGGGCAATTAGGACCTAAAGCTCACCTTTCCAATTCAAAGTAAAACTCTGTTTCTGCAACCGTGTTCTGCAGCCTTACCTGACCTCCTCGAGCCTTGATTTTGATCCCAACCAACGTCTGTAACCTTGAGAAACAAGTTCTAATTATCAGAATCGATCAACAAGCCCTATAACGAAAAACACCAATTTCGAATTCAAATAAAACTTCACGGGAACCTCACCGCACCACCGCCGTCGTGCACCATCGTGGTTACCACCATCTTGTCTCACCTTCTTTTCCATCTTTTGTTCACAACACAAGGACAAACAATGAGGCTTGCAGGTGATTTGAAACTTCAAAGCCTTTCCCTAGTCTCTGTTTTTCACAGTTCCCGGCCACCACTCACTGCAGCTGTCATGATCAGGCCACCACATCTTTCCATATCTCACCTCCTTTCACCTGTCACATACACTCATCATTGGTTGAGGGGAATTGGTTCACGCAAAGCTCAGAGTTTCCTACTGTCTTTGTTTTTCCATTTTTAGCCCAAAACCGTGCACAAACCTATTTCCTCTTTAAAAACATGTGTGAGGTGGCAGAGAGGGTTCCACAAACCTCCAGATTGGGCCAGGTGTCCAATTTCCTGTGGGAAACAGTTCCAAGAATAGCCAAGTGTCCTCTGGTCACTGGGCACCAATCCCAATGCCAGCCAATTGACCAAAATGCCCTTGAGGCGAAATTACCAAAATACCCCTCGCATGTTTAGACCATTAACTCTGTCGTTCGAACTTCAATTGACGCATGCTGCCTATCGTTGTATTCAGGGGATCGAGACCTACCTAGCGGTCCTCGAACTTCGTGAAAAAGCCATGTCATATGAAAAGTCAACAGATTGCCCCTTTTTAACCAAATTCCCAAAATACCCCCGAACTTCCGAACATCATAACTTTCTCCTCAAATGTCAGAATCGGACGTGCCATCTGTCTATGAACTCGTGACATCGCGAACTACGTCACAGTCATCGGTAAAAGTCCATTTGACTGCCCGAACGAAAAGTCAACATTTTTGCCCATTCCAAGGGTAAAATCGGCATTTCACACCGTCCGTCCTAAATCACCCAACTAATCACCGATTAACATCACTAATCTGTCATTAACCACTAATCTAATCCCAATTTCTGGGACGGGTCGTTACACATCAGGAAAGGATTGTGTAATGGTGGCAGAGAGAGCCTGTTTTGGAGCCCCAAGGGTGAGTGCAGGTTTGCAGTCAAAGAGGCCACTGCGATGAAGGAAGTTGAGTGTGTAATTATTCTGAGTAAGATGAAGGCCTATGCCAATGGAATTTTCTTTAACGCCCAAAAAGTAATGGAGAGGACCCATGTCCTTGATGGAGAAGGCATGAGCTAAGGTAGCCATGAAGGAAGATATGGGAGCTTGCAAATTTCCTATCAATACAATATAATCGACATATAGCATAAGGTACATGATACAAAAGGTGTGATGGAAAACAAACATTGAGGGGTCATCCCGACTCTAGATGAAGCCATATTGAAGGAGGAAGGAGCTTAAACGTTTAAACTAGGCCTAGTAGAGAGCTTTGAGTAAGCGATAGACATGATGAAGGCGTTGAGGATCAACAAAGCCTAGGGGCTAGAACATGTAGACTTCTTCAACAAGAGTACTATGGAGAAAAGCATTGGTGATGTCCATTTGACAAAGAGGCAAGGCAAGTAATACAACAAGGGCAAGGACGACTCAGATGGTGGTCAGCTTCACAACTAGACTGAAGGTTTCTTGGTAGTTGAGGCTGGCCTGCTGGTGAGAGCCCTTGGAAACTAGACATGCCTTGTGGGGCTCGATGGTGCCATTAGCATATTTGAGGTGGAAGACACATCTTTCAGCCTACAATGTTACCATGTGGTGGTAAAGAAACAAGTGACCATTTCTTGTTGATTGGGCATGGTAGCAAATTCAGTATGCATGGGTTGAGTCCAATGAGGGGAACGAGAAGCTTGTTTGAAGGTAGTAGGTTTGGTTTTTTTTTACAGTGGCGAGAAAGACTTAGGGAAAGGGATACTACAAAGCCAAAATGGGGTGCTTGGATTTGGATATATCGGCTTTGTTGCGAGTGATCATAGGGTGAATGTTGGGAGGTTGAGAGGCTAGATGAAGAGAATGTTGTGGTGTTTCAGAGGGTGTGGGACTCTGTGTTTGGGATGAGTTGGACTATATGGGAGAAGGTGTTGGAGTTAGAGACGTACTGGGAGAGTTTTGGGAGATTTTGAGCATGTGGGCTATAGTGGTGGGCTAGTGTGGCCCAAGTGGTGGATAAATGGGATAAAAGAAAAATTTGTAGCGGGTTGGGGGGAGTTTTGAGTGGAGGGAAATTCATTCTCATTAAAGAGAACGTGGTAACTAATATAGACACGACCAGTTGGTGCATGCATGCATCGATGGCTAGCATGATGAGTGTTATATCTGAGAAAAAAAACAAGGGATCGGGGTTCAAGTTGTGTTTAGTGTAATTGCCAAGATAGGAAAAATAGAATGAGCCAAATATATGAAGGAGGTGATAAGGAAGGAATTTTCCATCGAGTTTGAAATAGGGAGAAGCTTCATTGAAGACGCGAGTGGGGAGGATGTTAATGAGGAAAATAGATGTGGTAACTGCTTCTGCCTAGTAGGGATAGGGCAGGCTAGTACTAAGGAGAAAGGTTCGACCCATTTTGGAGATGTATATGTGTTTCCATTTAGCTATCTAATTTTGTTGTGGGGTATATGGACATAAGAAGCGGTGAAGAATTCCATGCTGGGAACAAATGGATTGAAAGGAATGATTGGTGAATTCCTTGTCACCGTCATTGTTAAATCGTAGGATGGTGGTGGAGAACTGGGTTTGGACATTGGTTAAAAAGTTGGAGAAGTGGTAAAATAATTCTGATTTGAGGCATAAGGGAAATATCTAAGTATAGCTGGTAAAATCATCAGTAAATAAAAAATAATATCTAAAACCAGAAATTAAAGGAATAGAGGACATGTAGAAATCTTATTGAACTAAATCAAATGGTTTCATTGATGTGTGTATAACAGGGGAGAACGACAGTCTAGTTGATTTCCCTAATGCACAATGATTACAAAAGCTTGAAGAATTTAAACATGAAGTAGAATTGAGTTTAGTCTGAGAAGCCAGCACGCAAAGGACTTGGTTGGAGAGGTGGCCCAAGCATCTATGCCACAGTGAAGAAGGTGTGGTGGTGAGCAAGGCGTGAGGTGAGGGCGTGGTAGGCGATGAGGAGTGATAGAGTACAATCCATCTTTATAAAGGGCCTAAAAAAGAACAGCTTTCGTGAATAAATTCTGGATGATAAAGTGAGTGGGGAAGAAGGTTATACTAGCATGATTATGATGGATGAATTGTACAATAGATAAAAGGTTCTTGCAAGTGATGGGAAGAGTGGTGCCATTGCCAACCATGATATGTTCAGTAGAAGAATTGGTGGTAGGACGCTGAGGAGTAAGGGCCAGGGGCATATGGTGAGTGGCAGCACTGTCAGGGTACCAATTCGGGTAAGAAGTAGCGGCAAGATGATGTCTATTAAGGGCTTAATATAGGTCATGATGATTGGACTGAGATAGTTAGTGACATTGGGATGCAATATGGTCATGGCGGTTACATGACCAGCATTGAGGCCTATTAGGCCCTGAACTGATGTTTGGGTTAGAGTAGAGGATCCCTGCAGAGGATTAGGAGTTGGAGAAGCGGCTAGAGCTCCTACGAGAGAAAGAATGAGGAGTACAATTTGGGCGAGGGCCGCGCTGAAAGGTTTATCGACCACGAGCAGCATAGTAGGTAATAGCACGGAAGTCCACACAATAGTTATGCAAGACTAGTACTTTATGTGTAATACTTTGCAAGTGCACAAGACATGTAAAGAGTATAGTGGCACAACAAAGGTCGACCCCACAGGGACTTGTTCAAAGACGTCCAACAAGTTCAATCAAAATTACTTAAGTAAAAAAGTAAGGCAATTTGGGGGGAGGGGGGGTGGTTTTTTCTCAGATTGCTTGGATTTCAAGTAATGAAATGGCTAAGTTACTAGATTTCTTTTAAAGATATAATTAGAGCGAACTATCTACCCTACCACTTGTTACTTCCTTAGACTTCATTAACAATCTTCATTTAGTGACTTGAATTAGGTGCCTGTGCCAAAGGCAGGGTATATGCTCAATAGACACATTCATCCTCTCTTAATTTGTATACTCAAGGCAGGGCATATACTCTCAAGTGTCTATCACAATGTTTTGGTGATGCTTTGCACACAAAGAGGATTTCACGACACCACACTAACCTAAGGGTATAAATACAGCCTTAAGCTTGAAGAGTTTAATCTACAACTAGGAGTCCACCCCCTAGTTGTGATGCTTATATTAACCAAGTTGATATGACGGCCATACCTAGTACATGTAATCTACAATTTCAATGTCAATAAGGTAGCTACTCTTACATACACCAATTGAGTTCAATAAGCATAGTAGATCAATCTTATTCAATTCACATGATGCAGATAATCAAACAAGAATCTAAGCACAATAACTCATGGTCAGGGCTTCAAGTAGCCACAATCCTTAAAGGGACTACTCACACATGATTGAAACAAACACAAGCATATGTAAATGATACATTGAATAATAAAGAGATAAGAGTTAAGATACTAGGTTACAAAGAAAGGGAATGGTGAACTTCACAACAATCAAGCCACCCTTCAAGTTCCTTGAACCAAAAACAGAAAAATAAACTAAATGTAATTGAGTCTACGGTTTGAGAGAGCTTTGGGACCAAAGGTGGTAAAAACGATCGTCTACTGAATGAAAGAATTTAGGGTCTAAATAGGGAACAAAGCCCTAGAGGTACACAGAATTCAGACTCTAATTCAATCGCTAAAACTTAGGGCTTCATTCCTTGAGGCACGCAGAATTCACTCAGATGCCTAAAATATCGTAGATGTCCTCGATCTGTATTATTAAATCCTTGTTCACGTAGGATTCCTCTATCACAGACCTATTTTGAGGCACAAAATTAGCATGGGCCAAGTGCTAGTGACATGTCACTAGCACACGCTACTGGCACAAGGACCTTATTCTGGTACTCGGCTGGGACCAAAACTACGAATTTGGAACATTGGTGTCACTTGATGGAACAAAATGGAACAAAGCCTCAAAATAGATCATTAGGGGCATGACATGGTCTTTGGTTGGCATAGGGTCTTATTCTTGAGTGGGCAATGGCTAGAACACAAACTGGTCCTTATGGGGACATGTAACTAGTGAAAAATCAGTAGCACATGTTGATCGGACCCGTCCCAAATTTCAAGAGGAAACGGACCAATCCTACTCCTGTCCGACAACCCCTTGTCGGACAATGGATTTTTCTCAACTCAAAATCTTAAATTAGACAAACTCAATTCCATCGTGTGGGGTTATCACCCACATCCAACCCACTCCTCGAAAGTGATGGAATTGAGTTTGTCTAATTTAAGATTTTGAGTCGAGAAAGAAATTGTATAATCCCTTATCTGACAAGGGGTTGTAGGACGGGAGCAGGACCGGTCCGGTTCCTCTTAAAATTTGGGACGGGTCCTATCAACTTGGTATTTGAGCGTAGGTTATGGTGTTTTTACTAAGATTTGATGTATTTAGTATAGTATTACATGAAATTTGGGATAGGTCCTATCACATGTGCTAGCACACAGACCTAGAACATAGGCTAAGGTTGGAACAAAGCTGGAACATGAGCAGGGACAGGCACATGGACATGGTACTGGCCCATGGACATGGTATTGGTACAGGACCTTGGCTGGGGACTTTCTCCACTTTTAGCTCAATTGAGGTCCTTCTTTTACACTTGTACTAAATTTGGCCCTTAATTAACATTCTGCATAAGTCTCACAAACGAGGTCATTTTCTCCTATGTTATAACATGATTCACAAAAAAAAAAATAAGTATAGGGATAAGGGATTTCATCAAAATGATGTTGAATAATTAACCTAACAAATACCCCCAAACCTAATTTTTTCTAGTCCTTTAGCAAAACAATAAAAGTAAGGAATTGAGCTAGTTAAGATAGACATTTGAATCCTTATGTTGACCTCGTAGGAGGTGTTGTGTCTCCTGAGGATTTAACAACATGATCCCCACAAACATTTTACTTAAACACTAACATCCTAGAGGTTATACACTTCAAGGCTATTAAGAACCAAAACAGTAAACAATCTTAACCAACCATAGGATGCATAAGATCGTGAATCCCAAGTGTTGAGTATAGGTGACATGCTTTAGAGATGAAGTTTAAAAACAAAAGTGGTCAAGCATCCTAGAATCATTTCTCCTTGACTCTAATCCTTACAAGATGTCACTCAATGCACAAGAGTCCTAGGGTTTCACTCATACAAGCATATGTGAAGAATTTTTGTATAGGACTCAAAGTAGTCACTTGTGAGTTCAAATGAATAAAGGCACTTTCAGAATTAAAGATCTCAAGAAGGAATTGATGCTTATGAACAAAGATACTTACCTCAATCTTCAACCAACACGTTCACAAGCTCACTTAGGTCTTCATTGATGGTTGCAATGGGGCTAGGCTAAAGGGGGTCTTAAAGGAAAGGATAGAGTTTAATGAGCCCAAGGTGTGTCAAGGAATGAGAGGTCATGACTTGATCTAGTATCAGGATCCCGACTTTTAACTTGTGACCCACGACAACATGATCATGAGGACTAGGGCTTTCTTGGTTCAAATCCTTTCTTTCTTTTTCTTTATTTTGTGTTTTTCTTCTTTTATTTTCTTTTTCTTTGACTTTTCTTTTCTTTTCTTTTCTTTTCTTTGACTTCAATCAAGGCCATTAACATTGCCTCAACCTAGCACATATTCTTGACACTATCTCTCATCAAAACTCTCATTTGAGGCTACCTCACACAAGCTTAGGTTAGGATATGGCCATAGTATTGAGCTAAGAACTTGGAAGGATAGATTGTAGGTGATGAAAGAAGAGACAAGTGTTTGGTCGCAAATGGGCTAAGGGAGCTTGCAAGGGGGAAGGAGAAGGCTTTAGAAGCTAAACACACAGCCTAGATCACGTCAAGTGAACATACAAGAATTCAATCAAGAGCATCTTAAGAGATTAAGTTCATAAACACCAATGCAAAGAGAAGATGAGATCCAACAATAAAGAGCAAAAGCAATCAAGGTAAATGAGTAGAAACAATGAAATCACTCACAAAGAAAGCATAAGGGCACAAGATCTCACATATGCAGTCTTCACTAATGTTCTAAGAGTGCTCAATCTCAAGTGCTTAGCCATTTAAGCATGGAAATTTGTAGTGCAATTTGGGAACTCAATGATCTAATATACAAATAGGCAAGCATAGAAAATTCACAATTTTACAAGTTCCTATTAAGAAAGTCGTGCATAATACTAGCAACAAAAACAAAAAGTTTGACATAAAATAAAATATAGTTCCCCGGATTGGTACCCCCAAACTAGAATGTTTCCAACATGTAAGTGAAGTCCACACCCCCAAACCTGAATGATACATAGTCCTCGATGTGTGACACAAAAAAAAAAATCATGAATGCATAGGTTAGAATGATAATGACATAAGAAACATAAGTAAGGTGAAGTAGACAAACTAGGGCTAGGGTGCCTCCTAGTAACGCTTGATTTAATGTCTAGGCAAGATAGTGCTGGTACCCTATGGGGGGGTTCCTTACTATCCAAGTAAGAGTCTTTTGGTGGCTTCTGGAAGGACTATATAGAAGTGCTTCAATCGGTGGCCATTGACCTTGAATGGATCTTGACATTTAAGGTGCTGAATGTCCACTGTCCCGTGAAGGTAGACATGAGTGACCATATAAGGGCATGTCCACTTAACCCTAAGCTTTCCAGGGAAGAGCTTGAGTCAAGAGTCAAAGAGTAGTACCTGATGTCCCCCATGGAAGATCTTGGGTTGAATGTGCTTGTCATGGTAGGCCTTGGTCTTTTCTTTATACAAACGTGCACTCTTATAGGCCTCATTCTGAAGTTCCTCCAACTCACTCATTTGAAGCATCCAATGAAGTCCTGATTCATCTATATCCATGGACATCTGCTTGACATCCTAAAAAGCCTTGTGTTCCAACTCCATAAGCAGATGACATCCCTTGCCAAAGACAAGCCTGAAAGGGCATATGCCAATAGGGGTCTTGTATGTTGTCATATAAGACCAAAGGGCATCATTTAAACGACAAGTCAAATCCTTCCTATTTGTATTCACAGTCTCTTGGAGGATGTTTTTGACCTTATGATTGGAGATCCCAGCTTGTCCGCTTGTTTTTGGATGGTAAGGAGTTGAGACAAGGTGTGTCACTCCATAATTCTTAAGCAAGGACTCAAAGGGTCTATTGCAAAAGTGAGTTCCTTCGTCATTGATTATGGCTCTAGGGGATCCAAACTTTGTGAAGATGTTAGTTTGCAAGAAGCTCAAGAAAATCTTAGCATCATTAGTTTTGGTGGCCACGGCCTCCACCTACTTGGATACATAGTTAACAGCTACTAGGATGTAAAAGTGACCAAATGATTTTGGGAAGGGTCCCATGAAATCAATACCCCACACATCAAAGATCTCAACAACTAGAATAGGGTTGAGGGGCATTTGGTTCCTAGGTCCCAAGTTTCCATGGTGTTAGCACCTCTCACAAGTGAGTACAAACTCATAAGAGTCTTTAAAGAGAGTTGGCCATAAAAATTCACATTGTAAGACCTTCAAGGATGTCTTCTTGGCCCCAAAGTGTCCATCATGAGCTTGGTTGTGACAAGCCTCAAGAATAGGATGTACCTCATGTTCAGGGATGCACCTACTGATGATTTGATTAGAACAATGTTTCCACGGGTAGGGATCATTCCATACATAGTACTTTACTTGATTTGCAAGCTTGTCCTTTTAATGCCTACTCAAGTGGGAGGGGAACTGCCTAACCACCAGATAGCTGATTAAATCAGCATACCAAGGATCATAGTCTTGGACCAAGAAGAGTTGCTCATCAGGGAAACTCTCAAATAGGGGAAGTTGGTCTTCTTCGTCATTGGATCCATCAATGAGACGACTCATATGATCAGGCGCCACATTCTCACTGCCATTCTTATCTCTTATCTCTAGGTCAAACTCTTGTAAGAGTAGCTTCCACCTTAGTACCTGGGTTTGGCATCTTTCTTACTGGCAAGTATTTCAAGGAAAAATTATCTGTGTAGAACATAACCTTAGTTTGAATCAAGTAGGACCTAAACTTCTCTAAGGCAAAGATCACATCAAGAAGCTCCTTTTCTGTGGTAGAGTAATTCATTTGTGCATCATTCAAGGTGCGGCTTGCATAGTAGATCTCATGGGGAAGCTTGTCTAATCTCTGTCCCAACATAGCCCCAACTGTAAAGTCAGATACATCACACATGAGCTCAGACGGGAGATCCCATCTAGGGGTACGATGATTAGAGAGGCCATGAGCTTGCCCTTGAGGGTGTCAAATGCCTCACGACATTCCTTGGTTAAGTTTAAGCTTACCTCTTTGGCAAGTAGATCACACATAGGCCGTGCAATCTTGAAGAAGTCCTTGATGAATCTCCTATAGAAACCAACATGCCCTAGGAATGAACAAACCTCTTTAACCGTGGTAGGGTAAGGAAGCCTTTCCACTATGTCTAACTTAGCTTTGCCCACTTCAATTCATTCTCTTAATATGACATGGACTAGGACAATCCCTTGTTGGACCATGAAGTGGCACTTCTCCCAATTCAAAACGAAGTTGCTATCTTGGCATCTATTGAGCACACGGGCCAAGTTGGCTAGGCACAACTCAAATGAGTTGCCAAAGACAGAGAAGTCATCCATGAAGACTTCAATGATGTCCTCCACCATATCTGAGAAGATACTCATCATACATCTTTGGAAGGTGGCAGGTGCATTGCAAAGACCAAAGGGCATCCTCCTATAGGTAGAGGTTCCATAGGGGCAAGTGAATGTTGTCTTCTCTTTGTCCTTAGGTGCAATGGTGATCTAATTATATTCTGAGTATCCATCCAAAAATTAGTAGTGAGAGTGGCCTGCCAAATGTTCTAACGTCTGGTCAATGAAGGGAAGGGGGATGTGGTCCTTCCTATTGGTGGTGTTGAGTCTCCTATAGTCAATGCACACTCTCCACCCAGTTTTTCCCTTGAATGACCAACTCATCATGCTCATTCTTCACCACAGTGATGCCACTCTTCTTAGGCACCACTTACACTGGGACTCACCCACTTAGAGTTACTAATAGGGTAGATGGTCCCAACATCCAAAAGTTTGAGGATCTCCTTCTTCACTACCTTCTTCATTAAAGGGTGCAACCTTTTTTGACTCTCCCTTGATGGTTTGGCATCAAGTTCCAAGAGGATCCTATGCATGCACTTGGCCGGGCTGATTCCCTTAATGTCAGCTATGGATCATCCAATGGCCGTATGGTGAGAATTAAGGACTTGGACAAATTTCTCCTCCTTCTTGTCACTCAAGTGGGAAGAGATGATCACAGGTAGTGTATGGTTGGCTCAAAGGCATACTTAAGGTTCTCAGAGAGAGGTTTAAGCTCTAAAATGGAAGGCTCGACCGTGGAAGGTTGGATCTTAGTGGTAGGATGGGCCAAGGGCTCAAAGGGGGCTCGGAACTGAGGCATAGAAACTAAAGTGTTGAGATAGTTGAGCTCCTCTAAAACCCCTTGTCCTAAAGGGCCTCCAAGTGTAAGAGTTGTGGTTAGTGCACTCTCCATCTCATCCTTAATGCATGACTCAACTAGAATCTCTTGAAGCAACATGTACAATGTGTTGAGAGGGAAGTCAACAATGGCTCATATGGATATTAGACAACATCATGGATTGAATAGGTAGGCACTTGGTCCATCACCCTAATGGAAACTTTTCCATGCTTGACATCAATCTAGCATTTAGCTCTAATAAGCAAAGACCGATAAAAAATGAGAGGAGGTTCCCCATTCTTGTCCACATGATCCATCCTCAAAATGTAGAAGTTAGCAGGGACACATGTGTCTCCTATTTGTACTAGGACATCCTCTAGTACCCCAACAAGATTTGTAACGCCCCGGAAATTTAGAAAATGTAATTTTGTAACATAATGAACAAATGACGTTTTTACCCTTGTGAATAGTATGGTCAAACTTGTGACGTCATTGGTCTGTAAAACTTAACTATCCCTTGTTTGACAATGTTTTCGGGATTTTTTATGTGTTGTATGTATATAAGTTTGGTTACTTTCGGTAATTTTTTAGTTATTGTCAGACGGGAGTAGGAGTCATCACGACTATCGAGGGATAATCGGGATGGGTCTTGTCAAGATTAGTGACAGAAACATTGGCGAATCCAACACACAAGTGTGGGCTTCAACTCTCCTCAGTCCAAGGACTTATAGATGTGGAAGGGCATGATGTTTATGGAGGCGCTTGTGTCACACAAGTAATGTTCAAACCTCTTGGTATGAATGACACAAGGCAAGGAAGGAGGGCTAGGATTTTTTAGCGTTGACGGCCTTTTGAGTAAGGCAACATCACATGCCTTAGGGAGGTCTACTACATGAGTAAAACCAAAGCCACGCCTCCCTGCCACTATTTCCTTGATGCGTTTGGCAAAGATAGACATGTGCTAGAGGATTTGAGAGAAGGGTAAAGGGATTTGTAGCTTCTTCAGCATTGTGATGATCTCTTCTTCAAACTCTTCCTTGTGTTTGTCCTTGGTCTGAAACCGACGAGGGAAAGGAAGGGGTACCTTGGCAGGTAAGTCAAAGAAGATTTGCTTAGGTTGCTTGTTGTAAGTATCCATGGACTTAGGGGTCGCACGGGACAGGGACTTATGGGAACACATTGCTTGGAAATTGTGGTGGACTAAGGACAGTTTGAGCCTATCCATAAGAAGGGGCTTGAACTGGTACCTGTGGAACAAATCTGGCAAAACTAGGGTTAGGTACTTGATGGCTAACTTGGGGCCTCAAGAGGGCTAGAATGTCATGAGTGCTTGGCCCTTGTTCATAGGGAAAGTCCATAAAACTTGGCACAGATGGAGGTTCAAAGTGATCAACAAGTCCTTGTACTAGAATTTCATCATGAGGGACATATGGGGTCCTAAAAGTTGTGTCCCACTCCTCAATGTAATGACATTGGTCGTAGGGCCAAGTGGTCCATGAGTTTCCTTACGATTGATAAGGGTTGGCTAGGGAACTTTCCTTGCTCACGGTGATTGAGCTAATTGGCAATCTATCCCACCCGCCTTTCGAATTTGGCTATGGCATTTTCATACTTAGCATGGTTCCCTCTTAGCTCTTGGGTTAAGCTATTGACATTTTGGGTCATTTGGGCACTTTGGTGGGCTAAGATAGCTATGGCATCCTTCCATGATTCTCCTGAGGTTCCTTGACTCGAGGAGGGGCCTTGAGTTTGAAGTGGAGGGGCTTGTAAGGAAGGAAATTTGTAACGACCCGTCCCGGAAGTCCGGATTAGCGAAGTGATTAGTAACGGATTAGCTAAGTTAATCGGTAGTTAGTGGGTTACTTTTGGACCTTTGGCGTAGAATGACGATTTTGCCCTTAGAATGGGAAAAATGTTGACTTTTAGTTCGGGCGGTCAATTGGACATTGACCGATGACCGTGACGTAGTTCGGGACGTCACGAGTTCATAGACAGGTGGCACGCCCGATTCCGACATCAGAGGAGGAAGTTATGATGTCCAGAAGGTTGAGGGCACTTTCGTAATTTAGTTCAAAGAGGGGAAAAAGTTGACTTTTTGTACGACAAAGTGTTTACACGTAAACCTAGGACCGACAGGTAGATCTCGTCGTCCTGAGTACAACGACAGGCGGCATGCCTTCATCAGACGTAGGACGCGTCAGATATGGGTCTAGAACGGCTAGGGGTAAAATCGTAATTTGGGCATTTAGGGGTATTTTGGTCTTTTTGTGCCTTGGGATGTGTGCAAATCAGATTGGGACAAGTGTACAGGATTTAATTGGATATTTTGGGTTTGGACCACAAGATTGTGACACATGGCCTGTGTCTAGTGGTTTCTAGTCACTTGCACGATGCAAATTAAAATGGTTTGAGTCGTGCTTGATGGAAAACAGAGATGGTGCCAGGGAGGAAAATCGATCGATGGCCGGGTGTGTGTGAGGCCTTGTGCCTGGTGAGTGTGAGCAGAGACTAATTGAGAGAATGGTGAGTGGTTCTGGGTGAAAGTTAGGAGAGGAAACGGTTGTGAGTGGTGAGGAAATCGTAGAAGAACAGAGGACCACCGTGCACGGCTGTGCACCTCTACCGATCAACCATCGAAATTGAACTCGTGGTGGTGTATAGAGACCTAAGAGGAGCCGAGTAGACCCAGCGGAGCACGGCGGAGCTCACAGTGGAAGGCAGGAAGCAGGTAATTTCTCGGGTTCCCTCTGTGTACTCTGTTTTTCCGTTTGGTTTCAAACATAAAGTCGTAGGTTTTAAGGCTGAGTCGAACTATCCTATGGGTTCTAATAGATGTAGGAGGTCCTTAGGAACCTTTAGAACCTGAAGCTGTGACGGGGGGAAGACCTGGTGGCCAGGAGCAGAAACAGGGGTTTTGGATGGTTTCTGGTTCGAGCTTGGGAGGTTCGTATTAGGGCTTAATGTTGTGTTTTTAATTAGGGGAATAAGTTGCTAGGAAAAGGACGAAGCTTTTGGTGGAAGAAGGAACGAAAATGGACGGAAGACGGCGAGGAACCGGTCACGCCAATTCAGACCGGGTGACTGTCGAGGAAGATGATGAACAGTACCCCTGTTGCAGGCGCGTGAAGCCCACGCGCAACCCCTTTGGGCAGCACGTGAAGCCCACGCGCAACCCCTTTGGGAGGCACGTGAGGGCGCGTGGGGCAGAATCCGGGGAAGTGTCCAACATAGTTTTTGGTCTAATCATTGTAATGAATCTGTTGGGACAAGTTTCGGGACGATCGGACATCGTCTCGGGTTAGTCTTAAGAGTTCGAAGGTTTAGGGTTCTGTTTAAGTACGTTTAACGTCCTGAAAAATTTGTGGAAAATTAAGAGAAGCTTAGTTGACGTGTTAGTGACTCGTTTTGGTGACTTGTGACATGTCGGGAAATCCCCGAGGCGACCGAGGAACATACGGGACGCGAGTGACGTGCCCGGGAACTGTGAGTGGACTCCTTCTTTCTAATCGAGCATGCATAACTGCTTTTATTTACTTGCTTTATGGTTTTACTTATGATTTCATGATTATTGAGTATTTTATATATGTTTTACAAAATTGCACGCTTTTCGAGGAATTTACGTATTTGGCACGTTTTACGAGACATACTTTGTTTCTGATTTTAATGCCATGATTTCGGGATTTAAATCGATAACTGGTTTTCAATGATTATGAATGGATTTTGAGATGATTCGTAAATCAAGGTTTTCGATTTTAGAATCGGATTTCGGTAATCGAGATTTGGTTTTAAAGTTGAAAAGGAGATTTCCGGATTTGTGTTCGGAATGACGGTTCTGAATGCCGGAATGGTTTCGGAATAGTGATTTCGAATTCGGGTTTGGCTATGGATTTAGAAATGGTTTTCAAACGGTTTTGGATTGGATTTGCTAGATCTGGTTATTGGGTTTAAAGACCCGGATTATGATTGACGGAGGACGAGCCCGGATTGGGTTTAAAGACCCGGATTGAGTTTAAAGATTCGGGAGTTTAAAGACTCGGATATTACGATATTTCCCCCGTAGGCCTGTTGAGTTTAAAGACTCGGGAGTTTAAAGACTCAGATTATATTGAGGCCTGGATTGAGTTTAAAGACTCAGGAGTTTAAAGACTCGGATAGGTCCAGCAGGTTTGATCGGATGATGACTTTGGTATTTTATGTTTTATGATACTGTTTCCATGATGTTTATTATGTGATTTATAAAGGTTTTTCAGATATGGGGTTATGCATGCATGTTTTCAAAACGGAGGGCCAAATCATGGTTTGATATTAAATTGTTTTTGAAACTTTTATTCTTTTTAGTCCACTCACACTTTTCTAGTGTTAAATGCCCTCCAGGTCGTGGTGATAGCGCTGGGGTTGACGTTGAGGCAGAGTCAGAGGCAGAGGCATAGAGTTATCCCAGGGTGTTTCCGGTGTTTGTCCGTTACGAGCTTTTCCGTTGTGCGTGTAGTATACTTTTAGTCGGATTTATGTCTTGCTTTGTTTTGTACTATGCTCTGTATGACTGTTGACTTGTTGGATTTTAACTTCTCCCTTGTCTGGAAATGTATTTGTGGGTTTTCGTGAGGTTGTTTCGGTCTTTTGTGTTGGGTTGTCAGACGGGGGCAAGGTTCACCTCGGTTATCGGGGTGGTAACTGGGGTGGGTCCTGTCAACCTTGTTGTTGGAAGCCTGGTGGTGGCAAAGGGTTGGCAGTGTCTTGATTACTCCACCTAAAGTTTGGGTGATTCTTCCACCCTGGATTGTAAGTGTTGAAGTAAGGGTCATTACGAGGTCTTAGGAGATTTTTGTACCTATCTATGTAGTTGATGTCTTCGGCCATGACACACTCCTGTGAGGTGTGTCCTTGCATGGAACACACATCACAAACACTCACCTCTTTAGTCTTCTCATTACAAAGCTGCTTAACCATGGCAGCAAGTTGGGCAATGGTGTTGTCCTTGTCATCACGTTTTGCTTCCACTGTAGGCTTAGATGAGGGTCCCATATAGTTGAATCTTTTTTCCCTTTGAGCAATGTTCTCAAAGGACATCCTGGCTTGCTCTTTTGTGCCCTCCAAGATTCTCTGAGATTAGGAATCAACCATGTTCATATCCCCCGTATTGAGTCCCCCATAGAGGTAATTCATAAGGTGCTCATCAACAATGCTGTGGTGAGCGCAGGCTCTCAACATCTCTTAAATCTCTCCCAATACTCATAGAAAGCTTCATCAAAAAGCTGTCTAGGGTTCATGATCTTTGATAAGCCTTGAATTAAGCATCATTTTATATCCTTTATGCTTATCTGTTAATGTTTAAATACCAAACAATTGTAGAAAATAATCTATTTTGTGAGACATGTGCAGAATTGGATTAAGAACGGAATTACAAGAATTTAGGAGAAAGAATCACATCAATCAGAGTTATATTGAATAAGTTATGATCGAATGAAGGAAGCCACCGAAAAAGGTAACGAAATTCGGTAGCAAGCTACTGAATCGAGAATGGCAACCCAGAAGATGATTCGGCTGGTGCCTACCAATTCCTAACAGCGACTTTCGGCGCACGCGTACCGAAGAGGGCATCACAAGCTCAGTGCGCATCCACCAAACTCGCTATCCTGTTTTCAGAGCGCGCCTCCTGACATTTTTTAAGCCGTTTCGGCCAGCGTCCACCGAAGCACTTCAGACCCTTCATGTCGCGTTGACCAGCCAGTTGATTGCCGAATTCCAGCCCAATTTCTGTTGGCTTCCACCGAAACTATTCCTTGTTCAATTGCAGCAGCATTTTCCTTCTTTCTAGTGGAATAATTGTTCAATTCAAGCTTGGATTTGTTTCCTTTTTATTTAGGAAACCTTTTCAATTAGGATTTTATTACATTTATCCTTTAGGACTTTAATTTAATTAGTTTAACCATTTTCCATCTAGGATTTAAATTGTGAACTCCTATTTATTTGGGGATTAAAATTCTCCTATAAATAGAGAGGTTTAGGTTATTTGTATGGGTCGCCCATTTTTGTACCAAAGTTTTGCTTAACCAAATTTCCCTCTTCAATAATTCGAGATTTTTTTAGCAATAGCCAATGACACCATACTCCACCACAAACACCTTCATCGGCGATAATCTAGGGCAATTCCGGTTGTCTCACCAAGGAGTGTCGAGCCACTTTGCATCCCTAGCGAAATTTCTGAGATAAAAAGTGTAACACAATCCCCTTACCCTATAATTGTCTTTTTCTATTGAATATCGTTTTGTTGGATTGATTTTTAATATAATTCTGGTTCTATATCTTATATGAATTTCAATAATCTTCCATGTGTTTCAATATCTTTGTTTTTGTTATGCTTGTATGTTGTGCTTAATGCTTGATTAGATATAGGGGATCCCGAGTCTAGATCATTGAAAGTGTCTAGGCCAATTCCCGACAAGTACTTGAGATAATATGCTTGTATTTCGTAGAATTAAGGTTATGGAATTTCGTAGATTTTGGAATTGGCATAATTTATGAATGAGTTAGGTTAAAGATGAGTTGACCACGTGTAAATAATAGATTAAGTTAGTTTAGATTTAGTTTTATTACTTAGAAATTTAAAATCAATCTTTATCCCCAATTAACCAATCAAATGACAATCATGTTTAAGTACCCTCAATCCCCGTCCAGAATGATCCCTATTTACCAATGCTACATCATCACAAAAAAAAAAGTATTTAAATTGCATGCGTTTTCAATAAATGTTAATTTAATGCTTAATTTTAAATTGTCTGCGTTTTCAATAAGTGTTAATTTAAAACTTAGTTTTTGCGTTTTCAATAAGTGTTAATTTAGTGTGTTTTCATATACTTTTTTTTTTGGAAAATAACAATTGGTTTTTTTTTCTTTTTTTTTTCTTCTTTTTTTCAAGAGCCTTAGGATGCCCTTGATTTGTCAATGATGAATTTGAACAAACAAGAATATTATGGCATTTGCATATCAATTTGTTGGAACTTGTGCTAATTGAGGTATTTTGAGTGTTATGACTTGTAGTAGATATAGTTTGTAAAACTTGATACAAAATTCGCATGTTAGAATTATGTTTTGAATCGCATAAACCCTTGTGAGCTTTTGAGCTATATATTCTTTCTTTCTTGAGTGTAAATCGTTTATAGCTTATACATGCCTCATATGATTACTTGCAATAGCTTTAATGAACTAGAGATTGTTAGAACTTATTCATGTTAATTTGCAAAGTTTATAGTCAATACATACTTTCATTGTGGATATGATTAAATACATCTAGGTTTTTCACCACTTTTCCAAATAGCCATGTGTCTCTTTTGTGCACACGAGTTGCGACACCCCTATTTAGCCCCTTTGAGCCTACGTTTCGCCTTTCTTTCTTTACCATGCATATCTAAATTCTTAGCCTAGTATAGGTATCCTTATCATTGTTCTAAAGACTTTGTTGAAGATTTCGAAGCTAGCATACATGAAGATGGCATGAAGATGTTCTATTCAAGGTGATGATGTGTGTATGGGAATAGGCTTGTCCAAATTACTTGATGTATTGTATGATTACTGAAAGAAAAAAGAATGAAAAAAAAATTAAATGAATAAGAGAGCAAGAAAGAGTTTGAAAATACAAGAAAAAATATGTTTAGCTTTCCAGCAATATGTTTTGTATGTAAGAATTTGGATTGATTACAAAATGATATTTGGCTCCCACACGATCTTCGTGACTTTTTGGAAGCAGATGTGCTTGTGATTAATACGTTTTGGTGCCACGACTAAGTCTTTGGAATGTTCTTTACCACCATATATCCAAAAATTTGAATGCCTTAGCCCTAGCCCCATTATAACCCATAAATAAAGACCTTTATGATCCATGAGATAAGTAGCATTTGATCTGTTTAGTAAGTTATGTGAGTAAGCATATGGTTTGGGTTCATTTGTGAAAGTAATTCATTCTATTAATGTGGTGTTGTTTAAGTGCTTTTATTGTTGATATATGTGAACTATTCTTACACATATCTTTGAGTGACACCCTATTTCATGAGAGAAACACTATGAGTGCATCCATTGTGAGGTGATCTTGACTTGTTTGAAGCATGCACAGATTTAATTTTACCATTGTTTTCTCCAAGTCTTACTTGTTCATGACATGATTATCTTTATATTTTCTCTTGAATTTGCTATGTATATTTGTTGGATATCATAATGCCATATACTTATCAAAATTTCTAAGACATATGGTTAAGAGCTATAGAGTTGTTTTCCTAAATTAAAAAAAATATATATGTTTTGAGTCTTTGTTTGTTTCTTTTCTTTTGTTTTCCTAAGGGCCTAGCAATGTTTAAGTGTGGGGGAGTCGATCCAAGTTTAGTTGTGCTAAAATCCAATTAGGGCTTAGTTTTTTTTTAATAATTAGTTGATTTAAAAATAAAAAAAACAAAAAAAATAATAATTTTGTTGTCAATTCTTAGTTTGTTTTGGTATTTGGTAAGGACTAGCAAAGTCTCAGTGTGGGGTATTTGATAAGTCTTGAATGAAGCATCATTTTATACCCTTTATGTTTATCTTTTAATGTTTAAATTACCAAAAAATAGGAGAAAATAAAATATTTTGTGAGAAATATGAAGAATTGGATTAAGCTCGAAATTACGAGAATTTAGGCGAAAGAATTACCTCAATCGGAGTTGTAACGAAGAAGTTATGATCGAATGAAAAGAGACCACCAAAAACCACTCATGAATTCGGTAGGGGGCTACCGAACCCATTTAACCAGCCCAAAAGTGTATTCGGCAGTCGCATACCAATTCGCAGGTGTGACTTTCGGTGCGCGTTCACCGAAGCACTTCAGACCCTTCATGCCGCGTTGACCAGCCCATTGACCACCGAAATTCAGCCAAATTTTGGTGGGTTTCCACCGAAAATCTTTCATGTTCAATTCCAGCAAGATTTTTCTTCATTCTTGTGGAATAATTTGTCCAATTCAAGTTATGATTGTTTTCTTTTTCCCAAATGAAACCTGTTTTCCTTTAAGACTTTAATTTAATTAGTTTAATCCTTTTTCTTTTAGAATTTAAATTGTAAACTCCTATTTATTTGAGGATTAATTTTCTCCTATAAATAGAGAGTCTTAGATTATTTGTAAAGTGTCGCTCATTATTTGTATCAAATCTCTACTTACACCAATTTTCCTTTTTCAATAAATTCAAGATTTCTTGTGCAAAACTAGTTACACCATATCTCACCTTCTACAACCTTCATCCGTGACATAGAGGAGTGTCTCCAAGTGTCTCCAAGTGTCTCACCAAAGAGTGTTCAATCACTTCGTATTCATAGGTTGTCCCGAAGAGAAAAAATGCAACACGGCCTCTTTACCTTGTAGTTATCTTTTGTACTTGAATATCTTGTTTTTATGAATTGATTTCTAATATTATCCTTGATTTTATGCTTTGTATTAATTTCAATAATCTTCCATATGTTCTAATATTTTAGTTTTTTTATGCTTGTATGTTGATACTTAATGCTTGACTAGGTAGAAGAGTGTCTCCAAGTCTAGATCACTGAAAGTGCGGCGTGAGTGTCCACCTGCACGTACTTAAAAATATGCAATAATTCATGCGCTGACCACGTGTAAATAATAGATTAAGTTAGTTTAGATTTAGAATTACTTAGGACTTTAAAATCAATCTTTAACCCCAATTAACTAATCAAACGTTAATCATGCTTAAGTACCTTAAATCACCGGTCCAGAACGATCACTATTTACCAATGCTACAATCTACAAAAAAAACGTTTTTAATTGCACATGTGTCCTTAAATGTTGAGTGTGACTTTGTGTTTACTTTAATACTTAATTTTTGCGTATAAATCTTTTCTTTCGACTCATTAGCCTTCTCTATTGGATAGTAATGAGTGAGAAACATGGAGGTCAAGTCCCTCCAAGTTTCTCACTCATTACTATCCAATAGAGAAGACTAATGGTGTGGATAGAAGCTGAGGCTAGAAAAATGGAACCAAGCCTTAGCTCTATCTTTGAGGGAAAAATGGAACAACCTAAGCCTTATCTCAGCCTCAATCATTCCATTGATCCTAAATGCGGAACACACTTGAAGGAACTCCTTAATTTGTAGGTGAGGATCCTCACCTTCTAAACCTTTAAAAACATGAAGCATATGAATGGTACTTGACTTAAGCTCAAAGTTTGCCACTATGCTTTCAAGGAACACAATGGGGAACTGATCCTCAGGCACGTGGGGTGCAACATAGTCCCTTAGGAGCTTTGGTGTTGGGCGTGCAATGGGCTGGTCTTGTGGTGGTTCCTCCATTTGTCGTAGATATCTTGGAAGACTCCTGTGGACTGATGAATTCCTTGAAGATGGAGTGAAGGTGATCCTTGATGGTGTGGTGGAGCCTAAACTTGATCCTAGGTCAATCCCTAGAGTTGAGTTCATGCAAGACACCTGAAATAAAAGAACACACTAAGTCAATTGGATCAAACAAAAATGAACACCATTGAGGGATAAGTCCCCGACAACGGGGCCAAAAAAATGATCAAAACACGTCCACACAATAGTTATGCATGACTAGTTCTCTTTGTGTAATAAATTGAAACTGTACAAGACATGTAGAGAGTATAGTAGCACAACAAAGGTCGATCCCACGGGGACTTGTTCAAAGATGTTTAGCAAGTTCAATCAAAATGACTTAAGTGAAAGGTAAGGCAACAGGGGGGATTTTTTTTCTCAGATTGCTTGGATTGCAAGTAATGGAATGACTAAGTTACTAGATTGCTTTTAAAGACAGAATTAGGGCCCACTATCTATGTAACAACCCGTCCCGAGAATCGGGATTACTAGAGTGATTAAGGTGTGATTAGTGAGGGTAATCAAGGGTTAGGTGGTCCCGAGGGGTCCGGGAACCTAGAATGACGATTTTGCCCCTGGGTCGGGCAGAAATGTTGACTTTTATTTCGGGTGGTCAATTGGGGATTTACCAGTGACCAGGACGTAGTTTAGGACGTCACGAAGCCTTAGGCAGGTGGCACGCCCGATTCCGACATCCGAGGAGGAAATTGTGATGTTCGGAAGGTTGAGGGCTTAACCGTAATTTGGGTAAAGTAGGGGGAATAGTTGACTTTTTGTACGGACGAGTTTTGGTACGTTGACCTAGGATGGTTAGATAGATCTCATCGTCCTGAGTTCGATGACAGGCGGCACGTATGCATCGGACTTACGATGAGTGAGATACGGGTCTAGAACGTTAGTGGCGAAACCGTAAAATAAGTTAAAAAGAAGGGTAAATTAGTCTTTCTGCACATTGGGATTTGTGCAGAAAGAAAGAAATGGACGGTTGAGATTGGGCCATGTGGGAGTGCTTGGCTGGGGGATGGTGACACATGGCAGGTGTGTAGAGGATTCTGGTGGAATCCTGTACGTGCGCGGTCCTAATTAATTAGGGTGCACCTGTGTGTGCCCGTGTGTTTGTTCTTCGACACAAACAGAAACAGAGGGTGAGGCATTGGGAGAGAGTGATCGATTCTGTGCAAGGGGGAGTGAGGAGTGGTTTGTGAGAGTGACAGAGAGGAGTGTATGAGCTGGTGGTCGTGAATTGGTGGAGGAATCGTGCACGGCGGCACGGTGGAGGTGCGGCAAAATTCTGGGGAAACAGGGAGGCCGTGAGACTGTGGTGGTGGCTACGCCATGAGGTGGCTCAATCCAAGGTAGGGGGAGTTGTAGGAGGTTGCAGGGGACCCAACGAACACCGTGGCACGCGGCGGTGCGCACGGCAGAGCTGCAATCGAAAGGTGAGGTTTCCTGCTCTGTTTTCCCGTGAAATTTCAGTTCAAAAGTCGTGAGTCTAGGCTTAGTGTCGTTGGGATTGAAGGTCAGGGTTATGTTCAGGGAGGTCCTAGGTGTCGACTGGGATGGTCGCCGTGACGGGGGGTGTTCACGGCGGAGCTCGGTTGGAGTGGAGTCTCTGTTCCTCTGTATAGCCGTAAACTTCAAACGGTGAGTCGACGAGTTTGGAGGTGAGTCGAAGGTAATGGAGGTGTGGTCTAGGTTCAGTGAAGTCCTAGGATGAGTTTGGTGTAACCACCGTGAAAGGAGGTGAGCTGGGTGGTTGGATCATGAAGCAGGGGAGTTTGGGGCTGTCTGGTTTTGAGTTCAGTCGACGGGCTAGGAACGGTGTCGAGGTGAACGGAGTTGGGGAATGGATTCGTGGTGTCTGGACGAAGCTGCTGGTGAAAGAAGGGACTGAAATGGTGGCCGGACGGTGGAGAATGCCTCTCGCCGGTCCAAGCCACGGCGGCCGGTTCAGCACAGTACGGGAGGTTGACGATGGTACTGTAGCTGGCGCGTGAGGGCCACGCGCAGCCACTTTGGGCGGCGCGTGGGGGCGCGTGCGGCGGCGTATGGAGAAGCGGTTAACAGGACTTTTGGTCTAGGAGTTGTGGTGAGTCTAATGGAGTTGGTTTCGAGTCAATCGGAAGTCTTTTGAGTGTAGTTCCGCGAGGGTGAATGTTTAGGGTCCCGGGTTTTAAGTCTTTGGTTCGGGGAATTTTAAGGAAATTAGGTAGTTGTTTCAGAGACGTCTTAGTGATATAATTTGACGGTGTTTGGCAGGATCGGGATTTCCCGAGGAAGCCAAGGAACGGGCTGGACGTTCGGGACGCGAGTAGGGCTCAGTACTGTGAGTGGACCCTTTCCTTAAACTTGAACATGCATAACTGTTTTCTATACTTGTTTTATATATGTGATTTCATGATTGTTGGATTTATGATGTGATTTTACATAATTGCACGTTTTTCGAGAAATACGGTATTTGGCACGTTTTACGATAAAAGGTTGATTTCTGATTCTAATGTTATAGTTTTGGGATTTCAAACAGTAAATGGTTTTCAATGATGATAAAGGGATTTTGGAATATGATTTTGATAATCAAGGTTTTCGGTTTTAGAATCGGATTTCGGAAAACGAGTTGGAACGTAGAATTCCGGATTTGGGTTCGGAATGGCGGTTCGGGATGCCGAAAGGGCTTCGGACCAGTGATTTCGGATTCGAGTTTGGATACGGATTTTGACATGGTTTTCAAATGGTTTTGGGATTGGATTTGCTGGATCTGGTTATTGGGTTTAAAGACCCGGATATATGTGACGGGGGACCGGCCGAATTGGGTTTAAAAACCCGGATTGAGTTTAAAGACTCGGGAGTTTAAAGACTCGGATATATTGATTTCCCCCATAGGCCTTGAGTTTAAAGACTCGGGAGTTTAAAGACTCGGATATGATTAAGGCCTGGATTGAGTTTAAAGACTCGGGAGTTTAAAGACTCGGATAGGTCCAGCAAGTTCGATCGGGAAATGAGGATTTGATACGGTTTCTGATACTCATGCTATGGTTTCTTATGCTATTTATAGTGTTTCTGTTTCTATGATCTTTTATAATGATTATTTTATAACTGTGTTCATAACTGTGGGTTATGCATGTGGTTTCAAAACGGAGGGTTAAACTCGGGTTTCTTATAAAATGGTTTTCGAACTGTCCTTGTTCTCTGGTCCACTCACACCTTCTATTTTAAATTGCCCTCCAGGTTGTGGAGCTAGCGCGGGGTCTTAACGTCGAGGCAGTGTCCGAGGCATAGCAGTGACGTGAGGGATCCTAGAAGAGTTAAAGACTTCTGTGTGCGTGTACTTTATCAGTTTTTATTTTCCTTGTAATTTAGTGCTATGCTCTGTAAACGATAAGGTTGGGATATTTTGTTTAATTACTCCTGCGTCTGACGGATTTGCGTGAGTGTTACTTGGGTGTTGTGTCGGGGAGTCAGACGGGAGCGGGATTTACCTCGGGTTTCGGGGTGAAACCGGGGTGGGTCCTGACAATCTACCCTACCACTTGTTACTTCCTTAGACTTGATTAAACATCTTCATTTAGTGACTCGGATTAGGTGCACGTGCCTAAGTCAGAGCATATGCTCAATAGACACATTCATCCTCTCTTACTTTGTATACTCTAGGCAGGGCATATGCTCTCAAGTGTTTATCACAATGTTTTGGTGATGCTTTACACACAAAGAGGATTTCATGACATCATACTAACCTAAAGGTATAAATACAACCCTAAGCTTCATGAGTTCAGTCTATAACTAGGAGTCCACCCCCTAACTGTGGTGCTTACATTAACCAAGTTGATATGACGGTCATATCTAGTACATGTCATCTATAATTTCAATGCAAATAAGGTAGCTACTCTTACATTCAAAAATTGAGTTCATCAAGCATAGTAGATCAATCTTATTCAATTCACATGACGAAGATAATCAAACAAGAATCTAAGTACAATAACTCATGGTTAGGGCTTCAAGTAGCCCCAATCCTTCAAGGGACTACTCAAGCATGATTGAAACAAACACAAGCATATGTAAATGATACATTGAATAATAAAGATATTATAGTTAAGATACTAGGTTACAAAGAAAGGGAATGGTGAACTTCACAACGATCAAGCCACCATTCAAGTTCCTTGAACCAAAAACGAAAAAATAAACTAAATGAAATCGAGTCTACGATTTGGCAGAGCTTTGCGACCAAAGGAGGTGAAAACGGTCGTTGTCTGAATGAAAGAATTCAGGGTTTAATTAGAGATTCAAGCTATAGCAATTTCCTCATCGAATAGGGACTGAAACAGGGTCCTAAATCTATCTCTAAAACGTAGGGCACCTTTCCTTAAGCCACACAGAGTTCACTTAGACGCCTAAAATATCGTAGATGTCCTCGATATGTGTCATTGAGTCCTTGTTCACATAGGATTCTTCTATCGCTGACCTGTTTTGAGGCACAACATGGCCTAGGCCAAGTGGTGGTGAGATGTCACCGGTGACATGTCACTGGCACACGGTACTAGCACATGGACCTGGTCCTGGTACTCAGTTGGGACCAAAACTAAGAATTTAAAACATTGGTGTCACTCGATGGAACAAAATGGAACAAAGCCCCAAAATAGATCACTAGGGGCATGACTTGGTCCTTAGTCGGCACAAGGCCTAATTCTTGAGCGGGCAATGGCTGGAACAAAAACTGGTCATTCTGGGGACATGTAACCAGTGACATGTCACTAGCACATGTTCTGGCACACAGACTTGGAACTTGGAACATGGACCTGGAACACGCCCTAATGCTGAAACAAAGCTGGAACATGAACAGGGATACGCATAGGGACACGGTACTGGCCCAGTGACATAGTCTAGGCACAGAACCTTGGTTGGGGTCTTTCTCCACTTTTGGCTCGATTGAGATCCTTCTTTCACAGTTGCATTGAATTTGGACCTTGATTAACATTCTGCACAAGTCTCACAAAAGAGGTCATTTTCTCCTATGTTATAACATGATTCACAACAAAAGATAAGTATAGGGATAGGGGATCTCATCAAAATGATGTTGGATAATTAACCTAGCAGTAGGAAAATGGATATGGAACCGCCGCAGGGCTTGTAGAAGCGATGTAGAAAGCCGTTGGAGGGATAGTCGTTGTAGTACTTACATAAGAAGATTGTTGGGCTTCAAATGAGAGAAGACGGGCTCACAGGTCGGAGAAGTGGGGAGGGGATAGGAAGCTCAACATGGCAGTGACAAGCATTGTGTACTGGCCAAGGCCATGAAGGAATAGCAATGACCCAGTCATTGGAGGAGAAGGGCTCATTGATAACAGCAAGGGAGTCAGCGAGGGTTTTGGCATATTAAGGTCTTCTGAGATGGTTTTAGAACTTATGGTGAGAGATATGAGTTGAAATCAAAGATTGGTGGCATTTGTTAGGGATTTTTGAGAGAAACTCTAGCGGAGGCATTCCCAGATGTCTTGTAAAGTGTTAAGACCTACAACCAGGGTCATAATGGGTTTAATGAGAGTGGCTTGAAGCATGCGAATTAGAGGTTGATCAATCTGAAACGAACGGTGATAGGCAGGGATAGGAAAGGGTACAGAAGAAGAGGTGAGAGCAGAGACAGATGTTTCAAATTAAGGAGAAGACTCAGTAAGTGCAAAGGGTGGAGGGTAAGAGAAGGAGGTAGATGTGTTCCATCGATGAAACGCCAGTAGTTTTGGCCCATCAAAACCGGTTTGATATGACTTTCCCACATGAGATAATTGGTTTCATTCAGTTTGACAGAGACTATGGTTGAAACGTGATTAGGAGAAATTGAGGGAGAGGAGCAAGAATCAATAGCCATGGCAGGAAGAGGGAGAGGAGGAGGGACAATTAAAGGACCAGTTTATGGTGATCAGACTTTGATGCTCTGATACCATGTATAATTTACATGAATCGGATGAATCCATTCACAATCCAAACAGCTAAATTTATACAGGCATGAAGGCATTGAGATAAGAATAAACAGTTATCTTCTTATCTACTTCTAAGTGTTAATTGCCTAGATAACTAACTAGGGACACGTGTATTATAACTAACTAGGGGCATGTGTATTATAACTAACTTGAGACAGGTGTATTATAACTAACCAGGGACAGGTATATACTATTCTACAGCCATTAACCACACTTTTCCATAGATCATGTCCTTTTAGCATTCTTCTCATCTTAATGCTCCATAAATCATAATTTTCTCCTGTGAATATAAGTACCCCTCATCTCTGCTCCTCCTATGGCTCCAGCCGTGTTAGATTTCACCTCCGATTATCAGTGTGATGGTGATCTGCACAGAACAAAATCCTCATTTAATGATTAGAGTCTAAGCTCTGATGCCATGTTGGTTTCAGATTTGACGCAGAGTAGAACTTCCCAAGGAGATAGAATCAGATGAGCACCAAATACAGGTAACTCTTTAATCCTAGACTTCTAGCTTCAATTGAATGGTCAAGACTAGAATAGGAATCTGTTTTCAATTTTTCTGGAATGGAAGGACTCAATGTTAGATATGATCTCAACGATAATTGATGCACTCTAAATGTTTAATAAAATGCTTGAATTGAGTTTTGGATTTAATCCACTCAACTGTGACTGAGTATTTTCATTCATACATTCACATCAGCCGATTAGACTTACAAACACGCTTTGCACTTTCAATTCAGTTACAAGATGATGACACTATGATGTCATTTATCCAATTACAAATCTCCACCTATTTCCTACTTTCTAGAACTTCTTGACCATCAAGTTAAAGTGTACACACACACTTCTTGCAAAAAAACGGTTATGAACTCCTTCCACCTCGGCTAGGCCACCTAGCTGCCACTTGGAATGCCAAGTGGACAGCCTACACACCAACAAGAATTCCCTTTAGAACTTGTGTTACTTAAATTTGCAGACATAAGCTCGAGCAGATGTGCCATTTTCAAATCAACCAATAAAGGAATCAGCAGCGTATTTTCAATTTAGCTCAATCGAATTAAACATTGTTTGGAGCAAAGTAGAAATACAAGATGCTTGCCAAAAGTAGGTTGTGAATTTGTGATACAGAAGATTTCATAAAGAAAATTGTTCCTATCCTAACTTACTGGAAGCTACACTAAAACACAAGCTTTTGTGTAAGCTGGTACATGAATCAAATGGTGGTGCCGCCTCATGCACTGCAGTCTACAGATCTTCTGATCTGACGACTCTTATGTGAACATAACAATACTATTACAAGCAATCAAAATCGATTGATTGAACCGATAGAGTGGTTTATGAAACAATTTGTTGCATCAAAACCAGAAATCTATAACCGTCTCCTAGGATGGTTGGATCTGATCTGCCCGAAACATCAGTTGAAGCTTAAAGATTTGTTGTTGCTGTTCTGGAGACAATGAACTCAATTGTTCAGGTGTTAGGGTCAAAACCTGTTGCAGTAGAGTAGAGTCGACCCCTTGTGGAAGCTGAGACTGAGGAAAGAAAATTAAAAAAACACGGTGTCAGATACTCAGGTACTCAAACGTTCGTTATCTTACTATAAAAAATTAGATTCAGGGGCTGGAACTATCCTTCTGAGAAATAAACTGGCACCAAAAAAAAAATCACAAAGAGATGTCATTACCTGAGAAATCTGTTTCTCAAACTGCGGCACTTCTGGCTTAGGAACAGGCTTCCCAGGAAATGAGCCAACTCCAAAAGCATTGGACACTGCAGATCCATTGGCATTAGACGCATTCAGACCACCTGGTGACGAAGAGGTACTCCTTCCATCATCCAACTTCATTAGCTTTGAAGGGCGCTGAACTGATACTGAAGAACTATCAGCATTCTTGTTGATTGCCTGTGAGATTCCCAAAGACATTGACGGACCAGGCTGTTACAAATAAATCGAGTTAGAAAACATCAACAAAGATTGAAACTAGAACAATTACTAAAAGAACTTGAGACTAGAGCAGTGGAGTGGTTTTTTCCCACCCGAGATCCATGTATTCTCAAGATGAAAAAAAAAAAAAAAAAAAAAGATCTTACTCAGTGAAAAGTAAATAACAACCGGCCGCTTCCCTTATCAGAAAAGAGTGACAAATTTTATGCCAGCTATAACTATACAAATACAAAACATGCAGCAAAATAAATTTTATGTACAAATTTTTTTCAGCTTTTCTACCCACGAATACAATTAATCATCTTTTTCTTTCACTTTTAAACCAAAGGTAGAAATCCAAGACAAAGAAGAAAAAGATGAATAGTTAAAAATATATATATTAAATATTACATATTAATATCCCTAATCATATGACAAGCACTAAATTGGCACCTGAAAGCTTGCATCGGATACAAGATGAGGTAAAGGAGAATGATGTACAGGAGATTTTGGATGAACCATCTGAGCGTTATTCCCCACATTTGCACGTCCAACCGAACCAGGGTTCTGCAGCAAAGGGGGCTGCATATTCTGGTTTGAATTAGAAGAATTTGCAAGCTGAGTTTGTGGTCGAATGGATAAAGCGTTTGACGACTGGGGGTGCATTGGAGGAAGAGTTGGAGCTCCAGGCTTCCCCAGCAATGGGGCCTGTTGCAAAAAATTGTGATTTGCATGTTGTGGAAGCTGCATTCCAGGCTGCATGTATTGTTGGACTGCAGAAAACTGGCTCCGAACCAATGGATTTTGAGGTACAGCAGAAACTTGACCTTCATGCACTTTGGGCACCAACCCAGACTGCAACCTATTCTGCGCAGGATGGGGGAGTTCAGAACGGTTTTGGACTGCAGGTGGCTGACCCTGCTGGCCCTCATTGGATGAGGGCTGTGCGGGCTGAGCTGAAGCTTGCCTCATATTTGGAATCTGCAACTGAGAAAAGGGAAAGTCAATACGATAAAAATTTAACCAAGTACAAGTAATTGAAATATGCATATGATCCAGGTGAAGAAACAAACCATTTGTGAGCTCACCATTCCAAGCATTATTTGCGCCTGAAAAGGAATTAAGATCTTAATTACTATAAACAACAGATTAATGAAAAAAAACATGTTATGTATATCCTAACCCTTATTCTGCGAAAAGTGTAGAATAATCTAGATCATTAGCAGGTAAGCAGAATAACATGGAAAGAAGCATGCCTCTATTTCTGATATATATACATAATGCATTGACATGAGAATTTATGGGTTCAAAACTCGAAGAATATATTATATGCACTAATTAAAATGTAAACAGCTTTGAACCCTTAATTGATAGTATGATCTAGAGAATGAGTTCAAATTTTATATTGCTGTCCTGCCCTACCTCTAATCACTCATTTAGAGTGAGGGAGCAGGATGGGCAGTAAGATATGCAAGGGGTTAGGGGGAGGAAGAGGATAAAGGGAATATCATCACAAGAAGAATATGTTAAACTGGTAAATGGTAAAATAAACTAATGAATACAATGCTCAGACTTGGTGATCTTTCAGCATGACTTACTCATTAAGGACAGATCCACTTTAACACAATAATTTTTCTCATTTTCACAAGTCAATATTCACACAACCTCACCTTGTTCTTATTTGAAGTAAAAAAAGGTATAAAGAGGACATAGACAGAAGAGAGGCGAGAACAGCAAACTGTATAACCTCTGTTCCAGGAAATGCACAGATAAATTATAACCTCTGTTTCCAGGAATTTTATTGCCAAGTGTCAGGAAAAGCTTCCTCAAATAAAATTACACATATATAAAACATTCATGAAAAATCACCAATTTAAAAAAAGGGTATATCACAAAAGAAATTTGCTGGTTGACACCAATATGAATAGTAGAATTTACCTGGAAAAGTGCTTTTGGCAACTGTGGCCTTGCAACCAGTAGCTGACGAGCTAGATCTTTGTTTCGTAAAGCCATAACCTACCAACCGAAACATTATAAAAAACACACCAAGGTGGACCCAAAATAACAAAATAAGTTTCAGTCAATTGCTCACCTTGAACTCTGACAATATTTGATTCAACTGACTCCGAGACATTTTGGCCAGATGAAGTGTCAAAGGATCATTGGGGGATACTAATTGATTCTGCAAGCCATTTTGACTTGACTTCGAACTGACCTGAGCACCACCTAGAGCTCGTGCCATGATGGTAGCTGCAGTTATAGCTATATGGAGGCCAATTGGCTGATGTTGAAGAGCTTCAGCTTGAATGGATGGGGCCCCTACTTGTTTTTGAGGGTCTACAATGTATCGAAAATAAATAGAAAAAGAATCACAGGTTACTCTTAGGCCAAATTCAGAAAAAAGAACATAGAATAAAAAAAAAATGAGAACAGAAAACTAACCAACATTTGCAGTCAGTCCTGGCCCACCACGACCCTGAAAGAGGAGACATAACTATAAGCTTACAATAAAACTGTTACATTATAAACATAACACACAAGAAATCCTGGCATATCAAACTATACAACTGTCACTATTTTCATGTTAAAACTATTGTCGTTGCTTATTTGGTTTTAACAAAATGCAGAAAATCTTCAAAATAAAGGATTTAGAATGCCAACAATACTGTAATAAGCTTAGCAACAGAAATAAGTCTGATAAACCAAAGCCGACAGTAAAAATATCAGTTCAGCCCCTCCTACGCTCTTAATTTCAAACCAAAGGTCAAGTAAAATAAAACATTGAAGACTAATTCAGAGTTTGAAAATACGAGATAACAGCAATTAGCAACTCATAATAACAGCAATTAGCAACTCATATGGACAATTCAGATCAGACTAACCATCTAAAAATTTAGCATTATACTACAGTATTCTCATAGAACAGCATTCTCCTAGAATCACAGTGAAGTCCCTTCTAATAAAAGACATGGGACAGTGAAAGCAAAGAAGACAGCAATCGTGCTAATTAAAAATCTTTCAAGAATTGTTTTTTAAGGAAAAGAAAAAACACACAAAAAAAGGGAAAACATTGAAGCTGAAAATCTCCTAGTACCTGTTCTCGATTTCTGTCAGTGCCTTTGTCATTTTCAGCAAAATCAACTCTTAATTGCCGCCCGTTGATCTCATAACCCTGAAGATTACGTCGAGCGCTTAGAGCAGTTTCTTCATCCTTGTACTCACAAAATCCATAACCCTTTGGTTTCCCAGTCTCTCTATCAATAACTAGTCTGAAACAAAGAGGATGTACAGAAAAAATAAATTAAACAAAGACATCTACTTTCAAACCACTCAGAAGTCTGGGTATATAACATATGCATACTCTACGAATACTTTCAAACCACTCAGGAGTCTGGGTATATAACATAACCAAACTCAATAACCTACAAATTATAGTCTTGATTCCCTACCTGCTATTATTTCACCACATAACAATCTTTTAAATAAAAAAACCAAATAAAGAAAAAGATTGAACTGCGCTTCCAAATTCCCTTTAAAAATTGAAGAGCTTTAAAACTAATTTAACATCCTAGTTGAACTACATCATATAGTATAGAATTACTGAACAACAGCAAAGCTAGGCATAACTTAGTGAGTAATGCTTAAACATTTTTCAATGGAGATAGTGATAATATCCATCGTTGAACGCACCACAAAGCAGAATTAGGATTCAACAAGACATGCCATCAATTTAGGGTTCAGAAGAAAAGGGTTTACGCTCAATTGCAATTTGTAATTGGGAAGTAAGTCTAATGACTAACCTGAAAGATACAACAGGGCCAACCTCCTGACAGATTTCAATAAGCTGTTCCTCAGTGGCATCATAAGGTATATTCCCCACTGCATTACAACAAATTGAACAAGAAAAAAAAAACATCAGGAATTACCAATTTAAGATTTTAAACTCACTTCAGCAAAACCTTATTTCGGAATTGGGATTCGAACTCATTGAAATTGACATCGAATTGAATTGAATTGGGATTCGAACTCATAGAAATTGACATCGACTTGAATTGATGACAGACGATTTCATCATGGTATTTATATTTTCCAACCGGTTATTATTATTATTATTATTATTATTGGAAAACAAACAGAGAATGAATCAGAAGAGGAGAGAATACCAAAAACGCAGCGGTGCTGAGAAGCGGCCATGAGTTAAGAGGAAAAGAAGAAGGTGAAGCACTGCTTCATCTTCTTCATCCTTACCATCCTTTAGTTGTCTTCGCCTTTCAGTGTTTGCTCTAAACTTTCACAATAACAACTATAAATTGATACAAATTTTCGATTCTGAATTAGAGACCGCAGACTGAACAACAAGGGGTGGGCAAAACAGTGCCTATTGCAGAAAAATTCAGGGGAAGATACACGATTTAAACTCGTCGATCTTGCGGAAGCAAAAGCTAGAAACTGGCCTTTTTGAATACTAATTGTCTTTCCCTTCTAATTTCATCAATTCTGGTCAATTCGGATTTGGTTTATAATTTTTTTTATACAATTCGGATATTTGAATCGAACATCTATTATTCATTTCATACCCAAAAAATATGAATAAAAAATTACCGAACAGTTGGATTTTTTTTAACACAAGGTAGAAATTTCATAGAAAAAAGTAACAATTACACGAAAATCAGAAAATTAACGGAAAAGGTAAATATAGAGAAGGATTAGGAGTACAGTCGCATGACATACCATAAAATATCCATTACTAGGCCCGACAAGGAAAAAGTTAACTAGGGGACAAGGGAGATCATCATTTTTTAAAACAAATACTAAAAAAGTTAGAGCACCATCAATCCAGACTTCTTTACACATTTTTCGTCGAGTTTGAGTAGCTAATGTATCGTCTACCTTATTTGTATTTAGAGGGATCCAATGGATTATTGACATACTAAAATAGCTGGATTATTGACATTAACTGACAGGACCCGTCCCAAATCCCCCGGGATTAACGTGGGATACGCCTGCTCCCGTCTGACAAGGGATAATTTCGTCCTTTGTCCAACTGGGACTACCAAAGAGCGTCAAGATCCGGAAGAGGAGTATGATGTCTCGGTCTCTACTACAGCCCGCATCCCCGATCAACCTGAAGGGCATTCAAAACATTAAAAGTCGTGAGTGGATAAAATAATATTTTAATAAAAACACTTTCACAAAAGATCATTTATGCCCTTCACTGAAAAATATGCATGCATTCGAAAACCGTTTATCAAAACATTCACAAGAACCATTAGGGCCTTGGCCCAAAACCGTAAATCAAAGCATATGGGAACTCAGCCCAAATCAACATAAGTGGGTCACAGCCCAAAACTGTTCTCAGTGAAAACCAACCATAGAACACAGGGTCTCAGTCCCAAACCATTTTCCAAAACATAGAATCTGGAGTCTCCAGCCCAAACCATTTTCTAAAACATAAAACACGGGGTCTCTGCCCCCAATTCACTTTCCGTAAAACCTCATATACGCATACGTATAACCCATCCTCGGCACTTCCGAGAAGATGCCAACTCAGGGCACACAGCCCCTAGGGAACACATCCCCGATATATGTCACGATTCATCTCTATACTAGTGTGCACACTACTCGGGATCTCACTCCGAGTCTACCCCAAGGAATTCTCCATCTGGGAGGCTCTATCCAACATCCACGATCTACGACGTCTTGATGGCTATCTTCGGACCCAGTCCAAGACCATTGATAGGTCATAATTTGTGCATGTTTTATCCATAATTTAATATCCTTTTACTTATATTTGTTAATATTTCGTTCTATGCAATTGGAGAAAATAATATATTTTGTGAGAAATGTGTAGATCAAATAGAGCTTGGAATTACAAGAATTTGGACGAAAGAATCACCTAAATCAGAGTTGAAACGAAGAAGTAATGAAGGAAAGAAGATTGCATAGGAAGACTCTGCAGCTTTAGTTCCGGATTTTTCTTTTTTTTTTAGGTTATTTTCAAGTTCCTTCCACATTTATTCTCCATATTGCATAGAGATTTTAGTCATATTTCCTTTTGTATTCTTATTTTTAATTTCTTTACTTGTAGGAAAGCTTTTAATTAGATTTTTAAATTAATTAGGAAGCATTTTCCTTATAGAATTTAATTAAAAACTCTTATTTTTAAGAGGATTACTTATTCTCTTATAAATAGGGGCATTAGGGTTTATTGTAGGGAGGGCCGAATTTACCTTCCTAGGTCCCAAAACTCTGTCAAAATTCATACTCAGTTTATATACGTAGTTAGCCGAATTTTATAATTGTTTTATGTTTTTGGATTCAAGCTTGTGCTAAGGAGGACGTGAGGCTTGGGAGAAGAAGAGTGTTTGAGCCCCTTTTCCTACTTCTTGCTATTCTTTAGTATTTGTGTTTATTTATTCTTTTATCATTTTATGTTTCTTATGCATTTAATTATGTTATTCGTTTATTCAATAATGTTTGAGTAGTGTAATTAGGGGTAGGGTTACTTGAAGCCCTAATCATGTTAGTTCGTGTTTGATTTCTAGCTCTTGATTATGATTGTTATGTATGCCTGGATTTGTTGGATTTCTGTGCTTTATGAACTCAATTTATGCTTATAAGCTTAGCTACCTTATTTGTGTATAATTGTTGATGTAATTGCTTAACGGATCACCTTGATATTTGTGTTCACCTTGTAATTTATGGCATCAGGTTTAAGAGGGGGAATCTTATTCGTAATCTAAACGCATGACTTCCTAGGTCTGCACATCACTTTTCTAAGGATAGTGTAGTGTCATTAAATCTTCTTTATGTTTCATGCATTATCACGCACCATCGGTAATAGTTGTTTAAGGGCGAGCATATCACGCTTAAACATGCAATCTAAGAGAAGATAATATGTGTGGGGTGAACCTTAGCCGGATGACAAGACCCATCCCAATCCCCTTGGGATTAATGCAGGATAACCCTGCTCCCGTCTGACACGAAGTGTCAGACCAGGGATATTTCCGACCTTTGCCCTCTCGGGCAATCAGAGTACGCCAGGATCCGGAGGAGACATGTGATATCTCGGTCTCTACTACAGTCCACATCCACTGTCAACCTGAAGGGCAGTCAAAACATTAAAAACTGTGAGTGGACAAAATAAGAGTTGTAAAAACATTTCATAAGAAGACATTTGTTGTAATGCCCCGGAAATTCGGAAAATGTAATTTTGTAAAATAATGAATAACATGACGTTTTTACCCCTATGATTAGTATGGTCAATTTGTTGACTTTTTGATTGGAAGGTCGAACGGATGTTGACCGATGATCGTGACGTAGTTCGGGACGTCACGAGTTCATAGACAAGTGGCACGTTCGATTCGGACGCTCGAGGTGAAAGTTATGACGTTCGGAAGTCCAAGGGCATTTTCGAAATTTGGACGAAATGAGGGAAAAAAGTTGATTTTTTTTGAAATACATTAGATTTTCACACGACTCGAAGACCGTTAGGTAGGTCTCAATGCCCTGAGTACAACGACAGGCGGCACGCGTCAAACAGACATTGGGTGACCAAGTTACGGGTCACGGAAGTTGAAGGGTATTTTGGTAATTTGTCAACTGAGGGCATTTTGGTAATTTTGTACGGCGGTTACTGTTCACCACAGTGAAACAGAATGTGCACGGCCATGCCGTGAGTGCTATGAGAAATCCCATTATTTAATCCTAATAGTGGCTGGCCAGAGTGAATTGTTTAAGTGTTTTGAGGATGTTGGAAGCATTCAGTCATGGTCTGGGCAGGAACATAGTGCACGTGTTAGTTTTAAATTTGGTTATGGGTTCTTTGTTGCGGGAAACAACTTTCACAGAGAAATCAGATGGATTCCCATGAGTTGCCGTCCATTTTGATTGATTAACAAAGTGTTGGAAGTGAGAGGTTTCATTTGGAACCAGAGAGAGAGCTGAGAGTTGATAGAACTGGGTCGGGAAGGAGAAAAATCAGAAATTGGAGGGAAAATTGGTTTTCAATTTGTGAGGAGAGTTGAGCCAAACAGAGATTGGGATTAGTTTTCTGGGTTCATTACGAACCCAACCGTACAAAAATTGAAGGAGGTTGATCACGGTTTTTCTAGGAACTTAAGTTCTAGTTTCTGGAAAATGGTAGTGCTGAGGTCGACGACTTCTAGGCCAGGACGTTTCTGAAGCTACCGAGGAAAACACAGGGCGCGATTGACGCGTCTGAAAACCGTCGTGGTACAAGTTCGGGGGCCAGCGCCGAGGCAGAGGCAGAGGCATAAAGTTTTCCGTTGCGGAGTAGTTAATTCACATAGTATGTAACGACCCGTCCCGAATTCCGGGATTAGTTTAGTGACTAATCTTGATTAGTGAGGTTGAACGGTGGTTAGTAGGGCGGAATCGGACAAATTGTGCGAAATGACCGTTTTGCCCCTGGTCGTGGGTAAAATGTTGACTTTTTGTTCGGGCGGTCAAATGGACTTTGACCGATGACCGTGACGTAGTTCGGGACGTCACGAGTTCATAGACAGGCGGCACGTTCGATTCCGGCATTCGTAGAGGAAGTTATGGTGTTCGGAAGTTGAGGGGTATTTTGGTAATTTGGCTTGTTAGGGGCCAAATGTTGACTTTTTGATCGGGAGGTCCGATGGACGAGGGCCAAGGACCGTTACGTAGGTATCGTCGATACGAATCCAACGACAGGCGGCATGCCGAAATCGGAGATCCGACGACGACGTTATGGTCAAGAAACGAACTAACGAACCGAGGCCGGGATTAAAATAATAATATAATAATGAATAGTGACCGTTGACCCTACACACCTGGATGAGTGACAAGTGTCACTCATCCCTTGAAACCAGAATCCTTGTCTTAGGGGAAACATCATTATGATGTTTTAATATTTATTAATTAATTAATTAATCATTTTAATTTCCATTAATTCCATTTGTATTTTCCTTAACCGTGTACAACCAAATCCAACACTCTCCCAACCAATTCCTCTCCCATTGCTGAACCTGAGAGTGTGAATTTGTGAGCAATTTGAGGGTGATTTCAACTGGGTAAACACGAGAGAGTGGCAGTGAGGAAGAACTGAGAATTCGAAAAATTGAGTTTTGGGAGGGAAAATCAAATTGAAGGAATTGGGCTGTGATGATCGAATTGGAGGTTACAAACATCTTCCTGAGGTTGAGACGAGTCGATCCACATCAAAAACGAGAAGGAATGGTGCCGTTTTGGCTCTGATCGAGCTTGGTGACAGAGGAAGAAATCGAGGCTGAGTCGTGGAGTTTGGGGCTGTGATGGACTCAATTGTTGTGGGGAAATGACTCCTCATGATCCCACGATGCTTCTGGGTTCATCAATTGAAGGAAACCGATCGAGATCGATGGACCTCCATTGATGAACAGTGACGGTGCTCGAGTTTGTGTCGTGACGATTGAACACTGGATTGAAGCAATTGGGTTGGGGGAAATGATCTACGGAGTCCATGGAAGCTTCTGGTTGAATCAATTTCAGGATATCGATCGAAATGGATGGGGTTCGAAGGATGAACAACGGACGGGTGTTCTTGGTGTTCATCATCGAATCGTGGAGTTGTAGGTACGGTCTTGTGTAATCAATGTTACAGAACTTAAGTTAAACTTAAAACGAAGCTAATGGATTGATCAATTGAAGGAATTAGGATCGAATTGACAGGATTGGAACCGGGTTGTGTCGCGGGTGAATTGGACCCGTTTACCAGACAAACGGGTTGGGCTGGTGACACTGTAGCAGGCGCGTGAGTTTCACGCGCAGCCACTCACGGCGACGCGTGACGGCGCGTGGGCACGGATCTCGAGGTGAGGTCAACATGACTTCTGTCCTATTTAATGTAACGGACATTTTGGAATTGGTTTCGTGTCGATCGGACACCGTCTCGATAGTGTTCGGGATGTCCGAAGGTTTTAAATTAAGTTTAAAAATAAGTAAAAATTCGGGAAAATTACGGAACTTTGATAGGATGTTAATGATGAGGTTAGTAACCCTCTAATGTAATTTGGACAGGATTGGGAGTCCCGGTGATAGTGGTGT
This sequence comes from Prinsepia uniflora, assembly GCA_032719365.1. Classification (NCBI taxonomy): domain Eukaryota; kingdom Viridiplantae; phylum Streptophyta; class Magnoliopsida; order Rosales; family Rosaceae; genus Prinsepia; species Prinsepia uniflora. The sequence continues at coordinate 20,919,577 of CM064874.1, forward strand.
GGCCCGGGAGGGCCGGTGGCACGCGTATCGAGGCACACGGTTAAAACGGTCTGTGAGTGGACTTTGGTTTTATAAATCCTATGCATGCTTAAATGTGTTATATGGTTTATATACATGATTTCTATGATGGTCTTTGTGAGCATTGATTTTGGTTATGTTGCACGTATTTCGAGATGTTTTCCGTATTTCACGTATATCGGGATTAACGGTTTATTTGTGGTTTTGTGTGCTTGTGGTTAAATAAATAATATGATGAAATGGTTTTGAAATTGGAAATATGAACTCGGGCTTGAGGCCCACTTGTTTTGGAAATTTCGGACTTGGAGTCCATTTGAGAATCGGGCCGGGGGCCCAGTTGGTTAATGAAATCGGGCTGAGACCCATTTGAGTTATATTATCGGGCCAGGGGCCCAGTTGATTTGTGAATTCGGGCCGTGGGCCCAGTGGGTTTATAAGTCGGGCTGCGGGCCCAGTTGGTTTACAAATCGGGCCGTGGGCCCAGTGGTTTATAAAATCGGGCATGAGGCCCAGTTGGATAATAAATGTGATTTCGGGTCAGGGACCCTATATTTTATAATGGTGATTTTGGGTCAGGGACCCTAAATGGAATTATGTGGTTTTATGGAAAATTTCGGGCAGGGCCCAATGGTAATAATGTGATAAAAGGATTTAATAAAACTGTTTTCCATATACCATCTGGATACAAGGATATATGATGGTCTCCTCCAGATGTCTGGGACACTGGGGAAGTCACGGTGCATTGCCTGCGAGGGGTCATTATACGGAGCAGCCGGACCGTATGATGACTCAGGAGCAGGATTGCTATGATTGACGTCAGGGACGTCAGACATCAGGGATGTCAGATATATGGACCCGGAGAGACCCCGGGCAGCACGCGTAGCTTATGAAACCGTGAGACATGACGTCAGGGACGTCTAGCATCAGGGATGCTGGTGATGGTAATGGTAAAATATGAATTAATGAAATGGCTTTCCGGGTGGATTTATGATTGTGTGATTTTAATGAATTAATGTTCATTTATGGTAGTGGGTGGTGACCCACATGGTTTTAATATGTATGGTGGTGGTATTCCACGGTTTTGGGCTGAGTTCCCACACTTGGTTTTTGGTTAACGGTTTTTGGGCTAAGGCCCTAATGGCTCGGTTGAGCAAACGTTTTGGTACTGGTTTTTGGTGGCATGCATACGTTTTTATTGGAGGGCATAAATGTCTTATAAATGTATTTGGTAAACTTATTGGTTTTTGTCCACTCACAGCTTTTGGTTTTAATGCCCTTCAGGTTGATTACGGATGCGATTGCAGCAGAGACTGGGACATTGCACACCTCCTCCATCGGTCCTTGCGCACTCTGGATGGCCCGTTTGGGCAGTAGCTCTTGGTTATCCCTTGTCTGACACCCCTTGTTGGACGGGAGCAGGGCACATTCCACGGTAATCCCGGGGGGATTGGGATGGGTCCTGTCATAGTAGGATTTGAACTTATCTTGTTTTGTAATATTATGGCTCTGTGAAACTATGGACTTGAAGTCCAGTCGGTTTTGTTATTTAATCTCCCTGGTCTGACAGTGGGTGTGATGTAATTTAATTTGGTTTTCTAGTCTTTTGTGTTCGACTGTCATACAGGAGCAAGATGCTTGCCGATTATCGAGGCGATAATCGGGGTTGGTCCTGTCAATTGGTATCAGAGCCTAGGTTTATGGTTTCTGTCTGGCATTTGGGTGTGCCTCGATTATTGTACTAACTTATGCTTCTTTCAGAAAGGACGATCAGCCATGCCTCCGCGACGTGAACCCCCTCCACGACCTACAGATGGCGTCGTTAGTGATGTCGAGAGTGCTTCGATCGAGCGAGCCCAGCGTCTTGGGGCTACGGTGTTTAGAGGTGGGGCAGATCCCGAGGATGCCCACCGTTGGATTTCTTGGTTTGAGCGGATTTTTGCTGTGATGCACTGTCCTCCTGAGGAGCGAGTGGTGTTGGCCACTTTTCTGCTAGATGGATCTGCGTATGAGTGGTGGTATACCCTGGAGTTATCGGGTTGGGATGCCCGTACAGTGACTTGTGAGACCTTTCGTGAACGGTTTCTGGACCAGTACTATCCCCGTTCATTCCGTGATCCTAGGGAGATAGAGTTTCTGCAGCTCCAACAGGGGAGCATGTCTGTAGCAGAGTATGAGCAGAAATTTCAGATGCTAGTCCGTTTTGCTCCTACCTTTGTGTCTATTGTGGCAGATAAATGTCGTAGGTTTGAGCTTGACCTACGAGGTGAGATACGGGCCATTGTGACCGCCAGAGCTTTTACTACTCTCAAAGAGTTGTCTGATACCGCAATGTGGGTTGAGGCTAGTCTTCCGACACGTCCACAGTACTCAGGTGGTGGACAACGTCGAGAGCGTTCATTTCCTGGATCGTATGGTCAGAGAGCCCCGAAGAAGGGACGTTATGGTGGAGCTTCGTCCGCAGGCAATGATCGTTTTGGTAGGCCTGGTCACTTTCAGAGTCCCGGATTCAGAGTGCCCAGAGGACAGTCGGCTCCGCAGGCGAGCGCGACCTCGGTTGCTTCCACGGGACGACAGAGTGGTGGTTTTGCTCGAGATGCTTCTAGTGTTATCTGTTTCTTCTGTGGCGATCGGGGCCACTATCGGAGGGAATGTCCATCCTTGCCACAGGGTGGTGGCGCAGGTCGGGGTGCAGCAGAGCAGGGACGGAACACAGCTACAGTCTCTGGGACTGGGAGTACTAGAGGAGGAGGTGCTGGAGCGACTAGTGGACTGAGGGGCAGGGGCCGTGGGCGAGCAGCCGGACCACATGCCCGAGTTTTTGCGGTTACGCAGCAGGAGGTCAGGGCAGCACCTGGTGTTGTGACAGGTACACTCACGATCTTTGGACATGATGTTTGTGCTTTAATTAATCCCGGAGCTACTCATTCGTTTATATTGCGGGATTGTGAGTTGTTGGCGGGTAGAGAGGTGTCCGCACTGGACTGTGACATGGGTGTGAGTACGCCCACAGGAGACGTATTTGTGGTAAACCAAGTGTTGAGGGAGTGTCCGGTAATGGTGGGTGACGTTGGATTGGTAGCAGACTTGATACTCCTGGACTTACATGATTTTGATTTCATTTTGGGAATGGATTAGTTGACACTCCATCATGCTTCTTTTGAGTGTGTCGATAAGAAGGTTACTTTTCAGAGTCCAGGGTTACCTGAAACCACTTTTCAGGGAATACAGCGAGCAACTACTGTTGGAGTGATTTCGGCCTTGAAGGCGAGCAAGTTGTTGAGGAAAGGGTGCCAAGGATACTTAGCTCAAGTGATGGACGCAAGTGCTGCACCGCTGAAGGTAGAGGATATACCGATAGTACGGGAGTTCTCGGATGTCTTTCCGGAGGATCTACCGGGATTTCCACCTCACCGAGATGTCCAGTTCACCATCGATCTGGTTCCAGGTACGCAACCTATATCTCAGACTCCGTACCGTATGGCGCCAACTGAGTTGAAAGAACTAAAGGCGTAGTTGCAAGAGTTGCTTGAGATGGGATTTATTAGACCGAGTGTGTCCCCCTGGGGAGCCCCAGTGTTGTTTGTGCGAAAAAAGGATGGGAGTTTGAGACTCTGCATTGTTTACAAGCAACTGAACAAAGTAACAGTAAGGAACAAATACCCCTTGCCTCGGATTGATGACTTGTTCGATCAGCTGAGGGGAGCACAATACTTCTCCAAAATCGATCTTCGTTCTGGGTATCATCAGTTACGGGTTAAGGATGAGGATGTGCCCAAGACAGCCTTTAGAACCCGATATGGTCATTATAAGTTCCTTGTAATGCCGTTCGGTTTGACCAACGCACCCGCAACATTTATGGACTTGATGAACCGAGTGTTGCAGCCATACTTGGATCACTTTGTCATCGTATTCATTGACGATATTCTGGTCTACTCGAAAAGTGCGAAAGCACATGAGGAGCATTTAAGGATGGTGCTAGGTACCCTGAGGGAAAACCAGTTGTATGCGAAGCTCAGCAAGTGTCAGTTTTGGTTGACGAGCGTGAGTTTCTTGGGGCATGTAATCTCAACCGACAGAATCAGTGTGGATTCTCAGAAAGTTGAAGCAGTGGCGAAGTGGGAACAACCGAAGACCGTCACTGAAGTTAGAAGTTTCTTGGGTTTAGCTGGCTATTACAGGAGGTTTGTAGAAGGTTTCTCTACCATTGCTACCCCGTTGACACGACTGATGAGGAAGGGAGTCAAATTTTTCTGAGATGACGATTGTGAGCGTAGTTTTCCGGAGTTGAAGGAAAGGTTGACATCTGCTCCTATACTGACCCTTCCAGACGATAGTGGGGAATTCGAGGTGTACAGTGATGCATCCTTACAGGGATTGGGATGTGTGCTAATGCAGCATGGGAAAGCGATTGCATATGCTTCGCGCCAGTTGAAGCCACACAAGCGCAACTATCCCACGCACGACTTGGAGTTAGCTGCTGTCGTGCATGCGCTGAAAATCTGGAGACATCACTTGTATGGTGCGACTTGCAGGCTGTTCACAGATCATAAGAGCCTGAAGTATTTGTTCACCCAGAAGGACTTAAATGTAAGGCAACGACGGTGGCTGGAGCTAATTAAGGATTATGAATGACGATTGAGTACAACCCTGGAAAAGCTAATGTGGTAGCTGATGCTCTAAGCCGGAAGTCAACGCATTCTGTGGCACACCTACGGACGGTTCATTTTCCGCTATTGGTTGAACTCCGCAAGACTAGCATTGATTTGGGATTGGATAGCCAAGGTGTCTTGCTGGCTAGTTTTCAGGTGAGACCACTCCTAATCGATCGGATTGTTGATGCTCAATCTCAAGATCCTGTCTCGTGTGTACTTCGGATTGAAGTGGAAGCCGATGAACGGTAAGATTTTACAGTCAGAGAGGATGGAGCCTTACTAAAAGAAGGACGGTTGTGTGTGCTGGACGATGACGCACTGAAGAAGGAGATTTTGGATGAGGCTCACAGTTTGGCCTACGCGATGCATCCTCGTGGGACCAAGATGTATCGTACCTTGCGAGAACCTTATTGGTGGCCGGGTATGAAACGGGAGATTGCTGAGTTCGTCAGCAGGTGTCTGATTTGTCAGCAAGTGAAGGCTGAGAGACAAAGACCTTATGGAGCCTTGCAACCACTACCTATCCCCGAATAGAAATGGGATCACTTAACGATGGATTTTGTGTTTGGACTTTCTAGGACACCCAGAGGCCACGATGGAGTTTGGGTGATTGTGGACAGACTTACGAAGTCAGCTCATTTCTTGCCGGTGCGAGACAACTTCAGGATGACCCAGTTTGGTCAGTTGTTTAACGATGAGATCATCCGTTTGCATGGTACCCCAGAATCAATAGTTTCTGACAGATACCCGAAGTTTACTTCTCAGTTTTGGAAAAGTTTACAAGAAGCTTTTGGGACGAAACTTCGTTTCAGCACTGGACTTCATCCTCAGACTGATGGTCAGTCTGAGCGGACCATCCAGATATTGGAGGACATGATGCGAGCCTACGTTTTGAAATTTCAAGGCACTTGGGAATCACATCTAGCCTTGATGGAATTTTCCTATAACAACAGCTATCAGGCGAACATTGGGATGGCCCCTTACGAGGCTTTGTACGGACGGCAGTGTAGAAAACCTTTGTGTTGGACGGACGTGGGTGAAAGGAAGCTGACTAAATCCGAATTGGTGGAATTGACAACAGAGAAGGTCAAACTCATCAGAGATAGGCTCAAGGCAGCCCAAGACAGACAAAAGAGCTATGTGGACCATCAGATTAGAGATCTTGAGTTTGCGGTCAGAGATCGGGTATTTCTGAAACTGTCCCCTTGGAAAGGTGTAGTGAGATTTGGCAGGCAAGGGAAGTTGAGCCCTCGTTTCATCGGACCTTACGAGATTGTTGAGCGGATTAGCAAGATTGCATACAGGCTAGCACTACCTTCGGAACTTTCTAAGGTCCATGATGTTTTCCATGTGTCGATGCTGCGGAAATATGTGTTTGATGCATTTCATGTACTAGCGGAGCAACCCATTGAACTTTGAGAGGATTTGAGTTTCGAAGAATAGCCAGTACAGATTTTAAACCGAAAGGATAAGGTGCTACGTCGGAAAACCGTTCCCCTGGTTAAGGTTCTCTGAAGAAACCAGAATGTGGAGGAAGCCACATGGGAACCCGAGGCGCAGATGCGGGAGTAGTTCCCCTATTTGTTTCCTTCGAATTTCGGGATGAAATTTCTTAAGGGGGGAGATTGTAACGCCCCGGAAATTCGGAAAATGTAATTTTGTAAAATAATGAATAACATGCCGTTTTTACCCCTGTGATTAGTATGGTCAATTTGTTGACTTTTTGATTGGAAGGTCGAATGGACGTTGACCGATGACCGTGACGTAGTTCGGGACATCACGAGTTCATAGACAAGTGGCACGTTCGATTCGGACGCTCGAGGTGAAAGTTATGACGTTCGGAAGTCAAAGGGCATTTTCATAATTTGGACGAAATGGGGGGCAAAAGTTGACTTTTTGAAATACATTAGATTTTCACACGACTCGAAGACCATTAGGTAGGTCTCGATGCCCTGAGTACAACGACAGGCGGCACGCGTCAAACAGACATCGGGTGACCAAGTTACGGGTCACGGAAGTTGAAGGGTATTTTGGTAATTTGTCAACTGAGGGCATTTTGGTAATCTTGTACGGCGGTTACTGTTCACCACCGTGAAACAGAGTGTCCACGGCCATGCTGTGAGTGCTCTGAGTAATCCCATTGTTTAATCCTGATAGTGGCTGGCCAGAGTGAATTGTTTAAGTGTTTTGAGGATGTTGGAAGCATTCAGTCATGGTCTGGGCAGGAAAACAGTGCACGGGTTAGTTTTAAATTTGGTTATGGGTTATGTGCTGCGGCAAACAACTTTCACAGAGAAATCAGATGGATTCCCATGAGTTGCCGTCCATTTTGATCGATTAACAAAGTGTTGGAAGTGAGAGGTTTCATTTGGAACCAGAGAGAGAGCTGAGAGTTGAGAGAACTGGGTCGGGAAGGAGAAAAATCAGAAATTGGAGGGAAAATTGGCTTTCAATTTGTGAGGAGAGTTAAGCCAAACAGAGATTGGGATTAGTTTTCTGGGTTCATTACGAACCCAACCGTACAAAAATTGAAGGAGGTTGATCACGGTTTGTCTAGGAACTCAAGTTCTAGTTTCTGGAAAATCGCAGTGCTGAGGTCGACGACTTCCAGGCCAGGACATTTCTGAAGCTACCGAGGAAAACAAGGGGCGCGATTGACGCGTCCGAAAATCGTCGTGGTACAAGTTCGGGGGCCAGCGCCGAGGCAGAGGCAGAAGCATAAAGTTTTCCGTTGCGGAGTAGTTAGTTCACAGAGTAGGATTTGAACTTATCTTGTTTTGTAATATTATGGCTCTGTGAAACTATGGACTTGAAGTCCAGTCGGTTGTGTTATTTAATCTCCCTGGTCTGACAGTGGGTGTGATTTAATTTAATTTGGTTTTCTAGTCTTTTGTGTTCGACTGTCAGACGGGAGCAGGATGCTTCCCGATTATCGAGGCGATAATCGGGGTGGGTCCTGTCATTTGTACCCTTCACTAAAAAGCATGCATACATTCGAAAACCATTTAACCAAATGAAACCATATGTGGGAACTAAGCCCAAAACCATAATGAAACGATCATACGGGCCACTGCCCAAATCCATAAGGGACTCAACCCACATCAGAAGTAAACCAAGTACACGAGCCACTGCTCAAAACCTGTGCACAACACATGTCACATATCATAATCCATAATCATATATCATATATACATATTATTCACACAACCAATCCTGTCACGGTTTCCAAAGCTACGCGCGTGCTATTTGGGGTCTCAAACCCAAGTCTTCTCAAAGTCAAAGTCAATGTCCACAGACCACTGACGCTACCCGAGGTTATAGTAACCAGCCTTCCTGAGAGTAAGGAACCCAACGGGGCAACTCCCACTCAGTTAGTGCTCCGTGACTACTCCGGAGTCCACTCAGGTCAACGACCCTCCCCGGAGGAGATAGAATAAGTAAAGGAAGGTATATGAACATATATATACATAACACAAACATTCATGCCCGGTTCCCCTGAACCGTCATGATCCATAACATCCAGTTCATATACATATAGACCATATCCTCCATGTCCAGTTCCCATAAACCGTCATGTACCATAATAACATAACCAGGGTTCATGCCAGTTCCCATAAACCGTAATGTACCATAATAACATAACCAGGGTTCATGCTAGTTCCCATAACCCGTCATGAACCACAATACCATAACAAGAGTTCATGCCAGTTCCCATAAACCGTGATGAACCTGGAAATCCATTTAAGGTTCCCTGACCTGAAATCAAAACCGTAAAGTAACCTGGGTCTCGTGCCCGATATCTGAGATCATATGCCCGAGACAAAACCAAATGGGTCTCATACCCGAGTTTATCCTTTTGAAATCCAATTCCAAATCATTTAGACCATTAAAGAAATACAGACCCGTATAAGCACCGTATAAGGCCGAAACCTCGAAATACATGCTTATACATAACCACATACACATGCACCCATGACATCATCAAACATGTAATAAAACATATAATAACCATTTATGCATGCACAAATTTAGAAAACCAAGGTCCACTCACAGATCGTCCGAACTGCCGCCTCGATATGCGTGCCATACGGCTCTCCCAAGCCAATCCAACCTCTCCGGGTCATCCTCACATGTCCAAATCATATCCAAAGGTTACTACTAACCTATACAAGTCCATATTAAGAACCCTAAACTTTCTCGAAAAAGTCAACGTGTCCTGTACATGTTTTCCAAGGTGAAAAACCTCGATTTGACCAACTTAACGATATCTGATTGACCCGAAACCACCATCATTAGATCCGGATTGTCGAAACCTTTAAAATGACACTGGGCCCACTCAAAACACTGTTCACATGTGCCCCCACGCGCTGGTCAACGCTGACAGTGCCACGTGTCAAGCTCCCATTGGTCCATATTCTGACATGTGAGCTGACATTGTCAGATCTGATATGCTGACGTCATCCCTGACATGATGATGTCAGCTAGATGACATCATCAGTCATCCCTGACCTTGGTCCGGTTCGACCTGAAGCCTACAACCGGGTCGCCGTGTCCCGCGGCTTGACCTGGTCGGTTCTCTTCACTCCGGCCACCATTTTCTATGCTATTTCTTTTATTCGACTCGTCTAAGCCTAATCTAAGGCTCTATGGGCTTAAAAACTAGAAAATGGGTCGAGAGAATTACCTGTGATCCAAAACCAGCAGCCCAGCTTCTTGCCGTCCTCCCTGTAGTCTCAGGCCATCCCCCGCCTCGAACCCACGTCCGTTGAGCTCGTCCTGGTCCAGAGACTCAAACCCAATCGACAAAAACGATCGTTAGACGTTAGATGTTGAAAGTCTAGAAAATGGGTTCTCGGGTTGGTTTTTCTCACCTCCGCCGTGCCCACCGTCGTGGCTGGCCGTCGTGTCCCTCAGTCCTTCATCATCTCAACCTCTCACTATCTTTGTGGTCTCAGTCGCAGGTGATGAGGGAGTGTGTGTTGTTTGTGTTTGAAAATGGAGAATGAAGAAAAATGAGGTTTCGGGTTTGTGTTTTGAGAAGAAGAAAATGTGGAAGCTGGTGAGAGAGAGAGAGATGGTGTTGATCAGATGGGAGAAATAGGGTGAAGATTGAATGATTAAATTGAAATGGATGGCCAAGATTGAATGATGGAAAGATTAATTATAAAATAACAATTATATTAATATTTAATTAACTAGAACCACAATTTAGGGGTTTGGACCAATGGGATGAGTGACACTTGTCACTCATCCAAGGGTCCCACTTAAAATATCTGACCCAATCAGAATAAGCCAAGTGTTCTCGCCTCGTAATACGCGCATAGTGAAATCGACCTTACGTGACGTATAACTTTTCCATTCGAAATTCGATTTCAGCGAGCCTCCTGTCTATGGATTCGTAACATCCCGATCTACGTAACGGTCCTCGGCCTTCTGCCATTGGACCTCTCGGTCAAAAAGTCAACATTTGCCCCTCTTTAACCGTAATTACCAAAATGCCCCTAAATTTCCGAACGTCATAACTTCCTCCTCAAACGTCGGAATTGAACGTGCCACCTGTCTATGAACTCGTGATGTCCCAAACTACGTCACGGTCATCGGTCAAAGTCCATTTGACCTCCAGAGTGAAAATTCAACGTTTTGCCCACGCTTAGGGGCAAAACGGTCATTTTGCATCGTTCGTTCGATTTCGCCTAACTAATCACCGATTAGCCTCACTAATCGTGATTAGTCACTAATCTAATCTAGAAATTTGGGACTGGTCGTAACACCGGACCCCTGCACGGGCACTTAATTCAGATACATACATAGTAATCTAATCAAGAAAATCTAACGAAACTTTAATTGGTAAAGGTGGATAGAAACCCTAGCTCGACTTAGTTAGTTATTATTAGTTAATTCACTTCATTCATAAAATGTAACAAACCCCCCATTGCATTTTAATTACTCCATTTAGGTCAATTGAGTTAAACGGAATTGGATATCATTGAGCAAGTCTTCGTGGGATCGACCTTTGCTTTCATCTATACTATCTACACGTCTTGTGTGCTTGCAAAGTTTATTACACGTAGAGTTTTTGCCTAGTACATCTTTCGTGATTGATAAAATCTCTATCAACCATATCATAACTCCCACTCCCGGAATGTGCTCCTTATAGGGATACTCACTCCGGGTAGTGGATAGTGACTCTCCAGGTCAACGGCTGGAGGAGACCAAATAACTCATATTGAGGGTCTATACATTTTCGAATACTTTCTTTCTCAAATCATATTTCAACTATGTCTCATACCCGATTCATCTCAATAGGATTCCTCGAATCCAATTCAAATTCACTTTCACAGGTCTCAGCCTAAATCCACAGTTCAATAGGGTCTCATGCCTGAATTCTCATTTCATAAATCAAACTGGGACTTAAGTCCAATTTCACAATCAACATGGCCTCAAGCCCGATATCAGAATAACGGGGCCTCGAGCCAGATTTCACAATGAACGGGGCCTCAAGCCCGAAACCATGAATCAACGGGGCCTCAAGCCCGATTTCACAACTAACGGGGCCTCGAGCCCGATATTAAGTCAAAGGGGCATCAAGCCCAAATTCGTAAACCAACTAGGCCCTCGGCCCGATCGTGTAACTCAAATGGGTCTCCAGCCCGATTTCTCATCAAATCAAACGGACTCCAAGTCCAAGAGTTCGTAAATCAAATGGGTCTCATGCCCGATTTCATATTTCCAAATCCAAAACCGGTTCATCAAATCATCATTGAAAATACAGTACGCAAAGGTACGACATAAAGCCGAAAATCTCGAAAAGTGTGCCAATATGTCGATCCTAAGCTACCACAAACAAATGCACTCATGACATAAAGCCGATTTCATATTTCCAAATCCAAAACCCGTTCATCAAATCATCATTGAAAACACAGTACGCAAAGGTACGACATAAATCTAAAAACCTCGAAAAGCGTGCCAATATGTCGATCCTAAGCTACCACAAACACGGACCGTCCGAAGTAGCGCCTCGATACCCGCGCCATAAGCCTCTCTCAAGCCAATCGTCGTCTCCGGGGTTCCCGAACCTGTCCAAATTAATTTAGAGGGTTACTAACTACGTAAATAACCCTTCACTAAAGCCCTGTAATTTTCCAGAATTTTTAACTATTTTTAAACGCGCTCCGAAACATTCGGACAGCTCGAACTATATCGAGATGATATCCGATCAACTCGAAAACCAGTCCCAAAATGTTCATTACATCGAATAGATGATTTTACATGTTGGAACCTCCCCCAAGAAATGCTTCACGCGTCCCCACGCGCCGCCCAAAGGGGCTGCGCATGTGGCTCACGCGCTTGTGAATAGTACATCCCCTACCTTCGGCAGACTGGGTCTGACCGGTCTGCCTGGTTTTCGGTCCGATCCGACCGACGAGGCTGGTTCAGCTCGTTTCTCCCACATTTTTAGCCCGATTCCATCCCTTTTTAATCCTAACCTTCCTATTTCAATCCTAGTAACTTATTTAGATGATCAAAACAAAGAAAAAGGGTTCAAGACCTCACCTTTTTTATTTGGTTTTCACGGCCAAACTTCCAGTTGACGACCAGAGCTCTTCCACCGTCCTCCTCCTCCCTTTTTGATCCTCATCAGGTCGTCCATGTCCCAGAAGTGTAGCCCACTCGCCAAAATCAATTTAAAACGTCCCAAAACTGAAATTGGAATTTCAAAACATAAGGGTCATCAGTTTACCGTTTTTCTGGGTGCTCCACCACCGTCCACGGCGGCTGGCCACCCGGCTGCCACCTCTCAGTCCCTCATTCACTCTGTCCTCACACACAATCGACTAAGGAAAATGATATGGATTTGGGTTCAAGGCTTTTGCGTGAGATCGGGTTGGCTTTAGACGAACAAAGGAATGGGGAAATGCATGAATCAATTTGGGTGGGCAATGGATGGATGACATGTAAAGACCCGTCCCAAATTCCTAGATTAGATTAGTGACTAATCACGATTAGTGAGGCTAATCCGTGATTAGTAGAGCGAAATCGGACGAACAATGCAAAATGACCGTTTTGCCCCTAGTCGTGGCAAAATGTTGACTTTTCATTCGGGCGGTCAAATGGACTTTTACCGATGACCATGACGTAGTTCGTGATGTCACGAGTTCATAGACAGGTGGCACGTTCAATTCCGACGTTCGAGGAAGAAATTATGACGTTGGGAAGTTTAGGGGCATTTTGATAATTTTGGTTAAAATGGTCAAAATGTTGACTTTTTGACCAGAAGGTCTGATGGCTGAGGGCCGAAGACCGTTACGTAGATAAGGACGATACGAATCCGTAGACAGGCGGCACGTCGAATTTGGACGTTCGACGGTGAAGTTACGGTTCACGAAAGTTTCAGGATACTATTCCCGGCGACACGTTTTACGAGACGAAAAGTACAGTTTTGTCTCTAGTGGGTCCAGCTTTTTAGATAGACAATGGATGAGTGACAAGTGTCACCCATCCACTATCCAATCTCACACATACATGCATAGCATCCCTTGCATTTTACATCGGTCATTCTCATTTTCAACCCAAAAAACTCACCCGATCTCACTTCTCTCATCTGTGCATCCCAAACACCAAACCCTTCCCTTGTAACCATAACTGAGACTAGAGGGTGAGAGAGGAGGACTAAGGACGGCAGCTGGTGGCTGGAACCGCCGTGGGCGGTGGCGGGAACCCATAACCCGAGCGGGTACCCGGTAAGCCCATTTTCAATTTTTGTGTGGATTTTGATGTTATGGGCTGTTTTCGATGATTAGGATGGGTTATTTAGGTTGCTAGGGAGTTTTTAGGATGGTTTGGAGGGTGGTTCACGGCGGAGGAAGGCTGGAAGGTGGCCGGGAAAACAGAGGCCGTGAGCCTCTTTGTACATGGTGAGGTTTATGAGGTTTTGATTAGTTTGGTTGATTGGAATAGATTGGAAAGGAGAAAAGAGGAATTTAGGAATTAAAATGGGAGCAAACGGACCGAAAATGAGGATGGAGGGACGCTGAACCGGTTCTGCCGGTTCAGCATAGTGCCCAGACCGGAAAACCAGGAAAAACCGGTTTTCTTGAGGTTGATGGTGATGTACAGTAACTAGGGTCTTCTAGGGGCTCGTGAGGACGCGTGGACCATAATTTGGGAAAGTGTTCAACACGGGAAATCTTCTATTCGATGTAACGAACATTTTGGGACTGGTCCCGCGTCAATCGGACACCATCTCGATATGTTTCGGGGCATCAGAAGGTTTAGGGTCGGTTTAAAAATAGTTAAAAGTTCGGGAAAATTACGGGGCTTTGGTAGGAGGTTAATTAAGTATTTAGTAACCTTCTATTAAAATTTGGACAGGTTTGGGAGTCCTGGTGATGGTGATCGGCTCGGGGAGCCGTATGGCACGTAAATCGAGGCGGCAGCTCGGACGGTCTGTGAATGGACCTTCTTTTCTAAATTGGTGCATGCATAAATGTTTATTATATGTTTTATTACGTGTTTGATGATGCCATGGGTGCATTTGTATGTGGTTACGTATAAGCACGTATTTCGAGGTTTCGGCCTTATACGGTGCTTATACGGGTCTGTATTCATTTATTGATTTAAATGAAATGGTTTTAGATTTCTAAATGGATAAACTCGGGTATGAGACCCATTTGGTTTTGTCTCAGGCATATGACACTATTTACGACCTTCGGGTCTAAATCGTGGTCGCGACGGGTGCTATGTGCACGACGATCAACGATACGACGCTCGCCTCCGGATTGGGATGTGTTCCTTCCGGAGAGGTCACGATGCACGATTCGTGGTCGGGCAGCTTGGGGAGGCTCGACTTCGGAGTGCTGACGGTTGAGGATAGCGATCGGTGATGAGTGCACCATGATCTTGTGGTGGTCGCGTCGGTTGATACGTTCACGGCGACATGCCAGGATTGAGGGCGGTCCTGGATGGATGGTTGCACGCATCACTATGATCGGAGTCATGAATGACCCTTAGATATCGGGCACGGTGCCCAGTTGAGTCATATGTTCGGGCACGAGACCCAGTTACTTTACGGTTTATGATTTCGGGTCAGGGACCCTAGATGGATTTCCAAGTTCATGAAGGTTTACGGGAACCGGCATGAACTCTGGAAAGGTCATTGTGGCTCATGACGGTTTATGGGAACCGGCATGAGCCCTGATTAATGGATGTTATGGATCATGACGGTTCAAGGGAACCGGGCATAAACGTTTATGTTATGTATATATATGTATTCATATACCTTCCTTTACTTCTATTATCTCCTCCGGGGAGGGTCGTTGGTCTGGGTGGACCCCAGAGTAGTCACGGAGCACCGACTGAGTGGAGTCACCCCCCAGTTGGGTTCCTTACTCTCATGAAGACTATGATTACTATTACCTCGGGTAGGGTCAGTGGTCTGCGGACATTGATCTTGACTTTGAGAAGACTCGGATTGAGACCTGGGTAGCACGCGCGTAGCTTTGGAAACCGTGACAGGATTGGTTGTGTGAATTATATGTATATGTGATGTATGCTATATATGATATGATGTATGATGTGCGTTTACACAGGTTTTGGGCAGTGGCCCGTATGGTTAGTTTCTTATGATTTGGGCTGAGTCCCTTATGGAGTTGGGCAGTGGCCCGTGTACTTGATTTCATTATGGTTTTCTGGATAAATGGTTTTCGAATACATGCATGCTTTTTAGTGAAGGGTACAAATGACTTTCTTATAAATTGTTTTTATAAACTCTTGTTTTGTCCACTCACAGCTTTTAATGTTTTGACTGCCCTTCAGGTTGACATCGGATGTGGACTGTAGCAGAGACAGAGATATCACATACCTCCTCCCGATCCTGGCGTACTCTGATGGCCCGGGAGGGCAAAGGTCAGAAATATCCCTTGTCTGACACTTCGTGTCAGACGGGAGCAGGGTTATCCCGCACTAATCCCGGGGGGATTGGGATGGGTCCCATCATGACAAGTGTCATTCATCCATTGGGCCTGCCCCAAAATATCTGGGCCCACTTAATGCCAAAAGGGTATCCGTCTCGTAAAACGTACAACAGTTCCCTCGAACTTCCATGAATAGTAATTTTTCCGTCGAATGCCCGAATTCGACGTGCCACCTGTCTATGGATTCGTATTGACTCGATCTACGTAACGGTCATCGGCCCTCAGCCATAGGACCTCTCGGGTCAAAAGTCAACTTTTCGTCCTAGTTTAGGGGCAAAATCGTAATTTAGCCATGAACGTCTGTTAATCCTCGTCTAATCCCCGATTAGCCTCACTAATTCATCATTAATTCTTAATTAATCCCGATAATTTGAGACAGGTCGTTACATTAACTTTAACTATATACTAAAACCTGTGTGTCAGGTTACTGTTTTGTGAATAGTAAAGTGAACACTAGAATTGCCCTAATGCCCTTTATATTAGAGAGTCAAGAACAATATATTTACCATTATGCCCTTCCCTTAATAATAGGATTTTTGCCGGAGTCTTCCATCCCCTAATTGGCAGTCCAGCCTCTATTCTTCCTAAGAAACCCAGCGACCATCGAATTCTACCTGCGATCATCAATCTAGTTTCTTCGATCTCTTTGTTCTGCTTTTCGTACACGGCCGTCATTTTTCTCTCTTCTGCGATCTTCTTCTAATATACACTGAAGCTCATCTTCGTTGTCAATTATCTTTTCCTTCGCTTTTGTTGTATCAGAATAACACACTCAGCAAAGGTTATTGTTTCAATTCTATTTGGCTTCGGCTTGCAATCATCTCCCGCACAAGGTTGAGTGTGAGGTAAAGTTTATCTTGGTTATTGTTTGTGTGAGTTCATTTTTCAATTAGGTTATTGTCATGGATTTTTGTGCTTGATTGTCTTGCATTTTTTTTTAGGATTAAGCAAGGAACTGTTGAAAATTTGAAGAACTTTTGCAGAATTTGCAATTAAATTCTGGGATTTAGTCAATCTATGTTTCAGTAAGTTTTCATCAATTTCTCTATGGGTTTATGTCGATTTTATTATTGGGTTCATGCATTGAGTAGTATATGTTTTGGTGGTTTGTGTCAATTTATGCTAAATTTCTATTTGATGTTTTGTTTTGCAGCAAAAGGTGATGATCAAATTGTTAATCCACGGTGAGAGGTCTAGAGCCAAAGCTATGATGCCTGTAGTTGGGGTTGAAGGTAATTAATTAATTAATCAAAGAAGTGAATTTACTTCTGATTATGATTTTGGAGATTTTTTAGCCCTGATTGAATTTTTTGGGGTTGATTTACGTTATGAAAATTGTCTGGTTGTTCAGATATGATAGTTATTTTTCTATCCTTGACTAATTGGTTATATTATGTACCACTTGATAATTGGTAGGACATGTTTTTTACTTCAATATTTCTTAAAGTGAGATAGTAAGGTTTTTTAAGTTTGATTTAATTATTACTTGATTGAGACTGTTGAGTTAGGTTTATTGGGTGGATTCCTTTGTATGTTTGTTTTTTGCAATGGTAGAGAAGGAATAAGAACCTGATGTTGGGTTTGGGATGATTTTTGAGGTAAAGTTTTATGGTTTGTGTTATTAAGTTTGATTTTTAGATTTTTAATTAATTCATGATATAGTTAGATTATTGGATTAGATTTGGTGGCTTGATATCATCAAGCCATGAAATCAGCCTTCCATGCATTTCAATCTTGAAGAGATCTTCCTCGCATTCTTTCTCAATTTTTTAAGATTTTCGAAACAAATTATTAGGTTAGATTTGGTGTCTTTCCTGTGTAAGATAACCAGCATCTAATTTATTAATTCATTTTTGTTTAACATTTGAAGATTATTTAAATCATTCATTGTTGTATTTGACATATGGATTACTTTCATCTCTTTTCGTTGTTTATTTTGATTCACCAGATAGATTTGATTATATGGTTCTTAATTTAGGTATTACAATCTAATCTGGATTGGGCATAGCACTATATCTTTGATATGCTTTGGTCCTTAATTATATTCTTATGTACAATTACAAAAGATAGTCTACTTTAATCTATAGCTGTATCCTTTCTAATTAGAGGAATGTAATCTGGCCATTGTCAAACAAAACTATATAAATATTTGTATCCCAATATTTGCTTCATTTTCTTATTCATAATTGATTTGAGAATTGTGGAAATGAATCATTTTGTTTGCATATTTGTTTACGTGTTTCATATTATTTCTATCTTTGATTTTTACTCTTGAGTAGTTGAAAATGGTTGGTTAGGAATTGAATTTGTTTTTATGCATGATAATTGATATTTAAATGTAATGATTGATGCAAATTTGTTGATGCAAGCCAATTGTTTGATAAAAGTTCTCAATGAATTTTTTGGGTTGTTTATTAAGTTGATGATGATGTTTTTACAAAGTAGATATGTGTTTGATCAAAGTTGTTAATGGTCTCAATTTCAACCGATTTTGGTATGCATTGCCTATTACAGTTTATACAATTTTGAATATTTTTTTTTTCATATTTGAATGAAACGGTTGTGTACTTCTTGGATCAATTAAGCAGCCCAAGCTTGCTCTGGAAATCGAATCTTACCTTATTGTTCAATTTTCTCCTTTTCACATGTCTGTTTTCTTATATCAATTAAGTTTCAGTTAATGGAATTATTACTAAGATTGACTCGTTGTCAGCTTAATTTTTTACAAGGATTGAGGAAGAAGTTCTTTACATTTGTAAAAAATTTCAGATAAAGGTTTGTTTTTTGCAATGTCATTTAAATTTGATGAAGTTGCTTATTTCTCCCTTCCTTACTTTGCCTGACTGAAAATTCTTATTGTTTCTGTTAAATTTTTTAGATCATCGATCCTGATGTTGGTTTTCCTGTCTCCATTGCTCTCATCCAGATATGTCATCTTTTAAATTTTGTCTTGCTTAATTTCGTTGGAGTTTCTTTAGAAAAATTTTGGTTTGGAAAGTAATTTGAATGCTTCTAAAAGTGAAAATTATGTAGAAGTTCTGATGGGTTGTTTCTTAAGAGTTGACTTGCTTTATGCAAAATTATATAGCTTTAATGATTTTGATCTTAGAAATGTAAGAATATTTTTGTGCAATTGTTGGGGGGTGCTTTTCATTTTCTATCAGTGATTTTTGTTTATTAAAAATGAAATATAAGTTTTTGTGGGTTTCTAATTTGCTTGCGATTTTGGATGATTATTAGGTTGTTTTAGATGCATATATTATGAGTTTCCATTTTTGCGTGCCTGTGTGTGGCCTTTAAGGAAAGTGGAAGGAAATAGAAACAAATTGAGTAGCTTAGAGTATGTTACCACCTTTTTTTACATTTCCATCTTACTTTGGGTATGTTATGAACCCTACTTTTATGCCATTTCAAAGATAGTTTAGTCTTTGTCATCAGTTGTTTTTATTGTTTTGTTTGCGATTTTCCAGGTGAAATAATTTCTTTCCAACTGAACTGAAATTATTGTGTTATTGTCTATTTTGATATGTATATTGGATTGTTTAAGTTAATAGTCACTGATTTCCATGTAAATCATTTTGGTCCACAACTTGAAATTTATTTCATTGTTTGCTTCCTTCCAACCAATTGATTTATAGCTTTAATTTGAACTAACAATGTTTAAATAAGTAGCCTCGATATGAGATCAAGGGATGTCCAGCTTGTAACATCAATTGTGTTTGATAAGTTTTTTTTGTGTGTGTACTGTTATTAATTTTGAAGAGTTGTTTGTTTCTTAGAACCAGTTTATTTACTGTTCGAAATTAAACCATCATTGTTTGAATATAGGATGCATCATAATCACACGGGGAAGTAACTTTTTGGTTGCGATTCTTTAGTAGATAAGGTTCCTTGATGTAGCATTTAACAGTTAATACATTCATACCATCATCTTTAGCTCCATGTGGTGTTTCTTTAAGATTGATTTCATGTTGTCTAGGCTTCACTTGATCTAATCTTGGAGTGGTGTATGTAAATTTCTTACATAGGATGCCATGATCAGAGATTGAAAATACAACACTTTTTTGCACACTCATACAAAGAAATATTATAACCAGTGTTTAAATATAACTGCAACCGATCTGAACCATCTAATTGAGGACTTTCAGAGAGTTGTCTGAAGATTTTGTTGCCTACCCATAAAGTCACAGTCTATCAACCTGGTATTTCTATTTAGTTTCTGTTGATTTGATATGATTTTTCCTTGATTTTCCCATGTGGGTATCTTGATTATGACTCAATTATTTCATTATTCATTTTCCTAATGCATGAGATTGTAGAAAATTTTAAGTTATGTGTGATTTTCATCTATGCTACTACATGATGTATTTGATATTGAAAACGAAGTTATATTTTAGATGTATTCATTGATAGTTTTTATAACATAAGGTGTATTAATTGGTAGTTCCTAACCCACAGCGAAGCGCGGGCTTATTTGCTAGGGACATACTAAAACAGCTGGATTATTGACATTGTTCACAAGCAGTGTGACAGGACCCGTCCCCGAAAGACATAGATAACCGTGCCCGATCTTGCTCCCGTCTAACAAGTCAACTGAAGTTCCGAAATTATACTCAGCATTTGCCAAACAAGGGATAACCGCACATGTGTCCACTCATGTCTTCACCTCTCGAATAGCCTCGACCATCGCGCCATGACCTGAAGAGTCAATAAAAAAGAAAAGGTGTGAGTGGACAAAACTAAACATTTATAAATACATTTGAGGAAAATCAATCTTACCCTCCATTTTCGCAAACATGCATGCATATCATAAAACATGAGTAATAGTGCGAAATCAATCAAGTATGAACAGTGAACCGATAAAATCAAAACATGTTTTCCCATGGTCCATATTTTCTCTGAAACTCATGTTCATCATATCAGTTCATGATATAAAGTATCTGGACATAATTATCAATAAATCACAAATATAACTAATCCTCGATATCCAAGTAACTGTCACGATGTCAATGCTATGCGTGCAAACTCGGGAGTCTCACATCCGAGTACATCCCCAGGATTTATGACGTCTGGGGTGATATCATCTCCAAGATCTACGACGTCTAGAGGATATCATAATCTCACTCCTAAGATTGAGCCTCCCTCGGAGCTACTCATCTCCAGACAGTGTATCATGACTACTCCAAGATCTACGACGTCTGGAGGAGACTATCAAATCACAGAGGATGGTATATGTGGAACAGTCACCAAATTCAGTAATCTCATTTTAAAACCATTCATGTCTCAAATCAAGTTAAAAACATTTCAACAGGGCCTATGCTCCAGACAGCTTTCACAAAGCAAGTTTCATAAATCCATCAGAAAACAGTGTCCAGAATTCACTTTATAAAGAAACCCCATCAATTCAAGCATATCTTTACATTTGACTCCAAATCCAAGTCAAAACAATTATCCAAATTGGGTCTCAAGCCCAAAATATCATTTTCACGCAAATCCGTAAACCGATAATTGAATCCACAAAATCATCAAGCAATGATATCAATTCATCATTCAAAGAATTTCAATTCAAATTATATGATAAAGCATTTAAAACATTTATGCATGCATCATAGTTATAAAACAAAAGTCCACTCACACACCGTTCAAAATGCTCGCTTCTGAGCTACTCGTTTTTTCATAAATTCTGGAAATCACAATTCCTGCCCAAAATCATTATCGAGGGTCACTAACACTTCAATATACCTCATATAATTTTCCTCAATTTTTTTTTGGATTTAACTACGTATTTTCAACGTATATTAAAACTTCGTGTAAACAGAATACTATCGAAACGGTATCCGATTTCCTCGAAACCAGTGCCAAAATGTTCATTACATTGAGAAGATTCAAAGTCATGTTCAACTCACTTTGAGACAAGGTTCCACACGCCACCATGAGTGGCTGCGCATGGGAGCCACGCGCCAATGAACAATGTCGTCTTCCCAGCCCGATTCTCTGCAATTCGGGCCCTGCAACCCGCGAGACAACCCGATTCAATCATTGTCAATTTCAACTTGAGTTCCTCAATGGATCCATCTAATACCATCAAAATCACCTTAATTATGGGTCTGTAACGTCAATTTCAATCCTAATTACTTCAAAAAAATTCAACTTAATTCAAATTTTTGAAGATGTTCATCATCCAAGTTCATCAAATATTCATCGATTCCTTCAATTAATTAGTTAGGGAGCATCACACACTCATTTTAAAGATGATTTTGAAATCAATTTCGAGATCCTTTACCTCCAATTACCTGAACTCAACCTCGAATTTTCGAGGGGTTGAGGACATCCGTTCAAGGCCAAGCCACCATCGATTGCGTTCGTTCTTAATTGGGTTCGACTTGCCTTGAGCTCCAGAAGCTTAATCCAAGGTTAATTATGAGCTTTAATCCCAAATTCAAGTTTGATCAATTCAAATGTGTAAGTTTCGAGTTTGGGTTTTCTTTCACGATTTCATCTCTCTTCTTCCTTATTTAATTCTCTATTCTCCCTCTCTCAATTACTCTCAATTCCTCTAATCGGGATTGATTGCTGCGTGGATGGAGGTATAAATCGATCACTGCTCTGTTTTCTCTCCAAAACACACACATACACGGGTTTTTGTTTTTCCTTTTAAACTTCATCACCGCTCACACATATCCTTTTGCCACCAATCTCAATTATAAAGTGACAGATGTCATTTAATGAATCCAATGACTCACTCATCATGGCTGAATCAGCCAGTTACCTGTCCAATTTATCATTCTGCGCTTCTTTGAAAAATTACCAAATTGCCCCTCACTATTCAAGGTCCATAACTTTTACATCCGAACTTCGATTTCGGCATGCTGTCTATCTACGGATTTGTGACGTCCCGAACTACATCATAGTCATTGGCCAAAATCCGTTTGATAGCCCGAGTTAAAAGTCAACTTTAGGCCTTTATAACTGGGGGCAAAATCGTCCTTTTTGAATTTTCGGGTCGTCACAATCTACCCCTCTTAAAGAATTTCGTCCTTGAAATTTCGATCAGTAAGTGCCATGATATTTCTCCCGACGAAATATGTCTCTAACATGAACATGAACCAGAAACATAATCAACATTATACCATTCTGGTTCAACCGAATATCAGTCCTAACCAAACTTATGTGAACCATACAACCAGTCCCCATCATTGGGTCAACATCGGGACAAAAGTTTTCAGTAGGCCCCTGCCCCATGGGCAGTCACACCATATACTTACTCAGGATACGTAGCCTAGCTCACGTCCGAGTCCACACAGTCCAGGAATCACGAGTGTCTGTATTATCATCTTAAACACATGTCATCCACTCGTGGCATGGTACAATGGCTAAATTCTCACACATATGTCACTAGGCCACCAAGCCAATAACCACATAAAGGCCAATAAGCTCATAGGTCCAATAACTCGGGAACTTATTCCCCTCATTAGGTCAATCCAGTCCTTCATCTCAACTCCACTCAGCATCATACACGAAGTATGATCTGGAAAGTGGACTCCGAGTCCAAAAGATCAGAATCGATCACTCCAATCCTATGGAGTTCCCCCAATAAAAGGATCTCATCTATCCTTAAGTTATCACACATGTTAACTCTCTACTTCATATACCAGCTATCTCATTAGCCTTCCCAACCCTCACCTTCGTACACATTAGGCCTTTTTGCTTACCATTCATTACCAATCCCGAAGGCCGATACGATATTCGTAAGTTACTTCCCAGAGGTATAACCTTTGCATACTCGACCCATAGATCACTATGATCGATCCCAAACCATAGAAAGGAAACGATGTTCCTGAGGGTTCTGCTAGTATCAGCAATCCCCACCCTATGCTGCCGAAAACACCTGGCCAAATCACAAATCTCATAGTGACACATCATTATGTCCATAGGAAGGGTCAACATCAATAGAATCACTTCCCCAAAGTAACCATACTATACATGGTTCTCGTTTCAAGCATATCTGACTTCTTTCCTAGTCAATCACCTCAGCCGGAAATATTGTAGAGAACCCATGTAACACCCCGGAAATTCGTAGATTTTAATATTGTGATTTTATGTGGGAATTGACGCTTTTACCCTTGTGATTGGTGTGACCAATTGTTGACTTTTTGATTTATGAATTAAATGGACTTTGACCTATGACCGTGACGTAGTTCGGGACGTCACGAGTTCATAGACAGGTGGCACGTCCAATTCGGACGATCAGGGAAAAAGTTATGGCTACCGGAAGTTTATGGGCGTTACCGTAATTTGGGCGTTGGGGCGAAAATGTTGACTTTTCGTTTGACAACTAATTTCACGCGACTCAAGGACCGTTAGGTAGGTCTCGACGTCCTGAGTCCGTAGACAGGCGGCACGCCGAAATCGGACTTCGTACGGGGAAGTTATGGTCAGAAACGTGAAATCGGGAGGTTCGTGTCTCGGTTTTCGTGACAGATATTTTATTCTGAAAATCTGATTGGAGGACACCTGGTGAGTGACAAGTGTCGCTCACCCATTGGCTAGATTGGATCAGATCCACTATGGGATTAAAAACCATTTAAATCACCTTTTTAATCACAGCCCTTGATCTGATATACCCCTGATCTAATCTCAGCCCTTGATCTCATTTCTGAGATCTAATCTGGGCCGTCCATCCGTTTCCCTCCATTTCTATATAATTCTCACCCGACACCCTCACTCACTGCTCATTTATCCACACTGGCGCACTACACCCTGTCTCTGTGCCTGCGTGCTGCTGGACTCACGGGGAAGGACTGAGGCACGGCGGTAGACGGCGGCAGACGGCGACGAGGTGAGCCGGTTTCAAAACCCGAAAAGGTTTCAAAAACCCAGAATTTGGTAACTTGAATTCCAACGTTTAGTTTTGGTTTTTATTTACCCTAATCAACTCTAGAAACTGTTAGGAACCTATTGGGATCAATTGCGTGACCGGAGGTAGCCTGAACGGAGTGCAAACGGCGACGGGAACCGGGTCTGTTCATCGAGGTAAGCCTTCGATCCTATCTGTGTTTATCGATTTTGATTCCATAGAACCCTTCCTGAGATTAAGACGAACATCTAGGAACAAACCAGAGTGAAAATGATTGAGAATTAAGGAAATGGTGACGGGGTCATGATCGCGGGTCTGATCGACCCGAGTTGCAGAGATACGGGTCAACCGTCTGAGGACAGAGGTGATGACGTGGCACCCTGTCAGACTGTCAGGTGACGTGGACCAACCGTGAGCCGACACGTGTCATATGTCAGTGCACAGTCAGCACTAACATGTCAGTGACGTGGCCCAATCAGGGACTGCCACGTGTCACTGTGTCAGTGACATGGACCAGTGCCGTGCTAACACGTGGCACATGTCAGATCTGACACGTGGCCTGACAGATCAGTGAGGTGGACCAATCGGGTGTTGACACGTGGCACTGTCAGAGTCTGACATGTCAGACCTGACAGTTGTCAGATGACGTCAGCATGACGTTAGCGATGACGTCAGCATGACGTTAGCGATGACGTCAGCATGACGTCAGCAGGGACTGTTCCTGTGTTGACCGACGCGTTGACTGGCGCGTGTGAGCGCGTGTGAACAGTACTTTTGGTGGGACCACCACCATTCTTTAGGTTTCGACGATCCGGATCCAATGGCGGTGGTTTCGGGTCGATCGGAGATCATTAAGTTGGTCAAAATGAGGTTTTTTGCCTTGGGAAGCGCGTTCGGACGGCTTTTCCCGGCCGGTTTCAGCCTAGGATTTCATGGTTGAATGTTAAGGGTTTAAATTGACCTTTACGAATACTTTGGACTTGACAGGGATTGTACATTTGTACCAGGACGAGGGTATACGTTCGGTTTCTAGCAGGATTGTACTGTGAGTGGGCCATTTTCTTAAACCCTTGTGTGCATAAATGTTTTCTGGTTTTATTATACTTATTCACATGCTAAAAACAATAATGGTTCTGATGATATGGAAAAATGGTTATGGCACGTTTCACGGTATTTGGGCTTGAGACCCGTCTGTTGAAACTTAATGATTGGTCCGGATTTTATCTATGTATATATATGCTTTGCATGTGGATATCAATAAAATGTATTTAGTACTGCACTGTATAGATCCTTTCATATTATATTGTCTCCTCCGGATGAGGTACCCCGGAGAGGTCACGGACGTCTAGAACGTCCAGCGTCTATGACGCTAAGCATCGGGGATGCTGTACCCGAACGGGGTTCGGGGATTGAACTCAGAATTGAGACCCGAGTGGCACGCGTAGCCTTGTGATAGTGACCTTATTGGACGTCAGGGACGTCAGACATCATGGATGTCGGGATTGGAGTGTATAGTGCAGCAACTAAAATTATACTTATGGTTTTATTACATGCCTTATGGTTCATATTATATGATTGATGGTTTTAAATACGGTTGCATGCATGTTTGGAAAACGGAGGGGTAAATTATATGTTTTACTTATCAAATGATTTTATAAACTTGAGTTTCGGTCCACTCACCCTTAATGTTTTGGTAACCCCTCCAGGTCGTGATACTGAGGTAGAGGAGGAACCTGAGGCTGAGGCATAGATCTACTTCTGCGTACCTGAACCTCTGTTGGGTGGTTTACCCGCAGGTTTACTTTAGAGTCGTGCTCGCAACTTGTAATTTTGGATTTCATCCCTTGTCTGACATCTGTTTAATTCGGATTTGTTGTATGACTTTAATTTGGTTATTTATGCATTTGATGTTTTGAGGTTAAAATTGGTATGAATTATTGGGTGTCAGAAGGGAGCAGGGCACGTCCCCTTGTGCTCCCGGTGGGATCGGGGTTGGTCCTGTCAACCCATCTACAATCCTCTGCAGTATCCAACAAATCTCAAAACAACTCACCTTGGCCCTATCAAATCCAAACATTATCTTTTCATCTTTTACTCATAACTAATTGTCATCAAATATCATCAAATTTATCACATCTGTAGCTTCAGTCGGTTCACCGACTTCCATACCATAACCAATCACGGACATCTCCATATTCGTCCAATGTATAATCTCAAGACATGGAAAAGTGGATAGTCCGGGACCTACCAAATACATATTTCATGACCACAAGTAATATATATACAGATCATCACTCCTTATACCAATTTGACAGGACCCGTCCCTGAAGGACATAGATAACCGTGCCCGATCCTGCTCCCGTCTAACAAGTCAACTGAAGTTCCGAAATTACCCTCAACACTTTCCAAATAACGACTAACCGCACCTGTGCCCACTCATGCCTCCACCTCTCGAATAGCCTCGATCATCGCGCCACAACCTGCATGGTCAATAAAACAGAAAATGTGTGAGTCGACAAAACTAAACATTTATAAATACATTTGAGGAAAATCAATCTTACCTTCCAATTTCGCAAACATGCATGCATATCATAAAACATGAGTAATAGTGTGAAACTAATCAAGTATGAACGGTGGACCGATAAAATCAAAACATGTTTTCACATGGTCCACATTTTCTCTGAAACTCATGTTCATCAAATCAGTTCATGATATAAAGTATCTAGACACAATTATTAATAAATCACAAATATAACCAATCCTCGATATCCAAGTAACTGTCACGATGTCAATGCTAACCGTGCAAACTCGGGAGTCTCACATCTGAGTACATCCCCAGGATCTACGACGTCTGGGGTGATATCATCTCCAGGATCAACGACGTCTGGAGGAAATCATAATCTCACACTCCTGAGATTGAGCCTCCCTCGCAGCTATTCATCTCCAGGCAGTGTATCGTAACTACACTAGGATCTATGACGTCTGGAGGAGACTATCAAATCACAGAGGATGGTATATGTGGAATAGTCATTGAATCCAGTAATTTCATTTAAAAACCATTCATGTCTCAAATCAAGTAAAAAAACATTTCAACAGGGTCTATGCCCGAGACATAGCTTTCACAAAGAAAGTTCCATAAATTCATCAGAAAATAGTGTCCAGAATTCACTTTATAAAGAAAAACCATCAATTCAATCATATCTTTACATTTGACTCCAAATCAGAGTCAAAATAATTATCCAAATTGGGTCTCAAGCCCAAAATATCATTTTCACGTAAATCCGTAAAATCATCTGTAAACCGATAAGTGAATCCAAAAAATCAAGCAATGATATCAATTCATCATTCAAAACATTTCAATTCAAATCATATGATAAATCATTTAAAACATTTATGCATGTATCATAGTTATAAAACAAAAGTCCACTCACACACCGTCCAAAATGCCCACTTCTGAGCTGCACGTTTTTCCGTAAATTCTGAAAATCACAATTCCTATCCAAAATAATTATCGAGGGTCACTAACACTTCAATATACCTCATATAATTTTCCCCAATTTTCCGGGATTTAACTACGTATTTACAACGTATATTAAAACTTCGGGTACACAGAACACTATCGAAACGGTATCCGATTTCTTCGAAACCAGTGCCAAAATGTTCATTATATTGAGAGGATTCAAAGTCATGTTGAACTCACCTTGAGACAAGCTTCCATGCACCCTCACGAGCCGCCATGAGTGGCTGCGCGTGGAAGCCACGCGCCAATGAACAGTATCGTCGTTCCAGCCCGATCCAATTGGGGCATTGCAACCCGCGAGACAACCTGATTCAATCCCTGTCAATTTCAACTCGAGTTCGTCAATTGATCCATCTAATAACATTGAAATCACCTTAATTATGGGTCTGTAACGTCAATTTCAATCCTAATTACTTCAAAAAATTCAATTTATTTCAAATTTTCGAAGGATGTTCATCATTCAAGTTCATCAAATATAAATCGATTCCTTCAATTAATTAGTTAGGGAGCATCGCACACTCATTTTAAAGATGATTTTGAAATCAATTTCGAGATCCTTTACCTCCAATTACCTGAACTCAACCTCAAATTTTCGAGAGGTTGAGGACTTCCGTTCCCGGCCAAGCCACCATCGATTTCGTTCGTTCTTGATTGGGTTCGACTCGCCTTGAGCTCCAGAAGCTTAATCCAAGGTTAATTGTGAGCTTTAATCCCAAATTCAAGTTTGATCAATTCAAATGTGTAAGTTTCGAGTTTGGGTTTTCTTTCACGATTTCATCTCCCTTCTTCCTCATTTAATTCTCTATTCTCTCTCTCAATTACTCTCAATTCCTCGAATCGGGATTGATTGCTGCGTGGGTGGAGGTATAAATCGATCACTGCTCTGTTTTCTCTCCAAAACACACACATACACGGGTTTTTGTTTTTCCTTTTAAACTTCACCACCACACACACATCCTTTTGCCACCAATCTCAATTATAAAGTGACAGATGTCATTTAATGAATCCAATAACTCACTCATCACGGCTGATTCAGCCAGTTACCTGTCCAATTTACCATTCTGCCCTTCTTTGAAAAATTACCAAATTGCCCCTCACTATTCAAGGTCCATAACTTTTACATCTGAACTCCGATTTCGGCATGCTGTCTGTCTACAGACTCGTGACATCCCGAACTACGTCACAGTCATTGTCCAAAATCCGTTTGACATCCCGAGTCAAAAGACAACTTTTGGCCCTTATAATCAGAGGCAAAATTGTCATTTCCTTCCAATTTTCCAAAATTTCTAAGTCGTCACATAGTGCATTTCCTTTTCTACCCCTGTGCAATGAGTTTTTTAATTTACCCTCAAGCAGACAAGTTTTTCCATCGTTTTGGAGGTGTCGATGTTGAAGTTTCTAGGTTTTTCACCTCTCGCCTTAGCGGACTATCGTCAGTATCTTCATCCTTGCCTTCGCCCTTCACTTACTCATCTTTCATCACGAAATTGCCATCAAACCCACTATCTTCGTCAACTATCATAATCATCATCTTTGTCAACCGTCAGCATCATCTTCATCGCCTCTTGCACCATTTTCGGGAGGAAGAATAACAAGTTCGAATAATTTGTAGGTCATTTTTAAAATTTCTTATAATTAATTAGTCTGAAAAAGTTTTCCTATATTGAATTTCAATGTTTTAAAGTTGATGTTTTATAACAGTTTCAGTAGCATCACTATCTTCTCCTTTCTCTCTTCCATTCACTCTGGTAATTAAGTGACGTATTTTTTTACCACTTTCTTCTCCATTTCGTTTCTTCTCAGTTCTTGAATCTGAATCTTCGTTATTGAAGGTGAGAGCTGGGTTTTGGTTTGGGTGGTTTGCTCTCTCTTTTGATTTCGAGCTCAAAACTGATTGGAATCTGTTGGATAGACGAGTTGCTTTGTGTTTTCCTTCACAAGTCACTTGCTCTTTTATTACCCTTTATATACTTTTTTATATATGAATGAATCATATGAGAAACTTCCCAATTTCAATGGAAATTGAATAAGAACTTTTGTTAAAGTATTCACTGTTTTGTGGTTATTATTGTGTTGCTTTGTATTTAGTTGAATGGGTTTTATGAGTCTTGTTAAAGTCTTGATTATCCTTTTTTTCTTTGCAAGTATTCAAAAATCCAATCTTGCGTTGAGTTGTATTGGAATACTTATTCTCCTTCTCATATGTTTGGTTCATATTTTTGTTCATTAGTGGTTGTATTGTTACGATTTTCTTGATTATTTGCTTTGGTGTATGAAATTGATTAGGAGAAAGCATCCTATGTAGCTAAAGGCAGGAAAGAGGAAGGCTGAATACACCCAGAACATTCAGACCTACAATGATAGAATAGTATTGTTAAAGAACTAATTTACATTTTGATATCTTCATTTTGTCCTATCTCATATAAAGTTGGTTCATCTTACAAATTATTTACATTTTTCTTTAATTGGACTGCTTTATACTATTCAATATTGTATACATCTGTCATACATAGGGTTGACAATATTTTCATTTGTTTTTTTACCCCTAGTAAATGACTAAAAGAACAAGAATTAAAATTTAACCCAAAAAGTATTTATTTAAATCTTTTCTCTTTTGCTCTTCTTTTGTTTTTTGATTCAATTATATGTGAATTATTATTATACTATGATATCAACCTCACTTTTTATTAGAAACAAATTATTGGATGGTCTATGGCCACATCATCAGCCAAGGTCTTACCAATCACATTTTCACCACATGCTAATTTTTTTACATACATGAATTTAGTTATTTATTTCTATTATTTAAACTCTTTAAATAAAGTAAAAAAGGAGAAAATCAACCACGAATATTCACCGCCCACCCTAATCGAAGACTGCCTCAATGAGGACAAAGAGAAAATGAAGAAAAGGGAGATTTCAAGCAGAACATCCAAAATTCAATATTCTTTCTTATAAGATTTTAATATAAGATCGTTGATGCATAAATCGCCCTAATTGATATTCGCCGCTCAATCGCTATACATATGAATGAAAGGAGACAACTAAAGTTAGAAAAAATTGGAGTAATAATCCCTATATTTAATCATAATATTTGAAATCATCCCTAAACTTCAATCTTGGTTGTTTTTTTTTTTTGCCCCTGAATTTTGCTATAATGGTTAATTTAGTCGCTTTGTCCTAAAATCTCACTAACATCGTTAAATTTAATGGCAAAATTGTCCATTGCTGTGATTTCTACTTTAAGGCTAGCCTTCTGCACTCAAAATTAAAGAAAAATTAATAATAATAATTTCTTCTTCTTCATTGGGTTAACGATGGAGTACTTTCCGACTGTCATGGTGCCGTTCTTTATATTGCCTGAGATGCATTTGGTGGCGCCGGATTGAAGCTCAAAACGCATTGAATGGACCATTGTTAACATTAACCCCAATAGGAAAATGACACAAAAATTGATTAGGGACATTGATATGGTGTAGAAACCCCAGCCTGGTGGCTTTGATGGGGAAATTTTTGTTGGTTGGCCGAAGTTTGAGGTTCTCTCCAAACGGTGGAGGGTTGTTTCTATTTATTAGCGATTGTGTTCGAGGAGTAAAACACTCTTTTGATATTAATTTCCGGGAACCAATGGCCTAGATGGTGGTGAGATTTTTGGATGGAGTGACTAAATTAACCATTATGGCAAAGTTCAGGGATTAAAAAAAAAGCTTATTACACTGTTCGCACTAAGAACACGCCACGAATTCTAAAAATGCACCAGGAACGGAAATTTGTCTCAGTGTACTGCGGGAATGGTAACACCGTCAATACCGTTGCACCATTTCATTGACGCCGTCCTTGACGACGTTTATGTTTGCAGACGTGGAGTACTCTTTGCAGACGTGGAGCACTGTTTGCTGAGTAGATGACTGTTTGCATAGGTGGAGTCGTCGTGGCTCAGTAGGACCCAA
Source organism: Prinsepia uniflora (assembly GCA_032719365.1). Lineage (NCBI taxonomy): Eukaryota > Viridiplantae > Streptophyta > Magnoliopsida > Rosales > Rosaceae > Prinsepia > Prinsepia uniflora. Next base: position 20,951,547 of record CM064874.1, read on the forward strand.
TTTGATGACCACGTGTGTGGGAAAGTTGAAATCGAAACATTGAGAATTCGAATTGGGGCTAAATTGTGTCCGCTAGGGTGTCAAGGAAGGTGGGATTTGGGGCAGAATTTGGCTGTAGAATCGCGGGGGATTGCAGGGGTTTCAATCGGAGGGAGAGGTGAGCTGAGAGGCATCAGAATTGAAGGATACCCATTCGTCGAGAACCTGGTGTAGAACAACCTGATTATGGTATGTTTTGAAACGGTTTTCCTTTTTATTGGGTCTTGTCTGTGGTGTTTTCTTAGTTTCCTAGTGTCGTTAAAGTAGGGTGAAGTCGGTTTTCTTGCTTTAATCAAACTGAACTGTATGTTGATTCGAGGCTTTGTTGTTCAATTGGTTTTGCTGTTTTCAGAGTTTTTTTGATTGGAACTGTATGTTGTTCAATTAGTTTTGAAGGAGGCCTTGTTGTTCAATGAGTTTTGCTGCAGTGGATATATAGAGATGGTATTGAAATCTGTTTAGCTAGTATATGGGCAATGTTGTGGAAATGCTTTGGTTGGTTGTGATTTTGAAATCTATGATGTTTGTCGGGGCATTGGTGTGGTAATGGTTTGAATAAGGTAATGGGGTAGTGCTTGGCGTGAGTTTTGGAATTGTAAATAGGTAGTATAGAAGAATAAGGCAGTGGGGTAGTGCTTTTCGTGGGTTTTTGAAAGGTAAATGGGTAGTATCAGGCAGTGGGCAGTGGGGTAGTGCTTTTCGTGGGTTTTTGGAAGGTAAATGGGTAGTATTAGGCAGTGGACAGTGAGGTTGTGGTTGGCGTGGGTTTTAGTTTAGTCAATGGGCTAATGCTTGTGGTGATAGGCTTTAGTGTTTGCAGTGGGCTGGACTAGAGGTGTTTGCCTTGTTTAAAATGGTTAGATTGTGTTGTTATGTTAAGTGTTTATAATGGGGCCTTATAATGGTTTTACGTGGTGCTAGGTGGAGCAGATGATATAGTGTCCATCGGGTTGCATCATGGTGGAAGTATCTCAAAAACAGGAAGATTGTGGACATATGCTGGTGGGTCAATTGCCTGGTATGATTGGTGTTGTTTTTCTTGTTCAAGCGCAAGCAAGCACAACAGAAAATGAGAGACGCAAACAGAAAAGTACATGCTGGAAATGTGGTCGTTTCACAGGTATATGTCAGGACTCGTCCTAAATCCCCTGGGATTAACGTGGGACGCGCCAGATATTGTCTAACACGAAGTGTCAGAAAAGGGAAATTTCCTTCTCTAGCCCTCACCGGGCTTCTAGAGCACGCTAGGATCGTAGGAGGAGGAGTGTGATATCTCGTCTCTGCTACAATCCTCATCTGCGATCAACTTGAAGGGCATTAAAACACGAAAACTGTCGTAAGTGGACAAAATAAACATTTCATTAAAAACATTTTCACATAAAGACATTTACGCCCTTCACTAAAAACATATGCATGCATTTGAAAACCGTTTATCAAAACGTTCATAAAACCATTTGTCAACCATATTCAAAACCTTTCCAGGGTTCATGCCCAGTTCCCATAAACCGTCATGACCCATAAAAACCTTTCAAGGGTTCATGCTGGTTCCCATAAACCGTCATGAACCATAAATCCATTTGGGTCCCCGACCCGAAATCACAACCTTAAAACCATAAAACAATACATGTGGGAACACAGCCCAAAACCATTCTCAAAACATTGAATACGAGGTCTCGCCCCAAATCACTTTCTAAAACATGGAACATTGTGTCTCCGCCCTAAAATCTCTTTCTGTAAACCACATACGTATCAAAATACGTATAATCCATCCGCGACACTTCCGAGAAGATGCCAACTCGGGGCACACAGCCCCTAGGGAACACATCCCTGATATATGTCAAGATATCATCTCTATACTAGTGTGCACACTACTCGGGGTCTCACTTCGAGTCTTCTTCCAGGAATTCTCCATCTGGGAGGCTCTATCTTCGGACCTAGCCCGATCATCTCTCCGGAATTTAGTCCGGGACCACAACATAAATCGTAACCCCCACTCCTGGAACGGGATCCCTATGGGGATACCCATTCTGGTTTGTGGATCGTGACTCTCCAGGTCGTCATCTGGAGGAGACCATATAAAACATATGGAGGGTTCATAATCATTTCAAATCTCTTTTTTTCTTTCTCAAAACATTTCTCAATTGGGTCTCATACCCGATTCATGTCAACAGGATTCCTCGAATCCGATTCAAATCCATTTCACAGGCCTTGGCCTAAATCCACAGTTCAATAGGGTCTCATGCCCGAATTCTCATTTCATAAATCGAACTGGGACTCAAGCCCAATGTTACAATCAACAGGGCCTCAAGCCCTATACCACAGCTAACTGGGCCCTAAGCCTGAAACCATAAAGCAACGGGACCTCAAGTCCGATTTCATAACCAACAGGGCCTCAAGCCCGATACTACAGTCAAATGGGCCTCCAGTACAATATTACAACCAAATGGGCCTCAAGCCCGGATCATAAATCAATGGGACCCTCGGTCCGATCGTATAACTCAAATGGACGCTTGGTCTGATTCCTCATCAAACCAAATGAACTACAAGTCCGAGAGTTTCTAAATCAAATGGGCCTCATGCCCGAGTTCATATTTCTAAATCCAAAATCCATTTATGAAACCCTCGTTGAAAACCTAGCACGTATAAGCATCATATAAAACCGTAAATCTCGAAATACGTGCAAATACGTAAATCCTAGGCTACCACAAACAAATGCACTCATGGAATCACAAAACATATTCTAAAACAATTATAAAACATTTATGCATACATCGAATTCATAAAAGAAGTCCACTCACAGACCGTCTGAAGCCGCGCCTCGATACGCATGCCATACGTCCGTCCCAGGCCAAACGCCGCCTCCGGGATTCCCGAACCTGTCCAAATCGTAATAGAAGGTTACTAATAGCCTCATTAATCTCTCATTAAAGTCCCATAATTTTCCCAATTTTCTAACTATTATTAAACGCGAACCTAAACCTTCGGACGTCCCGAACTATATCGAAACGATGTCCGATTGACACGAAACCAGTCCCAAAATGTTCGTTACATCGAATAGATAAAATTACATGTTGGAACCACCCTCAAAGGATGGTTCACACGCCCACACGCGCCCCTAGAAGGGACTGCACGTGGGCCTCACGCGTCCAGCACTGTTTGTCTTCCTCAGCAACTGAACCGGTCCAGACCAGCCAGTTCGGTTCATGCCTGCAACTGGACCAGCGTGACCGGTCCGGCCTAGTTTCTCACCCAATTTTGGTATGTTTTCTTCCAATCCAATCCTAAAATTCCTAGTATGATCCTAGGAGCTTGTTTGGATGATCAAATCAACCTAAAACCCCTAAAAACCCACGGTTCAATTTCCTCAAAACGGTTCAACTTTTCCAATTTTTTCCCAGGGCTTCTCAGCCACTAACCACCACCCAAATTCATCTTAAAACCTTCCTAACATCATAATAAACCCACCTAATCAACCAAAACTGCCCCTAACGTTTGAAATCAAAAATAGGAGAAAATGGGCAAAACCGAGCTTACCGTGCATAAGGGTCCTCCGCCGTCCACGGCGGTTGTGCGTCCTACCGCTGCCTCCCAGTCACTCTCTCACTCAGTTCCTCACTCAAGAATCAATGAAGACAGATGAAGGTTGGGGTGGTGTGTGAGGAGGGTGATCGCTTTGGTGAGATCGGGAAACTGGGTGAATGAGGGAGGGGAAATATGCATGTATGTGGAATGGTAGCCAGTGGATGAGTGACACTTGTCACTCATCCATTGGTTGCTGGGGAAAATATCTGGGCCCCACTTAGGACAAAACCCAAGCTGTCTCGAATTTCGTGCCATAGTACGTTTGTAGTTCCGTGAACCGTAACTTCTCCGTCGAACGTCCGAATTCGACGTGCCGCCTGTCTACGGATTCGTATCGTCTGGATCTACGTAACAGTCCTTGGCCCTCGTCCATCGGACCTCCCGGGTCAAAAGTCAACTATTTGCTCCTATTCGACCAAATTACCAAAATGCCCTTGGACTTCCGATCGTCATAACTTCTTCCACGAATGTCGGAATCGAGTGTACGACCTATCTATGAACTCGTGAAGTCCCGAACTACGTCACAGTCATCGGCCAAAGTCCATTTGACCACCTGAATGAAAAGTCAACGATTCGCCCATTCTACGGGCAAAATCGTCATTTCGCTCGAACGCCCGCTAATCCTCGTCTAATCCCTGATTAGTCTCGCTAATCTATCATTAATCCTTAATTAATCCCATTAATTCGGGACGGGTCATCACATATATCTATTGTATTAGATTTATATTAACTATATTAGATGTAAGTTTGATGGATTTGATGTGTATGTTTGTATTTATGTTTGATGTATATGTTTGTATTTATGTTTGATGTATATGTTTGTATTTATGTTTGATGTATATGTTTGTGATTAGTGTTTAAGGTATGAGGAGTGTTTATGTTTGTGATTAGATGTCCTTCATTTGATGTATATGTTTGTGTTTAGGGTATGAGGAGTGCTGTATATATGTTTGTGATTAGATGTCCTTCATTTGATGCCATTTGATGTATATGTTTCTATTTAGGTTACATATGAGTTGTATATTTGTTGTGGGCCTGTTAGGATGTATATGGGATGTATATGTGCTGCTTTTGGGTATTTGTACTGATTTTTCTTGTATATATAGTCTGAACAAGTTCCAGTAGCAAGTGAAGTTCCAGCAGCTGGCCAAGTTCCAGCAGCAAGTGAAGTTCCAGCAAGCCAAATTCCAGTTGCACATACCTCTTCACCTGCTACAACCCCAACTAGAACAAGACAAAAAAGCTCTACAAGGAAAGTCAGTACCCCTATGAGCCTACTTGTGCATGAAGTCCAGTTGCAAGAACAAAGTCCAGTTGTCAGTTCCAAGGGAAGAATGATCAAGTCACTTGCAAATGCAAAAGGGATGACAAAGCGAATGCCACCTCCAAAACCAAAGAAAACAAACAAAGATTGGCACAAGCAAGCAAAGGAATTGCTACCCGATTGGCATCATTAGTAGACTTTAGAAGCTTATGGTGTTTGGACCATTTGTTTACTAGACATTCCAATCTTTTGTAATGGTGCTATATTGATAGACATTTGAACCATTTGTTGTAATGGTCAAGTTTTTGCAGTGCCTTAGTTTGGAATCGTATTGGTGAAAGTATTTATTTCTAGCCTCCAAATGAAGTTCATCACATATTCCAAGTTCATCATATTCCCAAACCAAGATCACATAAACTCATCACAAACATTCATAACATTCACATTCATCACAAAAGTTCATATCTTACAAAAGAAGTTCATATCTTACAAAATAATTTCATATCTTACAAAAGAAGTTCTACCAATCTACCTCATACCAATCTACCAAAAGAAGTTCACATTTGCACTGTCCACTAGCTCTACCAATCTACCTCATACATAACAATTCAGTCCAAGCTGAAAGTCACCTTAAGGCAATAATAAGCCTAAACATATATAAGCCCTAGTATAAAGCCAATCAGTACAACCCAAGTCACCATAAGGGCAATTGTAAGCCTAAACACCTTCCTCTTCTCATTCAGAAATTTCTCTTCTCCAACGTCAAGCTTCCGAAGCAGCCCGAGAATTATTTTCGTCGACCTTTTGCACATTTTTTGGTCCAACCACTCCCAAAAGTCACACCCTTTTCCACAAGATCTCTGCCACCAAACTTGCATTATCAAACCCATCAGTTACCCAAGTATCAAACAGCTACAAACTCAGAATTTATGAATTCATTCCAAAAATTCCAACAATTATCAATTAATTTGCAACAAGTATCAAACGGCTACAAACCAATCAATTATCAATTAATTCCAACAATTCCTAATCTCTAACCCAGAATTTATGAATTCATTCCAAAATAAATTAATTTGCAACAAGTATCAAACGGTTACAAACCAATCAATTATCAATTAATTCCAACAATTTCTAATCTCTAACCATCAGTAAAGCCAGAAATTCAAACCATCCACATTATCTGTAAACCTAGAAATTCAAATCTAGAAATTCAAACCCGGAAATTCAAACCCATCAATGCAAACCAAGAAATGGAAACCCATAAATGCAAGCCAAATTGAGAGGGATAACCTTCTTACCCGAGTATCTGCACAAACGAGAAACCTCCTCCTTGGGTTATCAACTGTCCACGAAGTCTTCATTATGGCCACCTTCCCACAAAACCATCATTGATAATCTTTCGTTCCTCGACTATCTTCCATACTGCCACCTTCCCACAAAACCATCTTTGATAATCTTCCGTTCCTCGACTATCTTCCATACTACCACCTTCCCACGAAGTCTCCATTGCTGGCACCATTCAATATCGCCCTAATCCCCCTCTTTCAAGTCGCACTCCCAACCCAATCGCAAATCCCGCACTCCCAACCCAATCGCAAATCCCGCACTCCAACGCAACTTGCCACGAATTCGATCCTAGCAATTCCCCCAAAATTTTGAAACCCTAGCAGAGGAATTATCCCCAATTCGAATTCTCTCAATGTTTCGATGACCCTGGTACACCTCATTTTACACGTCCTCATCTACTCAGCAAACAGTGCTCCACGTTTGCAAAGAGTGATTCACGTCTGCAAACATAAACGTCATCAAGGACGGCGTCAATGAAATGGTGCAACGATATTGACGGTGTTACCGTTCCCGCAACACACTGAGGCAAATTTTTCGTTCTTGGTGCATTTTGAGAATTCGTGGCGTGTTCCTAGTGCAAACAGTGTAATAAGCCCAAAAAAAAAACCAAGATTGTAAACTTCAATTCAATCTCCATGTGTTTTACTTGCTGAATTTTGAATTCTTTCTTATGTTTTGTGACGGGACCCGTCCCAAATCCCTCGGGATTAATGAGGGACGTGCCTGCTCCCGTCACCATGGATAATTATGTCCTTAGCCCAACCGGGACTACCAGAGAGTGCCAGGATTCGGAGGAGGAGTGTGATGTTTCGATCTCTGCTACAGCCCGCACCCGCGATCAACCTGAAGGGCATTCAAAACATCAAAAGTCGTGAGTGGATAAACAAAGAATTTGTAAAGAAAAACCATTTTCACAAAAAAATATTTATGCCTTTCACTAAAAACAAGCATGCCATTTGGGTTTCTAGTAATGCCATTTGGGTTTCTAGTAATGCCATTTGGGTTAACCAATGCACCAGCGGCATTTATGGATTTGATGAACCGAGTGTTCCGAAAATATCTTGATCAGTTTGTCATTGTGTTTATTGATGATATTTTGGTGTATTCAAACAGTAAACAGGCGCATGAGAAGCACCTGAGGCTTGTGCTTGATACTCTAAGGGAGAATCAGCTTTTTGCCAAATTGAGTAAGTGCCAATTTTGGTTAACTAGTGTGGGGTTTCTGGGGCATGTGATTTTTGAGGAAGGAATTTGTGTTGATCCCCAGAAGATTGAGGCAGTGGCAAACTGGGAGCAACCGACAACAGTGACCGAAGTGAGGAGCTTTTTAGGGTTGGCCGGTTACTATAGACATTTCGTAGAAGGATTTCTACGATTGCTGCCCCATTGACTCACTTGACCAGGAAGGGAATTAAGTTCATTTGGGATGAGACTTGTGAGCGGAGTTTTCAGGCATTGAAGAAACGATTGACATCCGCTCCGGTATTGACCCTTCCAGATGATAGTGGAGAATTCGAAGTGTATACTGATGCATCCTTACACGGATTGGGGTGTGTGTTAATGCAACATAGGAAGGTGATTGCTTATGCCTCTCGACAGTTAAAACCGCATGAACGCAACTATCCTACCCATGATCTAGAACTGGCTGCAGTGGTACATGCCCTAAACATCTGAAGACATTATTTATACGGTGAAACATGCAGACTGTTTACTGATCATAAAAGTTTAAAGTATTGTTTCACACAGAAGGAATTAAATGTGAGGCAAAGAAGATGGTTGGAACTAGTGGCCTCTGGGGTTAAATGTGTTATTTTATAAATTTACATAATTTGGATTTTCGGGGCGTTACAGGCGTGACCGGTCTAGGCCACTTTCTCCTTCATTTTTCATCCGTTTTCTTCCCTTTTAATCCTAATCTTCCTATTTAATCCCTAGAAATCTATTGGTGTGAAGAAAACTAAGAAAAACCATGAGAACCCGACCCGTTCAATACCTCCCTTCACGGTCCAAGTTTTCAATCCTTCCGCTGGGCAGCACCGCCCCTCTCTGCCATCAAAAACCGTCCCTAGGCACTCCTAATAACCCAAAGAACTTCCCCCAATCACCAGAAATCGTTCCCAACGTCTAAAACCCGAAATGGAAATTTTGAATGGAAAATGCATTCCTTCGCGGTTTCACGGCCATTGTGTACGGCGACCCTCAATCCTGCCACCATCTTCATCATTTCAATCTCCTCTCTCTGTTTCCCTCACATGCCACAAGTATTGGATTAGGTTTTTGGGGGGGGGGGGGGGGGGGGTGGTGAGTGTGGTTTGTAAAAAATCGGGCTTCGGGTTTGGTTTGGATGAACATGGGCAAGGGGAATGCATGTATGCAATCACAATGGACAATGGATGAATGACACATGTCACTCATTCCTTGGCCAGTACAGATATACCTAGGCCCCACACTAAAGGACAAGGTCCATTTGTCTCGTAAAATGTGCCGCCGTAAATAGTTCCTTGAAACTTCCGTGAACCGTAACTTTTTCGTCGAACGTCCGATTTCGACGTGCTGCTTATCTACATACTCGTATCAACTTGATCTACTTCACGATCATCGACCCTCGGCCATCAGACCTCTCTGGTCAAAAGTCAACTTTTCGCCCCATTTTGGGCAAAATCGTAATTTCGCCCTGAACGTCCGTTAATCCTCGTTTAACCCCCAATTAGCCTAGCTAATCCGTCATTAAGTCTTAATTAATCCCGATAATTCGAGTCGGGTCGTTACATTTTGAGTGCTTAATACTTCAATTCTATTATAAGTGTTTTTAAGCTGGCTTTAGGGGCATTTAGAATAAAATTGAAGATGTTGAATGTTTTTAAGCCTGCTTCAGGGGCATTTAATCAATAACATGATGTGAATCATATTATAAGTGTTTTAAACCCGGTTTAGGTGCATTTATAACGTGAAAAACATATGAATGTAATTGAGGTAATTAAAGTAAGATTTTGTGATTGGTTTAATATGTGCAAGTGTTGGCGTGTGGACATGGTAAATGGATGATGGTGTCGCTTGTACATATGTTAGTTAGGAGTAATTTAAATAATGTGATTGTTAATTCGGATTTGCTTATGTAAAAATGTCAGTTTTGTTTATAAAACTAATTTATGGTTTGTAAGTCCTAGTTAGCATGAGTATGAGCATTTCAATTCATAGTTTTAAATATGTAGCTTCGACTACAACACATTTACATAAACCCCCTTTTCTATTCTTGTTACTAACCGTTTTAAATGTCCCTCCATTCATCGTCCAGAACAATCCCTACTTATTACATACTACAAACTACAAAAAAAAAAATTAAATTGAGATTGCTTGAATTAAGTGTTTATTTGAATGCCTAGTTTAAGTGAATCACAAGGCCCTAGAATTAACCCAAACCAGCCTAGCCCTAAGCCATTTCTTGAAAGTACTCTGATCGAGACACCAATAGCGAGCTTGGAATGAGTATGGAATTTAAAGCCCAAGTGCATGCCAGGTGCCTATTAATATCGTCGCTCATCGGTCGGAACAACGTATGCCCATAGTTGGCCTGGGGCCCTTAGCGTGGCTTGGCCAGAGCTCTCGAGGTTCCATTTTTGCAAAGTGTGCCAACCGAGGCCCTAATAGTGCGCTTGGAAAGAGTACTCCAAGTTGGTTACAAGCGCACAAAGAGGGCCCAGAAATACTCACATTAAGACATATGAAGCGAGGGCCAAAAGAGTCGTACCGAGGCCCTAGCACGACCCCGACCAGAAACAAAAGTATAAGAGTAGGAGTAGGTGCTTATCCAGGGAATGTATAGGAGCTATCTCGAGAGGTGTTCTTGGTAAGGGCCAAGAGCTCAGCCTGAAGCCAGGAGCATGGCCAGACCTCGGTTGAGAGCTTAGGGCCAGTTTGGGGCCCATTTCTTCATTTTAAATCGGATTCCATCCATTCTTTTTGCATTAGCTTTCAGGATGGACCCTACCTTCATAATCTGCACAGGCCTCACAAAATAGATCACTTTCTCCGATTGATTGAGTAAATATAATCAGAAGTCAAGTAAAATGGATAAGAAATGACATTGAAATAATGCAGATGTAATGACTTATCAAATACCCCAAACATATCTTTTGCTAGTCTCTTAGCAAAATACAAAATAAAAGACTCGATTTAATTAATATAACCACTTAAACCTCTAAGTTCACCTAGTAAGAATTTTTTCTCCTGGGGATTATAGGAGCAATACCCACAAATGCTTAAGTTTGACAACAAGAATGCTAGAAACTATATCCAAACAAATTAATAGGGACCAAGGATAGAAAACATGCATAGTCAAATCAAGAGATATGCCATACCATGGTCCATGTGCTCAAGTGAATATGACAATAATTTAGAATGATCATGCCTAAGTACAACTTTATCCAAGCACCCTAGAAAAGATTTCACCTTAACTCTTCTCCTCGCTATGGATCACTCAATGCACTCACGAATCCTAAGGCTTACACTTAGGGGTGGCAATGGGTCATGTCGTGTCGAGTTCGTGTCGTGTCATGAACTCTGTTTTACCCATTTATGCCCAACCTGAACTTGACCCGTTTAATAATCGTATCAAGAATGTCCAACCCGAACCCGACTTGTTAATGACCCGTGTAACCTGTGTAACCCATTTAATAAATAGGTCATACTCAAAACCCAATTAACCTATGACCCGTTTGACTCGTTTAACCTATTTAACATATTTAACCTATTTAAATTATAAAATTTAATAGGTATTTAGGTAGTTAAATGGGTAGATATATGAGTTAGTAATGACACGTTTATTAAATGGGTTAATATATAAGACGATATACGGGTTAAACTGTTAACCCGAAATCTACACATTTATTAAACGGGTTAACATGTCATTATACGAGTTAATAGGTTGACCCAAAACTCACTTGTTTATTAAACGGGACATAACGGGTTGACCCGAAAATAACCCAAAATTTTAATCGTGCGGGTTGACCCGGATAAATCTCGTACTGGTTTTGAGTCGTGTATCGAGTCATGTCAAAAATTGCCACCCTTACTTACACTCAATCAAGCATATGTGAAGAATTTACGTTCAAGAAATCAAATTTATATCACATATAAGTCTATTATGAAAAATGACACTTTTATAAAAAATAAAAATAAAAAGATCTCATGAAGGAATTGAAATTTAAGAACAGAGATACATACCTTGATCCTTAGCATGATCGTTCACAAGATCAATAGGTCATATTCAAGGGTTGTAACGGCGCTAGGTTCTTGTGTTCATAAAGGAATGATGAAATTTAAAGAGCCTAAGTTGTATCAAGGCATGAGAACTCATTACTCAAACCTTGACATGAATGATCAATATGTGCTTAAACTCACGACATTTCTCCTTCTTTATAAGCACTTGGCCCTGTTGGTTCAGTTCCAACTTCGTTGTTTCTTTTTTTTCTCTTTTTCTTCTTTCTTATTTTCTTTTTTTTTTCTTTTTTTTTCTTTTTTTTTCTTTTGAGTTCATGATGAACTTAATACACTTTTCTTTTCTTTTCTTTTGAACTGAACCAAGATCATGCAATAACTTTCTCATTTTGCAATTGCAAACTAATGATCTTTCAATTTCGAGCTTACTCCAATCATATGTAGTATAGGCAACACATAAAGTCATCACATTTCATTCCCATCATGAATCTCATTTGAAGCAACCTTAATACAAACTTAGATTATAGGGTGTAGCCATAATGAAAAGTTTAAAACTTGGGTAGGTTGTAGTGTAAGTGATTAAATAAATGGCTAAGTATTTGGCTTCAAAGGGGCTTAGGAATCATGCAATTGGGAGGGGGAAAAGGAAAGGCCTTTAGGAGTAACATACATAGCCTATATCATATCTTATAAACAACCATACATTGAATCAAGAGCATCCAATAGATATGGTTCTTTAAATATCAATGTAAAAAGAATGAGATCATGCAATTATGAATAAAAAGTGACATGTGTTTAAGAGTAGAAACAAGTAGATCACTCAGAAATAAAGGCAATTAGGCTCAAAGATCTCACACATGTAGTCTCCACTAATTTTCCAAAGTTACTCAAATTTAGTTATTCAAATTTCTTGATCATCTAAACATGGCATTTGTGTGGTGTATGGTATGGTATGTAAGTATGGCACAACTTCTAATAAAACAAGGCATGTCACTTATCATGCATGTCCTAATTAACAAGTCAAAACGTTACAACTAACATGCCAAAACAACAACAAAAATAAAAATAAAACAATACAAAAACAACAAACATCAATTTTTGGTTCTGCACCCCCAAACCGATCATTTCAATAAGAAAATATGTATGTTTCACCCCCAAAACTAAATCAAACATTTCCCACAATGGATTAAGCATGTAACAAGGATAAAATATATGAAACGTTCATCGGAACAAACACATAAACGAGAAGGGTTGGAAAGAACAAACCTTGGCTAGGTTACCTCCTAAGAGTGCTAGATTTAACATCTAGGCAAGGCGAAGCACGAAATTCTAAAAATGAGCAGGTGAAAGGTTGATGAAGTTTGTGATGGAGCTGAGAAGAGACTCGGAATAGTGTTTGAGTCGATGGTCATTAACCTTGAAGGGATCCTGCCTTGTAGGGTGCTGGATTTCCACCACACCATAGGGAAACACTTGAGTGATAACAAAGGGGCCAGACCAACGGGAACAAAGCTTTCTTGGGAACAACTTAAGGTGTGAATTGAAAAGAAGAACCTTCTTCCCTACGTGGAACTTCTTACCTTGAATCCATTGGTCGTGGAAACCTTTGGTATTCTCTTTGAAAATACGGGCACTTTCAAAGGCAGCATTGTGTATCTCATCCAACTCACTAAGACCAGCCTCAATGCTCATATTGTCCTATATGATGGCCTAAAAGGCCTTGTGCTCAAGCTCGACTACTAGATGACATCATTTTCCCTAGACAAGACGGAATAGGCACATGCCTATGGGAGTTTTACAAGCAGTCCAATGTGCCTATAATGTATCATTGAGTCGCATGGACCAATCCTTTCTATTTGAATTGACAGTTTTCTCCAGAATAGTCTTGATTTCACGATTTGAGCTTGGCCACTAGTTTGTGGATGGTAAGGAGTGCCAATGCGGTGAGTGACACCATATTTCTTCATGAAGGCCTCAAAAGATCAGTTGCAAAAGTGTGTGGCACCATCACTTATGATGGTTCGTGCTGCCCCAAATCTAGATAGAATATGGCCTTGTAAGAAGTTTACAACAACTTTAAAATCATTAGTCCTTGTGGGAATTGCTTCCACCCACTTCGAAACATAATCAACCGCAAGTAAAATATAAGTAAAGCGAACAGAGTTAGGGAAAGGACCCATGAAATCAATGCCCCAAACATCAAATATTTTGACAACTAAGATACGGTGGAGAGGCATTTGATTTTGTGGGCCTAGATTACCTTGCCTTTGGCATTGATCGGAAGTGAGCACAAACTCATATGCATCCTTGAATAGGGTTGGCCAATAGAACCCACTTTGGAGCACTTTGAGTGCAGTTATCTTGGCTCCAAAGTGTCCCCTGCAAGCTAGGCTATGAAAGAATGTGAGGATTGACTCATGTTCTTCAGCTAGGACACAACTTCAAATGACTTGGTCTGAGCAATGTTTCCAAAGGTAAGACTCATCCCAAACATAATACTAGTCCTCTTCGGAGAGCTTGTCATTTTGGTACCTATTCATGTTAGCAGGAAAGCATTTAGTGACAAGGAAATTAGTTAGATCTGCATACCATGGTTCCATGATTGTAATGGAGAAGTGCTGCTAATCCGGGAAGGTTTCTTGAAGGGAAAGATAGCCTACTTCTTCATGAGACTCGTGGATTAATCTGCTCATATGGCCTGCCACAACATTCTCACTACCTTTCTTGTCACGAATCTCCAAGTTAAATTCTTGAAGGAGGAGCATCCATCTCAATAACTGGGGTTTGGCATCCTTCTTGGAAAAATAGTACTTGATAGCAGCATGATCTGTATAAATAATTACCTTAGTTTGAATTAGATAGGAGCAGAATTTCTCATGGGTGAAGATGACAGCAAGTAGTTCTTTCTCGATTGTGGAGTAGTTGATTTGTGTGTCATTCAAGGTCCTACTCTCATAATAAATAACATGGGGAAGTTTGTTGATACGCTACCCCAAAACATCACCAATAACGAAGTCTGAATCGTTGCACATGAGTTCAAAATGGAGGTTACAAGCGCAGGGGGGGGAATGATAGGGGCCTACCTGAGTTTTTCCTTGAGAGAGTTGAAAGCTACTTGGAAATCCTTGTTGATGTCATACACTGCATCCTTGGCCAATAGGGAACACAATGGCCTCGCTATTTTTTAGAAGTCTTTGATATACCTGTGGTAGAACCCAGCGTGCCCAAGGAAGGGCCTTACTTCTCGAACTGTTGTTGGATAATGGAGTCTTTCAACAATGTCTATCTTGGCCTTGTCTACGGCAATGCCTTTACTAGAAATCACATGTCCACGAACGATGCCATGCTGGACCATGAAGTGACATTTTTGCCAATTGAGAATCAGATTGCATATTCTTTGCCGACCCTTACCCTAATAAAGCTCTGTTTGATAAAGAAAATTATTTGTTCCGACAACTTTGGACTAGATTAACCCTTTAGAATTCGCCAATCTTACAAAATCGATCGAGTGAGTTGGTTGGGAAGGTGTGATTAGAGGAGAAAAGAATCGTTGTGAGATAGATTCTACTATTTTTTTCAGGTCAAATGAGTGGTTGTGCGGCATGCTATCTTTCTAAAAGAAAATGTTGTGGATTCCCAAATATTTACCCATTGTCCTTCTGTGTTGAGTTCCCAGAGTACCTGCAAGTCTATCCTTATATGTGCTAATCACATTAGTGAAGAAGTAGAGAGAAGATTTGTGAAAGTTAAACTGGCGACCTGAAGATCAAGCAAACATTTGTAAAGGTGCTAAAAATTTTATGGCAGTAGTAATATTGGCTTTAGTAAAGATTACACAATCATCAGAAAACACCATATTAGAGTCTTTAAAACCATGGGCTGAGGTTAGAATACCAACCTGTTTTAAAAAAAAAATTAAAGCAAGAATATTAAGATATCTTATAAGGGGTTCCATACACAAAATGAAAATATATGATGAGAGAGGATCACATTACCTTATACCTCTGGTAGGATTGAAGAAACCTTCAGGAGTTCCATTGATAAGGATAGATAAAGAAAAAAATTTAATGCATTCCATAACTAGGCAAATTCAGTGGATAGAAAACCCAAATTTCCTTAAGAAATTTTAAATAAAGGTCCAATTAAAGAAATCATAAGCTTACTCTTTCTTTTTCTTTTTTTTTTTATCAAGAAGTGAAATTTCATTCAAGAAAAAGATAGAAACAAACAGAAAACAAATTACAAAGAGAACTGGAATAAAAAAACATAACAGAAAGGAAACTAAAGAATGGGTTCGGGGTAAAGATGCATGACATGCCATAAAAGCGTCCACCCCAAGACCCAACAAGAAACGAAACTCAACTAGGGGGACAGGGAATGTAACGACCCGTCCCGAATTCCGGGATTAGTTTAGTGATTAATCTTGATTAGTGAGGTTGAACGGTGGTTAGTAGGGCGGAATCGGACAAAATGTGCAAAATGACCGTTTTGCCCCTGGTCGTGGGCAAAATGTTGACTTTTTGTTCGGGCGGTCAAATGGACTTTGACCGATGACCGTGACGTAGTTCGGGACGTCACGAGTTCATAGACAGGCGGCACGTTCGATTCCGACATTCGTAGAGAAAGTTTTGGTGTTCGGAAGTTGAGGGGTATTTTGGTAATTTGGCTTATTAGGGGCCAAATGTTGACTTTTTGATCGGGAGGTCCGATGGGCGAGGGCCAAGGACCGTTACGTAGGTATCGTCGATACGAATACAACGACAGGCGGCATGCCGAAATCGGAGATCCGACGACGACGTTATGGTCAAGGAAACGAACTAACGAACCGAGGCCGGGATTAAAATAATAATATAATAGTGAATAGTGACTGTTGACTGTGCACATCCGGATGAGTGACAAGTGTCACCCATCCCCTGAATTCTGATCCTTGTTTCCCTCCAAACACAATCATTCCTACACCATCATTCCTTCTCCATCTTTTTCCCCCATTTTCTTCTTCTTTGTTTTTCTTACCCGTGGACAATTTCAAAACAGAGAGAGTGTGAGGGCTGGAGGATTTGGCTGCCTTCTCACGGCAGAATGGAGGGCATTGAGAGGCTAGGGAGACTGGATTCATTTCGGGAAACACTGGGACTGAGTGTGGGTGGTGAGACAGAAAATTCGAAAATTAGTTTATGGGAGGGAAAATTCGAAATCAAATCCTAAGGCCGTGAGGATCGAATTGGAGGTTACATTCAGCCTTCTGGGAGTTCCACGATCAGAATTGTCGAAGGAACGAAGGGATTTGGCCACCAATTGGCTCTGATCACACTTGGTGACAGAGGAGGAATTTCGAAGTTGAGTCGTGGAATTGGAGGCTTTGTTGGATGAAATTGAGGTGGGGAAACTGCTTCCCATGATCCCACGATGCTTCTGGGATCATCAATTGAAGGAAAACGTTGGAGAATGGCAGAACTCCATTGATGAACAGTGACGGTGCTCGAGTTTGAGTCGTGACGTTTGAGCACCGGTTTGATGCAATTGATGTGGGGGAATTGTTCCTCATGGTCCATTGATGCTTCTGGAATCATCAATTGGATGAAACCTGCATCAATTGAGGGAATCCCATGATTGAACAGTGACTGGGTGTTCTTCGTGGATCATCATCGAATCGTGGGAATCTGGGTAAGGATTTGTGTAATTGAGTTTACAGACTTATAATTGGACTTAAAACGAAGCTAATGGATTGATCAATTGAAGGAATTAGGATCGAATTGGCAGGATTGGAACCGGGTTGTGTCGCGGGTGAATTGGACCCGTTTACCAGACAAACGGGTTGGGCTGGTGACACTGTAGCAGGCGCGTGAGTTTCACGCGCAGCCACTCACGGCGGCGCGTGGCGGCGCGTGGACACGAATCTCGAGGTGAGGTCAACATGACTTCTGTCCCATTTAATGTAACGGACATTTTGGAATTGGTTTCGTGTCGATCGGACACCGTCTCGATATTGTTCGGGATGTCCGAAGGTTTTAAATTAAGTTTAAAAATAAGTAAAAATTCGGGAAAATTACGGGACTTTGATAGGATGTTAATAATGAGGTTAGTGACCCTCTAATGTGATTTGGACAGGATTGGGAGTCCCGGTGATAGTGGTGTGGCCCGGGAGGGCCGGTGGCACGCGTATCGAGGCACACGGTTAAAACGGTCTGTGAGTGGACTTTGGTTTTATAAATTCTATGCATGCTTAAATGTTTTATATGGATTATGGTTGTGATTGTGTGATGTTGATTTGGTTGTTGGTAAATTGTACGGTTTCACGTATTTCGAGGCGATTTACGTGCTTGCACGTAAATCGAGGTTTTCTGGTTTTACATGGATTTTCCATATTTATGACTTGGACATAATGTGATGAAATGGTTTTGAAATTGGAAATATGAACTCGGGCTTGAGGCCCACTTGTTTTGGAAATTTCGGACTTGGAGTCCATTTGAGAATCGGGCCGGGGGCCCAGTTGGTTAATGAAATCGGGTCAGGGGCCCAGTTGGTATGAAATCGGGCTGAGACCCATTTGAGTTATGTTATCGGGCCAGGGGCCCAGTTGATTTACGAATTTGGGCCGTGGGCCCAGTGGGTTTATAAGTCGGGCTGCGGGCCCAGTTGGTTTACAAATCGGGCCGTGGGCCCAGTGGTTCATAAAATCGGGCATGAGGCCCAATTGGATTATAATGGTGATTTCGGGTCAGGGACCCTATATTTAATAATTGTGATTTTGGGTCAAGGACCCTAAATGGAATTATGTGGTTTTATGGAAATTTCGGGCAGGGCCCAATGGTAATATTGTGATAAAAGGATTTAATAAAACTGTTTTCCATATACCATCTGGATACAAGGATATATGATGGTCTCCTCCATATGTCTGGGACACTGGGGAAGTCACGGTGCATTGCCTGCGAGGGGTCATTATACGGAGTAGCCGGACCGTATGATGACTCAGGAGCAGGATTGCTATGATTGACGTCAGGGACGTCAGACATCATGGATGTCAGATATATGGACCCGGAGAGACCCCGGGCAGCACGCGTAGCTTATGAAACCGTGAGATATGACGTCAGGGACGTCTAGCGTCTGGGACGCTAAGCATCTGGGATGCTGGTGATGGTAATGGTAAAATATGGTTTAATGAATAAAATGGCTTATTGGTTGGATATGTGTTATGTGGTAAAGTGGATTATTGGTTATGAAATGGTATGTCGGGTCAGGGACCCTAAATGGTTTTGGATTTATGGATTGATGTTCAATTATGGTCGTGGGTGGTGACCCACATGGTTTTAATATGTATGGTGGTGGTATTCCACGGTTTTGGGCTGAGTTCCCACACTTGGTTTTTGGTTAACGGTTTTTGGGCTAAGGCCCTAATGGCTCGGTTGAGCAAACGTTTTGGTTACTGGTTTTTGTGGCATGCATACGTTTTTATTGGAGGGCATAAATGTCTTATAAATGTATTTGATGAACTTACTGGTTTTTGTCCACTCACAGCTTTTGGTTTTAATGCCCTTCAGGTTGATCACGGAAGCGATTGCAGCAGAGACTGGGACATTGCACATCTCCTCCATCGATCCTTGCGCACTCTGGATGCCCTGTGTGGGCAGTGGCTCTTGGTCATCCTTTGTCTGACACCCCTTGTTGGACGGGAGCAGGGCACATTCCATGGTAATCCCGGGGGGATTGGGATGGGTCCTGTCAGACCATCATTGTTTAAAACAAGCACTAAAAAGGATGGAGGATGGTCAATCCAGACTTCCCTGCACATTCTTCGTCGAGCTTGAGTGGCTAAGGTATCTGCTACCTTGTTTGTACTCCAGTGAGACCATCTGAAACGGATATGCTCGAAGTGGACCTGCAGTGTACGGAGTTGAGTCAGGGTGGGGAAAATTTCCCAGTTTCCACGATCAATGCAACCAGAGATGCACTTAATTAGAGTTTGGGAGTCCGACTCCACAATGACATCTCGGAGCCCACGGTCCCGGGCAAAGGAGACTCCAGAGAGAATGGCCCAAGCCTCAGCAATAAAGGCGTTTCTGGCACATTTTGGCTCGCGGATTGCCCCACAAAAAGCACCCTCAAAAGCTTACTCTAGATCTAGTTTGATTGCCATTGAACCTCACCTATCATGCTTGAGCTTGACGTCATTAAATACTTAGTGAGCAATGAGTATGTTATCAAAGATGCAAAGGCTCCTTGGTTGGCAAAGATATAGTTTTTGAGCAAAGGTATTAGACAATTGAGCAGAACTTTGGCAATAATTTTATAAGAAACATTACAGAGACTTATTGGCCTAAATTGGTGAGTAAATTTAGGGTTATCAATTTTGGGGATTAGGGCAATGTTGGTATGATTTAGGCCCTTAAGAGACAAGGCATTAGTTAAAAAAAAAAAAAAGGGCAAATAAATCATAGATCCTTGCTAACATATACATTTATTCAAAAACTTGCATATAAAAAAATTAAACTCATAGGTCCTTTGACTAGTCAAATGACTATACAATTTAAAATAGACCAATAGTTTTTATATAAATTATAACTAATGTCACTCAATTGTAAACTAGTCCATCAACAATCTAAAAAGTATTTACCAAAATCTATCATGATTTCAACATTACTTTTTATTTTTATTTTTTATTATAATATTATATTGAGGATTATGAAAACATTACTCCTATTTATAATTTTTTTTTCACTTGCCCATTTTAAAAGTAATATGAGTATCTAATCTAACTTAGAGTAAAACAATTAAAAACAATAACTCTTCAAAAATACTTTTAAATTTAAAAATGATTTATCTTCCGATATTAAATAGTTTGGTTAATTTCGTATAGTTTAGAGTTTAATTCTTGAATTTTGTGCCAAAATTCAAGAATTAATCCCTACATCGTACGATTATCCACCACCATCTCACCCCCTCACCCTCCCTTCACAACCCCCCACACCCCCCCCCCCCCCCCCCCCCCTCTATCCCCCAAAAAAAAATTATATACCCTACCGTTGAACCTCAAACAATACGAACTTTATTTTTTTATTTTATAGAAAAAAAATCAATTATAGCTATATACAATATAATAAAAGGCCCAAGAGACCAAAGAAATCAAACACTAAGGGGCATATGGGGCAAAGATGACAAAAAAAATAATGTTATTTTTAATTGTTTACAGGAATTCTCAATAATTTACTCATCCTCTTTATTGAGATATAAAAGGGTAGATATATAATTTATTTCTAATAAATTCTGTTTAGGAATTTTGAATAAAAAAAAATTGAGATAAGGTTTTATTTTATTTAATATACAAGTATTAAAGATTTTAAATAAAAATAAAAGTTGTTAAAAGTGTAATAATTATTTACTCTTAAAAAATCATTAACACGATTATAGATGTGAGATTTAACTACATCCCAATACCTATGGTAGAAACACGCATGTAAGCCAATGCCAATTCCTCTACCAGCAACTTCAGGCTCCTCCAAAGAAACCCACGTAGTAAGAGAGTTGTTAGCCAGATTATTAATACAGGGTTCAATAGCGTTTCTTGAAGTCCAAGACAAAGAGATCAGCCATGTCATCCTCTAGATTAATCCATGATCCAGTATCAGCATGGATTCTGGGGATAAAGCCTTTTTTTTTTTTTTTTTCTTTCTGATTGAAGCTTGGATATGGATGTACTTGGGGAGTTTTTGTACCCTGGAGATTGCTAGTTGGCTTTCCCTCTTTGTGCCCAATATTTTTCCTCATAAAGATTGAGGGATTCCGGCACTTCTTGTGAATGGGCTTCCTTAGTGCAGAGGTAGTTAGAAGTTGGTGAATTCATGAGTTGTTGTTGGGTGGTATGAAGTTCCTCCGTAAGCAAATTTAGTCTGCCAGGGAAGTTACCAAAAACAATTTTTTTTTCTAGGATTTAGCAAGGCTCATAAAGCTATTGCATAGGGTAGAGAAATGTTGAATTGGCGTTCCATATGAAGGGTTGGACCAAGCTTGATTCACAACACATAATAAACCAGGGTTTGTTTAACCATATAAACAAAAGGTAGCGATGGGCTTACTCTTCCTCACTAGACAATTCAGTCTTGGGTAGTGATGCCCCTACTACCCTAAATTATTATATACACATATTAGCTGCTTGTAACCGCCTGTGTATTATTTTATTCCAAAAAATGCATGCAAAGCAACCCCCCATTAACTATTTCATCTTTTAAATAAAACTCTTACTAATTTGTCCCTATATATTAACTTTCTTCTTTTGAAACAATGCATTAAAAAAGGGCATTTTTGTCAAAATGCTTTCAGTGCACCTCTTCCCGTATAATATTAAAAGAAAAATATTCTTACAAAAGATAATAAGAGAATATAATTAATATCCGACTAACATGTTAACAGCACGTGTAAATATACGTGCTGGTTGCAAGCATGTGAAACTCCAATAGCGAAACGACCATGAAACACAAGCCTACAGTTAAATCTAGAATGTTCTATTTACATAAGAAAGAAGATAGGAGAAACATTCATCCTTTACAACCAGAGTTGATATAGATAATTAATGTTTTCATAATGGTTTGAACCGCCCATAAGTTTCACCCTGGTGAAAAATATGACAGCAAAACTTACCATTTAGATTCATGCGGAGAGGGATATCCACCACGGTCTGAGAGTAGTTATCAAAACCCAAAAAATGGCACAGAGTGCTACAACAACTGGAAGGAAGAAGAAACCCCTCGTTCTGAAAGCCCTATTAGTTTCAGAACTAGTACCAGCAGCGACATTTGCACTTCCGGCCTTTATTCTCAACCTACTGAAGCTGGACATTCGTTCGAAGGCCCGACTCACCAAAACATTTTCCGAAGCAGATGCAGGAGTAGTAGGTATAGACTCCACAAACGCCCATAGTGCAGAAGATAACTGACTTGTAGCACCGGCAGCCTCATTGGTACTTTGATTTTGATTTTGATTTTCTGGGGTCGGAACATCCGTAGATTCATATACCACATCTAAACAATAACAGATGTGATACCTATATTAGTGGCTATTTAACAAGAGTTATACAAGTTGAAAAGGATATTTCAATATGCGACAATCCCCCATATTTCAATATGGGGCAAATATAACTAGACGTTAGTCATGCCAATCCCCCATATCTAGAATATATTTGAAGAATACTTAAAAGGGATCAAGAAGCTGTAGACGCACTCAATAGTAAATATCTATAACATTGACAATTCATCTTCATTCATATATATACCTGAGGTTGAATACGAGAGAGATCCCTGATTTGGTTGAGCTCTTTCGTTAAGTGACCACAGCTGCTGAGCTGATTCTGGATACAGCTGATTATTAATCTGAGGTGATTCTAGATGCAGCTGATTGTTAATCTGAGTTGATTCCAAGTAAAGCTGATTGTTAATCTGAGTTGATTCCAAGTAAAGCTGATTGTTAATACAAGCTGATTCTGGATACAACTGATTGTTGATCTGAGTTGCTTCACCATACAGCTGATGGTTAACCTGGTTTTCAGTTGTTGGATTGGGTTGTAACTGGTATTCAAACTGGCCTACAACATTATTTCCCAGTGAATTCACATACTGGTGATGAGTAAATGCTCCTTGATCAATAGGGCCCATGTCATGAAGAAACATGGCTGCATCATGGAACAAGTCAAGTTCACTTAAACCATCTTGCTCTTCAAACTGCAAGTTACCCATAGGATTCTCATGATTCGATATAGTAGGTTCAGGACCAATGAGGTCATCCATCTCCAAGAAATCCTCTTCATGCAGTATGTGCGGACCCTGCTCATGGATGTCAGGAGCAGAATGGGTAATTTCAGATGCCTCATACGGTTGCATTTGGGAGGTGGCTGACTGTGTAAAGTCAAATTTGGCTTCCACATTGCATTGCTGATCACTTGAATAAAATCCTCTGATCGGATCTGGACAGATGACATCCCTTGAGGATAGATCGACCACAGTACTTTGGGTCTCTTCACTCACAGCCTACAAAATGAAATCGCATTCTATCAATTATATGCTCTCATATGTATGCAAATTATAAAGCCTCTAACATATGGCATCAACTTTTAATCATATTTTAAACACCAAAATACTGATTGTGATGAATATTAAACAAGCATATAAACCAGATCCACCGGCCTCTAGCAAAAATCATTTTTTACCCAGATGTGCCAAGCCAAATATGGCACAGACAAACCTTATTTATAACATAGTTAACCGTAGATTATGCACCTACTATGAACTGGAATTATGTTCATCCAGACACCACCACACAGTATACTACAAATCTGATGAGCAATAGGACTAAAAACCTTGACTGGTACAAATAGATCTGACAGTCAATACAAAAAACAACTAAGAATGCAAAAAGAGTAGAGTAAGGAGAAGGAGATAGAGATTGCCAACCTGAGGTACCGTGTAAGTGTAATTATTCATTTCTGGCGGCAGGTCCACATCAGCAATCTGTTTCATGAACTCCTCAATGTCATTTAGTGCGCCATGGACATTACCATTAACCTTCACATTCTCAACAGAAATAACATCTACAGCTTGTTTCACTAGGATTTGGCAATTATCAGAGCTATTGGCTACTGGTAATTCATCATCAAGCCAGTCTTCTTCTCTAAATAGAGCTCCGTATTGCTCACCATTTTTGGGACCAGGTCCACTTTTTTTATAAATCTTGTAGAGAGCATAGTATTCCTAAAATGAGGAAGAAGCGAAAGTACAGTTTTAGTTTATAAGTAAAGAATAATATCATGAATATATTGAGAATGAAGGGACTCCAACTAATACCTTTACATTCTTGCATCTCTTGAGCTCTTCCTCATCTAAGGTGTACTCGTGCATTACCCAGTCAGTGCGCTTCCCGCTAGGTGCTCGGCCTTTATAATAAACCAAGGTCTTCTTCAATCCAACTGACCGCGAATAACATGAAATGTTACGGTCCTTTCCTGTCGCTTTCCAATACCCATGTCTGGTTGCTCTGTTTGATCTTCCCCCATTAGGGTATTTCCGATCTCTGGGACTGAAAAAGAACCACTGCCGGTCTCCAGTTTTCAATAAAGATAATCCTGGAAATCACTTCAACTAGTTATAAACCAAAAATTCAAATAACATAAACTGTGAACTTAAGCCCAAAAAAAAAACGAAAGAAGAATCAGTTATCGACTACATATAACTAACAGAGAATAGCAGATGAATGAAAAATAATTAAAGTAAATTCCAACAAACAGAGAATAGCAGATGAATGAAAAATAATTGAAGCACAATTCTGGAGAATCGAAGATAACCAACAAAAGAACGTCCAAAACCAGTCAGCCAATACAAAGCAAGTCAAAAGCAATGAGAAAAATTCCAAATCCGTATGGACAGGAAGGTATGGAATCTTATCCAAATAGTTGAAACCAGGGTTTAAAATTAATCCCAAACAAACAATCAAGACTCTCACAATCGGTTGACCATTTGATCGAGTCTATCACTTGGTGAACGGCCATAAATCCTACTAACAAAGATTGGACTTGCACAAAACCTATTCGATACCAAAACATCATAAAGCAAATAACCAAACTATCAAATCAACATACCCAAAATCCAAATTCATATATAAATAACCTAAAAACAGATTGTTAAAAAAACACATAATAAATCAAGGATCCATAAACCCATACCAGGCAGTTCCTCAGGCTCCCACTTATAGACGTCAGTCTCAGCGATGACGTTAAGTCTGAGCCTTTTCTTGCAGATCTTCCGCTTGAGATAGTAGACGATGAGTTCCTCGTCTGTTGGATGGAACCTAAACCCCGGAGCGGAAAAGCGACCATTGCAAAAAACCATAGCCAGATCGTCCTCCTCTGGAACCATGGCTTCCACCCCAGAGCAATCAATAACTTGAAGAGACAAGGGGCAGCGAGAAAGTGAGATTCAGAGAGAGAGCTAGGGTAGCGTAAAGAGCTTGAGAGAGTTGGTCAAGTAGGGCTGCGAGGATGAGCGCTGAGAAGCTTCGTACGCGCTATATTTACATTTTATATAATAATAATTCTGTTTGTTTTTCCAACTTTTATTAATTAATTCTTTTATTTGTAAGATCTTTTTCCTTTTACTGATATGGCTTGGCGGGTGGGAAACGTGGGCCATTTTACGGTGTTGCACCGGTGTACGATTGACTTTGAGTGATTTATTCGAGTCCTGGATTACATGGAGGACTAATTCGGTGTATGATTACGTAGGTCCTTGGTAAAAAGCTTATTCAAAATTAGGAGCTTTCAAAAAATTTTCATAAAATTATACATATAAATATCTTATAGTAATTCTCTATTTCTCCCCTGTGACTTGGAAATTTTTTTCCTCCGTAATCTTGCTACTTAACCCAGCTCATTTCTTGATATCGCTCTCATCTTCTCACGCCCCTTCTTGATATCGCTCTCATCTTCTCACGCCCCTCCTTCTTATCGCACTCATTTTCTCATTACTCTCGTTCGTCATCAGCCACAATTATGATTTTGAACGAGCTATCATTCATCTTTCTATGTCTCTAATTTTTTTTTCTTTATTTTCGGTGTTTTGTGCTTGTTTAATTTGTTTAATTATGTGTTGAGCATTAAACAAATTAAAATAAATAACTAATCTAAGAGGGAGGAAGTTGAATTTGCGGGTGTGAGGTTGGGAAGATGATGCTGAGTTGAAGGTCATAGAAACCATTTTTGAATATACATATCTGATCTGAAATTGGGTCTGGTCTATGTTGAAAGACACTATTATACTATGAAGACATTATCATACTATAAGGACACTATCAAACTATGGAGACTACAAACAATCTTAGTTGATGAAAAATTCGAAATTGCATTTGTGTTCGCATAGTCAAATAGTGTTCTCATAGTCTAATGGTGTCCTCATAATCGGTTAGTGTCCTCATAATCAGGGAGAATTGCATTCGTGTCCCATAGTCTGATAGTGTCCTCATAGTATGATATTGTCCTCATAATCAGATAGTGTCATCATAGTCAAGTAGTGTCTTAATGGTCAATTTCGAAATTTTCATCAACTAAGACTGTTTGATGTCTCCATAGTCTGATAGTGTTCCTATAGTCTGATAATGTTCCTATAGTCTGATAGTGTTCCTATAGTCTGATAGTGTTCTCATAATCTAATAGTTTCCTTCAACCCATATCAAATCTAATTTCATATTCGAAAATAATTTCTATGCCCTTCAACCTAGCATCAATTTCCCAACCTCACACTTAAAAACTCATCTTCCTCGCTCCCCCAATTGGTTATTTCCTTTAATTTTTTTAATGCCCAACATATAATAAAACAAATTCAATAAGCACAAAACATCCAAAATAAAGATCAAGAGAAAATTAGAGACATAGAAATATGAAGGATGACTAATTCAAATTTATAGTTGTGGCTAATGGTGAATAAGGGTGATGAGAAGATGAAAATGATGAGAAGATGTGGAGAGTGAAAAGATGAGAGCGAAATGAAGATAATGAGCTGGTTTAGGTAGCAAGATTTGGGAAGAAGTTGTAGAGTCGTAAAGATGGAGGAGAAGTGACAGGACCCGCCCCGATCCTCTCTGGGACCACATGGGGACGTGTCCTGCTCCCGTCTGACACCCAAAATAATGTTCCAATTTTAACCTTAAACGTTCAAATGCATAAAAACCAAATTAAAGTTTCACATCAAATCCGAAATAAACAGATGTCAAACAAGGGATGAAATCCAAACTACAAGTTGCGAGCACGACTCTAACATAAACCTGCGGGTACACCACCCAACAGGGGTTCTGGTATGCAGAAGTGGATCTATGCCTCAGCCTCAGGTTCCTCCTCTACCTCATTAGCACGACCTGGAGGGGTTACCAAAACATCAAGGGTGAGTGGACCGAAACTCAAGTTTATAAAATCGTTTAGTAAGTAAAACATATAATTTACCCCTCCGTTTTCCAAACATGCATGCATCAGAATTAAAAAAAACCATAATTCATATAATATGTATCATAAGGCATATAATAAAACCATAAACATAATTTTAGCCACTGCACTATACACTCCGATCTTGACATCCCCGATGTCTGACGTCCCTGACGTCCAATAAGGTCACAATCTCAAAGCTACGCGTGCCACTCGGGTCTCAATTCCGAGTTCAATCCCCGAACCCCGTTCGGGTACAGCATCCCCGGTGCTTAGCGTCATAGACGCTGGACGTTCTAGACGTCCGTGACCACTCCGGGGTACCTCATCCGGAGGAGACAGTATCATAAGAATGGATCTATACAGTGCAGTATTAAATACATTTTATTGGTTTCCACATGCAAAACATATATGTATACATAGATAAAATCTGAACCGATCGTTACATTTCATTAGACGGGACTCATGCCCAAATACCGTGAAACGTGCCATAACCATAATTTCCATATCATCAAAACCGTTATTTGTTTTTAGCATGTGAATATATATAAGTAAACCAGAAAACATTTATGCACGCAAGGGTTTAAGGAAAACGGCCCACTTACAGTACAATCCTGCTGAAAACCGAACGTATACCCTCGTTCTGGTACAATTGTACAATCCCTGTCATGTCCAAAGTATACGTAAAGGTCAATACAAACCCCTAACATTTAACCATGAAACCCTAGACCGAAACCGGCCCGGTAAAGCCGCCCGAACGCGCTTCCCGAGGCAATAAACCTCATTTTGACCAACTTAATGATCTCCGATCGACCCGAACCCACCGCCATTAGATCCGGATCGTCGAAACCTAAAGAACGGTGGTGGTCCCACCAAAAACACGGTTCACACGCGCCCCCACGCGCCGGTCAACGCGTCAGTCAACGCAGGAACAGTCCCTGTCGTCGTCATGCTGACAGCTGTCAGGTCTGACATGTCAGACTCTGACAGGTGCCACGTGTCAACACCCGATTGGTCCACCTTACTGATCTGTCAGGCCACGTGTCAGCACGGCACTGGTCCACGTCATTGACATGTCAGTCACACGTCGCAGTCCCTGATTGGGCCACGTCATTGACATGTCAGTGTTGACTGTGCACTGACATGTGACACGTGTCGACACAAGAGTGGTCCACGTCACTGACAGGTCTGACAGGGTGCCACGTCATCACCCCTGTCCTCAGACGGGTCGACCCGTTTCTTTGTAACTGGGTCGATCAGACCCGCGATCATGACCCGGTCACCAATCCTCCATTTCTCAACCATTTTCGTTCTAGTTTGTTCCTACATGCTCGTCTCAATCCCAGAAACAGTTCTAGCTAATTAAAATCATCAAACAAGCAATGAATCAGAGACTTACCTCGATGAACAGACCCGGGTTCCCGTCGCCGTTTAACCTTCATTCAGGTCACTTCAGATCACGAAATCACGTCCTATAAGTTCCTAACAGTCCATATAATCGAATAGGATCAATAGAACTCGACAACACACGCTGGAAATCAAGCTTCCAAAATCTGAGTTTCAAAACAGTTTCGGGTTTATGAACAACCTACCTTACCGTTGTCTGCCGCCGTCTACCGTCGTTCACCGTCGTCTCTCCACCTCACCAGCCCAGTCCGGCCACACACGATCACGGAGAATGAGTGATGAGCTGGGGTGTTTGTTCGAAATGGATCGTGTGTGCAATCGGGTAGGAAAATATAAAGGGTGGAGGGAAAGGAACGGACGGTCCAGATTCATCTCAGAGATGAGATCAAAGGTTGAGATTAGATCCGGGGTACTTCAGATGAGTGGCTGAGATCAAAAAGTGGGTTTTAATGCTATTTAATCCTATAGTGGATCTGATCCAATCTAGCCAATGGATGAGTGACACTTGTCACTCATCCAGGTGTCCTCCAATCAGAATATCAGAATAAAATATTCGACACGAAAACCGAGACGCGAACCTCCCGATTTCACGTTTCTGACCATAACTTCCTCGTACGAAGTCCGATTTCGGCATGCCGCCTGTCTACGGACTCAGGACATCGAGACCTACCTAACGGTCCTTGAGTCATGTGAAAATTAGTTGCCAAACGAAAAGTCAACATTTTCGCCCATAAAGTCCAAATTACGGTAATGCCCCTGAACTTCCGATAGTCATAACTTTTTCCCTAATCGTCCGAATTGGACGTGCCACCTGTCTATGAACTCGTGACGTCCCGAACTACGTCACGGTCACTGGTCAAAGTCCATTTGACCCATCAATCAAAAAGTCAACAATTGGTCATACCATTCACAAGGGTAAAAACGTCAATTCATACATTAAATTACAATATTAAAATCCTCGAATTTCCGAGGTGTTACAACCTTTCCCCCTTAAGAAATTTCGTCCCGAAATTTTAAAGAAACAAGTGAGGAAATTGTTCTCGCATCTGAGCCTCAGGCTCCCATGTGGCTTCTTTCACATTCTGGTTTCTCCAGAGAATCTTCACGAGAGGAATCGTCTTCCGACGTAGTACCTTGTCCTTTCGATCCAAAATCTGCACTAGTTGTTCCTCAAAGCTAAAATCCCCTCGGAGTTCGATAGGTTGTTCCCCCAGTACATGGGAAGCATCATGTACGTACTTCCACAGCATCGATACGTGAAACACATCGTGAACTCTAGAAAGTTCTGGAGGTAGCGCCAATCTGTATGCAACCCTGCCAATCCTCTCCACGATCTCATAAGGTCCGATAAAACGCGGACTCAGTTTCCCCCGTCGACCAAAACGGATAATCCCTTTCCACGGAGATAACTTCAGGAAGACAAAATCTCCCACTTCAAATTCCAAGTCTCGAATCCGTCGATCGGCATAACTCTTTTGGCGATCCTATGCCGCCTTCAATCCCTCCTTGATAACTCGAACAGTCTCCAGGGTTAAGTCCATCAATTCTGGCCATACCGCCGCTCGTCCTGCATTGTCGACCATACAGTGCCTCGTAAGGTGTCATCCCGATGCTTGCCTGATAGCTGTTGTTGTAAGCGAATTCCATCAATGGTAAATGAGTATCCCATGAGTCCTGAAACTGTAGCACACAAGACCTCATCATGTCCTCCAGGGTCTGAATAGTCCTCTCAGACTGCCCATCGGTTTGTGGATGGAACGCAGTACTGAAACATAGGGTTGTTCCCAAAGTAACTTGCAAACTCAGCCAGAACCTGGAAGTGAAACGCGGATCACGATCGGACACGATCGATTCTGGCGTACCATGCAATCGTATGATTTCCTTTACGAACAATTGAGCCAGTTGGTTAGGTTTATAAGTCTCCTGAACTGGCAGAAAATGGGCTGACTTGGTTAACCGATCCACGATCACCCATACTCCGTCCACTCCACTTTGAGTCCTTGGTAACTTAAAGACGAAGTCCATGGTGATGTGATCCCACTTCCACTCGGGAATCGGAAGTAGCTGCATAGCCCCATAAGGTCTCTACCGTTCCGCCTTAACCTGCTGACAGGTTAAACATCTGCTCACGAACTCAGCAATGTCCTTCTTCATTCCTGGCCACCAATAATGGTTCCGGAGGGTACGGTACATCTTTGTACCTCCCGGATGCATAGCATAAGCCGAACTATGGGCCTCCTCAAGAATCTCGACCCGTAACTTTGCCACCGCAGGTACACACAAACGGCCCAACTTCACAAGTGCTCCATCATCCCGGATGGTAAAATCCTCTCTCCCATCCGCATCGACCTCAATCCTGTAAATACAGAGTATCGGATCCTGAAGTTGTGCTTCGATGATCCGATCAATCAGTACAAGTCGTACATGGAAGCTGGCCAACAAAGCTCCATGCTCACCTGTATCCAAAATAACTCCCGCCTTCGGGAGTTCCACCAGCAAAGGAAGATACACCATCCCTAGGTGTGCAACAGATCCCGCTGACTTCCTGCTGAGTGCATCTGCCACCACATTGGCCTTACCCGGATGGTACTCGATCGTACAGTCATAATCCTTCAGCAGCTCCAACCATCTCCGTTGTCTCATGTTAAGCTCCTTTTGAGTGAATAAGTACTTTAGACTCTGGTGGTCGGTGAATATCCGGCACGTTGCGCCAAATAGGTAATGTCTCCAGATTTTTAGAGCATGAACCACCGCTGCCAACTCCAAATCATGGGTAGGGTAGTTCAACTCATAAGTCTTTAGCTGCCGGGATGCATAGGCGATAACCTTGCCAGTTTGCATCAACACGCAGCCCAAACCTTGTAGCGATGCGTCACTAAAGACCACGAATTCTCCACTGTTATCCAGCAATGCAAGGACAGGTGCAGTGGTTAATCGATCCTTCAATTCTTGAAAACTCTGATCACACTGCTCGTCCTAAATGAATTTCACTCCCTTCCGAGTCAAACGAGTCAATGGTGCAGCAATTTTGGAGAAACCCTCCACGAATCTTCGGTAGTAACCGGCTAACCCGACAAAACTCCGCACCTCCGTTACCGTTGTCGATCTAGCCCAGTTAGTCACCGCTTCTGTTTTCTGGGGATCCACGCTAATCCCATCCGTCGATATCACGTGTCCCAGAAAACCAATACTGCTTAGCCAAAACTTAACACTTGCTCAGCTTGGCGTACAACTGTTCTTGTCTCAGCTTCTCCAACACTAACCGTAGATGTTCCTCATGTGCTCGGGCACTCCTCGAGTAGACCAAGATATCATCGATGAACACAATCACGAATTTATCCAAGTAGGGTCGGAAGACCCGGTTCATCAGATCCATGAATGTTGCTGGAGCATTCGTCAAGCCAAACGGCATAACTAGGAACTCGTAGTGTCCGTAACGGGTTCGAAAAGCAGTTTTCGGAATGTCCTCCTCCGATATCCTCAGTTGGTGATACCCAGACCGCAAATCGATCTTCGAGAAGCACTGTGCTCCCCGCAACTGGTCAAAAAGGTCATCGATCTTGGGTAGAGGATACTGGTTCCTCAGTGTCACCTTGTTGAGTTGCCGATAGTCAATGCACAAACGGAGACTCCCCTCCTTCTTCTTTACGAACAACACCGGTGCTCCCCACGGTGAAGTACTCAGTCGGACGTATCCCAAATCCACCAACTCCTGCAATTGAGTTTTGAGTTCTCGTAACTCGACCGGTGCCATCCGGTAGGGTGCCTGAGATATAGGTCGGGTACTAGGGAGTAGTTCAATTGTAAACTTGATCTCCCGCGATGGTGGTAACCCAGGTAAGTCTTCCGAGAACACATCCGGAAACTCACGCACCACCGGTATCTCGTCGATACCCGGAGTATCAACCTGATCCGACACGACATGCGCCAGATAACCCTGGCATCCCTTCCGTAGAAGTTTGGTAGCAGTAAGTGAAGAAATCACTTCAGGAGGCGACCCTTCACGTTCCCCCTAGAAGATAACCTCCGGCAAACCCGGGCTTCGCAGAATCACCTCCTTGCTACAGCAATCGATGAGTGACCCATGCTCCGATAGCCAATCCATTCCCAAAATTACATCAAAGTCGTGGATATCCAAAATAATTAAATCCGCTAGTAAATCCACATCCTCAATCCTCACCGGGCACCTCCGAATCACCTGATTCACAAGGTACACGATGCCCATCGGGGTGCCAACACCTATTTCACAATCTAAGGCTGATACCACACAATCAAGCATACCAGCACAACTCTTCGAAATAAAAGAATGTGTAGCCCCCGCATCCATCAACACACGTACAAGAAGGTTTAAGATATGTAGTGTACCTGTAACCACGCCTGGGGCAGTCCTCGCCTGCTGCTGGGTCATAGCAAACACTTGGGCCCTAGGCCCCCCATTCCGTCCGCGTCCGCGCGCACCACGCCCAGCACCTCGGTCACCTCCCTGACCGCGACATCCATTAGTGTGGGAAGTCGTGCTCTGCACCATACTAGAGCCCCCGGCGTCGTTGTTCTTGGACAACAGCGGGCAGTCACAAGCATAGTGGCCCTCCTCTTCGCAAGCAAAACAGGTTACTGGCCTCGGCCAGCCCGAATGCCCACCAGAAGCACCGCTCCAAGATGAACTCTGCCCGGAGTTGTATCCTGATCCTCTGCCCTGAGAGTCTCCGCGTCGACCTGACCAGCCACGACCTTTAAAGGATGAGGGTGCTCCCATGTAGCCTCATCCCTTGTTGTTCTTCTGGCCCGATGGCCCACGGTGTGGGCGATCCTGACGTCGCCCCTTGCCCGAAGGCTGTCGTGTCTGGTGTGCCGCCAGACTGGCCTCGACACGCACCGCTGCGTCGACCATATCTCTCAGTGAAGCATGAGTAGCAGCAGTCACACTTGCCCGGATCTCCCCTCGGAGTCCAAGCTCAAACCTTTGGCATTTGTCCTTCTCCGTGCTCACGAATGATGCAGCGAACCGGGATAGTTTTCCGAAAGTCTGCTCGTAGTCCGCAACGGACATATCTCCCTGCTCCAGCCGCAGGAATTCAGCCTCCCGTGCCGCGCGAAATGATCGCGGGTAGTACTGGTCCAGAAATTGGGAACGGAAAGCTTCCCAAGTAGTGGTATGGACAGACCACCCAGACATTTCAAGGCCGTGCCACCACTGGTAGGCTCCTCCTTCCAGCAAGAAGGCCGCCAAAGTTACCCGTTCGCCCGAAGGGCAATGCATCACCGTGAAGATCCTTTCCCATTTGGTGATCCAATCATGAGCATCTTCGGGGTTCGATCCCCCGTTGAAAGGTGTGGCTCCCAGACGTTGAGCCCGCTCAATGCTTGCACATTCCATTTCCCTTTCCAGATCCTCGTCAATTCATGTATGAGGAATCCTCCTTGGAGGCATAACCAACTGTCAAGAGGCATAGATCAGTTAACATTATCCTTAAACTCAAAAAGTAACTAGTACTAATTGCTAGTCTAGCATGCTGACCACAACCTAGTGCTCTGATACCAAGCTGACAGGACCCGCCCCGATCCTCTCTGGGACCACATGGGGACGTGTCCTGCTCCCATCTGACACCCAAAATAATGTTCCAATTTTAACCTTAAACGTTCAAATGCATAAAAACCAAATTAAAGTTTCACATCAAATCCGAAATAAACAGATGTCAAACAAGGGATGAAATCCAAACTACAAGTTGCGAGCACGACTCTAACATAAACCTGCGGGTACACCACCCAACAGGGGTTCAGGTACGCAGAAGTGGATCTATGCCTCAGCCTCAGGTTCCTCCTCTACCTCATTAGCACGACCTGGAGGGGTTACCAAAACATCAAGGGTGAGTGGACCGAAACTCAAGTTTATAAAATCGTTTAGTAAGTAAAATATATAATTTACCCCTCCGTTTTCCAAACATGCATGCATCAGAATTAAAAAAAAAACCATAATTCATATAATATGTATCATAAGACATATAATAAAACCATAAACATAATTTTAGCCACTGCACTATACACTCCGATCTTGACATCCCCGATGTCTGACGTCCCTGACGTCCAATAAAGTCACAATCTCAAGGCTACGCGTGCCACTCGGGTCTCAATTCCGAGTTCAATCCCCGAACCCCGTTCGGGTACAGCATCCCCGATGCTTAGCGTCATAGAAGGTGGACGTTCTAGACGTCCGTGACCACTCCGAGGTACCTCATCCGGAGGAGACAGTATCATAAGAATGGATCTATATAGTGCAGTATTAAATACATTTTATTGATATCCACATGCAAAACATATATGTATACATAGATAAAATCTGAACCGATCGTTACATTTCATTAGACGGGACTCATGCCCAAATACCGTGAAACGTACCATAACCATAATTTCCATATCATCAAAACCGTTATTTGTTTTTAGCATGTGAATATATATAAGTAAACTAGAAAACATTTATGCACGCAAGGATTTAAGGAAAACGGCCCACTCACAGTACAATCCTGCTGAAAACCGAACGTATACTCTCGTTCTGGTACAATTGTACAATCCCTGTCATGTCCAAAGTATATGTAAAGGTCAATACAAACCCCTAACATTTAACCATGAAACCCTAGACCGAAACCGGCCCGGCAAAACCGCCCAAACGCGCTTCTCGAGGCAATAAACCTCATTTTGACCAACTTAATGATCTCCGATCGACCCGAAACCACCGCCATTGGATCCGGATCGTCGAAACCTAAAGAATGGTGGTGGTCCCACAAAAAACACTGTTCACACGCGCCCCCACGCGCCCGTCAACGCATCGGTCAACGTAGGAACAGTCCCTGCTGACGTCCGTCATCTGACAGCTGTCAGGTCTGACATGTCAGACTCTGACAGGTGCCACGTGTCAACAGTCGATTGGTCCACCTTACTGATCTGTCAGGCCACGTGTCAGATCTGACATGTGCCACGTGTCAGCACGGCACTGGTCCACGTCATTGACATGTCAGTGACACGTGGCAGTCCCTGATTGGGCCACGTCATTGACATGTCAGTGTTGACTGTGCACTGACATGTGACACGTGTCGACACAAGAGTGGTACACGTCACTGACAGGTCTGACAAGGCGCCACGTCATCACCCCTGTCCTCAGACGGGTCAACCCGTTTCTCTGCAACTGGGTCGATCAGACCCGCGATCATGACCCGGTCACCAATCCTCCATTTCTCAACCATTTTCGTTCTAGTTTGTTCCTACATGCTCGTCTCAATCCCAGAAACAGTTCTAGCTAATTAAAATCATCAAACAAGCAATGAATCAGAGACTTACCTCGATGAACAGACCCGGGTTCCCGTCGCCGTTTAACCTTCGTTCAGGTCACTTCAGATCACGAAATCACGTCCTATAAGTTCCTAACAGTCCATAAAATCGAATAGGATCAATAGAACTCGACAACACACGCTGGAAATCATGCTTCCAAAATCTGAGTTTCAAAATAGTTTCGGGTTTATGAACAACCTACCTCACCGCCGTCTGCCGCCGTCTACCGCCGTTCACCGTCGTCTCTCCACCTCACCAGCCCAGTCCGGCCGCACACGATCACGGAGAATGAGTGATGAGCTGGGGTGTTTGTTCGAAATGGATCGTGTGTGCAATCGGGTAGGAAAATATAAAGGGTGGAGGGAAAGGAACAGACGGTCCAGATTCAATCTCAAAGATGAGATCAAAGGTTGAGATTAGATCCGGGGTATTTCAGATGAGTGGCTGAGATCAAAAAGTGGGTTTTAATGCTATTTAATCCTATAGTGGATCTGATCCAATCTAGCCAATGGATGAGTGACACTTGTCACTCATCCAGGTGTCCTCCAATCAGAATATCAGAATAAAATATTCGACACGAAAACCGAGACGCGAACCTCCCAATTTCACGTTTCTGACCATAACTTCCTCGTACGAAGTCCGATTTCGGCGTGCCGCCTGTCTACGGACTCAGGACATCGAGACCTACCTAACGGTTCTTGAGTCATGTGAAAATTAGTTGCCAAACGAAAAGTCAACATTTTCGCCCCTAAAGTCCAAATTACGGTAATGCCCATGAACTTCCAATAGTCATAACTTTTTCCCTGATCATCCGAATTGGACGTGCCACCTGTCTATGAACTCGTGACGTCCCGAACTACGTCACGGTCACTGGTCAAAGTCCATTTGACCCATCAATCAAAAAGTCAACAATTGGACATACCATTCACAAGGGTAAAAACGTCAATTCATACATTAAATTACAATATTAAAATCCTCGATTTTCCGGGGTGTTACAAGAAGGATTCAATGAGAAAGAAGCAATGGAAGAGAAGAAGCCGCTGATTC
Source organism: Prinsepia uniflora (assembly GCA_032719365.1). Taxonomy (NCBI): domain Eukaryota; kingdom Viridiplantae; phylum Streptophyta; class Magnoliopsida; order Rosales; family Rosaceae; genus Prinsepia; species Prinsepia uniflora. The sequence goes on from CM064874.1 coordinate 20,988,722, forward strand.
GCAATGATGGAGATAAAATTTTGTTCTCGGTAGGAAGTTGGGTAGTTGCAGTGAGGAAGAAGTAATGGGGGAGAAGAAGGTGATGGTGATTTGGGGTTTAAGTTTCTTCTTGGTGGAGCATTCAATTGAATAAATTATTGACTATCAAGTTACCATAACAATGACATAGTGTGTAGTTTTATAAAAGTATTTTGAAGGCCCCTATTTTTGAAAAAGCTTTTACCAAATCACCTTTTTCTATTTCCCAAGGAAAAAAAAGGAAAGTTAATAACACTATAGTTTAAAAATTTATAAACTATTCAGTAATTGTATACTACTTGTTATTTTATCAAGCAGTTAGGGCTAGTTTAGGATTATTGTGATTTTTTTTGCAAAATCGTTTATGAGGTGTTTTTTTCTTTAAATTTGTTTTTTTGTTTAGTAATAAATAGTTGTACAATAAAATATTTTGGGGAATTAGTACAAACTAGCAAATACATCTGCGCTTCGCTACAGGATAAAAAATAGAAACAAAGGGCAATGAAAATCCAACGCGACAAAAAACAGGACAGTAAAGAAGGGAACCTTAATTCACAAAGAAGCAATATCGTAACGAAACTCAATAAACTATTGTTAATCCAAAAGCGGAACAAAAAGACCATGCTAAGAATGTAAATATTTGCTCGCAATATGTAAAAAAACAGTGGAATAGTAGAAGAGAACAATTAATGGAAAGGTGAAGCACAGCTGCATGCTGCCCCTTTTAACAGAATTTAAATTTACCTCATTATGAAGAAAACTTGCATGCTTACATCTGGAAAAAGGATGCAAAGGTCAAAGACCTGCCCTACTTTTCCACGAAAACATCTAAAGCTAGGTCTTGCTATAATGTCAAATATATAAGGAAAATTTAGAGACATAGAAAAACCACCAGATTTTGATTTGCATTTTAACATAAAGAATAACTCATGAAGAAAGAAACCAAATAATTAAGCTTCTCATATCATATAAGAAAAAACAAAATAACCAAATTGTAATAATTCGAAGATAAAAGAAGTTCATCAAAAACAATAGGTGAGGTCACCACACACATATTAAAAAGCACCGGCTAATAGACATTCGTGTAAGGAATAATTATGCACCTAGCTATGTGAAGGAAGCTGGAAGCAGGAACTTTCTTGCCTATTCTTTTTGTCTGAAGACAAGCCAGATCTTGTGAATACCATAAGCTTCTCCAAGTTTATATGATTTTATCCACTAAAGGGAGAAAAACATAGCACCTAAAATGGGAGCTATTCAAATTCATGCATCAACTAAAAACTGCGGACAAAACAAAATCAACATCAGTATGAAATATTCAACCATCAACTAAGCTAGCATCGAAATTATTAAACAAAGCAAAACATTGCCAGAATTGAATTCAACAGAGATTGATGAAACAAAGTTAATTTCAGTGAGTAGAACCTACGTCAATTCACAGCGAAGCAATACTGTAACCAAACTCAGCAAACTATTATTAATCCAAAAGCCGAACAAAAAAGACCATGCTAAGAATGCAAATAATTGCTTAATTCTATTCCTATGTAAAAAAAAACGTCAGTAAATAATTGACAAATCACATACAGACCGAAAATCAAAACTAATATCATTCATTATCACACATTGTTTTAATTAATCAGAGCAATTATATGAACACAAAAAAAATGACTAATTAGTATGCAAAATCAACCTATGGCGAAGAGAATATTAGGTAAAAAATTTAACAGTACGACATAACGAAAAGGTCTAAAGGGTATCCATTCATAATCCACCATAAGTGTGAACAACAAAGTTTTATACCAACCTTAAACCAAAAGAAGAAATTGTTATAAGCTAACTTCAAGATAAATATGAAAGAAAGAACTAAAAGAAAACTACCTTTTATTAACTCTAATTCATATTTTATTGTTAGTTCTCTTAATTTGAATTTGAAGCAATGGATACCTCTCGTTTCCCCTAATTATAGATGTTCTATACCTAGAAGAAAAGACTACAATAAGCTTAACATTAACAATTTGAAACGAAAATTCATTTGTAGCATAATTACAAACCAAGAGTTGTACACTCCTGTAAAAATTTGGTGTATACATGTTGGTTGATCACATGAACTGAAAACAAAACATAGAAAAAAGCCCAAACATAAGATTAAGAACGGAGAAGACAATAACAAAACATGAGTTACAGGATGCATCAAAAGCTCGTCTTTACAATTCATGTACTATGACCTCTTGTTAGCTACCATAGACAACCAAAGCCCCTGATCTGGTGGTAGATATCCGAGTAAAAGCTGTAAACAACAATTATCCACCATTAAAAATAAATGTACTCCCTTGAATGCATAGAGAGAACTCAGAATTGTGCACTTATTCACTGTGTCACGCTCCATTTGCCAGCCTACTAACTCATGAGTCCTCAACTATCATTCTAATATCTATAAGCTAAATAGATACGCTTGTCACTAATAATTAGCAGCAATTTTTCTACAAACAAATAAATCGCGAGCAAAAGACCGAATTATTTACAAAAAAAAAAAAATCATAATCACCTTCAAGACCATGGAACGAATCCCGGCACCATTTGGTATGCCTACGATGCAATTCTTTGCAAGTACTGCAACTTTACCGACTTCCTTGATAGCTAATAAACACGAATTAAAGAAATGCCCTAATCATTCAACGCCAACACATACACATGAAAGAAACTAAAGGAAAGTAAATAAGCAATCAAATAGTAGACTAATTTGTCAAACAATATCCAAATTAAACAGCTAACACAAACAAAGAAAAATCCCATCTCATCCACAAAAATGAAACACAAACACAAACATAGCAGGAAAACAAACAAATCAAAACCCAAACCTATATATACATGTAATTTTTTTTTTTAGGGAATAGAAAAGGCCTATCAAATTATCAAAACAGAGAGTCAAATCTCCATGCATTAAGCCTAATGTTTATATGTTTAATAACTTGGAAATAATAGGAAATCATTATTTGATAAACAATTATCAAGTTGTTAAAAAATTAGAGTATCGAACTTATGAAATGTGGATCAAATGTCTGAATACGAAAAAGCCTATGGACGATGAGTCCACATCAGCAGAAACTTTACCTCGAAGAACACGATGAACAATGAGATGGAATATGTCGACTTCCGACGTGTGCTTTAGAAATCCAGTGGAGGAAAGTAGACACAAAGCGAAGGGAAAAAGAGACGAAAATAACAGACTAATCTGTTAAACAATAACTGAATTAAACAATGAACATAAACAGAGCAAAATCCCATGTCATTGAAAAAAACGTAAACACAAACACAAACATAGCAGAAAAACGCACGGATCAAAATCCAACCTTTCATGAAGTTAACCCAAATCTTCAATGAGTTGAAAAACAAAATGTTTAACTCAAAATTTCAAAAACCCCAACAGGAGCTTCTCTAATCCCAGAAAAAAAAAAGTCGAACAATTAAACAAATAGCCCACAAATGGCATATTATAACAAAATCCATATAAAATGAAAATTGAAAACAAATTTCGAACATAAAACTTTACCTCAAGCAACTCCGCAGGGAAGGATTAAAACAGCTTCGCCGATGTTGGTGGATTTAATAAATAACCTTAAAGCTTTGATATGACTGCAGAAATGGAAGATGTGTGAAAACGAAGATGTGAAGATATGCGAAGAAATCGAAGAATTAAGCGGTATAAGACGAAGATTGAAAGTGAGGTGTAAACAAATCAAAGTCACAGGTGTCTACTAAAGACAGATGTTTAGCAAAGAGAAGAAATGCAAGGAAGAAGTGTGACACTGGTTGAAAGCGGCGTCGACATGTAGATGCAAGTTTTGTCACCAGCAATCGACAAAGAGCACGACAATTAGCCAGGGTAACGGTGGCGAAAAGAAGAGAAGGAAGCGAGGGTTACTCGCGCAAGTAGGGAGGAAGTGGAAATGAGGGCAAGACAGTCGTACCCAAACCCTAGCTTTTCTTATTAAGAGAAGGGCATTATGGTAAATGTACTGTTCATACAATGTTCATGGAACAGTGCACCTAACATACGGGTTTTAGTAGATAATAAATATCCCATTACCGTAAAAACCCACTTCCTACTATTCAATCACAGATGACAATTATTTCTTGTTATTTACACTTTTTCCCAACATGTATATATGATTATATATATACGCACATTTTAAAGAACAAATAGTATTTTTCTCATTTCTCTCCTTCTCTCCTCTCTTCTTTTTCTCTTTTCTCTTTGTTCTTTTTCCCAGCTAAAAAAGAGGAAATATGTGATGAAGATAATGAAACTTTGTGATGAAGATGAAAATGAAGATCTACAAATGAAGATGAAAATATGCATATGAATGAAGAGGTTGCTTTCTCTTCCTCTTCGTCTTCTCTCTTCTTCTGTTTTTCAGTTGATGATGATGATAAATATGGGAGGATTTTGGTCGAAGAACTTGGGAGAAGAAAAAAGAATTCATGTTCAATTTTACCAGTTGGACGTCGGAGGGAAGGAGATGTAGATGGAGGGAGGGAGTGAGTAGAATTGAAGAAAGGTAACTACAGAGTAATTGAGTTTTCCATGATTTTCCAGTTAGCTACCAATTATCAGACTATATTATTTTATATTGTTAGTCATCATCATATTATATTGTATTATATTATAATTTTTAACCATGTGAAAATAATCCTACCAAATAATCTTTAATTAGCTTACGGATGTTGGAATCCAAGGGAGAATGGAGGTGGGGCATTATTTTTTTTTTTTGGTAGATAGCCTATATCACAGGACCCACCCCTAATCCCTCGGGATTAAAGGCTAAATCTCGATCCCATCTAACTTACGCATGACACGAAGGCTAAACTGACGTCCAACCTTCATGTGACACGTAAGTCGGACAAGGGATTCTCGATCCAACCATCTGAAAAATAATCGGTCTTCCCAGAGTATACCGCACTACTGTGGATCGCGGGTGTGATGTCTCCGTCTCTCTCGATCAACAGCCCGTGCCGTAACAACCTGGAGGGTATCGAAAACACGAAAAGACTGAGAGTGGACAAAAATAAAGAATAAGATCAAAACGGTTTATAAAACAAATACATTTATACCCTCCGTTTTAAAAACCAATGCATGCATATCAAGCCAAGTCATGAACTCATTCAATATTCCGGTTAATCAAACCATGTAAGAAAAGCAAACACAGGTTTCCTTTTCCAAATCCCGGGCCTCAGCCTGAAACCATCGAAAAACCTTTAGTGAAAACCATACCACATTTCCATTCATCGAACTTGCTGGATCTATCCGAGTCTTTAAACTCCCGAGTCTTTAAACTCAATCCAGACCTCAATATAATCCGAGTCTTTAAACTCCCGAGTCTTTAAACTCAATAGGCCTCCGGGGGAAAAGCATAATATCCGAGTCTTTAAACTCAATCCGGGTCTTTAAACCCAATCCGGGCCCGCCCCCGTCATAATCATATCCGGGTCTTTAAACCTAATAACCAGATCTAGCAAATCCAATCCAAAACCGTTTGAAAACCTTTTTCCATTTCCGAATCTGAATCCGCAATCTCATCAGGATCCCAAATCCAAACCCAGAACTCATATCCATCTCTTTTCCAAATCCGAGTCCGCAACCATCATCCCGTAAGCCGGCATCCGGAATAACCATTCTGAACCCAAACCCGGAATCCACTTCAAGTCCCGAATCGAATCCCGAATCGTCATCCGAAATTCTGATTCAAAAACTCGAAATCATGTTTCTTAAAACCAGTTTTCTGAATTGGGCCTCTAAGCCCGAAGTCATTTTCCAAAATCCCTTTAATTTCATTGAAATCAAAATGTATTTCAAATCCCGATATCAAATCATTAAAACCAGGTTCAAATCTCAATATCCATCAAAATCTCGTAAAACGTGAAATTATGTAATTTCCTCGAAAAATGTGCAAAACCGTAAAGCATCAAAATCGTAAATCACATCATAGAATTAAGTATAGAAAACATATAAAAACATATATGCATGCATCAAGAGTTAGAAAGCAATTCCGACGTTGCCTTGATACGCGCACACTTACGCCGTTCCCGGCCATTCCACTATTCTCAGCTTTCCCGAACCTATCCAAATCCCACACCAAGGTCACTAACTACTTCAAAAAGGTCATACTAAAATCCCTTAATTTTCCCGTATTTTTAACTATTTTTAACCGAGGCCTAAAACCTTCGGACAACCCGAAACATATCGAGACGATGTCCGATTGACTCGAAACAACGCCAAAATGTTCGTTACATCAAATAATTTAAAAGTCGTGTTGGAACCTTTCTCGAAAGCCGTGCCACGCGCCCACACGGGCCTCCCAAAGGGGCTGTTCATCTGCAACCTTGGGACGAACTGGTCCAGTTGGACCGGACTGGCGTGAGCGGTTCGACTGTTTTTCTTGCTTATTTTAGTCCCATTTTTAGTCCATTCAATTCTTCCTATTAATTCTAACTAATCCAGACAATGAAATCACGAATTTAGGTCCTGATTGTACCTTCCCGTTTGAGTTTTCTCCCTTCGAAAATTGCCCCTCTCTGTTTCCATGGTACCCGCCAGCGTAGCCTCTGATTTCAATGCCAAACGCAAAACAGTACCCAATTCATAGTGTCAGTCAACATTCACCAAAACTCAGTTTACCATTTTCAAAAACCAAATCGAGTTTCATGGGACTTGTACTTACCTTCTCTCCCAAGCCCTACATTCAAGTTCATGGAGTTCACCTCAACCTTCCAAACACTTTTCCTTCAGAAACTATGGACTCAAGACAACGGTTGAGGGTGATCAAATTCTGGGTTCCTCACGGTTTCTCCTTTTGCTCTGCTCGGACGGTGGTGTGGCCACCGTCCACGGCGGCCCGTCACGACGGTACCAAAACCTTGCTTTTTGTCTGTTCACTCATTCTCCTTCACACAACTCTCACACAGGTAGTAGGATCACTAGATTGCACGGCCACACTCACAGACCACTCTGTTCTCCCTGTTTCTCATTCTCTCCAGCCTTGCACAATTGCATGTTTGATTTAAAACACAATGAGACGGTGAGAGATTTTACAGACATCCAGATTGGGCCAGGTGTCCATTTCTCTGTGGCCACACATTCAAGAGCAAGCCAAGTGTCCATCTTCTACTGGGTACAGATCCCAAGGCAGCCAAATGACTAGTTTGCCCCTACCTTGCGAAATTACCATTTTGTCCTTCAATATTCTAGACCCGTAACGAAAACATTCGAAGTCTGATCATGATGTGCCGCCTGTCGTTGTACTCAGGACATCGAGACCTTCCTAACGGTCCTCAGTCTACGTGAAAACTAAGACTCTAGCAAAAAGTCAACATTTTCCCTCTATTTAACCAAATTACGAAAGTGCCCTCAACCTTCCGAACATCATAACTTCCTCCTCGGATGTCGGAATCGGGCGTGCCACCTGTCTACGGACTTGTGACGTACCAAACTACGTCACGGTCATCGGTCAATGCCCAATTGACTGCCAGAACTAAAAGTCAACATTTTGCCCATTCCATGGGCAAAATCGTGATTCTGCGCCAAAAATTCAAAAGTAACCAACTAAACACCGATTAACTGAGCTAATCCGTCACTAATCACCAATCTAATCCCGACCCCCCGGACGGGTCATTACACTATAAATGGGAAAAGGGTGGCTTCATTGGTGGTTTTGGTGGTGGCGATGCAACTTGATGTGGTGGTTAGATTAGGGTATGATGGGCCTGGAAATTAAGATGGGCCAGGAGAAAAGGTCCATAGTTTTTTCCATTTTTAATCATATATGAAACCCAAAATATAATTTCTTAAAATACATTAAGAATACAATTAAAATTGAATTCATCGGCAACTTAAAGAAATCTCAATTTGAAACACCAGAGATTGAGTAAGAAGAAAAAAATGAAAAAAAAGAAGAAGAAGAAAGCTAATGCTTACTGTCGGAAATTAGATATGGTGGTAATTTTTCAAAACAAAATTAAAATTGGTGCTCCTTGGGTCCTCTTGTGGAGCGTTTTGGGGTTTGTATTTATAGGAATATGGGAACTGATTGAAATGCAAGCATTCTGCCCAAAAAGTGCTTTGTGATAACGAGCCTAAGGCCGTCTTCAGTGGTCCTCCGCGTGGAACCTAATTGCAGAGTGAGGGTTTCACGTAGATCTCTTTGTGATGTGTTATATGGACTGTTTGGAGAGTTTGAAAGTAATGGACTAAATGTAACGACCTACACCAAATATTAGACCAACTTTGGGAACTTAATTGGAAAATGACGACGTTTCCCTCCATTTTGGAAAGGGGTTGAAAATAAACCTGAGTTTGGAAAGTCCTTTGGAAGTTTTTCTTAGACCATTAATAGGTCTCGAGCTCACGAGTTTTTAGATAGGCGACATGCGAAAATCAGAGTTTAGATAAGGAAGTTACGAGTCTAGAACCTTTAGGGGCATTTTGGTAATTTTAGGGAGAGCATATATTTTTAGGTGGCTTCTTCCTCTTTTTATTGGACTTTCTCAAGAAAATCGCTCTCCCTCCCTCCCGTGTGAAACCCCTCCATCACCATTTTCATTGACATAATTAAAGCTGGAGTTGTAGAAATTTGAGGTCATGAAAGTGTTCACCTTGAAGCATCAAGTCGTTTAGTACTAGTTTCGAGCTAGGACTGTTGCAATATATAGCGAATCGACGAGAATGAATCAAAAGAAACTTCATCACTCGTTTTTGGTAAAACCAGGTGCAACCTTTTGACCCCAGATTTGAATTCCTGGTGAAGAGTGGATGAAATTACATGTGTAGACCATCAAAATCGATGGAGAAATGAAGGAGTTAGGAGCTTGCCGAAAATGGGGGTTTTCCTACAAGAAAACCCAATTTTCGACTAGCCAGATGGCGGTGCACAGAGATGGGGGTCGACTTCTCCGACTATGATTTCAACGGAATATTCTGTTGGAATATTCTTTGACGAAATATTACATTGTCATAAGAATAGTCCGTCAATATTTGTGGAATATGCCTTTGGATGGATGGAATATTCCATTAGGAGGGAATATGCTATGTGCATGGCCGGTGCATGTGGGCATATGGCTGATGCGTGGGAGCACATGGCTGGTGCATCACACATTTCGCAACCATTCTCCAGCGCGTGTGGTTGCCGCTAGTAGTTTACAGACTCGTGAGGAGTCCGTTGGACTTCCTCTAACATATGGCAGTGTGTAGCGCCAACCCACAACCCACGACGGTGCGTGTACACTTGTTTTCAACATTCCATATCTATTTTAGATGGTTTCGAGGTCATTTGGGTCCGACTAGAGCGCTGTTTGAGTAAATTCAAGCTATATTGAGTTAGTATGGGACGGGTTTTGGTTCGAAGGTCATGGGAGCTTGGATAATATTGTATTTAAGGGTTTTCTTCGTATTAGTACTCCCTTGATTAGTATTTTGGAAGTACTATACATGGATTTTGGACTTACACCACCGTCCTAACTTGAAATACTATCCATGTTATCATGGTTTTTCTCCGATAAGTGATGAGGGGCACTTCCCTTCTTATCTAGTTGAGGTTTTGTCTCGAGATTATACTTAGGGGATGATAGGTTATTTTAGTTCATGATTGATAGCCTACGGAGTTACGAGCTAACTTATGGCTAATAGTCGAGGAAGTTACTAGCTAGTTCATGACTAACAGTCGACGAAGTTGTCGGCTTGTCTGATATAATGATTTATGTCATTGTTAATGACTGAGGTTGGAGTTATTAAGCTAGAATTTACCTCGCCTCTAGGGCCAATGGGTTGATGTGGGTGGTGATGTCAAGACGAGGAAACTTTCTTGGTTATACATCCTTATCTAACTGATTCTCATCTTATGATTTAAGGTGCTATGGGTACTTTTGAAACTTTGTTTTAGTTGTCATATGAGAGCAGGACCTCGCACATTTATCAAAGTGATTTTGGAACAGGTTCTATCAAATTGGTTTCAGAGCATCAGATTAACTTCATGTGGACTACACACTTGGCGTGGACGGTATATTGGTGCTTATTGGTGCTACTTTTTGAACAACATGCCTCCAATTTGTGAGTCTCGTGCACATCTTAGTAACATGGACTAGGCAGATACTACTAGGAGTGCGCTTGGCCAGAAAAGAGGGGGGGGTGGGAAATGAGGCATAACCTGGACCATTTGGGTTAGACTTTAGATGTCGTACTCCAGAGTAAGAGGACTCTAGAGTAGGCATAACCTGGACCACATGGACATGGATGAATCTTAAGGAGATGCAATCCAGGGAGGACATGCAATGATAACCTGGACGAGAGTAAATCCCTAGGAGACTCAATCCCGAGGAAAACTTGATGTGATATCCTAGACGTGAGTAAATTATAATGAGACTCGAACATGAAGAGGACTTGGTATGATATCCCAGATGTGAGTAAATCTTGAGGAGATTCAATCCTGATGAGGATTTGATATGATATCTCGGACATGAGTAAATCCTAAGAAGATCCCATGGAGGACTTCATATGATATCATGTGGGTGAATTATGAGGAGACTCAATCGATGGAGGACTTGATATGATATCCCAAACGTGAGTAAATTCTATTGGAATATTCCCTTGTGGAATATTTTGTTCGGTTTAGAACCCTCAAGGACTAATGGTAATTTTTGGGAGCGTAGATATTTTTAGGTGGCTTCTTCCCTATTTTTCTAGGACTCTCTTGGGAGGATCCCTCTCCCTCTCTCTTATGTGATACCCCCTCTACCACCAACTTCATTGACACAATTAGAGGTCGAATTGTAGGAATTTGAGGCCAGGAAAGGTTCACCTCGACTCCTTACCTCGACACTGTGAGTTGTTTTGTGCCAATTTAGAGATGAGAATGTTTTCATAGATGGCAGATTGACAGGAGAGAATCAAAAGAAACTTCGCGAGCCGTTTTTAGTACAACTAGGCATGATTTTGAGCTTTTGACCACAGATTTGGATTCTTTATGAAGAGTAAATGAATTTAAATGTGTAGATCATCAAAATCGATGAAGAAATTAAAGAGTTAGGATCTTGTTGGAAATAACAGTTTTAGAAAACCCAATTTCAAACGAACCTGATGGCAGCACTGATCATCTTCTTTGATGATGCCTTCGACAAAATATTATATTGGAATATTTCCTTATAGAATATTCTATTGGAATATTCCTTGAAGAAATATTCCATTGTCGTTAGAATATTCTGTCAGTGTTAACGGAATGTGCCTTTGGATGGACGGATTATTCCATCACGAAGGAGTATACTAGCTGCATGGGGGCGCGTGGCTAGTGACAAGATCCATCCCTAAATTTACTTTGAAAATCGAGTCATTACTGCTCCCGTCTGACAACTCTTGTCAAACAAGAGATTTTCTATTTTTATTCTTATTTCTCAAATTGATATGTTAACCAAACAGAATCCATCCATTGCGGGGTACCACCCACATTCAACCCACTAACCTCATGAAGCGTGAAAACTGTCATTTTAACTTCATTCAAGAATTATCTCACTAAAATAATAACTATATTAATAATTATTGAACTTTATTTTTAAGCCATTTCAAAAAGAGCAGAACATATATAAACATATATAATAATTTACACAGATCCCACATTTAGCCAACTTCTTAATTCTACCCCTTTAAATTGGGTCTCGGATGTCGAGAAATATATGTTATACATTAAGTAGAAAATATGTGCATTACTTCATACTCACATAATCTTATTTTAAATTTGAAAATTATAATGAAATTACATAATATTCGTGCACTTATTCTTGTAAGGTTTTCTCACCAAAATAATATAAAGGTCCAAATTAACCTTAATTTTATTTACTTAAATTCTTATAAAATTCTAATTTAAATATAAGCCTATTACATTGTAAATTCGGAAATATATTCAAACATTATCCAATTGACTCAAAGTTTATACCACTGGATTTCGAATGAACATACAAAGATTTTTCATGTTGACCCCAGCCCGAGAAAATACCAGACGCGCCCTCACACGCCACCACGGCCCTCTGCACCTAGGCCTCACGTGCCTGCGTAGAGGGTCGTCTTCAACCTGTCGTCAGATCTTGGTTTTGGGTCACCCGACCCCTGATCTCGATCTAGTTAGAAATCCATTATTTCTTGATTGTTTTTCGTTTTTCAACCATCCAAGTTCATCTAGAAAACTCCATGAGAGGATTTGCGAGTTAAAAGTAAAGGAAACTTACCATGAAAGCCTTGTCTGAACTCCAATTTTTGGTCAAGGTTTCCAAAACTGTTGTAAGACCTGTGTCCTGCAGGGAACGGTGAACGATCCCACATTCCTGCGAGGGGAATGGTGATGTGCCTTATATGTGCAAACACACACCTATCTAGCACCAGGCCTTTTGGGAGCTCACTGGCTTTGAGTTCAGTTGGAACTCCAAAATTAAGCGAGTTGAGGCTGGTGCAATCCCATGATGGGTGACCCACGGGGACGTTGCAAACAAACTCCCAAAAACAAAACCGTGAGAGCGAGACCTAAAGCGGACAATATGGTGCTAGATGGGTCGGGTCCTGACAGAATGGTATCATAGCTAGACCTTGACCGGGAAGTGTGCCAACGAGGACGATGGGCCTTAAGGGGGTGGATTTTAAGACCTGTGTCCTAGAGGGAACAGTGAACGATCACACATTCTTGCAAGGGGAATGGTGATGTGCCTTATATGTGTAGACACACACCTATCTAGCATTAGACCTTTTGGGAGTTCACTGGCTTTGAGTTCGGTTCAAACTCCAAAGTTAAGCGAGTTGAGGCTGGTGCAATCCCATGATGGGTGACCCACTGGGAAATTGCACGTGAGCTCCCGAAAATAAAATCGTGAGGGCAAGGCCTAAAGCGGGCAATATAGTGCTAGATGGGTCGGGTTCTAGCAGAAATATTTATGTCGGGACTTTGACATGACCCATCCCAATCCCCACGAGATTAACGCGGGATGTGCCATGCTCCCATCTGACACCACGTTCCAAACAAGGGATAAACCAAACCTTAACCCACTCTGGGTCGTCTAGAGTACGCTAGGATCTGTGGTGGCATGCGATGTCTCGGTCTCTGCTACAGCCCGCATCCCCATCAACTTGAAAAGGGATTAAAAACCATTAAAAACTGTGAGTGGACGAAAGTGATTAATTTAATAAAACACATTCCAGTAAAAGACCTTTATACCCTTCATTTTAAAAAGCATGCATGCATACGAAAATCAATTAACTCAATCATTCTTCAAATCAAATCAAAGTTAATAAAACCGTTTATCAATCAAAGCCATTTCCTTTCTCAAATTATTAGGGCCTTAGCCCAAAACTAGAAATTCATAATACCAATGGGAACTTAGCCCAAAACCATAAATCCATAATCCAAGTGGGAACTTAGCCCTAAACCAGTAAAACATAAGGGTTCTCTGCCCCAAAACCAAAAAATCTTGGATAATTCTCAAAATACCGTATAACCAATCCCATAAAATATATTTAATCCATCCCCGGCATCATAGATGCCTGACATCCCAGATGTCATAATGTCACGGTGTCAGGACCCGTCCCAAATCCCTCACCGGAGTGTCCAGAGCACACCAGGATCATAGGAGGAGAAGTGTGATGTCTCGTCGCTGCTACAGCCCGCATCCGCGATCAACCTGAAGGGCATTAAAACATGAAAAGTCATGAGTGGACAAAAATAATCATTTCATTTAAAACATTTTCACAACAAATACATTTATGCCATGCACTAAAAGCATATGCATGCATTCAAAAACCGTTTATCAAAACAATCATAAAATCATCTCATTTATCAAACATATTCTCAAAATCATTCAAGGGTTCTTGCCCGGTTCCCATAAACCGTCATGACCCATAAAAACCTTTCAAGGGTTCATGCTAGTTCCCATAAACCGTCATGAACCATAAATCCATTTGGGTCCCCGACCCGAAATCACAACCTTAAAACCATAAAACAATACATGTGGGAACTCAGCCCAAAACCATTCTCCGTGAAATACTAAAACATACAGTACGGGGTATCCGCCCCAAATCACTTTCTAAAACATTGAATACGGGGTCTCGCCCCAAATCACTTTCTACAAACCACATACGTATCAATATACGTATAACCCATCCGCGGCACTTCCGAGAAGATGCCAACTCGGGGCACACAGCCCCTAGGGAACACATCCCCGATAAATGTCACGATAAATCTCTATATTAGTGTGCACACTACTCGGGGTCTCACTCCAAGTCTTCTTCCAGGAATTCTCCATTTGAGAGGCTCAATCTCTGGATCTAGTCCGAGCTCTCTCTCTGGATCTAGTCCACACATCTCTCCGGAATCTGGTCCGGGGCCACATCATAAATCGTAACCCCCACTCCTGGAACGGGATCCCTATGGGGATACCCACTCTGGTCTGTGGATCGTGACTCTCCAGGTCAATGTCTGAAGGAGACCATATAAATCATGTGGAGGGTTCATAATCATTTTCAAAACTCTTTCTTTCTCAAAACATTTCTCAATTGAGTCTCATACTCGATTCATCTCAATAGGATTCCTTGAATCCGATTCAAATCAGTTTCACAGGCCTCAGCCTAAATCCACAGTTCAATAGGGTCTCATGCCCGAATTCTCATTTCACAAACTGAACTGGGACTCAAGCCCGATTTCACAATCAACTAGGTCCTAAGCCCGAAAACATAAACCAACGGAGCCTCAAGCTCGATTTCACAACCAACAGAGCCTCAAGCCCGAATCATAAATCAACGGGACCCTCGGTCCGCTCGTATAGCTCAAATGGACCCTCGGTTCGATTCCTCGCCAAATCAAATGGACTCAAAGTCCGAGAGTTTGTAAATCAAATGGGCCTCGTGCCCGAATTCATATTTCCAAATCCAAAACCAATTTATGAAACCCTCATTGAAAACCTAGCACGTATAAGTATCGTATAAAATAGAAAATCTCGAAATACGTGCAAATACGTAAATCCTAGGCTACCACAAACAAATGCACTCATGGAATCACAAAATATATTCTAAAACAATTATAAAACATTTATTCATGCATCGAATTCATAAAACAAGTCCACTCACAGACTGTCCGAAGTCGCGCCTCGATACTAGTGCCATAAGCATCTCCCGGGTCAATCGTCGCCTCCAGGATTCCCAAACCTGTCCAAATTCATTTAGAGAGTTACTAATAGCCTCATTAACCTCTAATTGAAGTCCCATAATTTTACCGATTTTCTAAATATTTTTAAACGCGAACCTAAACCTTCGGACGTCCCGAACTATATCGAAACGATGTCTGATTGACACGAAACCAGTCCCAAATGTTCGTTACATCGAATAGATGAAATTACATGTTGGAACCACCCTCAAAATGTGGCCCACGTGCCCCCACGCTACAGTGCATTCCCAGGACGCCCCGGTGAGGGCTAGAGTTGGAATTTCCCTAGTGTGACACTTCGTGTCAGACGGGATCAGGCGTGTCTAACGTTAATCTCGAGGGATTTGGGACGGGTCCTAACACACGGTCTAAGGCTACGACGGCCCCTCGGTTTCCAGCCCGAGTCTCCCCAAGGTCCACCCATGTTAATGACCCTCCTTGGGGGGCGGAGGTTTTAATCTCTAGCAATCCTGATCCTGAGCCTCTCTACGGTCTTTGATGTAAGATTTTGATTAACCTAAATTTAGACTATTCTATCTTTCGTTTATCCTGCAAGTGCACAGTTGATATGTAGTATAGCTTACTAAAACAGGTTTCGTTCCACAAGGAGTGATGTTTAAATTCAATTTATTAATTCAACCTAACTATGACTCTTTTCTAAGCTAACAAACATAAGTTTAAGATAAAAAAAAAAAAAAAAGGTGAATCGAGTGAGGGAATTATTGACAGAGGACCAAACCAGATTTTAAACAACAAAAATAATTTCAAAAGTCAATTTGAAAGATCAAAACAACTTAAAGTTTCTTGGGTTGTAGTTAACACTAGAGCATTGGATTAGTCACTAATTATCTTATTCAAATTCTTGAATGCAAGTTATAAATTTTACCAATTCAATTTGGGAAGATTTCTACCCCTAAAACCTTGGTCTAGTTTTAGGCCTAGCTTTCCTTATGTATGAGTTCAATCCTTGGTCCGGTAAAGAATCAACTATCCTTAAATGTAATCTATCCTTGGTCTAGTATAGAGTTAAATCTAAGGATGTCTTAATCTTTATGAAAGCAAGAAATCATACAATCACACAATATATGGTCAAGTATGTGTCAATTGCAATTCATAACCTCTTGAAGCTAAATGTAGTGCAATACAATGGTCATTCATCCACCACACAACAAATCATCTAAATGAGAATTTTATTGGTCGCGGATCAACAAAATAATACAAATAAATCACAATTAAAATAGAGAATAAAAATTCATCAAGCTAAATTGAAATTCAATAACCCAACATTCAGAAATTTTGAATAATCAAATTAGAGCTTCATCCTAGCTCTAGCAAAGAAAGCTTAGTACATAATTATGAAGAAAACACAACAAAGTCAGAAATTAAAGGATAAGAAAAGTGATACTAATTTTGGAACTCCAGCTGCCCAAATCTTCAAGGCTTTTTGCAGAGTTCTTCCACACCCCCTTCAAGAATCTCACCTCCCTTTTAAGTAGGAAGAGCAGGTTTTGTTTTCAATTTTCTGCCCCCTTCCCTCTTCCTTCCGTTCATCTCTTGAGGCTCTCCATTGATGGCCAAATAATTGCTAATAAGTGAGATATTAACTTCTGAAATTGCCCAATTAATTGAACCCATCAGTTTTATTTGAGAAAATAAAACTGAAATTTGGTATAGTAATTGATAGGGAAGCTTGTGTATCCTTTTCTGTTTCAAATTTTGGTGAAGAAGAAGAAGCAGCAAAATGTGAAGAAGATTAATAGAACACAACTGACTTAAAAGAAGACGTGTGGGCGAAATGACAAATTTTCCCTCAACTGAAAAACAGCAACTTTACAAATTCGTGTGGTTTTTTCTCTGTTGCGCAGTCTGTACTTCAACGATCATAAATCCTTCTAGAAAACTCCAAATCATAATCCGTAAAATTCCTCGGAAAGCTGACTTCTGTATCTTTCCAATTATGTATGGATCAATAGCTAGTTCACCCCTAGCAGGTACAGTTTATTCAGAAAAGTGGATGGCTGTGCAGAGGCAGTTTCTGCTCCTAGGATGCATATTTCTCTTTTATTCCTCAATCCTATTAAAACACAAAACTAAGTCAAAATGGACTAAATAACTCAAATCATAGCAAAATTCTAATGAAAAGGGTTATAAAAATGTATCAAATAAGGAACGTATCATTCTTTGACGTAAAGCGGCCCATCTCAAGCAATGCAGTGTGACTACTCCAGTGTCCCTAACACCTGGAGGAAAAATCCACACATAAGGATGATATAGTTTAAAAACCAAAATCAAATCTATTTCAACAGGGTCTTAGACGAGATACAATTTCCACAAACCATTTCTACAATTTCAATATCCAAACGTCATGGAACTCAGCCCAAAATTCCATTTCCTAAACCATAACTGGGACACATGCCCGATACTACAAACCGACTGGGCTCCGACCCGATACTTTGAACCAACTGGGCTTCCAGCACGATACTTTAAACCAACTGGGTCTCCAGCCCGATACTTTTAAACCAACTGGGCCTCCGGTCTG
This sequence comes from Prinsepia uniflora, assembly GCA_032719365.1. NCBI lineage: Eukaryota > Viridiplantae > Streptophyta > Magnoliopsida > Rosales > Rosaceae > Prinsepia > Prinsepia uniflora. Next base: position 21,006,500 of record CM064874.1, read on the forward strand.
ATATTTCATAAAACAACGGGACATCAAGCCTGCGATAACATATTTCCAAAACCAAAATCATTTCATTTAAAACCATATGTCAATCCACAGATAATCAATATCATAACCAGACCGGTCTCAAGCCCAACATCATAAAACGACACATAAAATCCACATGATCAACAATGTACGATATCCAAGTATTTCAACTCAAATCATAGAATAAAGTATTTAAAACAGTTATGCATGCATATCATTTATAAACCAAAAGTACACTCACGGACCGTCCTTACTGCGCACTTGCTAACTGTACCGTAAGCTTTACCGGGGCTAAACAAACCTCTCCGGGTCATCCAGACCTGTCCAAATCACACCTGAAAGTCACTAACCATCTTTACAAGTCTATAGCATAAACTCCCAAAACTCCCGGAAAGGTCAACATGTCCTGGGCACACTCCCCTAGGCTAAAAACCTCAATTTGACCAACCTAACGATCTTCGATCGACCTGAAACCATCACCATTAGATCCGAATCGTTGAAACCTTTACAATGGTACTAATCCTACCTCGAAATTCGTAACCACGCGCCCCCACACGAGGGTCAAACTTGCTGGTCAAAAAGTCAACGCTGACGTCATCGCCCCCACGCGCCCCCCACGTGTCGACTTTCTATTGGGCTACCTGGACTGACAACTTGACAGGTGTGCTGACGTCATCGTCCCCTACCTCTCGACAGGTCGCGCAGACCTGCGACCCATCCTGGCTCTAAATCCTTCAATTCTAGTCCGTTTTCAAAGCCGTTTAATCCTACACGATCGTCTGGGTGCCTAAAGAGGATCGATGGGTTCGATTTTTGAGCTGAAAATCTTACTAGACCAAGCTGACAATTCCGTCAAATCAAGCTGATGTCCTTCAACTTTTTAGCCTGACGATTCTTCTCAGTCATCTACTCAAGTTGACATCTTGTTCACACTAAGAGATCTCAAGTCTCAAATCCTCCGCCTCACTAAACGGTCTCTTAATCGTAAGCCACGCTCGTGACACACTTGCATGCTCAGCTGGTACACACGATTCCACTGTCACTGCTCGAGTAACCAACAAAACCTCAACTCGCTCTTGAGTCCCACTAAGGTACCTCGTACCAAACCTCATCTTACTCAATGTCCAACGTTGTGATCTTGAATCGAGAACGGTCTCAACTGTCACCACACTCGTCCTGTGGTTACACTAACTACTAACTCACTCTACCTGAGTGTATCTGAACCCCATCGAATACTTGCTCCAGCAAGGATAACATTACTCAAACTCTAGGGCTCCTCTGGCCAACCACGGCTCTGAACTCCAAACTCATAAAAATATTGACCCCTGACAAGATCCCTCTGCCCACAAGCACAGTATCCGATGTCCAGCCCAGGTTTTCAACGAACGTACCAAAAATATTGGAACCAATCCGATTATCAACACATCCACTCTGGACTCAACCTGGTGTTCTAGCACACAACACGATTGGCAAGTTGCTCAACACTCTACAACCACTGTCTAATGTGTCATATTCACAAGTGCACCCCACACAACCACTAAGGCACCACTCATCTTACTCAAGGACTGCACTTATGCATCGTACGTATTACGTTCCAATAGCCGCGAATCAGTCCACACATTACCACTACCTCGGATCTAGTCCGTCCACCACAGGGCTACTAAGCCAAACACGCTCAACTCTAGAGCTTGTCCGTCTGATCCTTGTCCTAGACAGATCGTACACTTTAACTCAGAGTCCTATCTGAGTTTCCCGGTCACCCGACCAACACCTGAAGTATGTCCAACCCACTCACATCCAAGATATACCAAACCGAACCTGAAAGCATCCAAAGTCAATCATCCTGAATGGCCACCGCTAATTCCAAACTCTCTCTCGGTCTTCAGACTACTCGAGCTCCAACCAACTCGACCAACAACTCACCCACTAAACCTCAATCACCTTGATCGTCTCAACACTACCTGATCCACCTGGGATCCATACTAACTCCCTCGCTCTTTAACCCATAACCAAAACGGGTTCACCAAACTGATACTCGCTCAACAATAACACAGGTGAAACCAAGCAGCAACCAATAATATATGTTAACACTATTGTCGTGATTCTTCCACAACCAAGTCCTTCCTTAATTGAGATCAACCTTTACAAACTTACACCTCCACGACTCCCGAAGTTCCATTGAAAAAGAACATTGAGTCTCCTATCGGTGACATTCCAAGTCAATTGATCCTCCAATTCCACTGAGTCTTACCACTAGACTCCTACACTCGCATGTCTATCATTATAGGTTCAACTCCTGAGCACCACACTCGTGAAAACCATCTCAACCCACTAGGGAACCGGTCACCAACCCAAGTATCACGTACCTTTGGTAACCAAGCAAACTCCAACTCATCACTCGGGGTCCTCACTGCCCCGCTCAACGACCACAGTAAATCAAGTGTTTGCCACTCAAGGCTCGGAGCCAACAACAACTCTCATCTAAGCTCCCCAAATCCATGAATCCTCATGACGCCTCTGCGTCGTCCAAAACCACTCGGTCACAGTTGGGTTTCCATCCAACTCATCTCTACCTGAGATTCCATAACTATCACTCGGGTCAAACTCCCCAAACTCAACACAAACTGACGAATCCTCATTGTCTGGTTAACACCGAACACGAGCACACCACGACTAAGTCACACCCTATGCTTATGTCGGAGAAACTCCATTTCCCGAGTTACTCACCAACTCTGGGAAAAACCACGTAAGAAAAATGTTCCTCGAATGTCACCCAACACTCAACAGTCTCAACTATAACCACCCTCGTTTCATACCAATCACCCTATCGCACTCAGAAAAGTCATCAAATCTAGCCCTTCTCGGGTCTAGTCTCATTGCATTCTAGCATCTTGTGCCAACGTAACCTATCCAAGGTCCACTAAGGTTCTCCTATTCTTACCTTAACTATCAAGTTGATGACGGGTAGTTACCACTGCAAAGACATCACATTCAGCACCTACGCGACACTCTAAGAGCAAACCGTGCTCTGATACCACTTTGACACGACACATCCCAATCCTCCGGGATTAACGCGGGATGTGTCATGCTCCCGTCTAACACCACGTGTCAGACCCGAAACCTGTTTTGGGTTGCGCAAACTAGTGATCCAACCTGACTCTAAATCCCTCAATCCTAGTCCATTTCCAAAGTCGTTTAATCCTACACCATCGTCTGGGTCCCTAGAGAGGATTTATGGGTTCGAAATAACTAAACACAAGCTAGAAAGTTACTTTTGATCGATGACCAGTGACCGTGATCTTCCTCCTTTGTTTTCTCTCAACTAAGGCCACCTATTCCTTCAAAACCATCTCCTACAAGGTCTTACATACCCTAAAAATACGTTAGAATCTACCTAAACCTTCAACAAACATCCAAATCGGGTTTTCCACTTTTTAGGTCGAAAATGGGTTTTCGGGTTACTTGGGTTCTAGGTGTTCCTCCGTCGTCCACAGCGGTCCTGCTCGGTTCTTCGACGTCTCTTGGTCTCTCAGCCACCCTTAGTTCTCTTCCTCTCATAGATGAAACACAGAAGATAAAGGTAGGGGTGGGTTTGGTGTTTTGGGTTTCAGGTGAGATGGAATGAAACAGAGAAGGGGGTGGGTGCATGTATGAAAAGAGTTGGGCAATGGATGAGTGACACTTGTCACCCATCCATTTGGCCTAAACAAATATCTGGGTCCCACTCAAGGTAAAAGTCCATTTATCTTGTAATTCATGCAATAGTACCCTAAACCTTTCGTGACCCGTAACTTTCCCGTAAGATGTTCGATTTCGACGTGTCGCCTGTCTACGGACTCGTATCGACTCGATCTATATAATTGTCCCCGTTCGCATTTGACCTCCTAGGTTAAAAGTCAACTTTTTACCCATTCCTAGGGGCAAAATCATCATTTTACACCGATTGTCCGAAATCCCTCGATTAAATCTTGATTAGTTTAATTAATTACTAAATTAATCCCGTAAACTAGGGACAGGTCGTTACAACTGTCCAACCTCATTCCTTACGTCCAGGCTATCATTTTCTTAGTTTAGGGTGACCATAGGAGTTTGCATAGCCCCCTAAGATCTTTGGCTTTGTGTTAAAACTTCTCGAAATGATCTAAACCTCCATAGGCCATTTTTGAACCCCACGAGTTTGATCATGGTCGCTAGCATGTCCCTTCTAATATTCATCATCTCTTCCTTTCTTTTTTTCTCTCATTTCTTCTTCGCCATTTTCCTCCACGAGTTAGTGTTGGTGGTTTCTTTCTTTTTCGGTCACCACCCACCGACTCCTCTCCTCCCCCCCCCCCCCCCCCCCCCCAACTTTGCGCACACACACACACCCATTTGTAATGGACTAAGTCGATGGAAAAAGTGAGGGAGGGAAAAATGAAGAGAGTTCTAGAATACTCTAGGTTTTTCTTCCAAAATTACCAAAATACCCTTATGGCCAAAATTACCATAATGCCCTTAGTTATTTTTTACCCATAAGAAACCTATTCAATCTCTGATTTTGACATACTTCTTATCTATGCATTCACGAGCCCGAGACCTTCATAATGGTCCTCACAAAGTATCTAGAAAGTGTCTAGGTAAAAAAGTCAACATTTGAACTTCAGAGGTAAAACTGTCATTTTTACTTTTCTCAAATTTATGGGTCGTTACAGCTAGCGTGTGGGAGCATGTTTCCTAGCCAACCTTCAAACGTGGAGGTACGTGAGGTGGTTATCGACCGTTTACTAGCACTTGGGGGTGCATGGGAGCCTGTTGGAATTCCTCCGGCACGTGGCGGAGCTTGGGACTATTCATCGACACACAGTAGCATGTTTCCTCATGTTTTTGACATTCCAGATCTATTTTTGATGGTTTCAATGTCACGAGGTCTAGCTAGAGCCCCATTTGAGTAAATTTAGGTTGTATTGAGTTAGTACATGGCGGGTTTTGGTATGAGGGTCTTAGGAGCCTGGATAATAGTGTATTTAATGGTTTTCTTGGTATTATTGCTCCCTTGATTGGTATTTTGGACGTATTGTTGGTGGATTTTTGGAGTAACACCATCTTCTTAACTAGAAACACCATCAATATTATCATGGTTTTTTTCCGACAAGTGATAAAGGGCAATTCCCCTTATGTCTCTTTAAGGTTTTATCTTGAGATTATACTTAGGGGATGGTAGGGCATTTTAGTCCATGACTGATAGCCGATGAAGTTACTGACTATCTTATGGCTGATAATAAAAGGAACTACAACTAGTTCATAGTAGATAGCCGAAGCAGTTATCAACTTGTCTAATATAATGATTTATGTCATGGTTAACGACCGGGGTCGGAGTTATCGAGCCAGAATTTACCTTGCCTCCAAGGTTAGTGGGTTGATGTGAGCGGTGACCCAACAAGACGATACTTGTTTGGTTATACATCCCTTGTCTGGCAGATTCTCGTCTTATGATTTAAAGTCCTAGGGGTATTTTTGGAACTTCGGTTTAGTTCTCAGATGATAATAGGACCTAGGCATGATTATCAAAGTGATTTCAAGATGGGTTCTGTCATTTAAGGGCTTTCAAGCCACAACCTATCTTTACATGGACTGACCAAGAAGGAAATAGGCCTCAACTGATTTCAAAGTAGGTGTGCTACTAGTAAAGGCTATTACTAGACAATTGAATTTGGGTTCCGTTTGCAAGCCAAGAATCTTTCTTATAATCAAGTGATTGTGTGGTAAATGGGCAAATAGTTTACATTATTCTTTTATTTGGCTTCTTCTTAATGTATCTAATGAATTTAATAAATTTTCTTTTAAATCCAAACCGAGTTCATGATGATGTTCAAATTAGCAACTTATTATTTTAGTAAATTAGTTGTTAGACATGCAAGTTTTCTCAAGTTAGGATAATAGTATTGGACCAAGACACATAAATGGTTTTACGACTTAAGAAGCCATTAAACACACTAGTTGGTATCTCTTGACTAATTTTTCTCCTTAAGAAAATTCGAATATTTTATAATGAAAGTAAAGTGCAAATACTGAAGAGTATATGCGTTGATATTGAAATGCAGATAGTAAATTACAAGTGCTATCTTTCATAATCTAACATTGAGCAGGCAGGATCTTCTAGAAATCATCAACAATATGAACATCAGTCTGAATCAAGTTATAGGTGGAAAAGCATTCAAGAGAAGTGGAGATGCCTATGGTTGAGTGTTTGGATGCTTCAAAACCTAATTCGAGTTACAGTCAGGATGAGAACGGTGTTAGATGGCCTTCAAAACTAGCTATGAAATCAACTCGGGATGAAGGTGAGTGTTGGAGTACCTTTAAAGCTAACTTCGGATACAAGTCAGGATGTAAGATAGCTTGTTGTTCTTGGTTCAAGAACTGAAATAGGGGTTGAGAAAAGAATTGAATCTTGTTCTTAGATCAAAAGAAACAGCTTGTCCCTAAAGAAGTGAGCCTTTGGAACAAAGAAATTTTTGAGGATTTGCAAATTTTTTTGAAGTTGATTGAGTTTGATCGATTTGCTTGTTTGGTTGTCCTTTGAGGAAAAGGTTTCTTCTTTATTTATAGGTGGTAAGGTGCTGAATTAGACCGCCATGTTGACTTTGGAAGATCCATGATGCAGTAAGCTTGCCAAGAACATCCCCATTGCCTTCTTATCTTCTTGCGCATGTTAAAGTCATCTTCCCGTCCTCTAGCTTGTCAAGAACATCCTTTTTGCCTTCTTATCTTTTTGCATGTATCACAACCGCTTTCCCTTCCTCCAAATTCCCGATCTGCATGTTCCAAGTAGGTGCCACTGAGTGGGACTTTGCGGGTTAGGCATTTAAACTCTCTGTCACACCAAGTTGCACCTTAGTTTCTATATTTATCAGCCTAACTTCTGTGCTCGCCAATTCAGTTTCCAACAAGCATCCAAGTGCTACATGCAAAAGGTATGAACGTTGGTTCATCTTTTCTACTTTAACAATTTTTTGATAGTGTTGTGATAATCGTCCATCCATCTTTCTTTGACGTACACATCCTATGTCCACATGATGTGGAGGTATCTTTTGACTGTACACTAGCATTCTCCTTGTGCTGGTCTTCCTATTTTGAATGAACCTTCAAAGCATTAGTACAAAAGGTTTCAGCGCAACAATTATAGTATCTGAAGGCTTCAGTGGAGTCTACTGCTACTCTTATCTATGCTTTAACCTAGACAATTCAGGACACTTACAGTCTCTGAAGGCTTCGGTGGAGTCTGTTGCTACTCTTGTCTGTGCTCTAAGCTAGACAATTCAGGATCACAATGCCAACCCACTTATTGGTAAGTTTCCTTGCCTATGATATCTCATGATTTTGATTCCCTTTTTCTGATGATCTTGTTTGGCAGTCGATATCGATGACGTGGAATTTTTGGTCGATGAGGTTGATGTGTCAGGACCTGACTCATCTAGCATGATATTGTCCGCTTTAGGCCTCTTTGCCCTCACGATTTTGTTTTCGAGAGCTCACGATGCAACTTCCCAGGGGGTCACCCATCATGGAATTGCACCAGCCTCAGCTTGCTTAACTTTGGAGTTCCAATCGAACCCAAAGCCACTAAGCTCCCAAAAGGCCTCGTTTAGATCAGAGTAGCCCAACGAATCCCTCTATCTAACACGATATTGTCCCCAATGGGTTTTGTTCCTTAGACCTCACGCTTCTTGGACCCCCGCGGTTAGTCCTAAGCCAGCGAGCCCACATGAGGCCTCGTGCTAGATAGGTGTGTGCCTACACATTTAAGGCACACCACCATTCCCCTTCCGTATTATTCCCCCATCACAGGAATGTGGGATCGTTCACCGTTCCCTCCAGGGCACGGGTCTTACTATCCACCCCCCTTAGGGCCCAGCTTCCTCGCTGACACACTTCCTAGTCGAGGTCTGACTCTGATACCATTCTGTTAGGACCCGGCCCTCCTCGGTTAGGACCCGACTCATCTAGTACGATATTGTCCGCAACGGGTTTCATTCCATGGACCTCACGCTGCTTGGACCCCCATGGCCAATCCTAAGCTAGCGCGCCCATGGGAGGTCTCGTGCTAAATAGGTGTGTGCCTACACCTTTAAGGCACACCACTATTCCCCTCCCAGACCATTCCCACTCACATGAATGTGGGATCGTTCACCGTTACCTCCAAGACACGAGTCTTACAATGGCTCCCTCTATCTAACACGATATTTTCCCCAACGAGTTTTGTTCCCTGGACCTCACGCTGCTTGGACCCCCACGGTCAGTCCTAAGCCAGCGCGCCCACGGGAGGCCTCGTGTTAGATATGTGTGTGCCTACAAGATTAAGGCACATCACCATTCCCCTTCCAGACCATTCCTCCCTCACAGGAATGTGGGATCGTTTACCATTCCCTCTAGAACACGGGTCTTACATGATGATCCATTACCTTTTCGCGAACATATCCCCGATAAAGCACTAGTTCTTAAGAGACATGTGGGTCGAACTGATATTAAGAAGGAACCAACCCTCCCAATATCTTCTGAAAATACTTCAAATTTTCTTTTAACTGAGTTTTCGGCTTTCTTATGTGTAACATCTTCACTTTTCATGCTTCAGACACCCCTGATTCCTCTCGAAAGTCCTCTAGTAGGGACAAGTGAATGGGTTTACCTTCAACCATGTTGGTGATATCGTCAATTTCTGCTTTTGCAACTCTAACTAGTCCCATGATTTCAAAGAGAAGTCGAAAACGACGCTTGTTTTTGGATGAGGATTCAATTGATGAAGTTTCCTTATTAGATTTTTTGCAAATCCAGAAGCTCTATAAAGACAACAAAACATCTTCATCATCTCAAGTTGTAACTTTGCTTGTTCAAACTACTCCTCCTAGGGCCCTTTCAATTTATGATCCCTTGAGTATGGTTACTCTCTTGGAACCTATTTCTATGGTTGTTCCTAATCCAATGATTGATCTCTTTTCAGGCCATTCTGGTTCTCTCCCAACTTCCTTAGCTCCACCTAGCTCTAGAGATGTTCTGATCATAGAGACAAACTCAAACACAACTATTTCTGCTTTTCATGCTGCCCCTTCTACCGAGCAATCTACAGTTTTTTACAAGAGGGCTTCCACCTTTCTTTGGGATTACAGTTGAATACCCTAGTTTCTACTACCAGAACTTTCCTTTCATTTCCATCATCTATGACTAGACCTAATGTATAAGTTGATGCTGAGATGGGCGTTCGAGCTCTAGCAGTGTTTCCTTCTGATACTTATGATACTTTCATCAAGGATCCTTTCAATATCTCGTCAACCCAAAAACGTAACCTTCTCGTGAGTGAGGTAATTGCAGCAGCAACCTGCCAGTCTTTCCCAACTCCTCTTATGAAACTATCTCCAATGGATGTGGACTCTTCAGCACCTAATTGGGTAATTTTCCAGACCAAGCCCTTCTTTGGTGGCCTTCTCCAAGGGTGATTTCAATAGTGGGGAATAAGGAACTTCTTCTGTATTTGGAAATGTATTTTCTTTTGTCTTGACTTTCTTGTATTTCTCGATTTTAACTAGCTCTTCTTGTTTAGGCTTTCAAGTCACTTGAATTTGTGCTTTTAGAAGGGAAGGTGGAATCTTATCTTACTTCAACTTCAAAGGTTTCTGATAAGGGCCCATTGTGAAACCTCCCCACCCTGAATACATAGCCATTTGGGATTTTATCAAAGCCTTTGGTGACATGTGAGATTTTGAGATTTAGAAGAGGTTAGGCTTGCATTTTCTAACTTCTTGCTTGTTTCTTTTATTTATATTCAGTCTTCAATACGATACTTACATGAGTACTAAAGGAAGTTATCTGGGCATGAGCAAAGGTGAGACACTCTTTTGGGAGAGACTATTTCTTTTGGATGAACTGAAGTCTTTAAAACAAGACTTCCTGAAAAGCAATGAAGAGTGCACTCAATGGGGAGGCATGTTGGTTGATTTGGCTCAATGGTTGGAAGATCTCAAGTCGAGCATTATGGTTATAGATATAGAGTGCATGTCTGCCGGGCAGGGATAAGAGCATGCCAAGGCTAAAAAGCTTGCTAAGGAGAATAGACTTCGTGACAAAGAGAATTAGGCGCGGGCCATTCACGAGCGAGAAAATAGTCTATCGTCAGAATTGAGTGGGTGGCTGGTTGGGCTATAGGTTATGTTGGGGGCTTCTTGTTGGAACTCTAATTTTAGATTTTTTTTTATTTTTAAACTTGGTTGGCCCTTGTAAGTAACATATTTTAAGATTATGTTTTCTTTTCGAGCGTGCAATTGTATCATGAACCTTTCGATCTCCATACTCTTCTTTAATTACGGCACTGTAAGTTCACCAAAAAATTTCCTTTATTAGCCGTCTTTGTTCCCACCCATTTTCATAGATAAAAATTGAAAAAAAATTGTTCAAGGGAAGACTGTTCATTTCCTAAATATGGCTTCACATACTTCATTTGGTTCTGATGCCTCTTCTGCTCGTACAGTGAATGCTCTTCGATCGTATGACCAGTTGGTGGGAAAGCTTGGTCGCGTGAATCATGAAAATTCGCTCCTTGAGTTGAAATTAAAGAAGGTAGAGGCTCTTTGGGCAGATAATATGCCAAGGTGGAGGGATATGCCATAGCTCATCTGGAGAGGTTCATTGTTATCATCAAAGAGATGGATAACGTGTTGGCTGAATGTTCTGCCACTAGAGACCTTGAGAGAAATTGAGTCGTGACTTGTGGCAAGGATGTGTTGCGTACCCTTAAACAAGGCATGATAGGAGGCTGATTCTCTCGCCAATGAAGCTTTATCATTTTTTTTTGTAATTTTTTTATTTTTTTATTGGAAATAAAGTAACATCTCTTAGATGATCTTTATCATTTTAATTTTATATTTAGGATGCTTTGGAACTATTATTTCTATATGGTACTACCGCTACCATTTATTTAGCCTATAAATGAGATAAGTGTGCACACTCAATTTACTCACACACCTCATATGATCGCCATTTATCATGGCTTCTAGTAGACGTGACCCATAAGAGGTTCCTGTTTCTTACTCCATGCAAATTGTGCAATGTCTTCAAACTGAATCCCAAGAGTAGGTAAGATTTGTTCAAGATTTAAAGCAGCAGATCCATCTTCTAGCTACTTTAGCTGAGGCACAAGCTCATAAGACCTATCGCTAGAAGGCTTCTTTGTATGCTCGTGACATAACCCTTAGGGATGCATTAGCGGAGACTAGGAATTATATGATCCTCTTTTAAAACAAGTTGGTTGTGCTTTGTGATGAATAAGAAGTTCTTCTATTTGCTTTAGATTCTCATGACAAACTGATTCGCCATTTGTGTCGTTCTGTTGAAAAGCATAACAAGTTGGTTGTGCTTTGTGATGAATAAGAAGTTCTTCTATTTGCTTTAGATTCTCATGATAAACTGGTTCGCCATTTGTGTCGTTCTGTTGAAAAGCATAACGAGTTGGTTGTGCTTTGTGGTGAATAAGAAGTTCTTCTATTTGCTTTAGATTCTCATGACAAACTGATTCACCATTTGTGTCGTTCTGTTGAAAAGCATAACGAGTTGGTTGTGCTTTGTGATGAATAAGAAGTTCTTCTATTTGCTTTAGATTCTCATGACAAACTAATTCTCCATTTGTGTCGTTCTGTTGAAAAACATAACGAGTTGGTTGTGCTTTGTGATGAATAAGAAGTTCTTCTATTTGCTTTAGATTCTCATGACAAACTGATTTGCCATTTGTGTCGTTCTGCTTTTCAAGATAGCTTTAATCAAAGTTATATGGATAAAGCAGCTGGTAAACCTCACCCCAGGTTACAAACTTGTAATTTTCTTTTGCTTGTAATGAAATAAACTACTCTGCTTTTTTTGTCTAAAGTTTTTGTATTAGTTTTAGCCATGTTTGGCCATACTTTCATTTATCACCATGCTTTACTCTACCGTTGTTGATGTTATGACCTAAACTAAATGTCTCAGCTTTGGATGTAGCACTATGTTGACACGTGTTTTATTTGCACAATTATAAATTTCTTCATGATCATGCCCCATAAAACTTATTTTATCACCTAAATTTATATTGTTATGTTGATTTCTCATTTCAACTATCAGTCACATACTTTCCGAGTGCTTGTGGCTTCCTTATCTAACCACTTTGTTAGATCTAGCCAATAATTCTGGCCATGAATGAGGGATTCTCTTCAAAGGTGGTCTTTTCGTTTTGTTTCTTTCAAGCATGTTTTTTGAAATCCTATTTTATAGACCCAGTGACTTTTTAATCGTATCTACTATCAAAGATACAAACTATTTACCATGGAGCCCTTATGTCAAAAAGGCCTCTCCCACTTTCTAGGGATTAGTAGTTCTGGTTCCAATAGTTTATTGGCTGTTATCTTAGTAGGGCGGCCATTTTTATCTTCTCTGATTAGCTTGATGCTTCCTACCTCAGGGTCATAGAAATTTTCTTCAACAACCGTGGGGTTAGCGATAAAAGGCCTTGAATCTACATGAATGGTTTCCCAAAAAACTTTTCCAAAGGTAGCTTCATCGGGATTCCAAATAACAATTTGTTGGTGTAGCGTGGAAGGAATAAACATGATTTTGTGGTTCCAATGCCTCCATAGCAAGATGTTATACTTAGCAGTGTTGTCTACCACAAAGAATGTTAACATCAATATCTTGGATCTGACTATAATATCTAAGAGTAAGGCCCTGTGAATTTTGGTAATGGTTCCACTGAAATTAGACATTATAGCCGCAGTTAGCAAATAGCTTTGTAGAATTGTATTGAACTTCTTTATAGTTTTAGATGGTAGAACATCGATGGAGGCTTCTTCATTAATCATCATTTTATCGATCAGGATCCCTTCTAGGTGGGTCGTGATTAAGATAGGTAGTAGATGATCCATCATCTCTTTAATCAGGTTAAAGAACATTGACTTTTCTTTGTAGTGAGCAGATTTTAAGATGACATTATAACCTTCCTTACCATCCACTGGTATCCCGATCATTTCTAGGCCTTCCTTACTATCCACTAGTATCCCGATCATTTCTAAGGAAGGTTCATAGGCAATGGCATCACCTAACATCTTGTTAACTTGATAATAGATAGCTACTATATGTTCTAGTAGTATTACCACCAAGTTTATTTTTGCTCGAACCTCTTTTTGTTTCTTGTCGAACAAGTCATTAATCTCTATGAATTCTAATAAGTCTTTCTCGAATTCCTCTAATTCTTTCTTGGTCATACCTTAACCATCATCTTCTTGGATGTCATGTTTGGATCCCGTTTATTGCTTGGATATCTGCACTTGAAGGGTTGCTTGGTTAGCAAATCATTTGGTACGAAACTGCCGAATACGATCCATCGTTTTATTTTAGATGAAGTTTCTGAGACGTTGTCTGAAAAAGATATCGTTCTTGGATTTTTAGTCAAAACCTCTTTAATTTTCCACTCCATTTTAGGAGGACTATCAGCTCTCTTTTTTTTTTCGCAGGAGGGGTTATTTGCTTTTTCTCTTTCTTAGGAAGATTTGCCCCCAAATTCTTCTTAGTGTGAATGCAGGCTTTGTATTGCCTCTGGATCCTTCACTTTGGGGTTCCTACTAATTCTTTAACTAGCTTTCCATATTTGTTAGCTACATACCATTTTCCTTTTTGGATTATTGCTTTTTGGGGCTTGGTCTTTGTTGTAGTCTCCTCGGGAAAGGCATATCCTTTATCATTGAAGCATTGTTGGTTAACTTACCCCCTAGTATGTTTACTACTAATCCATTCATACTTTCTCTTGATGTTTCCCAATCGCTGGAACATAGAGGTACATGGTAGCTTTTCTTTAGAACAATGTGGACAAAATCTTTTCTTTGATATCATGAGGAAATCCTTATCCCAATGACCCTTGGAATTTTCTAATCTTGTTTTGACACCTAGGGTCGAGGTCTCTAGAACACATTATGCTTTATATTTTCTGCATAGCACCATTGTAGCCACAATTATGGCAGGCATTTTCTCAATTTTTATAGGTTCTAATTGATCTTTATTTGTTGTTCTGGCCTCCTTTTCAGATTTTGGCCGTTGGAAATTGATCATATTAACTGATGCCATAAAAAAAGGATTGGTATTCACTCCCATTGGGGCTTTAGGTATTAGGGCTAAAGTAGTGTGACCTTAGTTAATCAACCTTCGAATGACATCCCTGAACTAGACACAATTGGCTGTGGCATGATGTCGTGACACATACCATTTGTAGAATTGTTTTCCCTTGATATCTTCTGACTTGGGCATCTCCTGCTTGGGATTTGACATAATCACTTTAGCTCTTACCAACTTGTTGCAGATCTCTCCAGTTTTGGTCAGGTCAAATGAGTAGCAGTTGAATACTGGCGTTTTATTTATGATAAATTTTCTAGTTGGGTTGATAGGATTTTGTCCTCTAGTAGGTTTGATCATTGATTTGAGGGTTACTGATCCCTTTTTTAGTGGTGTGGATCTTAGTTGTTTCAACTTCTACTTCCTGCCGCTTTTCTTCCATTTGAAGATTCTTCCTCGATTTCCTTTTAATTCAACTTATGCACGTGGTCTTATTTTTGTAAAAAAATGGATACTTTAGAGTTGTGCCTTTATCTTGTTCCTTATCTAGCAGCCTCTCGAATTTGGTTGATAATACTACTATATCTTGTAGATAATAAAAGGTAGTATCATTGAACTTTTTTAAGAGTAAACCTTAGAGCTCTTTGTGCAATGGGCACCATTTGGGCATTGTGTTATGTGGAACCTGCATTTTATCTTCATCATTTTAAATTTGGTGATGAGATTCTCAATTGCCTCATGTTCTCCTTGCGTGATAGCTGCCAAGTCATTGATTGTGACCTCAGGTTCAACTCTATAGAATTCATCGTGGAACTTGGCTCCTATTTGCCCCAAAATGTATATGTATGCTTCTAATAATGAAGTATGCCAAGATAAATCGTCCACATATAAGGAACTATTGAATAATCGTAATTTGAAGTAAGAGTTGTGTTCGAAAACTACACATTGGGTTGAGAGCCTTCTTGTATGTTCTGGGGATATGGTACCACTATATTTACTAAAAAGTGCAAACATTGATGGTTTTAAATTCCTGGGAAATGAATTGTCTTGATCTACATAAGTCAGGTAAGGCTTTCGATAGATCGAGATGTTTGCTTTCTAGTACGTCCTGGTTGACCTTGTGTTATGCGTCTTATTTTTGCCATCTCCTTCATGATGGCTTGATGTTTTGTGGCCCAGGGTGGCTTTTAGTAGGCACGAATTCTTCTTCTAATCCCGTGTCATTTGGATCAGATTTCCTCCAACTGTCCAACTCACTTTTCATTATGGTTGGAATTCCAACCTTGGGCTCTTCTTGACTAATCACGGGTGGTCGGTACTTGAAAGATATTCCAAGTTCATCTTTTGACATCTTTTCCTGAGCTTTATTTATCTATGGGATTTCGTTCCTAGACCCTTTTGAGAAGGTAGGCTCTAGAATCAGCTGTCCCAAGATTGATACTCTGGATCCCATGGTTTGGTTACCCTTGCCAGGGGTTGAAGTCCCCGAAGGTGGTATGTTGGCTTCTTTTTCTTCAGCTTTCCCTTTCTTGGAAAGTTCTCGGGCCTGAAGGTTCAGGGCCTCTATTTGCATGTTGATGGGGGGATAGCAAATCTTTAAAGAATTTTTTCAATTCTTCATTGGCTATCTTTGGATTGGTGATGTTTTCAACCTCTCAATCACGAGGGGTTTCTATGTCAACCTCTAGAATTGACAAATCATCACCGTTTTTGGAAATCTTTCTTTAGCATCTCGGTGTCGCTGGGAGTATTTGAACATGGACATGCACTAGAAAGAGTCCCAATGGGCATGCTAGTTATGTTGTTCCCAAAGAATATTTTGAGACAGTGGGCTCAAGGCCGCCTTCAGTAGGCCTCAATTTGGAAGCCAATTGTGGAGTAAGAGAATGGGCTTCTCATGGGTCTCTTTTTGGTATGTTGTATAGACTGTTTGGATAATTTGAAAGTAACGGATTGAGTGGCCTTCGAGCCACTATCTATCCCAACATGGCTGGTCAGGAAGCAAATATGCCTTAGTTTTCTTCAAAATTGGTATGTCACTAGTAGAAGCTACTACTAGACAGTTGAAGTTTGGTTTCATTTGCATCCCAAAAACCTTTCTTATAATCAAGTGATTGTGAGGCAAGCGAGCAAATATTTTGCATTGTTCTTTGCTATATCTTCCTCTTAATATATCCAAGGACTTTAATACTTTCCAATCTCATCGAAGTTCATGTGATCCCCATGATGTTAAATTAGCAGCTTGCTATTTTAGTAAATTAGTAGTTATATATGCAGGTTTTCCCAAGTCGGGATCATAATATTGTACATATACATAGATGGTTTCACAACTTAAGCAACCATGAAACACACTGGTTAGTATATTCCGAATACTTATTTTTCCTTAAGAAAATCTAGTTAAATTATAATGAAAGTAAAGTACAAATGCTAGAATAAATGCATTGATACTCAAATGCATAAAGTAAATTACAAGTGCTGAAAGTAGATTATTTCCTTCACAATCTAGCCTTGAGCAGGCAGGATGTTCTAGAAACCTTTTCTTGAATGAACATCAATCAGAATCATGGCATATATTGGTAGAGCATTCAAAAGACGTCGAGACGTTTAGGATTGAGTGTTTGGATGCCTCAAAGATTGATCTGAGCAGTAGTCGGGGATGAGGTTGGTGTTAGGTTACCGTCAAAACTAGCTATGAAAGAAAATAAGGATAGAGGTGAGTGTTGGAGTGTCTTCAAAGCTAACTTGGGATACAAGTCGGGATGAAAGTAAGCTTATTGTTCACGGTTCAAGAACTGAGCGAGGGGTTGAGAAATGAACTGAATCTTGATCCTAGATGGAAAGAAATAGGTCGTGCTTAAAGAGACGAGATTATGAAACGAAGAAACTTTTGACCGTCTACAGTTGTTTTGAAATTGATTGAATTTGATAAATTTACTTGTTTGGCTGATTGATTGGTTGTCCCTCGAGAATAGAGCTTCTTCTTCATTTATAAGCAGTAAGGTGATAAGCTAAACTGCCATGTAAACTTTGGCGGACTCATGTTGCAGTAAGCTTGTTGAGAACATACCTTTTGCCATCTTCCCCTTCAAGTAGGTGCCATTGGGCTGGGCGTTGTGAGTTGGGCATTTAGTCTCTTCGACCATTTCCTTTGGCCAAAAGCAAAATTTTTTCCGCTGTAAATAGCAAGGCTCATCGATGTCAGTCATGGAACTGATCTTCTTCTTTGCCTGTCGTTGGGTTTATTAGACGAGCTAGTTGGGATACTCATTCATGTTTCTCAAGTTGATAGGTCTGATCAAGTGGCTCCATACTACCAATGATGTTTTCATCTCAAATTCAATGAGGAAGGCTTTAGCTAGTAGCAACTCTGTTGTTCCTTGGGCACATTTGTTGTGGTCTAAGGCATTCATCCCAAGTGCCAGCTTTGTTCTTTAGCTAGCAATTAATCCTCGTCTTGTTACCCATGACCGCAGTAGACACTATCAACACATCTTCTTCTATTGCCCTATCCCTTATAGTGGGGCAATTTGGCAGAGTTTGTACTTCGAAGGTATGGCATCCCTTGGCTAAACCCTCCATGGCCGACGTTCACTAATGTTATTTTAGTTTTGTAGTGGGAGAGCTAGTTTAGATTGGAAGTCATAAGTTGACTCATGTAGTGACTCTTTTAGTACCCATGGTAAGAGCGTAATAATCGTAAATTTTGGAGCACTTGTTGCCCCTCTTAGGAATGTCTTGATCCAAATCTTGTCTATGTTGCACCTCCACTTGTGCAATTTTAAATTTAAGTGTACTGATATAAACTTTTAGGTTGCTAGGAATTGGTCCTTTTGACAGGACCCGTCCCAATCCCCCCGGTATTAACCCGGGACGACCCTGCTCCCATTTGACACGAAGTGTCAGACAAGGGATATTTCCAACCTTTGCCCTCTCGGGCTATCAGAGTACGCCAGGATCCGGAGGAGGTATGTGATATCTCGGTCTCTGCTACAGTCCACATCCTCTGTCAACCTGAAGGGCAATCAAAACATTAAAAGCTGTGAGTGGACAAAACAAGAGTTTATAAAAACATTTTAACGAAGACATTTGTACCCTTCACTAAAAAGCATGCATGCATTCGAAAACCATTTATCAAACTGTTCATTAGGGCCTTAGCCCAAAATCGTAAATGAAACCGAATACACGGGCCACTGCCCAAATCCATAAAGATACCAACCATACGGGCCACTGCCCAATACCATACAAGACTCAGCCCAAAACCTGTATACATCACATATCGTATATCGTATATCACATATCATATCTCATACAAACATATAATTCACACAACCAATCCTGTCACGGTTTCCAAAGCTAAGCGCGTGCTACACGGGGTCTCAAACCCAAGTCTCTTAGAGTCCAAGGTCAATGTTCGTAGACCAATGACCCATCCTGAGGTTACGATCCAAGCCTTCTTGAGAGTAAGGAACCCAACTGGGGGCGACTCCACTCATCAGTCGGTGCTCCGTGACTACTCCGGGGTCCACCCAGGCCAACGACCCTCCCCGGAGGAGATATTACAAGTAAAGGAAAGTATATGAATATACATACATATATATATATATATATAACGAACTCATTCATGCCATTCATATACATATAGAAAACATCTTTTGAACCTTTCAAAGGATTCATGCCCAGTTCCCATAAACCGTCATGAATCATAAAGACCTTTCAAGGGTTCATGTCGGTTCCCATAAACCGTCATGTACCACAATTGTAACTACCCGTCCCGGGAGACGGGATTGGATTAGAGTTTAATGGCGGATTAACGAAGAGAATCGGTGATTAGTTGGACACTTTTGGATAGACGGCGCAGAATGACGATTTTACCCCTAGAATGGGCAAAATGTTGACTTTTAGTTCGGATGGTCAATTACACATTGACCGATGACCATGACGTAGTTCGGGACATCACGAGTCCGTAGACAGGTGGCACGCCCGATTCCGACATCCGAGGAGGAAGTTATGATGTTTGGAAGGTTGAGGGCACTTTCGTAATTTGGTTAAAAAGGAGGAATTTGTTGACTTTTTGCACGACAAGGTTTCTTTACACAAACCGAGGACCATTCGGTAGATCTCGACGTCCTGAGTACAACGACAGGCGGCACGCCTTCATCAGACATCAGACGGATAAGTTGTGGTTCTAGAAAGGTGAGGGGCAAAATGGTAATTTGGACTTACAGAGGCATTTTGGTCTTTTTACACCTTGGACTTTGTGCAATCAGATAAGGACATGTGTGCAGTGATTATTGAATATTTTTAAAGGTTGGACCACAGGGTGTTGACACCTGGTTGTTTCCTAGATGCTTCTAGCCTATGCACGGTTACACGTTTAAAATGGTTTGTGCTCGATCGGTTGAGAAAAACAGAGAGACTGAGCTGTGAGGAAATCGACCATTCCCCAAGTCTAAGTTGTGCGTGTGTTCTTTATGGAGTGTTTAGAGTTAAGTTGAGAGGCTGGTGAGTGTTTCTGGGTGAGTGTTGAGTGAGGAAAAAGCTAGGAATGGTGGGAAAACAGTAAAAAAAACAGAGGGGGTTCTTCGTGCACGGCTGAGAGCCCAATCGATCAAATCTGTCGAATTTGAGTTGTGGTGGTGTTCATAAGACCAGAGGAGTGTTTTGGGGACCCTGAGACTCACGGCGGTGAGCAGACAGACGGTAAGGATTCGGGTCCCCTGTTTTCTAGTTTTTGTTCAAAATCAAAGTCGTGAGGTTTTAGGCTTGGTTGAGTGTTTTTGTTGATCCTGCTAGCTTTAGGAAGCTTCTATCTAGCTCAGGGACTCGAACCCGTGACCGGAGGGACGACGGGTGGCTGGAATCCGAACTCGACTTTTCTGAGTTTTTGGTTCGAGTTTGACAGGTAAGGATTAGTACCTTATTTCACGATATTGTTAAGTAAAACAGTCACAAATTGAAGGACAAAACTATTGGGATCAAAAGGGTTGAAAATGGGTTGGATTTGAGTGAGAACTGGCATCTCCGGCTCAATTCGACCGGTCTGAATCGGGTTGACTAGAGGTAGGGGATGATGAACAGTGCAGACGCGTGGCTGCCACGCACAGCCCCTTTGGGTGGCACGTGAGGGCACGTGGGGACTGTTTTGGGGAAGTGTTCAACATGGTTTTTACTCTAATCGATGTAACGAACATTTTAGGACAAATTTCGTGTCGATCTGACACCGGATCGGGGTATTTTTGAGTGTTCGAAGGTTTAGGGGTTCGTTTAAATTACGTTTAAAAATCCGAAAAAATTGGGGAAAATAGGGTAAGCTTAGGGAAGTGTTTTTTACCCGGATTGATGACTTTTTGACAGGTCGGGAAATCCCTGAGGCAACCGAAGAACGTACGGGACGCGAGTGACGTGTCTAGAACAGTGAGTGGACTTTTCTTCTCTAACCGAGCATGCATAACTATTTTTATCTACTTGTTTTATGTTCTTAATTATGATTTCATGATTATCGATTATTCTATATCTATTTTACGTACTTACACGTTTTTCAAGATATTTACGTATTTCGGCACGTTTTACGATATATGCTTTGTTTATGATTCTGATGCCCTGATTTTGGGACTTAAATCTATAACTGGCTCTCAATGATTATAAATGAGTTTTGAAACATGATTCGATAATCAAGGTTTTCGGTTTTAGAATCGGCTTTCGGAAATCGAGATTTGGATTTTAAAGCTTGAAAAAGGGATTTCCAGATTTGAGTTCGGAATGACGGTTCTGAACGCCAGAATGGCTTCGGAATAGTGGTTTCAAATTCGGGTTTGGATATGGATTTAGAAATGGTTTTCAAACGGTTTTGGATTGGATTTGCTGGATCTGGTTATTAGGTTTAAAGAACCGGATTATGATATGACAAGGGGGGCCTGGATTGGGTTTATAGACCCGGATTGAGTTTAAAGACTCGGGAGTTTAAAGACTCGGATATTATGATATTTCCCTCGTAGGCCTGTTGAGTTTAAAGACTCGGGAGTTTAAAGACTCGGATTATATTGAAGCCTGGATTGAGTTTAAAGACTCGGGAGTTTAAAGACTCGGATAGATCCAGCAGGTTTGATCGGATGATGATACTTGGGATTTCATGTTTTTATGATGATGTTTCTATAATGAGATGATTTATATTGTTGTTTTCTGATACGTAGTTATGCATGCATGTTTTTAAAATGGAGGGCAAAATTCTGGTTGGTTTATGAAAACGGTTTTAGAAACTTTTATTTATTTTTAGTCCACTCACACTTTTCTGGTTTTAAATACCCTACAGGTCGTGGTGCTAGCGCTGGGGCTAACGTTGAGGCAGAGGCAGAGACATAGAGTTTTCCGTTGCGAGTTTTTCCCGTTGCGCGTGTAGCTAGTTTTTAATAGGATTTTTGTCTTGCCTTGTACTGTACTATGCTCTGTATGACTGTTGACTCGTTGGATTTTATTTTCCCCCTAGTCTGGCAATGTAAATTGTGGGTTTTTGTGAGGTTGTTTGGTCTTTTGTGTTGGGTTGTCAGACGGGAGCAGGGTTTGTCCCGGTTATCGGGGTGAGAATCGGGGTGGGTCCTGTCAACAATGACCTTTCCAGGGTTCATGCCCGGTTCCCATAAACCGTCATGAACTTGGAAATCCATCTAGGGTCCCAGACCCGAAATCATCAATGTAAAGTAACTGGGTCTCGCGCCCGAACATATGACTCAACTGGGCACCGTGCCCGATATCTAAGGGTCAGTCACGACTCCGATCGTAGTGATGTGTGCAACCATCCATCCAGGACCGTCCTCAATCCTGGTACGTCATCGTGAGCGTATCAACCGACGCGACCACCTTATGATCATGGTGCACCCATCACCGATCGATATCCTGAACCGTCAGCATTCCGAAGTCGAGCCTCCATCGGCTACCAGACCACAGATCGTGCATCGTGACCTCTCCGGAAGGAACAAATCCCAAGCCGGAGGTGTAACACCCCGGAAATTCGCAGATTGTAATATTGTAATTTAATGTATGGATTGACGTTTTTACCCCTATGAATTATGGCCAATCGTTAAATTTTTGGTTTATGGGGCAAATGGACTTTGACCCGTGACCGTGACGTATTTCAGGACGTCAC
Organism: Prinsepia uniflora; assembly: GCA_032719365.1. Taxonomy (NCBI): domain Eukaryota; kingdom Viridiplantae; phylum Streptophyta; class Magnoliopsida; order Rosales; family Rosaceae; genus Prinsepia; species Prinsepia uniflora. Next base: position 21,028,755 of record CM064874.1, read on the forward strand.
GAGTTCATAGACAGGTGGCACGTCCAATTCGGACGATCAGGGAAAAAGTTATGACTATCGGATGTTCAGGGGCATTACCGTAATTTGGACGAGATAAGGGAAAAAGTTGACTTTTTGATGTACCGGGAATTTTCACACAACCCGAAGACCGTTAGATTCGTCTCGATGCCCTGAGTACAACGACAGGCGGCACGCGTGAATCGGACATCGGATGACTAAGTTACGGGTCACGGAAGTTGGAGGGCATTTTGGTAATTTCTGCCCTGAGGGCATTTTGGTCTTTTGCATAGTTACTGTAGCAGCAACCGTGAAAAGCAGGGGACACGGCCATGCCGTGGTGTTTGTGGGCGTGCGAATTGTTTAAGCCCTAGTGGACTGTTTGTGGACATTGTTTATGTAGTTTGAGGTGGTGGGAGTGTAGTTTAAGGCCGAATTAGTGCACGGGTAGGATTGAAATCGTGGTTGAGCTCTGTGTGCGGGAGGTAGTGTCCAGTGAGGTCTGTGAGTGTCTCCCACGGGTGTTGGACTCCTTGATCGATTAACCGCGCAAGGGGAGTGAGAGACGGGTTCATTTGGCGTCTGTTTGAGGCTGAGGGACTGTGAGAGACTGAAGGAAAACCGTGGAAAACAGTTTCGGGTCTTTGGGGGGAAATTTCCGAATTCAATCTCCACGGGTTTTGGGACCAATCTAGGCACCGTGGAAGCCTGCTGGGAGTGACAGAGACTTGAGCGTGCAGCAATTGAAGGGGGTTGATCGTGGTGTGCCCAGGAACCCAAGTTCCAGTTCTGAGAAAAACCGGTTTGGAGGGAAAATCCAAGTTCAATTTCCACGGCCTTTTGGACGAAACCAATCACTGAGTGAGCTTTCTGGGAACATTTGGAACCTGTCCATATCGGAATCGACGGCAACCTGCCACGGAGGAGCTGGGACGGTGACCGCCGTGTGCAGAGGAAATCGCAGCGTTTGGACGGCTACTTCCAGGTGATGTTTCGTTCAATTGATGGTTCTATTTTGTTAGTCTAGGTCCTATTATGCCTCTGTATGATTTAATTGGACAATGGTGATAGTTTGGAGGTGTTCTGAGGTTTGACCCATGTAGCTATTCGGGTTTGGATAGGACGGTTGAAGGCTTGTCGAGTTGATTGGTGGACTGAGAACTGTAATTAATTGATGATAGAACATGTTAGGATCAAGAATGAATGAAATTAAGTAGAAATGAGAGGTTAATTAATCGGGTCACACCGCGGGTTGAAGACCCGAATTACAGTAAATCGGGCAAGGACGACGGTACTGTAGCAGTGTCACTGTAGCAGCGCGTGACTTTCACACGCAGCCACTTTGGGCAGTGCGTGAGGGCGCGTTGAGCACTATCTCGGATCACGGTCAACATGACTTTTAATCCTTTCATCATTTTGAACATTTTCTGTGAAATAACCATGTTGATCTGAGGTAGTGAGGAAGGTCAGTTTAGGGCCGGATGCCTCGGGAAGCGTGTTGGCCGGCTTTCCCGAACCGGTTTTTGTTTTGGACTTTTGAGGGTATTTTAAGGACCTATAATGACACTTGTGTGTGATTGGAAATGACAGGAAACTTACGTTAATTCCGGAGACAAGTTCGTACGCGCGTTATTCGCAGCGGGAGCGTACTGTGAGTGGGCCCGTTTTTATTAACACTTGCATGCATAACCGTTTTCATTTCCGTATATCTATATGTGTGCGTGAATCATAAATGGATTTTGAGTATCTCGATTTACGGCTGTGACACGTTTTACGGTGTTGGGCTGAGGCCCGTTTTACGGAAATTGAATACTGTTTTATATTATCTATATATATATATATATTTACATATACTTGTGGATGCGATGACTATCTTGGGTACTGCACTGTATAATCCACCGTATAATACTGTCTCCTCCGGATGTGGTACCCCGGAGCGGTCACGGTGCATTGCCTGCGAGGAATCATGCTACGGAGGTGCCAGACCGTAGGATGACTCAGGAACAGGATTGCCATTATTGGACGTCTGGGACGTCGAGCGTCTGGGACGCTAGGCATCTGGGATGCCATAACCGAACTGGGTTCGGAGTTTGGACTCGGGATTTGAGACCCCGGGTGGCACGCGTAGCCTTGGGACTGTGACCATTATTGGACGTCAGGGACGTCGGACATCTGGGATGTCAATATCGGATGTGTATGGTGCAGTAGCTGGGTTTATATTACATTTCTGGCTTAATATGATGCTTGTGATATATTACATGTATTTATGGTTTTTAAATACTGATGCATGCATGTTTGGAAAACGGAGGGGTAAAGTTTATATTTTACTTATTATACTGTTTTTACAAACTTGAGTTTCGGCCCACTCACCTTTCATGTTTTGGTAACCTTTCTAGGTCGTGCTGCTGAGGTTGGTGAGGACCCCGAGGCTGAGGCATAGATTTTGTACTGCGCACCTGATCCCCTGTCGGGTCGGATCACCCGCAGGATTTTCCTTTCTAGTGTCGTGCTCGGATTTTGTATTTTGGACTGTATCCCTTGTCTGACATCTATTAAATTTGGGTTATGTATGACTTTATAATTCGGACATTTATGCATTTAAGTTTTGAAGACTAAAATTGGGATTTTCGGTTCGGGTGTCAGACGGGAGCAGGGCACGTCCCCTTGTGGTCCCCGGGGGATCGGGGCGGGTCCCTGTCAGCTTGGTATCAGAGCACTAGGTTGTGGTCAGCATGTTAGACTAGCGGTTAATATTGGGTACTTTTCGAGTCTAAGAATTGCGTTAACTAATCTATGCCTCTTAACAGCTGGTTATGCCTCCGAGGAGAACCCCTTCAGCACGGACCGCCGAGGAAATTGAGAGAGAGATGGAATGCGCCAGTATTGAGCGGGCTCAACGGTTGGGAGCCACACCTTTCAACGGGGGATCTGACCCCGAGGATGCCTACGAGTGGATTGATAAATGGGAAAGAATCTTTACAGTGATGCATTGCCCACCCGGCGAGCGAGTGACTTTGGCGGCCTTCTTACTGGAAGGCGGAGCTTACCGATGGTGGCAGGGTCTGGAAATGTCGGGGTGGTCTGTTCGTTCCACCACATGGGAGGTCTTTCGTGCTCGATTTCTAGATCAGTACTACCCGCGATCTTTTCGTGCAGCACGAGAGGCGGAGTTCCTGCGACTGGAGCAGGGGGACATGTCTGTGGCAGACTATGAGCAGGCTTTCGGGAAGCTTTCCCGTTTTGCAGCAGCTTTTGTGAGTACTGAGGAGGACAGATGTCAGAGGTTTGAGTTGGGGCTCCGAGGAGATATACGGGCAGGTGTGACGGCTGCCACTTATGCGACTCTGAGGGACATGGTCGACGCTGCAGTTCGTGTCGAGGCCAGTCTGGTAGCACACCAGGCGCGACAATCATCAGGCGAGGGGCGGCACCGGGATCGTCCCCATCCGGGACCAACCGGCCGGAAAATCTCTAAGGGGGGAAGTTATCGAGGAGCACCCACATCATTGCGGGGTCGTGGCTGGTCAGGTCGATCAGGGGGCTCTCAGAGGGGCGGATCGAGATCCGGTACTAGGCAGCATCAGTCTTGGAGTGGTGCATCAGGAGGGTCTTGGGATGGACCGAGGACAGTTAATTGTTTTGCTTGTGGAGGAGCGGGCCACTATGCCCGAGATTGCCCGTCGTTGTCGAGGAACAACGATACTGGAGGTGCTAGTGTTGCACAGAGTTCGGCTTCCAACACTGCTGGAGGCCGAGGACAGGGTGCTAGGCGTGGCGCGCGTGGGCGCGGGCAGACTGCGGGGCCCAGTGCTCGTGTTTTTGCAGTGACTCAGCAGCAGGCGAGGTCAGCCCCAGACGTGATTACAGGTACACTTCATATCTCGAACCTTATTGTACGAGTATTGTTGGATGCGGAGGCTACACATTCTTTTATTTCGAGGCGTTGTGCTGGTATGTTAGATTGTGAGGTATCAGCCTTAGATAGCGAGATGGGTGTTGGCACGCCTATGGGCGTCGTGTACTTGGTGAATCAGGTGATTCGGAGGTTCCCGGTGAGAATTGAGGATGTGGATCTGCCAGCAGACTTGATTATTATGGACATCCATGACTTCGATGTGATTCTTGGGATGGATTGGTTAGCGGAGCATGGGTCGCTTATTGATTGCTATAGTCGGCAAGTGTTTCTGCGGAGTCCGGGTTTGCCGGAAGTTACCTTTCAGGGGGAGCGTGATTGTTCGCTTCCTGAAGTGATTTCTTCACTTGTTGCTACTAAACTTATACGGAAGGGATGCTAGGGCTATTTGGCACATGTTGTGTCAGAGCGAGTCGATACTCCGTGTATCGAGGAGATACCAGTAGCGCGGGAGTTTCCGGATGTGTTCCCGGAAGATCTCCCTGGATTACCACCACCGCGGGAGATTGAGTTTACCATTGAACTACTCCCCGGTACCCGACCTATATCTCAGGCACCGTACCGGATGGCGCCGGTAGAATTACGGGAACTCAAAACACAGTTGCAGGAGTTGGTCGAGTTGGGATTCATCCGACCGAGTACTTCACCGTGGGGAGCACCGGTGTTGTTTGTGAGGAAGAAGGAGGGGAGTCTCCGATTGTGTGTGGATTACCGACAGCTGAACAAGGTGACGCTGAGGAACCAGTATCCTCTACCCAGGATTGATGACTTATTCGACCAGTTGCGGGGAGCGCAGTGCTTCTCGAAGATTGATTTGCGATCTGGGTATCATCAGCTGAGGATTGCGGAGGGGGATATTTCGAAGACGGCTTTTCGAACTCGTTATGGACACTATGAATTCCTGGTGATGCCTTTTGGTTTGATGAATGCTCCAGCAGCATTCATGGATCTGATGAACAGAGTTTTCCGACCTTACCTGGACAAGTTTGTGATTGTGTTCATCGATGACATCTTGGTGTACTCGGGAAGTGCCCGAGCACATGAGGAACTCCTACGGTTGGTGTTAGGGAAGCTGAGACATGAACGGCTGTACGCCAAACTGAGTAAGTGTCAGTTTTGGCTGAGCAGCATTGGTTTTCTAGGACATGTGATTTCTGCTGATGGGATCAGCGTGGATCCCCAGAAAACGAAAGCGGTGACCAACTGGGCCAGACCGACAACAGTGACAGAGGTGCGGAGTTTTGTCGGATTGGCAGGCTACTACCGGAGATTTGTGGAAGGTTTCTCCAAGATCGCTGCACCGTTGACTCGTTTGACCAGGAAATGAGTGAAGTTCATCTGGGACGAGCAGTGTGAGCAGAGTTTCCAGGAACTGAAGTATCGCTTGACCACTGCTCCTATCCTTGCATTGCCCAACAACAGTGGAGAGTTTGTAGTGTTTAAGTGATGCCTCATTACAAGGGTTGGGATGCGTATTAATGCAGAATGGTAAGGTGATCGCCTACGCATCCCGGCAGCTAAAACTCATGAGTTGAATTACCCTACCCATGATTTGGAGTTGGCGGCGGTGGTTCATGCCTTGAAGATATGGAGACATTACCTTTTCGGTGCAACGTGCAGGATATACACCGACCACCAAAGCCTGAAGTATCTATTTACCCAGAAGGAACTCAATTTGAGGCAACGGAGATGGTTGGAATTGATCAAGGATTACGACTGTACGATCGATTACTATCCGGGTAAGGCTAATGTGGTGGCAGATGCACTCAGCAGGAAATCAGCAGGATCAATTGCACACCTGAGGATGGTGTATCTTCCCTTATTGGTGGAACTCCGGAAGGCTGGGGTTATTTTAGATACGGATGAGCATGGAGCTTTATTGGCCAGTTTCCATGTACGGCCAGTGTTGGTTGATCGGATCATTGAGGCGCAACTTCAGGACCCGATATTGTGCATCTACAGGATCGAAGTTGAGGCTGGAGAACGGCAGGACTTTACCATCCGAGATGATGGGGCACTTGTGAAATTGGGCCGTTTGTGTGTGCCAGCAGAGACAGAGTTACGGGCCGAGATTTTGGAGGAGGCCCACAGTTCGGCGTATGCTATGCATCCGGGAGGTACAAAGATGTACCGTACCCTCCGGAACTATTATTGGTGGCCAGGGATGAAGAGAGACATTGCTGAGTTTGTGAGTAGATGCTTAACCTGTCAGCAGGTTAAGGCGGAGCGGTAGAGACCGTATGGGGCTATGCAGCCACTACCGATTCCCGAGTGGAAGTGGGACCACATCACCATGGACTTTGTCTTTAAGTTACCAAGGACCCGGAGTGGATTTGACGGAGTTTGGGTGATTGTAGACCGATTAACGAAGTCAGCACATTTTCTGCCAGTACAAGAGACCTACAAACCTAACCGACTGGCTCAATTGTTCATGAAGGAGATCATCCGACTTCATGGTACGCCGGAGTCGATCGTGTCCGATCGCGATCTGCGTTTCACTTCCAGGTTCTAGCGGAGTTTGCAGGCTACCTTGGGAACGAAACTGCGTTTCAGTACTGCTTTCCATCCACAGACCGATGGACAGTCTGAGAGGACTATTCAGACCCTGGAGGACATGATGAGATCTTGTGTACTGCAATTTCCGGATTCGTGGGATACTCACTTGCCTTTGATGGAATTTGCTTACAACAACAGCTACCAGGCGAGTATTGGGATGTCCCCCTACGAGGCACTGTATGGTCGACAGTGCAGGACACCTATCTGCTGGATGGAGATTGGGGAGCGAGCGGCCGTAGGGCCGGAGTTGATGGATATCACCCAGGAAGCAGTCCGTGTTATCAGGGAGAGGTTGAAGGCGGCACAGGATCGCCAAAAGAGTTATGCTGATAGACGGATCCGAGATTTGGAATTCGAGGTTGGAGATTTTGTCTTCCTGAGGTTGTCCCCGTGGAAAGGGATTATTCGCTTTGGCCGACGGGGAAAACTGAGTCCACGTTTCATTGGACCTTATGAGATCGTGGAGAGGATTGGCCGGGTGGCATATAGATTGGCTTTACCCCCGGAACTTTCTAAGGTTCACGACGTCTTCCACGTATCCATGTTGCGGAAGTACGTACATGACGCCTCTCATGTATTGGAGGAACAACCCATCGAACTTCGAGAGGATTTGAGCTTTGAAGAACAACCAGTACAGATTTTGGACAGGAAGGACAAGGTACTACGGCAGAAGACGATTCCTCTCGTGAAAGTCCTTTGGAGGAATCAGAACGTGGAAGAAGCCACATGGGAGCCCGAGGCTCAGATGCGGGAACAGTTCCCTTACTTGTTTCCTTAAATTTCGGGACGAAATTCCTTATGGGGGGAAGGTTGTAACACCCGGGAAATTCGTAGATTGTAATATTGTAATTTAATGTATGAATTGACGTTTTTACCCCTGTGAATTATGGCCAATCATTGACTTTTTGGTTTATGGGGCAAATGGACTTTGACCCGTGACCGTGACGTAGTTCAGGACGTCACGAGTTCATAGACAGGTGGCACGTCCAATTCGGACGATCAGGGAAAAAGTTATGACTATCGGAAGTTCAGGGGCATTACCGTAATTTGGACGAGATAAGGGAAAAAGTTGACTTTTTGATGTACCGGGAATTTTCACACGACCCGAAGACCGTTAGATTCGTCTCGATGCCCTGAGTACAACGACAGGCGGCACGCGTGAATCGGACATCGGATGACTGAGTTACGGGTCACGGAAGTTGGAGGGCATTTTGGTAATTTCTGCCTTGAGGGCATTTTGGTCTTTTGCACAGTTACTGTAGCAGCAACCGTGAAAAGCAGGGGACACGGCCATGCCGTGGTGTTTGTGGGCGTGCGAATTGTTTAAGCCTTAGTGGACTGTTTGTGGACATTGTTTATGTAGTTTGAGGTGGTGGGAGTGTAGTTTAAGGCTGAATTAGTGCACGGGTAGGATTGAAATCGTGGTTGAGCTCTGTGTGCGGGAGGCAGTGTCCAGTGAGGTCTGTGAGTGTCTCCCACGGGTGTTGGACTCCTTGATCGATTAACCGCGCAAGGGGAGTGAGAGACGGGTTCATTTGGCGTCTGTTTGAGGCTGAGGGACTGTGAGAGACTGAAGGAAAACCGTGGAAAACAGTTTCGGGTCTTTGGGGGGAAATTTCCGAATTCAATCTCCACGGGTTTTGGGACCAATCTAGGCACCGTGGAAGCCTGCTGGGAGTGACAGAGACTTGAGCGTGCAGCAATTGAAGGGGGTTGATCGTGGTGTGCCCAGGAACCCAAGTTCCAGTTCTGAGAAAAACCGGTTTGGAGGGAAAATCCAAGTTCAATTTCCACGGCCTTTTGGACGAAACCAATCACTGAGTGAGCTTTCTGGGAACATTTGGAACCTGTCCATATCGGAATCGACGGCAACCTGCCACGGAGGAGCTGGGACGGTGACCGCCGTGTGCAGAGGAAATCGCAGCGTTTGGACGGCTACTTCCAGGTGATGTTTCGTTCAATTGATGGTTCTATTTTGTTAGTCTAGGTCCTATTGGGATCAAAAGGGTTGAAAATGGGTTGGATTTGAGTGAGAACTGGCATCTCCGGCTCAATTCGACCGGTCTGAATCGGGTTGACTAGAGGTAGGGGATGATGAACAGTGCAGACGCGTGGCTGCCACGCACAGCCCCTTTGGGTGGCACGTGAGGGCACGTGGGGACTGTTTTGGGGAAGTGTTCAACATGGTTTTTACTCTAATCGATGTAACGAACATTTTAGGACAAATTTCGTGTCGATCTGACACCGGATCGGGGTATTTTTGAGTGTTCGAAGGTTTAGGGGTTCGTTTAAATTACGTTTAAAAATCCGAAAAAATTGGGGAAAATAGGGTAAGCTTAGGGAAGTGTTTTTTACCCGGATTGATGACTTTTTGACAGGTCGGGAAATCCCTGAGGCAACCGAAGAACGTACGGGACGCGAGTGACGTGTCTAGAACAGTGAGTGGACTTTTCTTCTCTAACCGAGCATGCATAACTATTTTTATCTACTTGTTTTATGTTCTTAATTATGATTTCATGATTATCGATTATTCTATATCTATTTTACGTACTTACACGTTTTTCAAGATATTTACGTATTTCGGCACGTTTTACGATATATGCTTTGTTTATGATTCTGATGCCCTGATTTTGGGACTTAAATCTATAACTGGCTCTCAATGATTATAAATGAGTTTTGAAACATGATTCGATAATCAAGGTTTTCGGTTTTAGAATCGGCTTTCGGAAATCGAGATTTGGATTTTAAAGCTTGAAAAAGGGATTTCCAGATTTGAGTTCGGAATGACGGTTCTGAACGCCAGAATGGCTTCGGAATAGTGGTTTCAAATTCGGGTTTGGATATGGATTTAGAAATGGTTTTCAAACGGTTTTGGATTGGATTTGCTGGATCTGGTTATTAGGTTTAAAGAACCGGATTATGATATGACAAGGGGGGCCTGGATTGGGTTTATAGACCCGGATTGAGTTTAAAGACTCGGGAGTTTAAAGACTCGGATATTATGATATTTCCCTCGTAGGCCTGTTGAGTTTAAAGACTCGGGAGTTTAAAGACTCGGATTATATTGAAGCCTGGATTGAGTTTAAAGACTCGGGAGTTTAAAGACTCGGATAGATCCAGCAGGTTTGATCGGATGATGATACTTGGGATTTCATGTTTTTATGATGATGTTTCTATAATGAGATGATTTATATTGTTGTTTTCTGATACGTAGTTATGCATGCATGTTTTTAAAATGGAGGGCAAAATTCTGGTTGGTTTATGAAAACGGTTTTAGAAACTTTTATTTATTTTTAGTCCACTCACACTTTTCTGGTTTTAAATACCCTACAGGTCGTGGTGCTAGCGCTGGGGCTAACGTTGAGGCAGAGGCAGAGACATAGAGTTTTCCGTTGCGAGTTTCTCCCGTTGCGCGTGTAGCTAGTTTTTAATAGGATTTTTGTCTTGCCTTGTACTGTACTATGCTCTGTATGACTGTTGACTCGTTGGATTTTATTTTCCCCCTAGTCTGGCAATGTAAATTGTGGGTTTTTGTGAGGTTGTTTGGTCTTTTGTGTTGGGTTGTCAGACGGGAGCAGGGTTTGTCCCGGTTATCGGGGTGAGAATCGGGGTGGGTCCTGTCAACAATGACCTTTCCAGGGTTCATGCCCGGTTCCCATAAACCGTCATGAACTTGGAAATCCATCTAGGGTCCCAGACCCGAAATCATCAATGTAAAGTAACTGGGTCTCGCGCCCGAACATATGACTCAACTGGGCACCGTGCCCGATATCTAAGGGTCAGTCACGACTCCGATCGTAGTGATGTGTGCAACCATCCATCCAGGACCGTCCTCAATCCTGGTACGTCATCGTGAGCGTATCAACCGACGCGACCACCTTATGATCATGGTGCACCCATCACCGATCGATATCCTGAACCGTCAGCATTCCGAAGTCGAGCCTCCATCGGCTACCAGACCACAGATCGTGCATCGTGACCTCTCCGGAAGGAACAAATCCCAAGCCGGAGGTGTAACACCCCGGAAATTCGCAGATTGTAATATTGTAATTTAATGTATGGATTGACGTTTTTACCCCTGTGAATTATGGCCAATCGTTAACTTTTTGGTTTATGGGGCAAATGGACTTTGACCCGTGACCGTGACGTAGTTCAGGACGTCACGAGTTCATAGACAGGTGGCACGTCCAATTCGGACGATCAGGGAAAAAGTTATGACTATCGGATGTTCAGGGGCATTACCGTAATTTGGACGAGATAAGGGAAAAAGTTGACTTTTTGATGTACCGGGAATTTTCACACGACCCGAAGACCGTTAGATTCGTCTCGATGCCCTGAGTACAACGACAGGCGGCACGCGTGAATCGGACATCGGATGACTGAGTTACGGGTCACGGAAGTTGGAGGGCATTTTGGTAATTTCTGCCTTGAGGGCATTTTGGTCTTTTGCACAGTTACTGTAGCAGCAACCGTGAAAAGCAGGGGACACGGCCATGCCGTGGTGTTTGTGGGCGTGCGAATTGTTTAAGCCTTAGTGGACTGTTTGTGGACATTGTTTATGTAGTTTGAGGTGGTGGGAGTGTAGTTTAAGGCTGAATTAGTGCACGGGTAGGATTGAAATCGTGGTTGAGCTCTGTGTGCGGGAGGCAGTGTCCAGTGAGGTCTGTGAGTGTCTCCCACGGGTGTTGGACTCCTTGATCGATTAACCGCGCAAGGGGAGTGAGAGACGGGTTCATTTGGCGTCTGTTTGAGGCTGAGGGACTGTGAGAGACTGAAGGAAAACCGTGGAAAACAGTTTCGGGTCTTTGGGGGGAAATTTCCGAATTCAATCTCCACGGGTTTTGGGACCAATCTAGGCACCGTGGAAGCCTGCTGGGAGTGACAGAGACTTGAGCGTGCAGCAATTGAAGGGGGTTGATCGTGGTGTGCCCAGGAACCCAAGTTCCAGTTCTGAGAAAAACCGGTTTGGAGGGAAAATCCAAGTTCAATTTCCACGGCCTTTTGGACGAAACCAATCACTGAGTGAGCTTTCTGGGAACATTTGGAACCTGTCCATATCGGAATCGACGGCAACCTGCCACGGAGGAGCTGGGACGGTGACCGCCGTGTGCAGAGGAAATCGCAGCGTTTGGACGGCTACTTCCAGGTGATGTTTCGTTCAATTGATGGTTCTATTTTGTTAGTCTAGGTCCTATTATGCCTCTGTATGATTTAATTGGACAATGGTGATAGATTGGAGGTGTTCTGAGGTTTGACCCGTGTAGCTATTCGGGTTTGGATAGGACGGTTGAAGGCTTGTCGTGTTGATTGGTGGACTGAGAACTGTAATTAATTGATGATAGAACATGTTAGGATCAAGAATGAATGAAATTAAGTAGAAATGAGAGGTTAATTAATCGGGTCACACCGCGGGTTGAAGACCCGAATTACAGTAAATCGGGCAAGGACGACGGTACTGTAGCAGTGTCACTGTAGCAGCGCGTGACTTTCACGCGCAGCCACTTTGGGCAGTGCGTGAGGGCGCATTGAGCACTATCTCGGATCACGGTCAACATGACTTTTAATCCTTTCATCATTTTGAGCATTTTCTGTGAAATAACCATGTTGATCTGAGGTAGTGAGGAAGGTCAGTTTAGGGCCGGATGCCTCGGGAAGCGTGTTGGCCGGCTTTCCCGAACCGGTTTCTGTTTTGGACTTTTGAGGGTATTTTAAGGACCTATAATGACACTTGTGTGTGATTGGAAATGACAGGAAACTTACGTTAATTCCGGAGACAAGTTCGTACGCGCGTTATTCGCAGCGGGAGCGTACTGTGAGTGGGCCCGTTTTTATTAACACTTGCATGCATAACCGTTTTCATTTCCGTATATCTATATGTGTGCGTGAATCATAAATGGATTTTGAGTATCTCGATTTACGGCTGTGACACGTTTTACGGTGTTGGGCTGAGGCCCGTTTTACGGAAATTGAATACTGTTTTATATTATCTATATATAGATATATTTACATATACTTGTGGATACGATGACTATCTTGGGTACTACACTGTATAATCCACCGTATAATACTGTCTCCTCCAGATGTGGTACCCCGGAGCGGTCACGGTGCATTGCCTGCGAGGAATCATGCTACGGAGGTGCCAGACCGTAGGATGACTCAGGAACAGGATTGCCATTATTGGACGTCTGGGACGTCGAGCGTCTGGGACGCTAGGCATCTGGGATGCCATAACCGAATTGGGTTCGGAGTTTGGACTCGGGATTTGAGACCCCGGGTGGCACGCGTAGCCTTGGGATTGTGACCATTATTGGACGTCAGGGACGTCGGACATCTGAGATGTCAATATCGGATGTGTATGGTGCAGTAGCTGGGTTTATATTACATTTCTGGCTTAATATGATGCTTGTGATATATTACATGTATTTATGGTTTTTAAATACTAATGCATGCATGTTTGGAAAACGGAGGGGTAAAGTTTATATTTTACTTATTATACTGTTTTTACAAACCTGAGTTTCGGCCCACTCACCTTTCATGTTTTGGTAACCCCTCCAGGTCGTGCTGCTGAGGTTGGTGAGGACTCCGAGGCCGAGGCATAGATTTTGTACTGCGCACCTGATCCCCTGTCGGGTCGGATCACCCGCAGGATTTTCCTTTCTAGTGTCGTGCTCGGATTTTGTATTTTGGACTGTATCCCTTGTCTGACATCTATTAAATTTGGGTTATGTATGACTTTATAATTCGGACATTTATGCATTTAAGTTTTTAAGACTAAAATTGGGATTGTCGGTTCGGGTGTCAGACGGGAGCAGGGCACGTCCCCTTGTGGTCCCCAGGGGATCGGGGCTGGTCCCTGTCAGGAGGTGAGCGTCGTATCGTCCGTCGCCGTGCACAGAGCACTCGTCGCGACCACGATTTAGACCCGTAGGTCGTAAATAGAGCCACATGCCGGAGACGAAGCCAAATGGGCCTCATGCCCGAGTTTATCCTTTTGGAAATCCAAATCCATTTTATTTAGACCATCAAAGAAATACAGACCCGTATAGGCACCGTATAAAGCCGAAATCTCGAAATACGTGCCTATACGTAACCACAACCAAATGCACTCAAGGCATCACCAAACATGTATTAAAACATATAATAAACATTTATGCATGCACCAATTTAGAAAACAAGGTCCACTCACAGACCGTCCGAGCTGCCGCCTCGATATGCGTGTCATACGGCTCTCTCGAGCCAATCACCATCACCGAGAGTCCCAAACCTGTCCAAATCGTAATTGAAGGTTACTAACTACTTAATTAACCTCCCACTAAAGCCCCGTAATTTTTTGGAATTTTTAACTATTTTTAATCCCGATCCGAAACCTTCCGATGCCCTGAACATTATCTAAACCGTGTCCGATCAACACGAAACCAGTCCCAAACTGTTTGTTACATCGAATAGAAGATTTCACGTGTTGAAGACATCCCCAAATTATGGGACACGCGCCCCTACGCGCCCAATGAAGGTGCTGCGTGTGAGCCCATGCGCCGCACTGTAACATCATCTTCCCCACGCGTTGAACCAGTTCACTGGTTCCTGGACCAGCAAAACCGGTCTGGCCCGGTTCATCATCCAATCTCAACTATTTTCATCCCATTTTGTCCCATTTCAGTCCCTACTTGTTCCTAACCTCATTTCCTATCTTTTAAACATTAAAAACGGAATCACAATCACCAAACCCGTACCTTCATACGTTGACAATGGCGGTGGCGGGTTCCTCCGCTGTCCATCGTCCTTCTCGGCTGTTCTATGCCTCGAAACCAACCTCATTCGTCTCCTAGAGTCCCTAGAAGCCGCTTCCAATTAATGAAAATCACCCAAACTCTTTAAAACTCAAACTCTAATTTTTGAATATTTTTACCTCCCGGGTCGACTCTCCCCGCTGTGGCCACCGCCGTGGGCCACCGTCTTCAGTTTCTCAGTCCTTCATCACTCTCTCACGCTCACACAAAAGCACAGATGAAGATGAGCTAGGGTGATGTTTGTTGTGTTTGTATGGAGGATGAAGAAATGGTGTAATGGATATGGTTTCGGGTTTGTGTTTGAAGAAGAAGAAAAGGTGATGTTTGATCAGATGAGAGAAGAGATGGAAATGAGATGAGTGGTGAGGATTTGAGTGATTAAATGGAATGGATGGTTAGGATTGAGTGTTGGGTGAGTTTAATTATAAAATAATTAAAATAATAATATTTAATTAAATAGATCCACAATTTAGGGGTTTTAGCCAATGGGATGATTGCCACATGTCACTCATCCTTGGTTCCCACTTAAAATATCTGCCCAATCAGATATTGCCAAATCATCATCGTCTCGAAGTACGTGTATAGTGAAATCGAACTTCTGTAACCCATAACTTTCCCTTTCGATGTCCGATTTCAGCGTGCCGCCTGTCCATGGATTCGTATCGTCCCGATCTACGTAATCGTCCTCGACCCTCAGCCATCGGACCTCCCAGTCTAATAGTCAACATTTTGCTCCATTTAATCAAAATTACCAAAATGCCCTTGCACTTCCGATCGTCATAAATTTTTCCTCGAATGTCAGAATTGAACGTGCCACCTGTCTATGAACTCGTGACGTCTCGAACTACGTCACAATCATTGGTCAAAGTCCATTTGACTGCCCGAACGAAAAGTCAACGTTTTACCTATTCCAAGGGCAAAACGGTCATTTTGCATCGTTCATCCGCGTTCGCCCAACTAATCACCGATTAGTCTCACTAATCGTGATTAGTCACTAATCTAATCCTGGAATTTGGGACGGGTCGTTACAACCTTCCCTCCTTAATTAATTTCGTCCTCGAAATTCCAACCGACCTAATTCCAACCGTTCTTCCCTCCTTAATTAGTTTCGTTCTCGAAATTCCAACTATCCTGGTTGCACATCCATCTCGTGGAAATAATTCGATCTCACGACACGTGTACACTCGTATACCCACTAGTCAACAAAAAACTTTTTTGCACCCAGATGTATCGCTAATACACACGTCGTATCGACTACGTTCGACCACGTCGAATGATAGTAGCCATACGTTCCGAATTGACACCACTTGTCAAATCTACCATTTCGTTGACACAGACAACTCAAAGGTTTCCTTGCTCAATCTCAATCTATCCTGATGTCTGCTCCCACTGGGAGTCAGTCGAAAACTGTCACTATACTCCCTTGTGGTTACACTAACCACAAACTCACTCAACCTGAGTATACGTATACCAACAAACACTCGACTTGTGTGTAACTGGACCCACCAAAAATACCATGACCCAATGCACTGTATCTAATGTCCAGTTTACGTCCTCAATTAATCCAATGGTATCGGAACTAAGCCTACTACCAACACGTTCACCAACGTACTACTAGTATACCCTATATACCGTCACTAGGCACCACCAGTATGCCCAGTATCGTACCTCAAACAACGTACAAGGTACATACGTCTATCCATTAACCAGACTACAACCACAATAACGCCAACAACAACAACAACAACCCCAAACTAGGTCGTAGCCAATCACGTTTCTATTCTGGAGTCCATCTATCCACTCCTGTACCAGACAGATCACAACTCCCACTCAACATCCATTTCCAAATCTGAATCCAAAATCATTATTCCGTAAGCTAGCATTTGGAATAACCATTCCGAACCCAAATCTAGAAATCCACTTTCAAGTTCCAAAATCGAATCCTGAATCGTCATCCTGAAATCTGATTCTGAAACCCGAAATCTCGTTCTCGTCTATCGAGAAGTACTAAAACCGAACCTATCGGTTACCTGTTCAAACGATTACCTCAATATGTTCGATTGACTTCATAGGGAAGTCAATCCCAACATCAACACATCTCTAAGGCTGACAAAACCGATCTCGTCGGACACTTACTCGCCCGAGTAATATACCATACGAGATTTACTTCGAAAAGAAGTTCAGTCCCATCATCTACGTAGCCGAAAATCCAAGACACATCGTCGACACCTCGATTTACGTAACTACCGTTTCACACTGAATTGACTTCGAAAGGAAGTTATCCCAACATTCCTGGATTCAAATATTCAAGTAAGAGTAATAAACTCTCCACCTATCTGGATTATCAAGATCACAATCCAGATCCATCACTACGTCACCCGACCACGAACGTCACGATCCTCAATCGTCACGACGTCCAAAGTCCTCAACATCAAAAACCCGATCCACATCGCGATCCACACAGTTAACTACCAAATTCCAACCCATAGGGTCTTATACCCTCAATGAATCTGCATACTGACACATCGCTCGTCAAATAATTCCCACATCTAAACAGATCAGTCGACGACGAGACACACCGAGACTATGGGTTCTCACTGATTACCTCGTATCGATCCTTGTCATTGCACCTAGGAAAAACCAAAGATGATCCGACACGATGACATCAAACCTCATCCTACGTGAATACAACCAAAACTCATTGCATTCACCACTTCACGTAATCCAACATCGTCTGCCACCAAGCAGAAAATGAGAAATCTCAATCACCTAACTTCGATATACCCAATTCCACTTGATGACCCAAGACAAATCCCGGGTTCACCAACCAATACACGACCAATGTAATGGTGACACAATCATCACCTACCATCATCTACCATCATCTTCCATGGCAGAACCTGAGAAGTCACCCAAAATGACTTCGAAAGACCCATTACCAATGCGGAAAACCCGCACTCCTCGTGTCACCTCAATCACAACCTCTCGCGATTCTGAAGTTCTAACCATGTCGGAACCATCACACTCAGACATCAACCACGTGTCCATCACTAGTCTACCTCTATCCGTGATCTACTGTCGGACCACAGATACCGATCACATGCCCATCTCGACAGAGTCACATCCCGACTCGTGACTCACAGTCATCACAATCACCAGCACCAGCACCAGCGCTAGTACCAGCACCAACACACTATCACCAACACTAGTATCAGCACACAGGCATCCACACTAGTATCAGCATACTACCACCAGCATCAGTATCAGCACTAGCTCACACGGTGTGCAAAACAGAAAACCCTGGATCTCCGCTCATACCGAACGACGATCCCGTACCTCAACTCGTATTGGAGAAACTCTATCTCCCTCGTACCCAACAACCCTGGGTACAGTCACCCTAACAACTCATACGAGAAAAGGAAACGTTCCCCGAACGTCCCCGATTCCCAACAACCGTAACTACAACCACTCTCAGTGGTAGTGCCTGCCATAGACTCTCGCATACCTAACCACCAGACATCTCGATATACAGACTCCGCATCCAATGAATCAATTGCCTGTACCAACTACTCTGTATCCCCACTCTGGGATTCAATCGACAAGTACCAACCTTGGTAATCTGTCCAACCAAACTCTAACCAGTTGTAACTCAATTTAACCAATGTCGTCTACCGGGTCACCCATGACCTTAGTTGCACCAACTATCCATCACAACTAAAGTAGTACGACAACCAACTAAGTCTAACCGATTACTACAACCACGACTACGGAGTGCATTCCCATTGCTAAAGCTGTCATGACTAGATCGACCAACGGTCTCATCGGAGTCGAGACCACTCGCCAATTCACATTTCCGAACCATATATCCTACCTTAGGATTCCACGATCAAAACCTAGGGTTCCTCTGAACCCAACTGCAGATTGCAGTATAATCCACGATCTGACTGACCTCGCGGTCTTGACATCGTTAGGACGTCAATCCAATCCTACAGTCAGTTCAACTAAGGTTTCCTCGAACCCAACTGCTCCCAGCAGCATAGCCACATAATTCAACAAGATCCGACCATCCAATGGTCATAATTCCCAACCAGTCGTCGGAACCGATCCTACGACATCATGAAAGACGATCCCAACTAACCGTCACACGATCACAACTCCAAAATACTATTACGTTCATCCCTTCGTAAAGTTCCACACTGCCAACCTCGACAGAACTATGGAAACCCCGGCATCGAGTGCCAAACCAAGACATTCCATGATTCAATCCTACTAACTATCGTACCGGCATCCTAATTATCAGGTTGATAACGAACTGTAGCCCATTGAGACATCACATCCTCGACCTGCGCAATAGTCCAAGAGCAACACGGTTGCTCGAATAGAGACAACCCCCACTCTGATACCACTCTGACAGTATCAGAGCATCTTGGGTATCCTACGAGCAAACCATGCTCTGATAAGAAATCCTATGCTCTGATACCACACTCACAGGACCCGTCCCAAGGATTAACGCGGGATGACCCTGCTCCCGTCTGACACGAAGTGTCAGACAAGGGATATTTCCAACCTTTGCCCTCTCGAGCTATCAGAATACGCCAGGATCCAGAGGAGGTATGTGATATCTCGGTCTCTGCTACAGTCCACATCCGCTGTCAACCTGAAGGGCAGTCAAAACATTAAAAGCTGTGAGTGGACAAAACAAGAGTTTATAAAAACATTTTAACTACCCTTCACTAAAAAAACATGCATGCATTCGAAAAATATTTATCAAACCGTTCATTAGGGCCTTAGCCCAAAATCGTAAATGAAACCGAATACACGGGCCACTGCCAAAATCCATAAAGATACCAACCATACGGGTCACTGCCCAATACCATACGAGACTCAGCCCAAAACCTGTATACATCACATATAGTATATCGTATATCACATATCACATATCATACATACATATAATTCACACAACCAATCCTGTCACGGTTTCCAAAGCTACGCGCATGCTACCCGAGGTCTCAAACCCAAGTCTCTCAGAGTCCAAGGTCAATGTCCGTAGACCAATGACCCGTCCTGAGGTTACGATCCAAGCCTTCCTGAGAGTAAGGAACATAACTGGGGGCGAATCCATTCAGTCGGTGCTCCGTGACTACTCCGGGGTCCACCTAGGCCAACGACTCTCCCCGGAAGAGATAATACAAGTAAAGGAAGGTATATGAATACACATACATATATATATAACGAACTCATTCAAGCCATTCATATACATATAGAAAACATCTTTTGAACCTTTCAAAGGATTCATGCCTGGTTCCCATAAACCGTCATGAATCATAAAGACCTTTCAAAGGTTCATGTTGGTTGCCATAAACTGTCATGTACCACAATGACCTTTCCAGGGTTCATGCCCGGTTCCCATAAACCGTCATGAACTTGGAAATCCATCTAGGGTCCCTGACCTGAAATCATGAATGTAAAGTAACTGGGTCTCGTGCCCGAACATATGACTTAATTGGGCACCGTGCCCGATATCTAAGGGTCAGTCACGACTCCGATCGTAGTGATGTGTGCAACTATCCACCCAAGACCACCCTCAATCCTGGTATGTCGCCGTGAACGTATCAACCAACGCGACCACCACTAGATCATGGTGCACCCATCACTGATCGATATCCTGAACCGTCAGCACTCCGAAGTCGAGCCTCCATCGGATACCCGACCACATATTGTGCATCGTGACCTCTCCGGAGGGAACACATCCCAATCAGGAGGCGAGCGTCGTATCGTCCGTCGTCGTGCACAGAGCACTCGTCACGACCACGATTTAGACCCGTAGGTCGTACACAGAGCCACATGCCCGAGACGAAGCCAAATGGGCCTCATTCCCGAGTTTATCCTTTTGGAAATCCAAATCCATTTCATTTAGACCATCAAAGAAATACAGACCCGTATAGACACCATATAAGGCCGAAACCTCGAAATACGTGCCTATACGTAACCACAACCAAATGCACTCATGGAATCACCAAACATGTATTAAAACATATAATAAACATTTATGCATGCACCAATTTAGAAAACAAGGTTCACTCACAGACCGTACGAGTTGCCGCCTCGATAAGCGTGCCATACGGCTCTCCCGAGCCAATCACCATCACTAGGACTCCCAAACCTATCCAAATCGTAATAGAAGGTTACTAACTACTTAATTAACCTCCCACTAAAGCCCCATAATTTCTCGGAATTTTTAACTATTTTTAATCCAGATCTGAAACCTTCTGATGCCCCGAACATTTTCTAAACGGTGTCCGATCGACACGAAACCAGTCCCAAAATGTCCGTTACATCGAATAGAAGATTTCACGTGTTGAAGACATCCCCAAATTATGGGACACGCACCCCCACGCGCCCAACGAAGGTGCTGCGCGTGAGCCTAGGCGCCGCACTGTAGCATCATCTTTCCCACGCGTTGAACCGGTTCACTGGTTCCTGGACCAGCCGAACCGGTCTGGCCTTGTTCATCATCCAATCTCAACTATTTTCATCCCATTTTGTCCGATTTCAGTCCCTACTTGTTCCTAACCTAATTTCCTATCTTTTAAACATTAAAAACGGAATCACAATCACCAAACCCGTACCTTCATACGTCGACAATGGCGGTGGCGGGTTCCTCCGCTGTCCACCGTCCTTCCCGGCTGTTCTATGCCTCAAAACCAACCTCATTCGTCTCCTAGAGTCCCTAGAAGCCGCTTCCAATTAATGAAAATCACTCAAACTCTTTAAAACTCAAACTCTAATTTTTGAATATTTTTACCTCACGGGTCGACTCTCCCCGCCTTGGCCACCGCCGTGGGCCACCATCCTCAGTCTCTCAGTCCTTCATCACTCTCTCACGTTCACACACAAGCACAGATGAAGATGAGCTAGGGTGATGTTTGTTGTGTTTGTATGAAGGATGAAGAAATGGTGTAATGGATATGGTTTCGGGTTTGTGTTTGAAGAAGAAGGATAAGTGATGTTCGATCAGATGAGAGAAGAGATGGAAATGAGATGAGTGGTGAGGATTTAAGTGATTAAAGGGAATGGATGGCTAGGATTGAGTGTTGGGTGAGTTTAATTATACAATATTAATATTTAATTAATTTAGATCCACAATTTAGAGGTTTTAGCCAATGAGATGAGTGACACTTGTCACTCATCCATGGGTCCCACTTAAAATATCTGCCTAATCAGATATTGCCAAATCATCATCGTCTCGAAGTACGTGCATAGTGAAATCAAACTTCTGTGACCCATAACTTTCCCGTTCGAAGTCCGATTTCAGCGTGCCACCTGTCCATGGATTCGTATTGTCTCGATTTACGTAATGTTCCTCATCCCTCGGTCGTCAGACCTCCCAGTCCAAAAGTCAACCTTTTACCCCAGTTAATCAAAATTACCAAAATGCCCTTGAACTTCCGAACGTCATAAATTTTTCCTAGAATGTCGGAATTGAACTTGCCACCTGTCTATGAACTCGTGACGTCCCGAACTACGTCACAGTCATTGGTCAAAGTCCATTTGACAGCCCGAACGAGAAGTCAACGTTTTACCCATTCCAAGGGCAAAACGATCATTGTTCGTCTGATTTTTTCCAACTAATCACTGATTAGTTCACTAATCGTGATTAGTCACTAATCTAATCCTGGAATTCAGGACGGGTCGTTACACTTTTCCTGGTTCTTATAGTTTGCTTCTATTTGTGTAGGCCCTCAGGCGTGTTGGCCTTTAATTAAGGTCTATTTGTTGTCCAATTTTTTGGATGCCGTTGTGAGTTTTGTCCAATCTTGTATTCACTTTGATTTATATAAAAATAAATAAAAAATTCAGATTAATTGTCGCCATTGAATACTGGCTAATCTTATGGCTAATATGGTGTGTTTTTGTTTGGGTTTCAAATGGTATGTCCTCCATCTTGACCCTATTACAATTAGAATAATAACTTTTTGAATATTATATAAGACTTTGTCTTGTTATGTAATTTTTGTTTTGTTTGAGTGATGATTGTGTCCAAAGTTTTTTAGGGGCAGTTAGGACGTGTGTTTGGATAAAGTTGATTATGCACTAATTTTCTTATTTGAATTTACATATATAGAAAATAGAAAAATTATATAAAAAATATGAAATTTAGGTGCATTAAATTTCCATCTTAAATTTCATATAAAGATTTGTCATTTCTAGATTTATGTCTCGATAATTATAATATGAGTAATATTATTTGGACACGCTAAATTGACCATATTTAGTGATTATGTTGATATGGTAATTAATGAATGATGTTATTTTAATAAGTTAAATTATTTTATATTTATATTAGACCATTCATTAATTGCCGCATTCTCAGATGTTGTTCTGAACCTCGGCAATCTTTCTGACCTGCAAGCAGTTCCAGATCCATTTTTTTTTAGAGGCAACTATCGCTCCCTCAGGCCGTTTCTTGGTCTGTCACCGTCTTCTTTGGCACCTCTAGAAGAAGGCCTTCCCGATTGTTGTTTTGGCTTTCTACTCGTGCCTCTTGACGAGTACAAGCGCAATCTTCACTCCATCGTCTTCTTTTTTGTGGTACCCTCATTCTCACACACACGTTTAACTATTAAGTACTGAATTTTTGTGCCTTTCTGCTGAACCAGTTGTTACACATTAGTTTGCCCCTGTTTCACAACCGCTTCTTTTGATTTTTCCTGCCCTTGATGTTTTCCCTTGGCTCCTTTTGTTCGTTTCTCCTTCTCTAATTGTGATTATTTATCCTCTTGACTCGATGGACTCGGTGAGTACTTTACCCCAGTCCCTTCACCCAACTGCTTCTTCTTGCTTCTCTGAATCCCCTCCCCTTGTGCCCGAGTTTGTTCCTCTTGGCCTGGATGGGCCTTCACCTCTTGTTTCTAGCCATCCTTCTCCTAGCCTTGGGAATTTACATTATGGCTCCCGCGTTGTTGATGGGATTTTTGTGAATGGTATTTTCCTGCAGAATGAGGTTTCTGGTGGGGACTGCCCTTATGTTGCTGATAATGGTGTGAGGCCAATTGTCCCCATGCCTGGGGGCACGGCTGTGGTCCAGTGTCTACAGCGTGATGCTATTGTGAGTTGTATTGGTTGTGTATCCTCTTTGGAGAGGCTGTCTGGCGATTGGTTTATTGATCAGGGTGATGGGGTTTGCATTGGTGTTGTTCGTATTGGTGGGCAGGATTCGGTGGTGTGCCCTGCTGTGTAGGTTGTGTCATCGGAGCAGAGTGGACTTGAGAAGTCTGAGCATGTGGTGGGCGATGTGAAGGATAAGGCTCATGCAATTCCGAGTACTTTGGGAGTTAGTCCAAAAGCTTCTTATAACTCTGTGCTACTGGTGCTGATAAGCAATTGGGTGCGAAACAAACTTTAAAGTTCTTCCAACCTAAGACTATTGTTGGCTGTAAGGTTGTGAGTCCCCCTCCCTTAGCAACGAGAATCGCGGCAAGAAATTGGAGCAGCTGCTTGGTAGGATATTTTGTTAACCGTCACCTCCCTATTAATTCTATTAATCTATTGGCTATGATGTTGTGGGCCTCTTGGGGCCTTGTGGAAGTGTTAGCGGATGGTGGAGGCTTTTATTATTTCAGGTTTAAGGATGTTTGTGCTTGTTTGAAGGTCTTGGAAAGGAGGCCTTGGTATTTAGCCAGACGTAACTTGTTCTTGTCTCAATGGAAGCAAGGTACGCAGTTAAATAAGAACGCTCATACGAAAATACCTCTTTGGGTTCGCTTCTCTAATGTGCCTCTTGAGCATTGGAATGAGGAGGGTTTTAGTCATATTGCAAGCGCTGTGGGGAGACCTCTCTATGTGGATTCTTATACGCAGGCTAGGGAACGTATTGCTTTCATGAGGATTTGCATCGTGGTTGATGCTAAGGAACCTCTTATTGACTCTTTGGATATTCTTGAACCAATTATTGAAGAAGGGGAGATTGCTCGGGTTATTGAGGTGAAAATGAAATATGAGAGTCGACCTCGTTTGTGTTTGAGATGCAAATCGTTCGGGCATAGTGAGCCTAAATGTCATCTGAAGCCCATTGTCAGCCTGGTGGAAGGTACATCTGGGGGGACAAGTTCTAAGCTTGTGGTGTGTGAGGGTGCGACTAGTGGGCCTTTGCTAGTGGACGATTTGGCTACTAGGCCTTTACCGGTTTCGGTGGAGCGAGGAGTGAGTCAAAGTGACCTTATCCTACTAATCTCTTCAAACCTGTTTGTGTAGGATTAAATTAGCCTATTTTGGAACCAAGGTTGGAACTGAGCTCTCCCTTCACTGTCGTGGGGCCTAGGGTTTCCAAGCTTGGTGGTAAGTCACACGTGAAGAAGTCTGTTGAGGCTGTTGTTGTGGCAAGCGATGTGGCTGTCATCATTACCCAAAATAAATTTCAGCAATTGGAGGCTAACCAGGAGGATGTGGTGTCCGTTGTGGAGGCTTCAGTGAACCCTCAGAGTGTGGACCCTTCTGTGCAGGTTCTCGGGGAAGGGGTTGAGGCAATGGGTGTTAGGAAAAAGCAGGGTAAAAAGGAAAAAAGGAAGAAGATAAATGTTGGCATTAAGTCTTAGTTGTATTCACCTATTATTTCTGATGATGATTAAGCTTGCTTGCTGGAATATAAGGGGTGTGAACGAGTTGTCTCGACAATTGGAGGTTAGTAAGTTCATTCGTGATCAGAATTTACTGGTGGTGGGTTTGGCTGAGACTCGGGTGCGTCATCCTAATGCGTCCCGTATTATGTGTGGAATTAATCGTAATTGGAGTTGGGTGGAGAATTATAGTGAGGATGTTAATGGTAGAGTGTGGGTTGGTTGGGATCCTAATTATGTGAGGCTTCAGGTGCTTAAGGTCACTAATCAGTGTATCCATACATCCTTGGAATTTATGGATTCAAGATTGTTAATTTTCTCAACATTTCTCTATGGGTCTAATGATGTGAGGCAGAGTGTAATGACCCGTCCCGAATTCCGGGATTAGATTAGTGACTAATCTTGATTAGTGAGGTTGATCGGTGGTTAGTCGGGCGAAATCGGACAAAATGTGCAAAATGACCGTTTTGCCCCTAGTCGTGGACAAAATGTTGACTTTTTGATCGGGGGGTCAAACGGACTTTAACCGATGACCGTGACGTAGTTCGGGACGTCACGAGTTCATAGACAGGTGGCACGTTCGATTCGGACATTCGAGGAGAAAGTTATGATGTTCAGAAGTTGAGGGGCATTTTGGTAATTTGGCATATTAGGGGCCAAATGTTGACTTTTTGACCGGGAGGTCCGATGGGCGAGGGCCAAGGACCGTTACGTAGGTCTCGTCGATATGAATCCGTAGACAGGCGGCATGCCGAAATCGAAGTTTCGACGACGAAGTTATGGTCACGGGAATGAAATCGAGTAACCGAACGAACCGAGGTTTTGATTAAAATAATAATAAAATATTGAATAGTGATCGATGAATATGGACCCTTGGATGAGTGCCAAGTGTCACTCATCCTCTACATTCCCTAAAATCTGGATCCTTGTTGGCCATTGGTTTATTTAATTAATTTTCTCTCCTGAAATCCTCACCATCCATTTCAAACCACAGATTGAATCTGGGCCATTGATCTTATCTCTTTCTTTCCTTTATCTCTGATCACACTCATCTCTCTCACTCTGTCCTTTCTCCCACCCGAAACACATACACACACAACCCCTTCTCTGTTCTTGGAACCATGAGCGAACACAGGGAGACTGAGAGGAGTTTGAGTCGCATGTGGCGGCGTGACCACCGTGGGCAGCGGTGGTGACCGGAAAACAGAACCCGTGCACATACACACCCACACCCGGCTCCCCATGGAGAAACAAACACACCATTACTCACTATCCTACCCTTCCATGTACTCTGGTAAGAGACTAACCTTGTGGAGTGGGCTGAGAGGCGACGGGAGACGGCAGGGACAGCGGTGGGGGAAGTCGTTGTTGGTTGGTTGTGATCGTGTTAGAGAGATGAAGGATGTTCCTGAGGTCAGTTTAGGCCTAGGGGTGGCCACGGTGGTGTCAGCCCCCAAACCCGTGAGTCTGTTTTCGGGTAAAAATGGCAGTGTGAGTTTTGAGGCTGGTAGTTTGATTTTGTTAATTGGGCGTTGTTTCTGACGGTCTCAGGAGTCTAGTGAGTGCAAAACCAAGACGAATGGTGGCCGGGATCGAGCAGACACGACGGTTACAGGTGGCCGGTCTGCACTCCTCCACGAACAGGTAGTGAAACGAGTTCGTTTCTTAGCTTTTAAACCTTGGATCAACTGGAATTAATGAGACGAAGATGTAGGAACAAACAGAACTAAAAATGGTTGAGAATTGACTGTGAACCGGTCGCCGGTTTGATTGAACTGTGAACCCAGTTCGCGAAGGAAGACGATGACACTGTTCACAGCGCGTGGACTTCACGCGCAGCCCCTTTGGGCGGCGCGTGAGGGCGCGTGGAGGGTATTTTGGGGAAACTTCCAACATGAATTTTAATCTATTCACTGTAACAAACATTTTGGGGTTGGTTTCGTGTCGATCGGACACCGTCTCGATATTGTTTGGGACGCCCATAGGTTTTAAATCGAGTTTAAAAATAATTAAAAATTCGGGAAAATTACGGGACTTTGATAGGATGTTAATGAAGAGGTTAGTTACCCTCTAATGTGATTTGGACAGGATTGGGAGTCCCAGTGATAGTGGTGTGGCCCGGGAGGGCCGATGGTACGCGTATCGAGGCATACCGTTAAACGGTCTGTGAGTGGACTTTGGTTTTATAAATCCTATGCATGCTTAAATGTGTTATATGTTTTATATACATGATTTCTATGATGGTGATTGTGAGTATTGATTTCGGGTATGTTGCACGTATTTCGAGGTGTTTTCCATATTTCACGTATATGGAGGTTAACGGTTTCTTGTGGTTTTAAGTGCTTGTGGTTTGATGAATAATACGATAAAATGGTTTTGAAATTGGAAAGATGAACTCGGGCTTGAGGCCGATTGTTTTGGAAACCTCGGACTTGGAGTCCATTTGTAATCGGGCCAGGGGCCCAGTTGCTTTATGAAATCGGGCCAGGGGCCCAGTTGTTACGAAATCGGGCTGAGACCCATTTGAGTGATATTATCGGGCCAGAGCCCCAGTTGATTTACGAATAAGGGTTGTGGGCCCAGTGGTTTATAAAAACGAGCCGTGGGCCCAGTGGTTACAAAATCGGGCATGAGGCCCAGTTGGGTTATAAATGTGATGTCGGGTCTGGGACCCTATGTTAATAAATGTGATTTCGGGTCTGGGACCCTATGTTTAATAAATGTGGTTTCGGGTCAGGGACCCTAAATGGAATTGTGATGTTTTATGGCGATTTCGGGCAGGGCCCATTGTAATGTTGTGAAATGATTTAATAAAACTGTTTTCCATATACCATATGGATACGAGGATATATGATGGTTTCCTCCAGGTGTCTGGGACACTGGGGAAGTCACGGAGCATTGCCTGCGAGGGGTCATCGTACGGAGTTACCGGACCGTATAATGACTCAGGAGCAGGATTGCTAGGATTGACGTCTGGGACGTCAGACATCTGTGATGTTAAGGATATGGACCCAGAGAAACCCCGGGCAGCACGCGTCGCTTATTATACCTTGAGATATGACGTCTGGGACGTCAAGCGTCTGGGACGCTAAGCATCTGGGATGCTGGTGATGGTAATGGTAAATATGGATTAATGAATCTATGAAATGGCTTTTCGGTTGGATTTGTGTTATGTGGTAAAAATAGATTATTGGTTATGAAATGGTATTTCGGGTCGGGGACCCTAAATGGTTTTGGTTTTATGGATTTATGTTTATGGCTTTGCGCAGTGGCCCACATGGTTTTAATATGTCTGGTAGTGGTATTCCACAGTTTTGGGCTGAGTTCTCACACTTGGTTTTAAGTTAACGGTTTTTGGGCTAAGGCCCTAATGGCTTTGTTGAACAAACGTTTTGGTTACTGGTTTTCGCGGCATGCATACGTTTTTATTGGAGGGCATAAATGTCTTATAACTGTGTTTAACAAACTTAATGATTTTCGTCCACTCACAGCTTTTATTGGTTTTAATGCCCTTCAGGTTGATACGGATGCGACTGCAGCAGAGACTGGGACATTGCACGCCTCCTCCATCGATCCTTGCGCACTCTGGAAGCCCCGTTTGGGCAGTGACTTTTGGTTATCCCTTGTCTGACACCCCTTGTTGGACGGGAGTAGGGAACATTCCACGGTAATCCCTGGGGGATTGGGATGGGTCCTGTCACAGAGGCGTCTCCTTTGGGTTGATCTTCTCAATTTCAGTATGACTACATGTATTATTCCTTGGACCATCCTTGAGGATTTTAATGAAATTTCTAACCTTAATGAGTAGGTTGGGGGTAGTGGTATTTGGGATGCTGGTATCCGAAAATTTTGTAATT
The DNA here is from genome assembly GCA_032719365.1 of Prinsepia uniflora. Classification (NCBI taxonomy): domain Eukaryota; kingdom Viridiplantae; phylum Streptophyta; class Magnoliopsida; order Rosales; family Rosaceae; genus Prinsepia; species Prinsepia uniflora. The sequence continues at coordinate 21,057,484 of CM064874.1, forward strand.
GTTTGAAGGGGTGCCACCTTGATGACCTGCGGTTCTCTAGTCCCATCTTTACTTGGTGTAACAAACAAGGTAATGGGGAGTCCATATCTCGTAAGCTCGATAGGTTTCTTATTAATGAAGGGTGGTTAAGTCAGTTCCCTAGTTCCTGTGCAACTTTCCTTCATCCGGGATCTTCTGATCATGCTCCTGGCATTGTGCAATTTGGTTCCCCTTCCCCCATGCGTAAGATCCCTTTCAAGTTTTTTGACTTTTTTGCTGAGCAAGAGGGTTTCTTATCCTTAGTTGAGCAAGCTTTTAATACCCCTTGTGTTGGTTCCTACCAATTTAAACTTGCTTTTTGGTTAAAGAAAGTGAAGTTCGCTTTAAAAGGGCTGAATAGGTTGCCTCTTGCGGATGTTTCGGTGGCTGTCAATTATGCTAAACAGGCTTTGGATTGCTGTCAAAGTGAGCTGGTTACTAGGCCTAATGACTTGGGGTTGGTGAATCAGGAGCGTTGTCTGATGAAAAAGTATGCAGACTGTCTTCTTGCTGAAGAAAGTCTAGTTAAACAAAAGGCTCGGGTGCAATGGTTGGAAAAAGGGGACAAAAATACTGCTTTCTTTCACAAGGTGGTTAAAAAATGGTTGAACCAAAATAAGATTGATTCCATTACTCGGGAGGATGGAACTGTGACTTGCGATCTCAATGAGGTTAAGTATGAGGCTGTTTCCTTTTATAAACAGTTATTTGGTAGGGAGGTAATGGTGGAGGAATTTCAAGTCAGTGATGTTATGGCCAACACTATTTCTAATGAGCAGGCTTCTAGAATGGTTGAGGAGGTTTCTGATGAGGAAATAAGGTGTGTTTGTTTTAAGCTTAAGGCTAGTAAGGCCCCTGGTCCGGATGGTTTTAATGCTCTATTCTTTCAGCGGGCGTGGCCAATTGTCGGGCCTCATGTGATTATTACTGTGCGAGAAGTCTTGACTTCTTCGAACTTATTGGGTAAAACAAATTCTACGATCATTACTTTGGTCCCGAAGGTCCCTAAGCCGACTATGATGGGGGACTTCAGACCAATTTTGTGCTGTAATACCATCTATAAGGTGGTTACAAAGATTATCGCGAATCGTATCTAGCCTCTGTTGTCTTCGATCATTTCTCCTAATCAATCGGCTTTTGTGAGTGGGAGACATATTGGTGACAATATCCTTCTGGTTCAAGAAATCTTTAAGGGTTATCACCTTAATTCTGGAGTGCCTAGATGTTCTGTCAAGGTTGACATCCAGAAGGCGTATGACTCGTTGTCCTGGGACTTCATTTTTTTTTGCTCTTGAGGCCTTTCGGTTTCCTCCTGTGTTTATTTCTTGGATTAGAACGTGTATTTCTAGTGCTCGATTCTCAGTTGCTATTAATGGGGAGCTAGCAGGTTTCTTTCTAGGGAAACGTGTTATTCAGCAAGGTGATCCTATGCCCCCTTATATATTTGTTATTTCCATGGAGATTTTCTCCCTTATTTTGAAGAGGGGCCTCACTCCGAATTTACTCCCAGGATCTACGACGTCTGGGAGGACCTAGGTTCGGACCCTGTCCGTCTAACTCCTGGAATGTACTCTCTCTTGGAGTCACTCATCCCAAGTAGTGTGACAGGACCCATCCCAATCCCCCCGGGATTAGTGCGGGATGACCCTGCTCCCGTCTGACACGAAGTGTCAGACAAGGGATATTTCTGACCTTTGCCCTCTCGGGCCATCAGAGTACGCCAGGATTCGGAGGAGGTATGTGATATCTCGGTCTCTGCTACAGTCCACATCCGATGTCAACCTGAAGGGCAGTCAAAACATTAAAAGCTGTGAGTGGACAAAACAAGAGTTTATAAAACATTTCATAAAAGACCTTTGTACCCTTCACTAAAAAGCATGCATGCATTCGAAAACCATTTATCCGAAATAAACCATATGTGGGAACTAAGACCAAAACCAAGATTGAAAGAACCATAATGAAAATGACCATACGGGCCACTGCCTAAATCCATAAAGGACTCAGCCCAAATCAGAAGTAAACCAAGTACACGAGCCACCGCTCAAATCCTGTGTAACCACACATCACATATCATATATCATATTTATATCATATACATATATAAGTCACACAACCAATCCTGTCACGGTTTCCAAAGCTACGCGCGTGCTACACAGGTCTCAATCCGAGTCTTCTCAAAGTCAAGATCAATGTCCGTAGACCACCGACCCTACCCGAGGTAATAGTAACCATAGCCTTCCTGAGAGTAAGGAACCCAACTGGGGGGTGACTCCACTCAGTCGGTGCTCCGTGACTACTCCGAGGTCCACCCAGGCCAACGACCCTCCCCGGAGGAGATAATAGAACAAGTAAAGGAAGGTAGATGAACATATATATACACAACATAAACATTCATGCCTGGTTCCCCTGAATCGTCATGATCCATAACATCCATAACAAGGGTTCATGCCGGTTTCCCATAAACCGTCATGAACCAGAATGACCTGATAAAGGTTCATGCCGGTTCCCATAAACCGCCATGAACCACAATGACTTTTCCAGAGTTCATGTCGGTTCTCATAAACTGTCATGAACTTGGAAATCCATCTAGGGTCCTTGACCCGAAATCATCAGTGTAAAACAATTGGGTCTCGTGCCCGAACATATGACATCAGTTGGGCACCGTGCCCGATATCTAAGGGTCAGTCACGACTCCGATCATAGTGATGCGTGCAACCATCCATCCAGAACCGCCCTCAATCCTGGTATGTCGCCGTGAACGAATCAACTGACGCGACCACCACAAGATCATGGTGCACTCCTCACCGATCGCTATCCTGAACCGTCAGCACTCCGAAGTCGAGCCTCCCCAGGCTGCCCGACCACGAATCGTGCATCGTGTAATAACTTTTAATTGATTTTCTTATGATTTCACTCAAAACACATAAAAATCATTAAGATGAAGTATGAATTGTTGCTTTTTTTTGTTGGGGGGGGGGGGGGGGTGTCGATGAAACGAATAAAAGAAAAGTATGAATTGCTATTGGTGGTTTATATGTGTATTTTTAATTATAAAAGCCGTCAAAATTAATTTTTTAATCCACATAGATTTAATTCTTGGCCCCTGAGCAGTTGTAATCATGAAAGTAAATATCGATAATATCGGCAAAATTTCAACTGATATATCCGGAATTTGAAGGTTCGACTCCCCCAAAACCGAAGATTTCATCCAATTTCGGAGAATATCGGCAATATTCTCTGATATCACCAACATTTTAACGAAATTTCAAATCAAAATAATACATTCAACAAATTAGAAACCCAAACACTCACCTTTGTAGACCCATTCCTTGAATTCTTCAACAGAGCGGCGAGTAGGCAGCGAGCAATGACATCAGCGGTAGCAGTGATGGTTGCACGACCAAAGGAAGGGGCTGCCATTTCCAGAGTTTTTAAATAAATGAACATTATTTATTATTATTATTATGTATTTGTATTAACATTGTGCTAAAAATAAATAAATAAATATTTATTATTTTTTTACATTGTTTACGTTCAAAAAACTAAGCAATTAATATAAATTTATGTTTTGGTAGATGGAGCCCAACATGATTTTCAATCGAATAATCACTCTACTTTGTTTTAGTAAAATTTAACAAGAAAGTATTCATGGTGCAAAATTATCAATACAATTATGTTTTAATTTAAGTTTAAGTTTTTATACATGTTAGTCTTCATCAGACTGTATCATATTAAATATTATATATTTATTATATCAAAGTTATTTTATAATTTTTATTAGTGTTATATAACCATTATTGGGTACTGAAATTTTTCCCAAAGTTTCATTAAAAAAAATCCTACTTTTTGACTAAATTTCCACAATTTTTGTTCAGTGTAAACGATATTGATATCGATATATACGTAAATTTGACTATCGATATTTTCATCTTTGGCTGTAACTTCCGTAAAATATCCAAGTTTGGGATCCCCGCAGTCAGGGCAGGTCCAATAAATTGGAGGCCCATGGCGAAAATTATAAAAGTGCCCCTATAATATATATTTACATATACCAAATTAATAATTTTTTCAAATTTCAATCTTTTTTTCATCCTCCTAGCAATATACCAAAAAAAATCAATAATTTAAGCACATCAATCATACATAGAAAATATAGTCATTTTTGCAATATTATATTTTTAAGAAACAGTGAAATTTTATCAAAAAATTTAGAGATAGAATCTTAATGACTTTATATGACAGGACCCGCCACGTTCTCCCCTAAGGACCACTAGGGGAAGGGCCTGCTCCCGTCTAACAGTTAACTCAAAATACCACAAATACCTTTCCTAGGGTTTCCTTAATACAAATGCCCCTACTGGGGGTTCTAGATACACACCGGTATGTTTAATACAAAAAATGTCAGACAAGGGACATGAGCATTATATTCGTACTAATATAATAAAAGATAACACCTACCCCTCAGGGTGGTCCAAAAAGCAATGTTGGTATTTATGCCTCGGCCCCGGAGTCGGTGCCAGCCTCGGTTTCCTCTCCTGTAGGGTCAAGAAAACAGTCAAAATGTGAGTGGAGCAAAAATAAAGCAGTGATAAATTCATTTGAACATATAAATATTCAGACCCTCCGTTTCTGGAAAAAATATGCTTGCATTTAGAAGAAAATGTATAAACACAGTCAACTGCAAAAACATACAACATATTTATACATATACGTATATCTATACATAAATACATCTGATCACGCGTATCCACAAATAAATTGTAACCATATATCCATATGACCCTTTTTTGGCATACTAAATGCCTACTCGGGGCACACAGCCCCTAGGGAAAAAATCCCCACAATAATCTGCCACGATTTATAAATAGGTATGCATACACTCGGGGCCTCACTCCGAATTTACTCCCAGGATCTACGACGTCTGGGAGGACCTAGGTTCGGACCCTGTCCGTCTAACTCCTGGAATGTACTCTCTCTTGGAGTCACTCATCCCAAGTAGTGTGACAGGACCCATCCCAATCCCCCTGGGATTAGTGCGGGATGACCCTGCTCCCGTCTGACACGAAGTGTCAGACAAGGGATATTTCAGACCTTTGCCCTCTCGGGCCATCAGAGTACGCCAGGATCCGGAGGAGGTATGTGATATCTCGGTCTCTGCTACAGTCCACATCCGATGTCAACCTGAAGGGCAGTCAAAACATTAAAAGCAATGAGTGGACAAAACAAGAGTTTATAAAACATTTCATAAAAGACCTTTGTACCCTTCACTAAAAAGCATGCATGCATTCGAAAACCATTTATCCGAAATAAACCATATGTGGGAACTAAGACCAAAACCAAGATTGAAAGAACCATAATGAAAACGACCATACGGGCCACTGCCTAAATCCATAAAGGACTCAGCCCAAATCAGAAGTAAACCAAGTACACGAGCCACCACTCAAATCCTGTGTAACCACACATCACATATCATATATCATATTTATATCATATACATATATAAGTCACACAACCAATCCTGTCACGGTTTCCAAAGCTACGCGCGTGCTACACAGGTCTCAATCCGAGTCTTCTCAAAGTCAAGATCAATGTCCGTAGACCACCGACCCTACCCGAGGTAATAGTAACCATAGCCTTCCTGAGAGTAAGGAACCCAACTGGGGGGTGACTCCACTCAGTCGGTGCTCCGTGACTACTCCGAGGTCCACCCAGGCCAACGACCCTCCCCGGAGGAGATAATAGAACAAGTAAAGGAAGGTAGATGAACATATATATACACAACATAAACATTCATGCCTGGTTCCCCTGAATCGTCATGATCCATAACATCCATAACAAGGGTTCATGCCGGTTTCCCATAAACCGTCATGAACCAGAATGACTTGATAAAGGTTCATGCCGGTTCCCATAAACCGCCATGAACCACAATGACTTTTCCAGAGTTCTTGTCGGTTCCCATAAACCGTCATGAACTTGGAAATCCATCTAGGGTCCCTGACCCGAAATCATCAGTGTAAAACAATTGGGTCTCGTGCCCGAACATATGACATCAGTTGGGCACCGTGCCCGATATCTAAGGGTCAGTCATGACTCCGATCATAGTGATGCGTGCAACCATCCATCCAGGACCGCCCTCAATCCAGGTATGTCGTCGTGAACGAATCAACTGACGCGACCACCACAAGATCATGGTGCACTCCTCACCGATCGCTATCCTGAACCGTCAGCACTCCGAAATCGAGCCTCCCCAGGCTGCCCGACCACGAATCGTGCATCGTGACCTCTCCGGAAGGAACACATCCCAATCCGGAGGCGAGCGTCGTATCGTCGATCGCCGTGCATATAGCACCCGTCGCGACCACGATTTAGACCCGAAGGTCGTAAATAGAGTCATATGCCTAAGACAAAACCAAATGGGTCTCATACCCGATTTTATCATTTTGAAATCCAAAACCTTTTCATTTAGACCAATAAAGACATACAGACCCGTAAAGGCACCGTATAGGGCCGAAACCTCGAAATACGTGCCTATACGTAACCACATACAAATGCACCCATGACATCATCAAATATGTAATAAAACACATAATAAACATTTAAGCATGCACCAATTTATAAAACCAGGTCCACTCACAGACCGTCCGAGCTGCCACCTCGATTTGAGTGCCATTCGGCTCCCCGAGCCGATCACCATTACCGGGACTCCCAAACCTGTCCAAATTTTAATAGAAGGTTAATAAGTACTTAATTAACCTCCCATCAAAGCCCCGAAATTTTCTCGAACTTTTAACTATTTTTAAACCTACCCTAAACTTTCCGATGCCCCGAAACATATCGAGACGGTGTCCGATTGACACGAAACCAGTCCCAAAATGTTCGTTGCATCGAATAGAAGATTTCCCGTGTTGAACACTTTCCCAAATTATGGCCCACGGGCCCTCACGAGCCCCTAGAAAGTTGAAAACACTGTTCATCGTCATCCTCCTCAGAACTGAACCAGTTACTATTCACGGGCACTGTTCACTACGCGGTTTTCTCGGGTTTTCGGACTGATTAGGGGTCCGTTTGGTCCCATTTTAATCCCTAAATTCCTATTTCTTCATTTCCTATCTAACCCAATCCCTAAAACTAAGAGAAACCACCCGAAACGGAGCTTCCATTCGCCATCAATGGTGGCCGGATTTTCTCCGGCCATTTCCGGCCATCCCAAGCCCCAAAAATAATCCTATTCTACTCCTAGGGTCCCCAGAAACATAACCTAATTAAAGAAATCGATTAAAAACCATTAAAACTCAAATTTGGATTTTTGAACATTTTCCTTACCTCACGGTCTCTCCCGCCGTCGCCACCGCCGTCCCCCGCCGTGGCTTGCCATCCTCAGCCTCTCATCACCTCACTCACGGTCACACACAAGCACATGAGGAATGGTGGTATGTGTATGGTGTGGTGTTTGAAGAACAAAGAAGAAAAATGAAGAAAATGCATACATGGGGGTTCGGGTTTCAGGTGTGAAGAAACAAAGAAGAAGGAGGATGGCTGATCAGATGTGAGGGAGATGGGATGGAGGGTGTGGATTTAAAGATGAATTTGGAATGGATGGCCAAGATTGAATAAGGTGTGGATTTGATTAAAAAATTAATTAAATAATATTATTTTATTATATAGATCCACAAATTGGGGGATTTAGCCAATAGGATGAGTGACACTTGTCTCTCATCCATGGGACCCACTAAAATATCTGCCCAATCAGATTTCGCCAAATCATCCCGTCTCGAAGTACGTGCATAGTGAAATCGAACTTTCGTGACCTATAACTCTCCCGTTCAAAGTCCGACTTCAGCGTCCCATCTCGAAGTCAATGGGATGAGTGACACTTGTCACTCATCCATGGGGCCCACCAAAATATCCACCCAATCAGATTTCGCCAAAACGTCCCCGTCTCGAAGTTCGTGCATAGTGAAATCGAACTTTCGTGACCCATAACTCTCCCGTTTGAAGTCCGATTTCAGAGTGCCGCCTACCTATGGATTCGTATCGTCCTTATCTATGTAAAGGTCTTCGGCCCTCGGCCATCGTACCTCCCGGTCAAAAAGTCAACATTTGACCCCCATTTAACCAAAATTACCAAAATGCCCCTAAACTTCCGAACGTCATAACTTCCTCCTCGAACGTCGGAATTGAACGTGCCACCTGTCTATGAACTCGTGACGTCACGAACTACGTCACGGTCATCGGTCAAAGTCCATTTGATAGACCGATTGAAAAGTCAACATTTTGCCACCACCAGGGGCAAAACGGTCATTTCGCATCGTTCGTCCGATTTCGCTCTACTAATCACGGATTAGCCTCACTAATCGTGATTAGTCACTAATCTAATCACGAAATTTGGGACGGGTCGTTACACCTCGCCCCTTGGCCATCGGACATCCCGGTCAAAAAGTCAACATTTGACCCCTTTTAACCATAATTACCAAAATGCCCCTAAACTTCCGAACATCATAACTTCCTCCTCGAATGTCGGAATTGATCGTGCCACCTGTCTATGAACTCGTGACATCACGAAATACGTCTCGGTCATCGGTCAAAGTCTGTTTAACCTCCCGATTGAAAAGTCAACGTTTTGCCATGCCTAGGGGCAAAACGGTCATTTTGCATCGTTCGTCCGATTTCGCCTAACTAATCACGGATTAACCTCACTAATCGTGATTAGTTACTAATCTAATCTAGGAATTTGGGACGGGTCGTTACACAGTGTATCGTGGCTCTTCAGGATCCACGACGTCTAGAGGAGACCAATCCGCATAGTTAGAAGGGTATATACATATATGTGCGAAAACATTTGAAATTCGCCTTTTCAAACCATACCAAAATCTGTGCCTAGAAAACTCTTGTAGAAACCAAACCTTGAGACTATTCGTCCCAAGTCACCAGCCCATCATTTAGTTCATAAATCCTTTCAAAACACCGTTGACTCCCCGAAATCCGAGTCAACGGTCACCAAAAAGGGTCTCAGGCCCGATGTGACGATTTTCACGTAAATCCGTTCATTTCTCAAAACCCATGATTTAAACATCAAATACCACAGTCTAAAACATTTAACTTAAATCAATTTAGAAAACAAGTAAAATAGTTATGCATGCATTTCATTATAAAACCAACAGCCCACTCACAACTTGTCCTTGCTGCGCTAACGAATAAGCTACACTTGTCCCGAAGCTAAACACAGTCTCTAGGCCTGTCCAAATACACCCAAAGGTCACTAATTTACCCTACTAGATCTAGCATCGAACCTTAGAACAAAACCGACTCGGGAACGTGCTCCAAACACGCTTCCTGAGGCTTTCAAACTCAATATGACCTACCTAAAGATCTCAAATCGACACGAAACCACCACCATTGGATCAGGAACGTCCAAACCTTGAAAATGGTGCTAGTCCCGCCTCGAAAATTGTGCATGCGCACGGTCAACGCTGCTGGTTAAAGTCAATGGTCAATGCTGCTAACGTCAGCATGACATCAACGTGACGTCATGTGACAATGTCAGTCTAACAGGTGCTACGTGTCAGCAGCTGATTGGTCAACGTCACTGACATGTCAGTCACACGTGGTAGCCTCTAATTGGGCCACGTCACTGATATGTTAGTGCTGACTGTGCACTAACATAGGACACGTGTCGTCCTCTAACTGGTCCACATCTTCTAATAATTTGACAGATGATGTCGTCAGCCGATGAAGTCATCATCTCTGACCTCGCGACTGGTCTGAAATCTGGTCGCCCAGACCCTCGAACCTGACCTCGTTATAACTTCTTCATGTCTGACCCGTTTCCAAAACCGTTGCTACCACTAGGATCGTCTAGGTGTTTAGGTTGGATCTAGGGGTTCAAAACTGAGAAATGGTGATCGAATCGATACCTGGTTGCTGCTACAATGGATCCTGTTCTTCCTTCGAGTTTTCCGGTCGATTCTAGCGTCGTTGTGCCTGGCTTTGGGTTCCACTGGACGCGTACAAACCTAAGGATCACAATAAAGCCCTCAATTCCCTCAAACAATGTTCACAACGCGAAATCACAAATTTGACCCGTGAACTGGTTTCGGGTTTTACTTGAATTCTTTCTCTTCGTCGTTCAAGGTTGCTCTCCACCCTTCAATCTGTGCACTTCTCTCTTAGGCACTCACGATGGTCACTAAATGTTGGTTCTAAACACAGAGAGATGGTTTGGTGGTTGTGTGTGTTTGTAAGATCGATCATGGCCGAGTTAACACTGTGAGGAAAAAGGGAAGTAGAAATCTGCTTTCCTATCTTTTGGGTAAACGGCCCAATTGGATGAGTGACATTTGTCACTCATCTGATTGGTCCAAGGGTTCAGTCAACCAGTCCGCAGATGCCACTTGGCACGATTTCCCGTAACTCGAAACTAGTTCTCTCTCGAACTCCGTGATCCGTAACTTTCACGTCGGTGGTCCAAATTCAGCATGCCGCATGTCTACGAACTCAAGGCGACACGCTTTACGTAAAGGTTAAGGGTCCATAGTCAAACGACGCTTCAGATCAAAAGTCAACATTTTACCCTAACTAGGGGCAAAATGGTCATTTTACATATAATTTCCATTTAATAAAATAATACAGAAAATCCGGGTCGTTACATTATAAAACAAGCTAGACAACTATATATTAATCAGAATAAGTTTTATAATATTTCAAAAATATGAGACCAATTTTTAATAAAATATTTCTTCAAATTCAATTTAAATATTTTCAAAATTTTAAATATTCTTTTATTTTCCATAAAAATAAGACAAATTAAAAAAATTTGGGCTCTCCTTGTTAGTGAGCCAAGGGCGGTCGCCCTTTGTGACGCCCCGAAAATTCGAGAAATGTATATTTGGAAGTTGGAATGTAAAATGACGTTTTTTCCCTTGTACATGTGGTGGTCAAAGTTGACTTTTTGTTTGAAATACTTTTTGCTCATTTTTCGAGGACCGTTACGTAGGTCTCGAGACGCTGAGTCTGTATACAAGTGGCACGTCGAAATCAGAGTTCGGATGTATAAGTTATGGATCTAAGAAGGTTAGGGGCATTTTCTTAATTTGAAGCCCAAGGGCATTTTGGTCATTTGTCTCTTAAGGAGCAAATTCGTCCTTTTGCTGGTTTTGATGAATCATCACATAGTGACTCATCTAGGCCTCTAAGTGACACATGTCACTTGTAACTATGAGGTTAGTGGATGTGGGTGTGTGATTCGTACAATTGAAGGAAAACAAAAGAGGCGGTAGGGGATTGATTCAAAATCATCTAAACAGCAACCTTTGTAATGACCCGTCCCGAATTACGGGATTAGATTAGTGGCTAATCAAGGATTAGTAAGGTTAATTGGTGATTAGTTGAGCGAAATCGGACGAACGATGCAAAATGACCGTTTTACCCCTGTCAGGAGGGCCAATCCAAACGTGACACGTGGCACTGTCAGGAGGTGTCAATGATGAAGTTAGCGTTGACCATCGCATGTGGGTGCATGTGAACAATAATTTAGGTGAGCCCAATGTCATTTTAAAGGTTTCGACTATACGGATTCAATGACGGTGGTTTAGGGTCGATCGGAGATCGTTAAGTTGGTCAAATCGAGGTTTTCACCTCGGGAATCTTGTTCGGGACACGTTGACTTTTTCGGGAAAGTTTAGGGTTCTTAATATGGACTTGTATAGGTTAGTAGTAACCTTTGGGGTATGATCTGGATAGGTCAGGATGACCCGGAGAGGTCGGATTAGCCCGGTGAGGCTTACAACATGCAAACCGAGGCGGCAGCTTAGGACGGTCTGTGAATGGACCTTGATTTCTAAACTGTGATGCATGCATAAATGTTTTATATGGTTTATAGATATGATTCTATGATGATGATTTGGATGATTTTGATTTACGTGGTTTCACGCTTTTCGAGGTAATTTACGTGCTTGCACGTAAATCGAGGTTTTTGGTTTTGCACTGATTTTCCGTACTTATAGTTTTGGAAATAATTTCATGAAATGGTTTTGGATTTGAAAAGGTAACTCGGGTTCGAGACCCAATTGTTTTGGAAACCCTCGGACTCGAAGTCCCTTTTTGTTACGTTCTCGGGCTAGAGGCCCAATTGGTTCTTAAGTTGATAACTGGATTTGGGCCGAGATCCCACATATTTTTATTATGTTCTAGTTTTTTATAAATGGTTTTGGGTAGGGGCCCGTATGGATGTGGCTGTTTAAACATATGTGATTGGATAAATGATTTTACTATGCATGCATGCTTTTTAGTGAAGGGCATAGAGGTCTTTTATGAAATGTGTTTACTAAACTCTTACTTTTTGTCCACTCACTGTCTTACTGTTTTCAATGCCCTTCAGGTTGAATACGGTGCGGACTGTAGCAGAGACCGAGACATCACATACCTCGTCTGGATCCTGGCGTACTCTAGAAGCCTACGGGCTAAAGGTTTTAATTTTCCCTAGTCTGACACTCCGTGTCAGACGGGATCAGGAGCGCCCCTCGTTAATCCTGGGGGGGATTGGGACGGGTCCTGACACACGATGCCCAGTTGAGTCATGTGTTCCGGCACGAGACCCAGTTACTTTACGTTTGTGATTTCAGGGTCGGGGACCCTAAAAGGATTTGTAGTTTCATGACGGTTTATGGGGACCGGGCATGAATATTATATATATATATATATATATATACTCATATACCTTCCTTATTTGGAATGTCTCCTCTAGGGAGGGTCGTTGGCCTGGGTGGACCCCAGAGTAGTCACGGAGCACTAACTGAGTGGAGTCGCCCCCGTTGGGTACCTTACTCTCAGAAAGGCTTGGATTATAACCTCAGGAAGGGTCATTGATCTACAGGCATTGACCTAGGTGGACCCTGGGAGACTTGGGCTTGAGACCCCGGGTAGCACATGCGTAGCTTTAGAAACCGTGACAGGATTGGTAGCATGATTTATATGTATATGTTATATGATGTGTGATGTGTACAGGTTTTGGGCTGTGGCTTGTAGGGTTGGTTTCGTTATGGTTTTGGGCTTAGTTCCCACATATGGTTCTTTTGGATAAATGGTTTTTGAATACATGCAGGCTTTTTAGTGAAAGGTACAAATGTCTTTATGAAGGTTTTTTTTTTATAAATTATTGTTTTGTCCACTCACAGCTTTTAAATGTTTTGACTGCCCTTCAGGTTGACAGCGGATGCGGGCTGTAGCAGAGACCAAGACATCACATACCTCCTTCGGATCCTGGCGTATTCTGAAGGCCCGAGCGGGCTAAAGTCGAAATTTTTCCCTTGTCTGACACTCCGTGTCAGACGGGATCAAGGTCGTCCAGCGTTAATCCTTGGGGGATTGGGACGGGTCCTGACAACCTTGATTACAAAAAAAATGGAGAGGATTAGAGAGTAATAGACGAGAAGGAAAAACGAGGAGAAAAATCGAAGATAAAATGAAGGAATAACCGAAACCCAGAATTCGAAATTGGAAGAACAAATTGAGTTTTCAAATTTGGAATTTTGGACCATGAGGATCAAATTGACCTTGAATTCAGCTTTCTGGGATCATTCTGAGCTAATCCACCTAAAAAACGAAGAGGATTGATGTCGTTTTGACCAAGTACCGAATCTCCAAACTCTTCGGAAAATCGAGCTTGAGTTCGAGTGAATTGAGGTAAGGGATTGAACAATTGATTTTGTATAAATGTTCATTACAACCTTACGTTACTTCCTGTGTAAATTAATTGGAAAAACTGATGAGAATTGGGTCAGATTGAGATTGAAACCCGTTAGAAGATCCATTGGGGAATTGATGGATTACGACCTTGATTAATAAAACTAAAGACACAGAACTTGAATTAAGATGAATTAGATGGAATCATATGAAGGAATTGAATGAATCAAGGTCAAATTTAGGGAGAACGAACCGGGTCATATCGTGGGTTCTCAGCCCGTTCATCAGAGAAACGGATGAAGGAGGAACACTGTAGCAGGTACTGTGTAGGCGCGTGTCTTTCACGCGCAGACGCTTGCGGTGAGGGCGTGAGGGCTCACGGGGTATTTTCCGGGGAAGTGTTCAACACACTTTTTAATGTTTTCGACAACACGGACCTATTGGCACAGGGTTCGAGTCAATTGGACGCTGTTTCGGGATAGTTTTGGGTGTCCGAAGTGTGTAGTTCGTTTTTAAATATTATTATTAAATCCCAGAGATTAGGGGATTGTCATATGAGTTTATGTAACAACCTAGTGACCCTAAATTGTTATGTTTGACAAGCCGGAATATTCCCGAGACTTCGGAGGAGCAAATAGGTCGAGACTGAGCAGCTTGGACGGTGTGTGAGTGGACGTTTGTTTTATAAACTGTTATGCATGCATAGATAAATGTTTTACATGATTGATTGCATGATTTGATTTGCAATGATGTCATGGTGATTTGATATGATTGTTATTGATTTAATGGATTATTTAATTGGTTTTTCGGGCACATTTTACGAGGAAAGTGCAATTGATGTTTTGGGCTAGGCCCGGGTTGAAAATGGTGTTTTGACTTGGATTGTGAGTCAAGGATGACTTTATTGAATATTTAATGAATTCTGGATGTGTAATTCCTGGAGAAACCGGATGTATCATGCTCGATAAGTCTAGATGTGTACTTCCCAGAAAATCTGGATGTGTAATTACCAGAAAGTCTGGATGCGTAATTCCCAGAAAGCCTGGATGTGTAATTCCCAGGAAAAGTCTTCAAATGTGTTTATGTGATTGATTGTGCACTTGTGAGTAGTGCAAGTATTGTGATCTTGTGATCGATGTCTATGTATTTGCGAGTAGTATTGGTTGACTATTGTGCTTGATATGTGAGTACTAGTGACGAGTACTGTTGATGATGGTTATTGTGACCAGTTTGATGTTGATAGTTGTGTCCTGATAATTTTCATGTGATTTGGCTTAAGAGCCGGATGTTCATGTGTTTTACTCTATGCACGCATGTTTTATAACTGGAGGGGGAAATGGTTCGTTTTGAATTGTGTTTTTAAACGATATTATTTTTGTGCACTCACATCTTTTATGTTTTTGATGACCCTCCAGGTCGTGGCATGCAGATCGAGGCTGATCAAGCGGCGGAGGCATGAGCAGAAATCAGTACAATCATCCCTTGTCTGACAGGTGTTGAGGGTGTTGTCGGAACTTCAATTGACTTGTCAGACGGGTGCAAGACCAGGCACGGTTATCAATGTCTAGTTGGGACGGGTCTAATCAAGTTGGTATCAGAGCGTTGGGTTATCGATTGTGTTTATCGACATCATGCCTCCGAGACACGAGTCCCGTGCACGGCCTGATGATGAGCTTGAGGGTCCAGATATTGAGAGAGCCCAACATCTGGGAGCTACTAGATTTATTGGCCAGGCAGACCCAGAAGAGGCCTACGAGTGGTTTACTTGTTTTGAGCGGATTTTTGAGATTATGCGATGTCCACCAGAGGATATGGTTCTGTTAGCCACATTTATGTTGAGTGGAAATGCTTATAGATGGTGGCGTGGGTTACAGATGAATGCTTGAATGCCCGCACTTTAACTTGGGAGGATTTTCGGGACCGCTTCCTGAATCAGTTTTACCCCCGCTCATTTCGTAATGCTAAGGAAGTTGAGTTCCTACAGCTGCAGTGGGGGACATGTCAGTGGCCGATTATGAGCAGAGATTTTGAACCTATCTAATTTTGCTCCATTGTATGTGGCGAATGAGGAAGATAAGTGTCCAAGATTTGAGTATGGACTGAGGGATGAAATACGGGCCGCTATGACAATAGGATCTTATTTTACTCTTCGAGGTTTATCAGATGCTGTTATCCGAGTGGAGGCTAGTTTGCCTGTGCGAGAGCAATCTTTGAGCTCTGGACGACGTCGAGAGCATCAGGAAACTGAGGTTATGAGTAAGGGAACGTCAAAGAGAGGCAGTTCCAGCTTCGAATTTTCGAGTGGGTATCGATCAGGCTCGAGAAATGGTGGAGCTAGAGAAGGAAATTCTCCAGATCTTACATCGAGACCTCAGACATCAGTCCAATCTAATAGGGCTTCAGTTCCATCAACTAGTAGGCATAATAATCGGTATGCACAGTTTGGCATGGGTGTATGTTATTTTTGTGGAGAGGTTGGGCATATCAAGAGAAATTGTCTGTACCGTCCAAGCAGTGGTGGTATGAGTGGCGATATTGCAGAGCAGGGTTCGAGGACAGCCTCAACTTCATAGACCACAGGTGAGATAGGAGCTGACAGAATGAGAGATGGACCGCGAGGAAATGGTCCGGCTTCGAGTCCACATGCTCGAGTATTTTCCCTTGCCTAATAGGAAACATACAAAGCACCAGAGAGTGGTTCAGAGTGATTGTGATGTTATATGGTTTCTCGATATTTTGTAAATGTTATGTATTATACACTTGTGTTGTAAGCTCCTTTCTATGTTTGGTTGTTGAGAGGATACATTCGAATTTCGGTGATGAAATTCCTTAAGGGGGTAGGTTGTGACACCCCAAAAATTCGAGAAATGTACATTTGGAAGTTGGAATGTAAAATGACGTTTTTACCCTTGTACATATGGTGATCAAAGTTTACTTTTTGTTTGAAATACTTTTTGCTCATTTTTCGAGTACCGTTACGTAGGTCTCGAGACGCTGAGTCCGTAGAAAAGTGGCACGTCAAAATCGGAGTTCAGATGTATGAGTTATGGATCTAAGAAGGCTAGGGGCATTTTCGTAATTTGAAGCCCAAGGGCATTTTGGTCATTTGTCTCTTAAGGAGCAAATTCATCTTTTTGCTGGTTTTGATGAATCATCACACAATGACTCATCTAGGTATCTAAGTAAGACATGTCACTTGTAACTATGAGGTTAGTGGCTGTGGGTGTGTGATTCGTACAATTGAAGGAAAAAAAAAGAGGCGGCAGGGATTGATTCAAAATCATCTATACAGCAACCTTGATTACAAAAAAATTGAGAGGATTAGAAAGTAATAGATGAGAAGGAAAAATGACGAGAAAAATCGGAGAGAAAAGGAAGGAATAACCGAAAGCTAGAATTCAAAATTGGAAGAACAAATTGAGTTTTCGAATTTGGAATTGTGGACCTTGAGGATCAAATTGACCTTGAATTCAGCTTTATGGGATCATTCCGAACTAATCCACCTCAAAAACGAAGAGGATTGATGTCGTTTTGGCCAAGAACTGAATCTCCAAACTCTTCGAAAAATCGAGCTTGAGTTCGAGTGAATTGAGGTAAGGGATTGAACAATTGATTTTGTATTAATGTTCATTACAACCTTATGTTACTTTCCATGTAAATTAATTGGAAAAACTGATGAGAATTGGGTAAGATTGAGATTGAAATCCGTTCAAAGATCCATTGGGGAATTGATGGATTATGGCCTTGATTAATAAAACTAAAGACACAGAACTTGAATTAAGACGAATTAGATGGAATCAGGTGAAAGAATTGAATGAATCAAGGTCGAATTGAGGGAGAACGAACCGGGTCATATCGCAGGTTCTCAACATGTTTATCAGAGAAACGGGTGAAGGAGGAGCACTGTAGCAGGTACTATGCAGGCGCATAGCTTTTACGCGCAGTCACTTGCAGGGGCGCGTTAGGGCGCGTGTGGGATTTTCTGGGGAAATGTTCAACACACTTTTTAATGTTTTCGACAACACGGACCTATTGGCACAGATTTCGAGTCGATCGGATACTGTTTCGGGATAGTTTTGGGTGTTCGAAGTGTGTAGTTCGTGTTTAAATATTATTATTAAATCCCGAGGATTAGGGGATTGTCATATGAGGTTATGTAATGACCTAGTGACACTAAATTGTTATGTTTGATAGGCCGGAATATTCCTGAGACTTCGGAGGAGTGAACAGGTCAAGACTAAGCAGCTTGGGCGGTGTATGAGTGGACGTTTGTTTTATAAACTGCTATGCATGCATAGATAAATGTTTTACATGATTGATTGCATGATTTGATTTGTAATGATGTCATGGTGATTTGATATGATTTTTATTGATTTAATGGATTATTTAATCGGTTTTTCAGGCACATTTTACGAGGAAAGTGCAATTGATATTTTGGGTTAGGCTCGGGTTGAATATGGTGTTTTGACTTGGATTGTGAGTCAAGGATGACTTTATGGAATATTTAATGAATTCCAGATGTGTAATTCTCGGAGAAACCGAATGTTTCATGCCCGGTAAGTTTGGATGTGTAATTCCCAGAAAATCTGGATGCGTAATTCCCAAAAAGCTTGAATGTGTAATTCACAGGAAAAGTCCTCAAATGTGTTTATGTGATTGATTGTGCACTTGTGAGTAGTGCAGGTATTGTGATCTTGTGATCGATGTCTATGTACTTGCGAGTAGTACTGTTTGACTATTGTGCTTGATATGTGAGTACTAGTGACGAGTACTGTTGATGATGGTCATTGTGACTAGTTTGATGTTGATAGTTGTGTCCTGATAGTTTTCATGTGATTTTGCTTAAGAGCTGGATGTTCATGTGTTTTACTCTATGCATGCATGTTTTATAACTTGAGGGGGAAATGGTTTGTTTTGAATTGTGTTTTCAAACGATATTATTTTTGTCCATTCACACCTTTTATGTTTTTGATGACCCTCCAAGTCGTGGCACGCAGATTGGGGCTGATCGAGAGGCGGAGATATGAGCGAAAATCAGTACAGTCATCCCTTGTCTAACAGGTGCTGAGGGTGTTGTCGGAACTTCAGTTGACTTGTAGACGAGAGCATGACCAATGACGCTTATCAAAGTCCAGTTGGTACGGGTTCTGTCACCCTTGCCGCCCTAGGCTATGGTCGGCCTTGCCCCCAGTCCTTCATTATCCACGACACCATAGAAATAGTTCATTTCACTCTCTTCCACTAGTTCCAATCCGATCATACGTGGCCCCAAAGTACTATAAAGAAATTTTAACGACCCGTTTCGAATTCTGGGATTATATTAGTGACTAATGAACGATTAGTGAGACTAATCGGTGATTAGTTGAGTGATTTCAGACGGACGGTGCGAAATGATCATTTTGCCCCTAGTCTTGGGCAAAATGTTGACTTTTGACTCGGGCGGTCAAATGGACTTTGGCCAATGACTGTGACGTAGTTCGGGACGTCACGAGTCCGTATACAGGCAGTACGTCAAAATCGGACATCGAACGGGAAAGTTATGGTCACAGGAGTGAAATCGGTTAAATTTACGTCCCGAGAATTCAATTGAAATAATAATGAAATATTGAAATGTGATCAATGATTATGGACCCTTGGATGGGTGACAAGTGTCACTCATCCCATGATTTGAGACCCCTAAATTTTGGATCATGTTTCCCATTAATCCATTATCAATTGTTTTAAAAAGGGTGAAGTGATTGCACGGTTTTGGTAGTTTGTGAGGAACAAGTGTGAGTGGCTTCCTTTGCCCCGGGTTTCATGGGATGAGTCATTACAACTAATGATGTTGAATCATTACAACTAATGATGTTGAATCATTACAACTAATGATTTTGATCTCTTTTATTCATCCAACAACCGTGTAACAAATACAGTGATATTTGAATCAATTGAGAGAATTAGGAGACTGAGATAGAAAGGAAAACACGAAGGACAGAGAGGGAAATTGAAACCCAGAATTGAAAATTGGGAAAATGGGGTGAGAATTCAAATTCAAAGTTGTGAGCTCTGAGGATCAAAATTGAGGCTTAAGTTAGCTTCCTGAGACCATTTCGAGCCAATCCACATCAAGAACGAAGAGAATTGGTGCCCTTTTGGCTCAGAACGGACATGGCAGAAGTGGAGCAATTCGAGGATTGAGTTGTCTAATTGGAGGGATTGAACGATGGAATTGAGATCGAAAACAAGTTTATAAGAGTCCTACAAAGCTTTTAGATGGATCAATTGAAGAAAAACAAGCGGAATTGATGAACTTCGAAGAATGAACAGTGTGCGGGTATCCTTCGAATATTTATCTTCGAATCGAATGGATTGAGGTAAGGACTTGTGTAATTGAACTCACAGACCTCTAATTAAGGTTTGAACAATGATGTTAGATGAATTAATTGAACTAAATGATGTAGAATTGATGGGTATTTAGTCGGGTTGACACGCGGGTTGCAGAACCCAAATTGTAGAAAATCGGGCTGGGACGACAACACTGTAGTAGGCGCGTGACTTTCACGCGCAGCCACTCACGACGGCGCGTGAGGGCGCGTGAAGCCTTGTTTCAAGGTGAGGTCAACATGAATTTGAATCCTCTCAATGTAACAAACATTTTGGCTCTGGTTTCGAGAAATTGAATATCGTTTGATAGAGTTCAGTGTATCCAAAGTTTTGATATACGTGTTAAATACGTATTTAAATCCCAGAAAAATTAGGGAAATTAATATGAGATATATTGAAGTGTTAGTGACCCACAATAATGATTTTGGACATGAATTGTGATTTCCAGAATTTACGGAAAAACGTGCAACTTGGAAGCGGGCCAGTTGGACAGTGTGTGAGTGGACTTTGTTTTCTAACCGTGATGCATGCATATATATTTTAAATACTTTATTGTATGATTTGACATGATTGATATTTCGATACGGTGATTTATCGATTTTCTGGATTATTATATTGTTTTGGGCACGATTTTCGAGAAACTGTGAAATTGATGTTTTGGGCATAGGCCTGGGATTGAAAATGATGTTTTGACTCGGATTATGAGTCAGAGATTGATTTTATGGATTTACGTAATATTTTCGAATATATTTTATGGATTTAAGTAAAAATGGCAACTCGGGTTACGGTTGCACGGATTTACTTGAAATCGAGATTTTGGGCTTGAGACCCAATGTTGTTGTGATTTTGATTGGACTTGTATTTACATGTGATTACATGATGGTATTGATGGTTTTCAGATTTATGGAATAAATCGGGACTCTGGTTTTACGGATTTTGAGGAAACTATATTTTGGGGTTGAGACCCTGTGTTGATAATGATTTGAGTTTTAAACGCAACTGTTTTCACTAGTTTTCATGAAGGTGATGTGTTGCGGATATTTAGGGCTTTCGGTTGGAAATATGTTTTCCCCGAAGTGCACCCTGTGTTGCTTTAGGGTTTTCGGTTGGAAATATGTTTTCCCCGAAGTGCACCATGTGTTGCTGATATTTAGGCCTTCCGGTTGGGAATATGTTTTCCCCGGAGTGCACCCTGTGGATAACGCTCGCCTCCGGGATGCGATGTGTTCGCCCGGAGAGGTCACGTAGCACGGTCTGTTGTCGTGCAGCAGAGGGAGGCTCGACTCAGGTGTGCTGGTATTATGCGGAGACCGATCAGTGATGTGTTCACGACGATCTGGAATGTCGGCTGGTGATGTGTTCACATCGACATGCTCGGATTTGAACGGTCCTTGAACTTATTTGATTTGCACGCGTAGTATGGATAACGTGACTAATTAGATTGGATATGGAGATAAGTCTCGTGGTTTTATCGAGATTTGTGATTTATAAACATTTGTGCCTGGAGATATTTTACTCATGTTTTATGATATGCATGAATGTTTGTGAAACTGGAAGGTAAGAATGTGCTTTGGTAAATGTATTTATAAAAGTTTGTTTTGTCCACTCACACCTTTTTTGTTTTATTGACCCTCTAGGTTGTGGCGCGGTGATCGAGGCTATTCGAGAGGTGGAGGTATAAGTGGGCACATATGCAGTTATCCCTTGTTTGGCAAGTCTTGGAGGGTAATTTCGGAACCTCAATTGACTTGTCAGACGGGAGCAGGACTGGGCACGGTTATCTATGTCCCTTGGGGACGGGTCCTGTCAGAAATAATTATAAGTAGTCCAATTTTTAAGTATAACATATAAAATAGTTCATTTACTATATTATTAAATTTTAATTGTTTTTCATTGTTTTGTTTTTTTTAAAATTTTCTAATACCATTTATACCCATTTCAAATATGGATAAATATCTTTTAAATTTTAGATATTAACATTTTATATCTATTTTTAAAAATTATTTGATATGATAATTCTAACTAAATTTCATATTTTCAATTTTATTTTAGGAATGAAAATTATTTTAATCCACCAAACTTCATATATATTATATGGTACTTCTAAATAATTAGAGATTCACAAGTACTTATTTATTTTATAAAGTTTTTTGGTTTTATTCCTTAATAGGTAAATTATTAATTACCTATTTATTTTATTTTTTCGTATGTAAATTAATAATTATTGGAATATTTATTTTATTTTATTTGAGAGGGATATATTAGGTATAATATACCTTTATTATATAATTAAAATTCTCATGAGTAAATTATATTTTTATGTACAATTAAAATTCATATTGATAAATTACGTAAAATATAATCAAATTGCATAATTTCTAATGACATACTTATAATTTTTTTAAAATTAAGATATTAAAATTAATAATTTATTTTGACCAATAATAAAATAATAAAATAATTTATTATTTATAATCTATTATTATAAAGCCAAGATGCTCAAAAGGCTTCACCAAAAAATTCTGACAAAAATATCTTTTAAATTATTAAATAGTTAAAGATAAAATAGTAAAATTAAATCAAATTCAAAATTTTAAAAAATTAATAAAGGTTAATGGAAGGAGTGGGGGTAAAAAAAAAAAAAAAAAGAGTAGTGGGTTAAGGTAGTTACTCTTCTTATTTTTATTTTTAAATTAAAAAATTAATATTATTTATCTTTTTTTTTAATTTTTTTAATAAAATTAAAAAATTAACTAGTACTCCCAGGAGTCTTAGTTTTTATTTATATAAACTTATATTTTGAATTCTAAAAAATGACCAATATATAATTATACCCAGCATAAAACGCAGAACTCTTTTTTTTCCGTTAAAAGATAATGAAACAAGGAAAGCAGCTATAAGATGAGAGCGAAGGGAAAGAGAGAAAATTCAGTTTTCCATTTTCTCGTCTCCCAAACAAGATCACAAAACCCCTTGTTGCCTTTTCAAGTTTTGGAATCTCACAACTGTCAACAAGAAAAGTCTCGCATTTCTGTTGGCCAAATGGGTTCTTAGATCTGAATGAGAACCCACATTCTCTGTAATCGAAGCAATTTCTTCTGCCGATTTGTTTCTGAAAAATTATTGATGTCGTTGTTTGAATGTGGATATGATATTTTTTCAGTTTTGTGGTAAGACTCTTTTCGTACTCTGTTTGGTTTTGAAGAAAATTAGAAAGAAAAGCATAAAATTTTGAAAATAGTAACTTCTCCATTGTTGATCGATTATTGGAATGTATGCTGTGTTTATTGAAATATCCAGTGATTTCTCTCAGGAAATTCAGGTATTTATTTGTCCTTCCTTCATTTTCTTTTCAGGGTTAGAGAATGTGCATTCGAATTCTAGATCTTCAACTGTAAAGGTGGTGGGTTTTTTTGGGACTAATACAATCAAGCTTCAGTTGGATACGACTTTGGAAAAAATAAAAAGGATGGTATTTTGGGAAGAGTATGTGAGTGATGAGGCAATGGGGACCTTTGCCCCGATTGTGGTTTACTGGGTTTATGCTGGGGTTTACCAGTTGTTACCGCCTTTGGACAATTATCGTTTGCATACAAGAAGAGAGGAGGACGAGAAAAACTCGGTTCCACTTCCCTCCGTTGTTAAAGGTGTTTTGCTTCAACAGCTCGTCCAGGCCACCGTTGCTCAGGGGCTATTCTTGGTCAGTTACTTCAACTTGTCATTTCTATTACACTCATACATATTACAAAACCTCTTAATCTAGCCTCTTGGTCGCCCTTTGCTAGAGTCTAGGCCCAGTTGCGTGCTGAAACCAGGCATAGTTAAGAGCTCTTGGTCGCCCTTTCCTAGAGTCTAGGCATAGTTGTAGATATAAGTAAATGTGCCGACATATTTATTGATAATTCTACAAGACTTGAGACTTAAACATCACCCAATTGCAGTACTTTTGAGAAATTGCCAAGATATGTTAAGAGCCCAAAGGTAGAACTTCCACAAAAGCTAGCTTGAAGGAAAGGGAGCCCAAGAGCTCTTTTAAACCGCTGCAGTATTTTCTATTTTTCCAATGTGGGACAATTGGGTCCTAATATTCCACCATGCTTCCGGACCCAACATCCTTGTTGGCCCACTCTATCGACACTGACCCAGTGGTAGCCCTTTCCTCCCTTGAGGTGACTTCTCACATCTATCAGTATTCGATGATTCGGTATTACACTCATACATATTACAAAACCTCTTAATCTAGCCTCTTGGTCGCCCTTTCCTAGAGTCTAGGCCCAGTTGTGTGCTGAAACCAGGCTCTGATACCAATTGTTAAGAGCTCAAGGGTGAACTTCCCCAAAAGCTAGCTTGAAGCTAAGGGAGCACAAGAGCTCTTTTAAACCCCTCTAATATTTTCTATTTTTCCAATGTGGTTAAATTGGGTCCTAACATGATAGAAATCTAGAGATCTTTTGTCCCTATATGCTAGAATGTAGATATTTTCTCAGTGAAATATAGATATGTCTTGTCTTGTATTTAGTTTGATATAAATGTTTTTTGTGTTTGCTTTTGGGCGTGTTGGTCAATCTTCTTCCTCAATAAACTGAGGATGTGTTCTTGATTTAATCAAGCAATTTTGCAGATCTGTCTGTCATTGTCATCTACCACTTAAATAGGAGTTTGTTTTCCCAATTGGAAAGATACTTAGATTCCAATTAGGATTAAGATTCCTAATTGAAGGCCGTTAATGTGTCTATAAAAGGAGGGCTGCTGTGCTAGTTTGATGTGTCCAATCAATTAGCAAGCAAGGAAGATCGTGTTATACCACACAAGGTGTTAGAGCGAGAGAATATCAATAGGGCAAAATTTGTAAGGGAGAGAAGAAAAGAGATAAGTGTTTTGTTTATGTTTCTTGTTCTTTCTAGTTGTTCATCAAGTTGTAATTCTAGAGGCTTGATAAGAAAATTCGTTGTACCCATTATTGATATAGTGGAAGTTTGTTATTGCTGCCCTGTGGAAGTAGGCACATAGCTGAACCATGCTAATTATTGGTGTTCCTTATCTTGCTTATTTTCTTCGATTTCGAAAGTTTTGTTTGTCTTTCCCATTCTTAAACGAAATCACAACTGTTGGTATAAGAGACCTAGAAGTCAATATGATTAACAATATGATTGCCGTTTAGAATGGAGGGAATGAATAACAATATGATTAGACTAACCGGTGCTAATTGGGTGACCT
Source organism: Prinsepia uniflora (assembly GCA_032719365.1). Classification (NCBI taxonomy): domain Eukaryota; kingdom Viridiplantae; phylum Streptophyta; class Magnoliopsida; order Rosales; family Rosaceae; genus Prinsepia; species Prinsepia uniflora. The sequence continues at coordinate 21,082,765 of CM064874.1, forward strand.
AGAAGTCAAGAATTGATTTGTTGCTGATTGTCTTTTAGAATGGAGGGAACGAATAACACCATGATTAAATTGATTGGTGCTAATAGGGTGTCCTAGAAATCAAGAATGGAGGACATACTTTATTGCAGAGATCTTCGTGAGCTAATTGAGGGAGTTGCAAGCAAGTTGGAAAGTATGTTAAAAGTTGATTGGATCAAGATGAATAAAAAAACTATGGGTACGATTACACAATGGATTGATCATAGAGTGTATCACCATGTGTCTAAAGAGACTGATGTCGAAGCCTTTTGGAAGAAGTTGGAATCCCTCTCCAAGAAGAAGACCACTGCCAAGAATGCATTCCTTATGAAAGAGATTGTCAACATGAAGTAGGCAGAAGATGCTAGTATGACTCAACTTTCAGAACGTGACCAATCAGTTAGCCATTGTGGGCTTGACAATTGAAGATGAGCTACTAGCACTATTGTTGTTAGGATCCTTGCCAATTGGTTGGGATACCTTCGTTGTAAGTGTAAGCAATTCTGCAATGGATGTTGTTAAGGATCTTATGTTTAATGAAGAAACAAGGAGAAAATCTTCAGAAACTGACCTTGGAAAACTTAGTCATAGAGACCATAGAGACCAAAGGCAAGGACTCTGGTGAGTCAAAATTCAATGGTAACTGCCATTATTGCGAGAAAAAGGCCCACATGAAGAAACATTGTCGAAAATGGAAAAGGGAACAAAAGGAAGGAGAGAATATTGTGGGTGTTGCGACTTAGGAACAAGGAGAGCTTCTTTAGCACCACACTAGCGATGGATGGATTTTGGCAAAGAAGTCTGAAATTGCCTTTGCAAAAGAAGGCGGGTAAGCATGTTTGAAAATTTAAGTTTGAGTTTGAGAGTTTTTTGTTTGTTTTCATTGATTGGGTTGGCTTCTGGGGACCTTAGGGGGAAGCTGTGGACCGGTTTTGAGGCCTAGGAGGGTCGGCGGCCACGGCAGTGGAGGCTTGCAGGTGGCCGGTTCAACCGTGGACCTTCAAGGTGAGTTTCAACCCCTTTTCTTCGGTTTTTTAATGGTTAGATTAATTAGGTTAGTAGTTAGAAACTTGTAGGAATCAAAATAGGAAGGAAAGGAGTGAAAATAGGTGGATTATAGGGTTGAACCGTGATCTCCGATTCTGTTGGATCGAACCGGGACGAACCGGTCTGAACCGGGTGGCTAGAGGTTAGGGGTGAAGAATAGTGCCCGACGCGTGGGCTTCACGCGCAGGGGCTTTAGGCCACGCGTGGGGGCACATGGGCCACCTTTTGGGGATTCTTCCAACCCATGAAATCATCCTTTCGATATAACAAACATTTTGGGACTGGTTTCGTGTCGATCGGACATCGTTTCGATAGGTTTCGGGGTGTCCGAAAGTTAGGATCGAGTTTAAAAATAGTTAAAAATTCGGGAAAATTACGGGGCTTTAGTGAGAGGTTAATAAGGTAGTTAGTAACCATCTAAAGTGATTTGGACAAGTTTGGGAGTCTCGATGGCAGCGATTGGCTCGGGAGAGCCGTATAACACGCGTATCGAGGCGGTAGCTCGGACGGTTTGTGAATGGACCTTGTTTTCTAAATTGGTGCATGCATAAATGTTTATTATATGTTTTAATACTTGTTTTGTGATTCCATGAGTGCATTTTTGTGTGATTACGTATTGGCATGTATTTCGAGGTTTCGACCTTATACGGTGCCGATACGGGTTTGTACTTTCTTTGTTGGTTTAAATGAAATGGTTTCGGATTTAAAAGGATAAACTCGGGAATGAGACCCATTTGGTTTTGTCTTGGGTATTTAGCCCTATTGATGACCTACGGGTCTGAATCGTGGTCGTGGCGAGTGCTATGTGCACGACGACGGACGATACGACACTCACCTCCAGACTGAGATATGTTCCTTCCGGAGAGGTCACGATGCACGATCTGTTGTCCGGCAGCCGATGGAGGCTCGACTTCGGGGTGCTGACGGTTCAGGATATCGATCGATGATGAGTCCTCCATAATCTAGCGGTGGTCGCGTTTGTTGATTCGTTCACGGCGACATACTAGGATTGAGGGCGGTCCTGGATGGATAGTTGCACACATCACTATGATCGGAGTCGTGACTGACCCTGAGATATCAGGCACGATGCCTAGTTGAGTCATATGTTCTGGCACAAGGCCCAGTTACTTTACGTTTATGTTTTCGGGTCGAGGACCCTAAATGGATTTCCAAGTTCATGACGGTTTATGGGGACCGGCATGAACCCTCGAAAGGTTTTTATGGTTCATGACGGTTTATGGGGACCGGGCATGAATCCTTTGAAAGGTTTTTAAGGATGTTTATATATATATATATATATATATTCATATACCTTCCTTATTTGGATTGTCTCCTCCGGGGAGGGTCGTTGGCCTGGGTGGACCCGGAGTAGTCACGGAGCACTAACTGAGTGAAGTCGCCCCCGTTGGGTACCTTACTCTCAGGAGGGCTTGGATTATAACCTCAAGGAGGGTCATTGATCTACGGACATTGACCTGGGTGGACCCTGAGAGACTTGGGCTTGAGACCCCGGTAGCACACACGTATCTTTAGAAACCGTGACAGGATTGGTTATGTGATTTATATGTATATGCTATATGATATGTGATTTATACAGGTTTTGGGCTGAGTCCCACATGGATTTGGGCAGTGGCCCGTATGGTTGGTTACAGTTATGGTTTTGGGCTTAGTTCCCACATATGGTTCTTTTGGATAAATGGTTTTCGAATGCATGCATGCTTTTTAGTGAAGGGTACAAATGTCTTTCTTACGAAATGTTTTTATAAATTATCTTTTTGTCCACTCACATATTTTAAATGTTTTGACTGCTCTTCAGCTTGATCGCGGATGCGGACTGTAGCAAAGACTGAGACATCACATACCTCCTCCTGATCCTAGCGTACTTTGAAGCCCGAGAGGGCGAAAGTCGGAATTTCCCTTGTCTGACACTTCATGTCAGACGGGATCAGGGACGTCCCGCATTAATCTCGGGGGAATTGGGACGGGTCTTGACACACTAGGTCAGACATTTCATTCGGAGTGAACTTGATATCTAGATTTGACTTTACGCCAGCATACCGTTATTGGAATGGAATAATTTTTTTTCCAGTACCTTAAAGGTACGACTGATAAGGGTTTGTTTTTTCTATCCCTATGTATCGAGGAACAAACCTTCTTGATCCTCAGAATGATGCACGTCTTTTTGGGTATGCTAAGACAGGTTACTTATTAGACCCACACAAGGAGCGTTCCCAAACTGGTTATATCTTTACCATTGGGAACACAGTAATATATTGGAGGTCTATGAAACAGACATTTTTTGCCACTTCTTCGAATCATGTAGAGATTCTAGCTCTTCACGAATTAGTTCGTGAATGTATATGGTGGTGAGCCATTATGGGGGCATATTTGAAGTACTTGTGGACTATATGCATCGAGTGAATGGAAACCAGTTTCATTACAGGAGACAACATCAAGTCATTATCAAATGCAACATTCCAGCAGCATGTTCATGGTATTGGCTTATGTAAACTAGCTAATCTACGTAGTTTATAGTTTTTCAAGAAAGTCGATATTAGAGGGAGTATCCTGAAGCATACTAAGTATCCTGAAGTATATTGACTATACCGAAACATACTGAGTATTTTGAAGTATACCAAGTATCCCGAAGTATAATAAGTATCCTGAAACCTACTCACTTGATCATTGTGTACTCCTTTTCCTATGATCGTGGTTATTTTTTCCCATTAGGTGGTTTTAAGAGGCAAACTTTTAGTATGGTCACCCCATTAACACTGCATCTTGAAGATGCCACGATTTGACTCATATGCATTGGCTCATTTTTCCCTTCGACCATGAAGTTTTCCCACCAGGTTTACAAGGCAAGATTATGGTGTAGCAACTCTGAAGCATTCTATCCCATAGACGTATATCTACTAATTATTCTGAAGATATGACTTCAACTACCTCTAGAGATTCTGATGTGTCTACTTGTATTCACGCGTATTGCACTTATTTTCCTTCGACCAAGGTTAATTTTGTCCTACAGAATTTTTGTCACTTGCCAATGTTTTAATGAAGCAACACATAGACGTGTAGGAAAGCAACATTATTACATGTAATATCCAAATGGGAGTGTTAAATATATTGAATAGTGTGGTTATTTCATGTAAGGTTATAAATGTCATTTTTCATGTACTCCTAAACCCTACTTATAGATAGAGGGTTATTGGTTTAATAAAGATAGTATATTCTTATAGCCTCTACAAAAATAAATGTTCTTCATATTCTATACAAACCTCAATTTACAATAGTAACTTAATTATCTGATCAAGAACCCTTGCAAAGGCAACATTTTCGAGTGGATTATAGGAAAATATGTGACCATCGCATTGATGCATCAACCAAAACCATAAAATATCGAAATGGCCCACAATGTGGATGAATAGGCCTACAAAATTTCCCCTTGGAAATTTTTTTTTGGGGTAAAAATGATGAGGATTCTATAGTAACTTTTAGTTGAGATGGTTTAGTAATCTATTTCCCTTGTGAACAAGCCTTGTAAGGTATGTCACATGACAAAATACTATGTTTTGTTGATAAAGGATGCCCATTATAATTGGTAATGATTCTAAGCATCATGGTGGATCCACGATGACCCAAACAACCATGCCAAAGCATATAAGCATTAGATTTGTGAACTTCAGGTTCATGATCTTATAAGTTTCAATCTTCCTTATGGTTGTGTAATATAACCTAGATGAGAAAGTGTGAAAATTTTCCAATATACGCTTTTGTCTATCACAGGAGGTTGTACAAAGATATTCCACATGCATTCTTTGTTTCAATATGGTATCTATTTAAATGAATATCTTTAAAACAAAATGTTTCTTCTCGAATTAGCTGAGTATAAAGCTTCTTGAATGGAAAATACTCTCCCATGTGATAAGATAATTTGATCTTTTCTTGTGCGGGACCTATTATGGTTATTACCTTTGCTTTTACAAGTCTCAAATTTGAAAAATACTTTCGATCTCGTAGTGTAGAATTTCACAATCCGTGTGCTTCATTTACAACCAATATGGCATATATATACAAGGTTGATTACAGAGAAAAGACAGAACAATTCTTATCTCCTTAATACTGCTTCTAACTATGACATGACACCTGTAGGACACCTGCCCTACTGTGTAATTGTTGGTAACTGCCTTAGTGTTAACCAACTAAGGGTTAACTTATCCTAGATACAGAACTACACAAGTATACCCTAGGTATCATTGTACAGTGGTCTGTAGGACTAGGTATACATAGTCTAACATCCCCCCTCAAACTAGGCACCCGAGGGGTGACAAGTTTGAAAGTAAGAGCGTGGTGGCGGTTGGTGAAGAGTCCTTTAGTGAATAAATCAGCCAGCTGGTGAGTGGAAAGGACAAACCAAACTTGATGAGTGCTGGAGATGACCATTTCACGGAGGAAGTGATAATTCAGAGCGATATGCTTTGTCTGGGCATGAAAGACTGGGTTTGTAGACATGTAACAGGTGCTGAGGTTGTCACAGTGGACTCAGATGGGAAGTGGAGGAGGAAAGTTGAGCTCACGGAGGAGGCTGAGAAGCTAGATGCTATCGGCACATGTGTAAGCTAGGGCACGGTATTCGGCTTCAAAGCTAAAGCGGGATACTGTTTTCTGCTTCTTGAAGCACCAGGAGATAAGGGTGGGACCCAGGAAGATCTAGAAACTTGTCACTGAACGTTGGGTGTCTGGGCAGCCTACCCAATCTGCATCAGAGTAAGCCTGGAGTTGAAGAGGGAAGGTGGACCGGTGAATCTGAAGGTCAAGACCGAGAGTCCCCTTAAGATAACGGATTATCTGTTTGACTGCAGTGAGATGGAGATCGGGTGGGCAGCTCATGAATTGAGCTGCATGTTGAACAACAAAGGAGATATTTGGTCGGGTCCATGTTAAATACAGCAGGCCACCCACCAGTTGACGGTAGACAGAAGCATCTGGAAGGGGAGAGCCATTGTGTGATGAGAGAAGTTGTTTGGAGGCCAGGGGTGTAGGTGCAGGTTTACAATCTAAAAAACCACTGCGAGTAAGGATATCTGTGGTATACTTGGTTTGGGTGAGATGAATACCTGTGGCAGTGGGAGTGGTTTCAACACCAAGAAAGTAGTGGAGTGGCCCCAAGTCTTTGATGGCAAATTCACGTGCCTAGGTTGCCATGAAGGAGAAGAGGGTAGTTGATGAGTTTCTTATGAGCAAAATATCATCCACATAAAGCAAGAGGAACATTAGAGTGTTAGCGGTTTTGTAGATAAAGAGGGAGGGATCGGCCCTGCTCTGAGTAAAGCTATTTTGAAGGAGGAAGGTACTGAACTGATCAAACCAAGCTCTAGGGGCCTGTTTGAGGCCATACAGAGCTTTGTGGAGGTGACAGCCATGCAGGGGATGTTGGGGATCAACAAAACCTGGGGGTTGTTTCATATAAGTCTCTTCGGTTAGATGGCCATGCAAGAAGGCATTGGTGACATCCATTTGGCAAATGGACCAGCCAAGGGAGAGAATAAGGGTAAGTACCACTCGAATAGTGGATGGTTTGATAACTGGACTGAATGTCTCCGGAAAGTCAAGTCATGCTTGTTGATGAAAGCCCTTAGTAACAAAGCGAGCTTTATATCTCTTTAGGGTTCCATCTGCATGGCGTTTAACTTTGAAAACCCATTTGTAGCCAACTGTGTTAGCAGATGGAAGAAGGGGAACGAGGGACTAGGTGTATTGTCAGATGAGGGCGCCATATTCAGTGGCCATGGCTTGGATCTAGTGTTTGTGTTTGGAGGCTTGGTTGTATGTAGAGGGTTCGGGGGTTTTGACAAGACCCGTCCCAATCCCCCAGGGATTAACGTGGAACGACCCTGCTCCGGTCTGACACGAAGTGTCAGACAAGGGATATTTCCAACCTTTGCCCTCTTGGGCTATCAGAGTACGCCAGGATCCGGAGGAGGTATGTGATATCTCGGTCTCTGCTACAGTCCACATCCGATGTCAACCTGAAGGGTAGTCAAAACATTAAAAACTGTGAGTGGACAAAACAAGGAGTTTATAAAAACATTTTAACGATGACATTTGTACCCTTCACTAAAAAGCATGCATGCATTCAAAAACCATTTATCAAACCGTTCATTAGGGCCTTAGCCCAAAATCGTAAATGAAACCGAATACACGGGTTACTGCCCAAATCCATGAAGATACCTACCATAAGGGCCACTACCCAAATCCAGACGGGACTCAGCCCAAAACCTGTACACATCACATATCATATATCGTATATCACATATCATATATCATACATACATATAATTCACACAACCAATCCTATCACGGTTCCAAAGCTACACGCGTGCTACCCGGGGTCTCAAACCCAAGTCTTTCAGTCCAAGGTCAATGTCCGTAGACCAATGACTCGTCCTGAAGTTACGATCCAAGCCTTTCTGAGAGTAAGGAACCCAACTGGGGGGCGAATCCACTCAGTCGGTGCTCCGTGACTACTCTGGGGTCCACCCAGGCCAACGACCATCCCCAGAGGAGATAGATTTAAGTAAAGGAAGGTATATGAATATACATACATATATATATATATATATATAAACGAACTCATTCGTGACATTCATATACATATAGAAAACATCTTTAGAACCTTTCAAAGGATTCATGTCTGGTTCCCATAAACCGTCATGAATCATAAAGACCCTTCAAGGGTTCATGTCGGTTCCCATAAACCGTCATGAACCTGGAAATCCATTAGGGTCCCCGACCCGAAAACGTAACTGGGTCTCGTGCTCGAACATATGACTCATCTGGGCATCGTGACCGATATCTCAGGGTCAGTTAGGACTCCGATCGTAGTGATGTGTGCAACCATCCATCTAGGACCGCCCTCAATCCTGGTATGTCTCCGTGAACATATCAACCGACGCGACCACCACAAGATCATGGTGCACCCATCACCGATCGATATCCTGAACCGTCAGTACTCCGAAGGCGTGCCTTCATCGGCTACCCGACGGCCGGAGGCGAGCGTCGTATTGTCCGTCGTCGTGCACATAGCACTCGTCACGACCATGATTTAGACCCGAAGGCCATCAATAGCGTCATATGCCTGAGACAAAACCAAATGGGCCTCATACCCGAGTTTATCCATTTGGAAATCCAAATCCATTTCATTTAGACCATCAAAGAAATACAGACCCGTATAGGCACCGTATAAGGTCGAAACCTAGAAATACGTTCCTATACGTAACCACAACCAAATGCACTCATGGCATCACCAAACATGTATTAAAACATATAATAAACATTTATACATGCACCAATTTAGAAAACAAGGTCCACTCACAGACCGTCCGAGCTGCCGCCTCGATTTGCGTGCAATATGGCTCTCCCGAGCCAATCACCGTCACCGGGACTCCCAAACCTGTCCAAATTGTAATAGAAGGTTACTAACTCCTTAATTAACCTCCCACTAAAGCCCCGTAATTTTATGGAATTTTTAACTATTTTTAAAGTCGATGCTAAACCTTCCGATGCCCCGAACATTATCGAGACGGTATCCGATCGACACGAAACCAGTCCCAAAATGTTCTTTACATCGAATAGAAGATTTCACGTGTTGAAAACATTCCCGAAAGATTGGACACGCGCCCCCACGTGCCCAATTAAGCCCATGAGCGTGTAGCCCACGCCCAGGCACTATTCATCATCTTCTCCAAAGGTTGAACCGGTTTTTCCTGCAACTGGATCGGGCCGAACCGGTTTGGACCGGTTCAAGGCCCAAACTCAACCATTTTCGGTCCATTTCATCCCTTTTCATTTCTAAAGTTTCCTAACCTCAAACCTAGTTTTTCTAGCCAATAAAAACACAGAAAAACCGAAGGAAATTGTACCTTCAAGATCGATCATGGCGGTGGCGGGTTCCTCCGCCGTTCACCGCCGTTCCTAGCCATCCAAGCTTTCGAAAACAATCCTAAGCTTCTCCTAATGTCCCCAGAATCATTACCCAATCCTTTGGTTCGATTAAAACGTACTAAAAATCGATATCCAAAATTTGAATAAAACTTACCTCGCGGGTTGACTCTCCCCGCTGTGGCCACCACCGTGAGCCACTGTCCCTGTCATCCCAGTCCCTTAGGTCAGTCACTCTCTCACGGTCACACACAAGCACATAGGTTCATGGTGGTGAGGTGTGTGTTTGTTTTGAGAATGGGAAAATGTAAAAATGGTGGTTCGGGTTTGGATGAAGAAAAGAGAAGAAGATGATGATATTTGATGAGAGAGGAGAGGATTTGATGAATGGTGAGGATTGAGTGATTTAGATTAGATGGAAGGCTAGGATTGAGTGCTAGATAGATTAATTATAAAATAATAATTATAATAATATTTAATTAGTTAGATCCACTTTTTAGGGAAATTGTCCAATGGGATGAGTGACACTTGTCACTCATCCAGGGGTCCCACCAAAATATTTGAACAATCAGATATTGCCAAATCATCATCGCCTCGAAGTACGTGCATAGTGAAACTAACTTTCGAGACCCATAACTCTCCCGTTCGAAGTCCGATTTCAGCGTGCCACTTGTTTACGGATTCGTATCGTCCCGATCTACGTAACGGTCCTTAGCCCTCGGCCATCGGACATCCCAGCTAAAAAGTCAACTATTTGCCCCTTTTAACCAAAATTACCAAAATGCCCTTGAATTTTTGAACGTCATAACATCTTCTTCGAATGTCGGAATCGAACGTGCCACCTGTCTATGAACTCGTGACGTCTCGAACTACGTCACAGTCATCGGTCAAAGTTCATTTAACCGCCCAAATGAAAAGTCAACGTTTTACCCACGCTAGGGGAAAAATGGTCATTTTGCATCGTTCGTTCGATTTCGCCCAACTAATCACCGATTAACCTCACTAATCGTGATTAGTCAGTAATCTAATCCTGGAATTCAGGACGGGTCGTTACAGGTTTCTATGGCAATAGCAGCATAGACTTGAGGGAGAGGATAACGGGAAACATATAAAAGGTTTTTGGAGTTAGACACGCACCGCAGCGTCGACCATATCTCTCAGAGAAGCATGAGTAGTAGCAGTCACACTTACCCGGATCTCCCCTCGGAGTCCAAGCTCGAACCTTTGGCATTTGTCCTCCTCCGTGCTCACGAATGATGCAGCGAACCGGGAAAGTTTCCCGAAAGTTTGCTCGTAGTCCGTAACGGACATATCACCCTGCTCCGTAACGGACAAAAAGGGAGACCAGTATTTAGGAGGAGGGTGTGGCTGACAGGACCCGCCCCGATCCCACAGGGACCACAAGGGGACGTGCCCTGCTCCCGTCTGACACCCAATAATTCATACCAATTTTAACCTCAAAACATCAAATGCGTAAATAACCAAATTAAAGTCATACATCAAATCCGAATTAAACAGATGTCAGACAAGGGATGAAATCCAAAATTACAAGTTGCGAGCACGACTCTAAAATAAAACCTGCGGGCAAACCACCCAACAGGGGTTCAGGTACGCAGAAGTAGATCTATGCCTCAGCCTCAGTTTCCTCCTCTACCTCAGTATCACGACCTGGAGGGGTTACCAAAAACAATAAGGGTGAGTGGACCGAAACTCAAGTTTATAAAATCATTTGATAAGTAAAACATATAATTTACCCCTCCGTTTTCCAAACATGCATGCATCCGTAATTAAAACCATCAACCATATAATATGAACCATAAGGCATATAACAAAACCATAAGTATAATTTTAGTTGCTGCACTATACACTCCAATCCCGACATCACCTGATGTTTGACGTTCTTGACGCCTAATAAGGTCACAATAATAATAAGCCTATGCGTGCCACTCGGGTCTCAATTTCCGAGTTAAATCCCCGAATCCCGTTCGGGTACAGCATCACCTGATGCAGCATCACCTGATGCTTAGCGTCATAGACGCTGGACGTACTAGACGTCCGTGACCTCTCCGGGGTACCTCGCCGGAGGAGACAATATAATATGAAAGGATCTATACAGTGCAGTACCAAATACATTTTATTGATATCCACATGCAAAGCATATATATACATAGATAAAATCTGAACCCATCATTAAGTTTCATCAGACGGGTCTCAAGCCCAAATACCGTGAAACGTGCCATAACCATATTTTCCATATCATCAAAACCATTATTGTTTTAGCATGTGAATAAGTATAATAAACCAGAAAACATTTATGCACGCAAGGGTTTAAGAAAATGGCCCACTCACTGTACGATCCTGCGGTGAACCTGCGCGTACGAACTTGTATCGGGAGTATCGTACAATTCCTGTCAGTCCAAATCACATGTAAGGGTCACTACAAGTCTAAAATGTTTAACCACAAAGTCTGAAATAGAACCCGGTTCGGGAAATCCGTCGACACGTTCCCCGAGGCAACCAGCCATAAACTGACCCATCAAAAACTATCTCAGATCAACATGGTTACTTCACCAAAAATGTTCAGAATGATGAGAGGGATAAAAGTCATGTTGATCGTGATCGGAGATAAGCCCCAACGCGCCCTCACGCGCCGCCTAAAGTGGCTGCGCGTGAAAGTCACGCGCCTGACACTGTAGCTACAGTGTCAGCACCTTCACCCGTTTGTCTGTAATTCGGGCCTGCCACCCGCAGCTTGACCCGGTTAATTACCCATCAATTCCTACTCGATTTCAATCCAATTTGATCCTAACATGTTAATTAAACATTCAATTTAAGTTCTGGGTGATTAATTTGCCAAATCGAATCCTCAAACGACCCTTCGACCCGTGATCATCCAAACAGGTTGATCACCCCAACTCACTGGTTTCTAAACCGAAATCAAATTAACCTTACATGAAGCATCATAGTATCACAACGAACTGGAAACACACTCAATTGAATCAACACTCACCTGGAAGTAGTCGTCCAACCTCTGAAATTCCTCTGAACACGGCAGTCACCGTCCCAGCTCACCCGTGGCTGGTTGCCTTCGATTTTGATATGTTTGTGTTCCAAATGCTCCCAAAAAGCTTACTCTACGATTAGATTGGCTCAACACACCGTAGAAATCAAAAACCCGATTTCCCTCCAAAAATTCCCGAAATGGTTTCTCTCTGGTTCCACCCTTATTTTCAGTCCTTTCAATACCAGAGTGAAGCTCACACACTATATAATCAGTTTTAATTAATTTCAAGCCGTCCCAGAAGCTCGTGGGTGTCCAATTGTCCACTGAAAAATGTCCCCCGAAAAGCTTCGAACTTGAATTAATAATAGGGTCGTGCACGGTGGATGCAACAGACCACGGTCTAAAGCACCAAACACTCCCAACTTTCCAGCACACAATTGCACAACCAATTGCACGATTGAACCACCACACATGGTGGTGCCGCCCATGTCCCCCGCGGCCTGCTACAGTAACCAGGACAAAAAGACCAAAATGCCCCTGGTTCAATAATTACCAAAATACCCATCACTTCCTAGACCCGTAACTCAGCCATACGAAGTCCGATTTTGGCGTGCCGCCTGTCTACGGACTCAGGACGTCGAGACCTACCTATCGGTCCTTGAGTCGCGTGAAAATTAATTGTCAAACGAAAAGTCAACATTTTCGCCCGTGAAGTCCAACTTACGGTAATGCCCCTGAACTTCCGATAGTCATAACTTTTTCCCTGATCGTCCGAAATGGACGTGCCACCTGTCTATGAACTCGTGACGTCCCGAACTACGTCACGGTCATAGGTCAAAGTCCATTCAATCCACCAATCAAAAAGTCAACAATTTGGCCATACCATTCACAAGGGTAAGAACGTCAATTCACCCATTAAATTGAAATATTAAAATCCTCGAATGTCCGGGGTGTTACAGTGGCCTACTTCAAAAATATGACGATGCTTTCACTTTTCCAACCCGTTTTTTGTGGTGTATGGGGGTAGGAGAACTGCTGATGGATTCAATGTTGGGAACAAAAGTTGTGGAAGGATTGCTTGGAAAATTATTTTCCACCATCACTGTGAAACTGTTTGATGGTGGCAGTAAACTGAGTGCGGACACAAGTGAAGAAACGGAAGAACTGATCAAAGACTTCAGACTTGAACCTTAGTGGAAACACCCAAGTGTAACGTGTGAAATCATCCGTAAAAAGGACATAATAACGAAAACTAGTGATAGAGGGAACGTGGGACATCTAAACATCTGAATGTACTAAATCAAATGCTTTTATTGATGTATATAGTACAGGGTTAAATGATTGACGGGTGTATTTACTTTGTACACACTGGTTACAAAATGAAACAAATTGTAAACCAACACTAGGGCTGATGTGATCTTTGAGTGGTTAGCTTGCGTAAGATGGTAGAAGAGGGATGTCCTAGCCACTTGTGCCAAAAACTGGATGGGGCAGTGGTGAGGGGAGACTGAGGGTGGGAAGTAGGACGGATGGGGTACAACTCATTGCTACATAGGCCCTGAAAAAAAACATGGTTGGTAGTTAGGTCTTGAATGACAAAGTGTGTAGGATAGAAAGTGATACTGACCTTCTGATCTTTGGTGTACTGTGCAACAGATAAAAGGTTCTTTTTAATGGAAGGGACATGGAGAACATCAGAGAGGTGGAAGGCATAGTGGTTAGAGGGAAAGTGGACATTACCCGTGTGTATGATTGGGAGAGTGGTGCCATTACCAACTGACCTAGTCTTGGGTGGGAGAAGCAGATTGGGGAGGAGCAGCAGGTGCCATGGATACATGATGGGTTGCACTGGTATCTGGATACCAATTAAGGTCAGCAACTGTAGTCATGTGAAGGCCCGCGAAGGATTGAGAGAGGTCGTGTTTTGGGTGTGTTAGAAAGGGAAGGACAATGGGTTGCAATATGGCCAAACCTGTTGTAGGATCAGCATTGAGGGCCTTGTGAGCGGGGTGGTTAGTGATGAGGTGGACCAAGGACACTAGAGGTGTTGTGGACAGCAGGATTACGGCTAGAGCCACGATGGGGAAAGGGCCTTGAACCATGGTCTGGTCTGGACCCACGGTGGTAGTTAGAGCAGTTACGAGAGGGGTAGAACCCGTGAGGAGGTGGGTTAGACTAAACATACAGGGCAGTGGGAGTAGGAGTAGAAACATAGGTAGAAGTGGATATTTGTTGTGCCTCAAAGGAGAGAAGACGGGCACGGAGGTCAGAAAATGGTGGAAGCGAGGGAAAGTTAAGCATGGCTATGACTAAGATGGTGTATTCTGGTCCAAGACCATGAAGAAAGGCAGTAACGAGATCAGTGGGAGAAAAGGGTTCATTAATCGCTGCAAGAGAGTCATCGAGGGTTTTGGCATAAGAAAGGTATTTAGAAATGGTCTTTGAGCCTTTAGTAAAAGGCACCAGTTGGAAATATAGATTGGTTACATTAGCAATTGATTGATGGGAGAAGTTCTGGCGAAGACATTCCCAAATGGCTTTGGAGGTGTTGAACCAACAACCTGGGACAAAATGGGCTCTGTTAGGGTGGCTTGTAACATATTGATCAAGGTATGATCAATCTGAAACCATTGATGAAAAGCAGGATTCAGGAGTGGAGTGGCAGGGGAGGTTAAGATAGAATCTGAGGTTGCAGAAATGGGAGAAAATTCTTCAGGGACTGGGGGTGGGAGAGTAAAAGGATGAGGAGGGTGAGTTCCATCGATAAACTGCCAGTAGTTGTGTCCAATGAGGAAAAGGTTTGATTTTGCTTTCCTATAGAAGGTAATTGGACTCATTTAGTTTAACAGGGACAAGGTTTGAGACATGATTAGGGGAGATTGAAGGGAGGAGCAGGAATCAGTGGCCATAATTTGAGAGAGAGGATCGACAATGGTGATCAGACTAGGGGCTCTAATACCATGTAGAATTTCACAATCCGTGTGTTTAATTTACAACCAATATGGCATATATATACAGTGTTGATTAAGGAGACAAGATAGAATAGTTCTTATCTCCTTAATACTGTTGCTAACTATGACATGAGACTTGTAGGACACTTGTCCTACTGTGTAACTATTAGTAATTGCCTTAGTGTTAACCAACTAAGGGTTAACTTATCCTAGATACAGAACTACACGGGTCTACCCTAGGTATCAACGTACAGTGTTCTATAGGACTAGGTATACATAATCTAACACATAGGATCGTGTGAATTGTTTTACTGTCTACGAGACAGATTTCTCCGTCATTGTTTCTTGACTAAAAAATATCCATGTCTTCAAATGAATCAATAAGTTGAATAAGAAAATCATTCAATATTGGAAGGAAATTCCATTTGAAGTAAAATTAAAAGTGCAATATGGAAGTAAATAAAAAAAGAACAAATGGATGTTAAATATAATTGATTCCATCAAACCCATAAGATTCATTCCCCTTTTTTGTAAAGAAATATGAAACATTTAAATTGCTTGTGTTTGGTTGACACGATATGTCCATCTTTGGATTAGGTGTGTCCATGGGCTCAGCATGGTTAGTAAAATTCATTTCAAAATTCTTTCCTTTCGGTGACGGCTGACAGAGTTCTACTAGATATTTTGGTGGTACAACAAGTATATTCCCAATGTTTGGTAGCACCACGACTTTGATAAGCTTTCTTAGAATTTCTAAGGTCATCAATCATTTGACATTCCTCTTTGTTACGGTTTCTACTTTTTTCATGTTGAGTATAGAGTATACCTTGACCCCAAGTCATAATTATGACCGCTACGGACATTATCATTTCCAAGTCCATGACCTCGCTAACTATCTCATCCAACCAATGGTACTGTTACAAGAAAATATGGAATTAATTTCCTTGGAAGGAGCATTCACATCTGAGAATGGAGTTGACCTAGTTGTGTAACGACCTAAAAATTTGAGAAAATGAAAAATGACAATTTTCTCCATATAAGGTCAAACGTTGACTTTTTGATTCGGACACTTTTTGGACGTTCTGAAAAGATCATTGTCAAGGTCTTGAAATTATGAATTCATAGACAGACATTATGCCAAAAATAGAGGTTGGACAGATTAGGTACGGGTTGAAATCAATTAGGGACATTATGTAATTTTGGCATAAAGGGTAATTTGGTAATTTTACAATTGTAACATGTGTGTTGATCTAGAGAGTTCTTGAAGTTTTCCTTCCTTTGCATCCACCGACCTAGTGATTTTACAAATGTGTGTGTGTGTGTTGGTATGGTGATTCGGTGGCTAAATGCCAAAAGAGAAGAAAAATGGAGGAAAATAAGAAACAAGAAAGAAATGAGAGGAAGGAGAAAAACAGAGCAACAAAAAAGAAGGAAAGAGAAAGGTGATAAAGAAAGGAAGAAAACAAGAGGAAAATGAAGGTCTGGGGAGAGCAGAATCCAACCCATGAGGCCAAAGCTGGTTGAGGACCTTCAAACTGTTTTAAAGCTCTGGGTACCTAACTAAAGAAGCTAGGCCACTGAGCGAGTACCTAGGATCGTTTTGGAATAGAAGGAGTGTAGTGTGGACACAAGAGAGCTCTAGAAACAGACTGTGATGAGTAATGGCTGAAGGATCAACAATTTAAAATGTGTTCTCAAGGTGAGTTTCCTTAGATTTGGGTTCATTGTTCCTCTTTTTTATTGATTTAGAGTAGTTTGAACGAAAAAGGGAAGAAACATGACGAAATTTGAAGGAAAGATGATTGGGTCTAGTCGCTGGGCCGGGCGACCCATGTTGCAGATCCGGCTGGAGGTTATCGGTTACAAGCCAGCACTTGAAGCCCACACACAGAGACCCTCGTCGGCGCGTGAGGGTGCATGAGCCATCTTCTGTGGTGGTGGTCAACATGAAAAATGTTCGTCTTTCAATTCTGAGTTCATTGGTCCAAATGTTGATTTAATTGCACAATGTTTGAGTTTATTTCTGAATTTCTAGCGTGATAAGTTTATATTTAAACTAACAAATAATATAATAATATTAATATAATAATATAATAAAGCTATATTCAGAAATATTATTAAAAGGTATAGTTGAGTATGTTGTTGTGTTTATCTAGCTAAAAACTTGTCTATGGCTCTATATATATGAGTATTGTTTGTATGAATTGGTGAGAGATTGCTATGGTAATTAGAGAGATCACTTATTGGTGGATGTGGCCTATGTTTTACAAATGAAAAATTTAAAGGAAGATGTGAACAAGTAATGTATTTGATTATAGTTGACATTGCACATAATAACCATTTTAACAATGAAAATGAAACTCGAACTAATAGACTCTTGTACTTGACGAGATGAGTGGGTTGGAAGTGGGTAGTACCCCGTAGAGGATAAATCCTGTTCGGTTAAGAACTAAATGAAATAACAAAATTGGTAAAATCCATTGTCTGAAAAAAGTTGTTAGATGGAAGCAGAACCAGCTCGACTTTTCAGGGAATTTAGGGTCGGGTCCTGTCAAGTTGGATAGGTCTAAGTAGTTCTTTCTAGACAAGTAGAGAGCATCAAATTCAGTCTTTTTGCAAAGTTGCCATTTTCTATATCAAGAAAATGAGACGTGTAAAATTAGCCATAATATGGACTCGTAGTTAAACTAACACATGGCTAGAACTTTATGTTCTTAATTCAATTAATAGTTTGAACTTCACGCCAAAATCATTATCTGGAATGTACTCGAGACTTTTGGTTTGAGTTTGATATATCCAGAACTATTCCCTATTTTATTTTCTTTTTGTACTCCAGATCCTTAATTTGCTGTATATAATATATGATGATAAAATGTAGGGAAATTAACTCATAGGTCCTTACTAACATATACGTTTATTAAAAAACTAGCATATAGAAAAATTAAACTCATAAGTCATTTGACTAGTCAAAAGATTATACAATTTAAGATAGACCATAATTTTTATATTAATTACAAATAATGTCATCCAATTGTAAACTAATTCAACAACAATCTAAAAAGCACTTACCAAAATCTATCATGATTTCAACATTACTTTTTTATTTTCATTTTTTTATTAGAAGATTTTATTGAGGATTATGAAAACATTACTCCTATTTATATATATTTTTTCACTTGCTCATTTTAAAAGTAATATGAATATCTAATATAACTTAAAGTAAGATAATTAAAAGCAATAAATTTTCAAAAAAAAATTTAAATTTAAAAATTCTTTATCTTTCGATATTAAATAATTTGGTTAATTTCGTATAGTTTAGGGTTTAATTCTTGAATTTTTTGACAAAATTCAAAAATTAAACCCTATGTTATACGAGTTTCCACCGCCATCTCAACAACCCCACCCCCCCCCCCCCCCCCCCCCCCCCCCCCCACCCACAAAAAAAGATCTATATCCTACCGTTGAATCTCAGACAATACAGATTTTATTTTTTATTTTTATTTTACAAAAATCAATTGTAACTATATACAAAAAAATCAAACACTAAGAGGCACATGGGGCAAATATTACCAAAAAAAAAAAGTAATGTTATTTTTAATTTTTTATAAGAATTCTTAATAAGTCATTCATTCTCTTTTTGAGATATAAAATTTATTACTTATAAATTCTGTTTAGGGACTTGTGAATAAAAATAGTTTGAGGTAAAGTCTTATTTTGTTTAATATACAAACATTAAAGGTTTTAAATTAAAGTAAAAGTTGTTAAGGATGTAATAATGATTTACTCTGAAATGTATGGAATGAAGCAATGTAATAAATTAGATAAAAATAATTAATTATAGCATTTTAATGTTACCACCTCACACAATGGCAGTTGTCTAGGCATAAATATATGAAGATATATCTTTTTCTACAGAGCTACAAGAGAGCTTTTCCTTTAGAATTGCCTCTTCAAAAATTTACATATTATCAGCCTTTACACTGACCCCATCCTACAACGATTAATTTCGAATCTTTTGGGGATTCGAGTAGTGGATTGTCATGAAAGTTACTTGGGTTTGCCAACAGTCCGTCTCTTCACGAAATAAAATGTTGATATTTCTAAAGGCTGGGGATGCCCTTCAAAATCGTCTGAGAACTTGGAACTCGAAGCTTCTTTCAATGGTAGGGAAAGAAGTGTTAGTTAAGGCAGTGGCTCATGCACTACTCATATACACAATGAGTGTTTTCCAATTACCTAAATCACTCTACCATCATCTGTCCGCTCAGGTGGTTAGATATTGGTGGGGAAAGGCAAGCAAGCGTAGTATTCCTTAGATGAGATGGAAAATTCTTCGTAGACCGAAGTATCAAGGAGGGTCGGGCTTTAAGAATTTTGTAACATTTAATCAAGCAATGATTGCTAATTAGGGGCAGCGGCTCCCAGAATTTCCAAATTCTCTAGTAGCTCGAATGGTAAAGGCCTGCTATATTCCAAATGAGTGTTTTATGACATCATAGATGGTTGCTGAACCGTCGTGTATTTGGATGTCAATATTGTGGGGATGAGTGGTGATTAAGAGGGGGTTGATTTGTAGAATTCGGATGGAGAACAGGTTCGTATTTTCAGTGAAAAATGGATACTACATCCCTGTACTTTCCACCCTATTATGAATTTGGGGCTTGATGTAGTGACTCAGGTGGCATCCTTCATGAAGTGTGGGGGCAATTAGAACATTGATCTCCTACAAGAGGTGTTTTGGCTAGAAGATGTGGAGGCTATTTGTAGCATTACTCTTAGTTCCACTATCATTTTCTTAGATGGTAGGCTTTGGTTTCACACGAAAAATGGGAAGTACTCAGTCAAATTGGGGTACCATGTGGCTCTCTCAATCCTGGATCCGACTACAAGCGACCGTGAGGACAATTCTTCAATGGATAACATTGAGGTAAATTGGCAGAAGCTTTGGAAGTTACATGTGCCGAATAAGTTAAAGATTTTTAGATGGCGGGCTGGTTTTGAATCTCTCCCTACTTCCCTGAATCTCTCCCTACTTCCCTGAATCTGTTCTTACAAAAGAATGTAGGGTCTGGTTTATGTTTTCAATGTGGCAAGATGATGGAGAATGGGTTCCATGCCATTTGGAGGTGTAAATTCAGTCAAAAAAATATAGAGTGTGGAACTATAAATCACCAAAAAAATTATACAGCTGTTACGTGGCTCGTAACTCACATAATGCCGATATTACCCCTGGTAAATACGATGACGGCATCCCATGATTTTCGCATTAATTTAATATGTTTATCAATTAAATATATTAATTAATCAGATCAATGCTAATAATAAATAATCTATCCGCGAGTTATTTATTATTATTTATATAGTTAATAATAGTGATTTCTCTTAGTAGAATCACCTATTAAACACTATCTCTTTGAGCCAATCAAACGCTCCAGTGACCCACAAGATTCCACTATAAATACATGGTCTCCCTTCACTTCAGGAGGTAATTCAAAACTCATATCGAAACTCTGTCGGTTTATTTCCCACGATTAAATTGACTTTGGCATCAGAGTGTTCTTGGTTGAACCACCCCCTCCCTCCCCGGCTTCAACCTAACCCTGATTATTTCTTGTTATTGTGTGTAGGGATCAAGAAGGAATTCTACAAGTCTGGATGATTTCTGCATCAACAACTGGTACTTTCATTGAGAACCGAATTGAGAAATACTCAATGCATGCTCTCTGATTTTTTCATGAAAAACTTCATCATCTTTCATCGTTCTTCATCCATGGCAAGAACATGAAGGACAAAACAATCTAACAGGCTCAACACCTTCATCAAGACGACTCACAATAAGAGCAGCATGTTCAACAGGATTCCAGAGGTTCAACTGCAACACTCTGAATGAGAACAGTCGCCTATTTTGCAACCAGAATTTTCTATGGTGCAAGAAAGGTCTCCACCCGCGGTGGCGATGTCCATGCCATCTCAAAGCCACTTGGTACCGACGTACCCCCAACATCAATCCACTTTCCGCATTAGGCGCGATGGCAACCTTCCCACATGCGGATAGACAACTAACTGGAAAGGCGTCACAACAAGCCCCAAATTAGATACTCATCGACGTCTGAACTTCAGAGGCTTATGAACAACCTACATCATGCATAAGGACACACTCAAGCCCATGAAGAACGCGACGTGACACTACTGCTAGAGCTCGAGGACAAAACTCCCAATGCTTTGTACGCCATGCACGAGGATGTGCTCAAGTCCATGGAATACAAGGTGTGACACCTTGTCCGCGGAGCTCAAGACGTGAGTCCTAACGCTCTGCACACCATGCACGAGGATTCGCCCGAGCCCACATAAACTGAGACGTGACAGCTAACCACCAGAGCTCGAGGCATAAGTCCTGACACCTTACATGACTTGCACATGTACTGATAACACCCAAACTACGCATTAAATTAAACACGTAATTCGAGTATTACGCAATTTAAACCCTTTTTGTGTAGATGTAGTATTGGTAAATAGGGATCGTTCTTAACCGGGGAAATTAGGGAATATTAATAGTTTGTTAGTGCGAAAGAATAATGAATAAAATAATAAATTAATAAAATAATTAATGAATAAATGAATTAAAGAATAAAGCATTAAAAAATTAATGAATAAAAAATTAAAGAATTAAAAAATTAAAGAATTAAAGAATTAAAGAATAAAGAATTAAAGGGGGGTTTGAAAAGATTTGTAATCTAAATTAAAGAAAACATTAGCTAAGAATTAAATTAAAATTAACAATAACATTATTTTACTACTCCTAAAATAAACTTCCTTTAAATACAATTTTTTACCAACGCTCTAACATCATGCTTATATTGAACCAATCACGAAATCCTACATTCATCATCTACATTATATGCATACGGTTTTCATATTATAAATGCACCGAACAACGGATTATTACTTACAATATGATCTACCTTAAATTTTTGATTAAATGCACCGACATGTGTCAACATTAAAATCTTTTCAATCAAATGCTAAGTGCACCGACAACGGCCGACACTTAGCATCAAATTGAAGTATGAAGCACTAAAATATATGAAACACTAAAATATATGAAGTAAAAGAAATTCAGAAAGTAAAACACATGGAGATTGTATTCATACTTACAAATGTTAGAAAGAAAATGCTAACACATATATGAAATTATAAATAAAACTAAGACAATAACAAGAATTTAAGTAGGAAAAATGGTTTTTCACAAGAATAACCGAACAGTGGCAGGAAACTTGTAAAGATGGAAGAAGAAATTTTGAGGAATTCGGTCTTAAAAACTCTTGAATTTCCTTAGAATTACCTAGCCTTAGGTTTTTCTTAAGGAAAGCATAAAAATGTATATAAAGAAAAATTTAAGAAAAACTAAGAACAAAATAAAGAAAATGAAACTAAGAACAAAATAAAGAAAATGAAACTAAGATAATTAATTAAGAAGAAAATTACAAGAAGTTACAAATGATCCCCAAAAATGTCTCTCAAAAGAGAGAAACAAAAGAACTAAACAAGAACTAAAAACTAAGAAAAAAATGGAAGAAATGGAAAAATGGGGACTTTCAAAACAATGAAATGGCCTCCCTATTTATAAAGGGAGTGCCACAAAAATAAAGAAAATAAAATGCAAATTAGTTGGAAATTACTAATAAAAAAAATACATTAGTGAAATGATGATTTTTGGTATGGTTTATTTTTTGGTGTGGGGTGGGTGGTGGGAGCAGGTGCAGTAGGGAGTGGCTCAGTAGGTGGAGGCTGACTGGGCTGATGGGAGTTGGCGGCGACCAGCTGGAAAAGGTTGGCAATTCAACGGCTATAGGCTGATAGGACGGAGAATAGGTCAGCGGGTGGCAGCTGACATGTGCTAGAGAGTTTGGCGTGTTAGGCGGGTCAGGGGGTGCAGCTGTCAGGTAGGCGCGCGTTGACAATTGCGAGGTGGCTCGCACATTTTGCGCTGACAAGGGTATATAGACATCGGCGCACGCATGCTGGGGAGCAGATAAGACCTTCAGGAAGCGTGCGCCGAGGTGATGGTTGGAGCTTTGGCAGGCCCACTCCGACTGGACGTTGGGCTGAGGCTCGGTTCGCTGGACCGTGAGTTGCTTGGGCTTCTGGGCTTGCGAATCTAGAATTTGGGCTGCAACAAATTAATATGGGCTTCATCAAATATAAACTTGGGCTGGATTTGAATTTTTAATTAAAAATATAATTCCACCGAATTTCGTCCATAATTTCTTCATTATAATTTCGATCGGGACGATTCTTTCACAAAAACGCTCCAAATTCCAAGTTTTATTTAATTCTACAAAAATATCACAAAATATATTATTTTCTCTAATTTTTTATTATTTTAATATTAAAAGTCAAATATAAAGGGTATAAAATAATATAAAATAATGCTTAATTAACGACCTATCATATACCCCCTCACTTAAACTTTTCTAGTCCCTAGCAAATACTAAAATTAAACTACGAATTCAAAACAAGTAAACCTTTAACCATTTGTCTCAAATTTCTTTATTATAATCATGGCATAAAAGATTTTTACTTAAAACATTTAAGCATATGGAATTCAAGAGTTAATACATGGTAACAAAATGTTTCAACAACTAAGATAATGAGTAAATATGGTGAAATGGATTTCAACATGAATAAACAAGTATGAATCAACTCACAAGGATATGCACTCATAAATTCACTCAATTTGTAAGGGTTTGTGTTTGCACTCAAAGTATGTGAGAAAAATGCTCACATAATAGAAATAAAGTACCTTTGCAAAATTTCAAATAAACACCTCAAGATAAAAATTAAACATACTTGCACAAATGAACCAAAACCATAAGCTTACTCAAGTGATAAACTTAACTAATCAAAATTTTCCATCTTAAGAATCATGAGGTCTTTATGAAGGTTGTAATGGAGCTAAGTTTAGAGGTAAGGTATATGTAGAATAAGTGGTGCTCAAATTCGTTCCAAGACTCAATAGACTCCCAAAACATAACATAGCTTCCAGACCTTAGTGCAATGATATCATGAATTCATCCCTTCGAACATAGGCCTAATTTCTTCATGTTGGGCCTCGAATTCATTTTTTGTGTCAGATTTACAAATGTAAAGAACTTAACTCAAATATTACATAATCAAACCTTATTACCTTGATAGAAACTCAAAACACTTTTTTTTTTCTTTTCATATATCAAGGTAATAACATGTGTCAATAACACAATAAAGTTTAAGTAAGTAAATCCAAATACTACACATAAAAGTCTTCAAAACATCATCATTTTTTTCTTCACACGATCTTTATGTCTTCAACCGAGTCCTTAGAACAAGGGTAAATGATGTCTATACTAAGCTCAAGTGTTTAGATAATCATGGTAATGAAAGAAAGGCTTAATGTAGGCTCAAAATGGTTAAAACTAAGGGGGTCACAACTTGTGCGCACAAAATAGGGAATATGGATGTTTGAATTTATGGTGTTAACCCTAATGCCTTAATCATATCCAAAATCAGAGAGTTTATTGATTTCAAAACTTTGAAAATCACATAGAATAAGTTCTAGTACTTTAGAGTTCATTAAAAGCTATTGAAAGCAGTTATGAAGCATATGTATATCAATTTAAACAAAGAACTTATGAATCACTCATTAAAGATGTATATAAGGTTCTAAAGCTCGCATAAGGTTCAAATGATTCATACTTATCTTAACATGCTCGTTTATATACCAATTTACATGCATTATCTTCAAGTTATAACACTTAATCACAAAATATTAACAAACAAATTCAAGTTGTAGTGATTATCTTTATGGCCATAACATATTCATTTTCGTTCATTTATATCATTGACAAGTTAAATGGCAACTTAAGACTCGTAAAAACACTAAGTTAAAACAAAAAGACTCAAGAATGCAATAAACAATTTTATTTTTTATTTTTTATTATTTTTATTTTTTTATTAACTTTTATAAAACAATTTTATTAGACAATTAAAATTGTAAACCATACACCGACACTTAAATTCTACATTGTCCTCAATGTAGGCAAATAAGAAGTAATTAGAATCAAATTTATTGGACAATTAAAATTGTAAACCATTCATCGACACTTAAATTCTACATTGTCCTCAATGTAGGCAAATAAGAAGTAATTAAACATAGAATCAAAGTAAAGAAGATGATTTACGAAAATAGTAAGAAAAACATTAAATAAACAAAATAAAAGAGAGTGAAGGGTAGAAAGATAGCAAATCTACGTTGATGGCTCCTTCACATCCCGGGAACACATTGGGTTGTCTCCCAACAAGCGCTTGAAGTTTAACGTCCATCCAGCCTAGACAAAAATGCAAGTTAGTTAGTTAGAAATGCACGTTTGTCAATAATGCAAGTTAGAGATGCAAATTTAAGTTAAGGATGCAATTTGAGTTAAAGATGTAAGTTAGAGTAAAGATGCAATGCAAGTTAAGTTAAAAATGTAAGTTAAGTTGAAAATGCAAGTTAAATGAAAGATGTAATGCAAGTTAGAATGAAAGATGCAAGTTAGTTAAACTAAAGATGCAAATTAAATTTGTAAGTTAAGATATAAACAATATTTACATGTCAGGGAAAGTCAAAAATATATATGGTTCACATAACTTCAAAGTTTAGATGGAGACTTCTACGTCCGTGCGGCCTAAGTAAATATCTTAGTTTTAGTCAACTGTTTGGGTAAGTCCAAAGGTGACTAGGTTAGAAAGAATAAATATAAGAGGCCGAGCTAATTTCAAGACATCCCAATGCTTAAACTCCATTGATGTCCCTTTCTTAGACCTAAAACCCGTTATGAGTACCGTCTTTTGTCCTATACATCACCCTCGAAATTTCTTACTCTAGAAAACTATGATAACTCAAATGTTAACAATCAACGCAGGTGAGAGTTAGTAAAAGAGACATCACATATTCCATTAAAGATCAAAATCTAAACTTCAAAGTACAAGTGATCTACATGTAGCCAAGACTAATGCATGAATGCAAGAATTTACAAGTATGTTTTATGCACAATTTACAAGTATATCAAGACAATTTGCATATGAACAATTTATACAAGTATAAACAATTTATTCATAAGTATGGTTTTATGCATAAGTAATGATAAACACAAAACAAATTTATATTAACGAACTAATATATGTACAAGATTTATTTACAAATATATATTTACACTAACACAAAGCTAAGATAAGATTTTTTTAATAAAGAAAAAGACAAACTTAAATAAATACATGAACACATAAATAAATTAAATGTAAACAACTAATATACAAATTATGAACTAGCATAAACAAATAAGTATGAACAAATGTGTACAAATATGAACAAGTATATAAAAAAAAATTAATAATAAATAAAAATTATGAACAAGTATGAAGAATAACAAGCAACATATATACAACATTTATTCACAAGTATGAATTAACGCTAACATAAAACTAAAATTTAAAGAAAATAGGAAAGTAAACTTTATTTATTTATTTATTTATTTTCGATTTTTTTTTATAAAAATAAAAATATGAACATGTATAATATGAAAATTATGTACAAGTATGAACAAATATCTACAATCATAAACAATTAAAATATGAACAAGTATGATAAGAATTTAAATTTACATGCCCAATTATAATATGAACAAGTATAATATATATATATATATATATATATGAACATTTATGAACAAGTAAAATATGAACATTATAAACAAATATAATAAGAACAATTATAAGAATCAAAATTATGAACAAGCATAAGAATAAAAGTTATGAACAAGTATAAAAATAAATAAAAATAATATACAAGTATAATATGAACATGTATAAAGATAAACATTATGAACAAGTATAATATGTACATGTATAAAAATAAAAAATAAAAAAATATAAACAAAAATAATAAGAACAAAAATAAGATGGATAAATAAAATATAAACAAGTATAAGAATTATAAAAAAGTAAGTAAAAGTTATGAACAAATATAATATTAACAAAAGTAAAAATTATAAACAAGTATAATATGCACAATTTATATACAACCACTAACAAATTAAAAATGATTTTCAATTTTCGCCGGCAACGGCGCCAAAAATTGATAACCCTCAAATAACGCATTAAATTAAACAAGTAATTCAAGTATTATGCAATTTAAACCCTTTTTTGTGTAGATGTAGTATTGGTAAATAGGGATCGTTTTTAACCGGGAAAATTAGGGAACATTAATAGTTTGTTAGTGAGAAAGAATAATGAATAAAAGAATAAATTAATAAAATAATTAATGAATTAAAGAATAAAGAATTAAAGAATTAATGAATAAAAGAATAAAAGAATAAAAGAATAAAAGAATGAAAGAATAAAGAATTAAAGGGGGGTTTGAAAAGATTTGTAATCTATACTAAAGAAAACACTAACTAATAATTAAATTAAAATTAACAATAACATTATTTAACTACTCCTAAAATAAACTTCCTTTAAATACAATTTTTACCAACACTCTAACATCATGTTTATATTAAACCAATTACGAAATTCTACATTCATCATCTCCATTATATGCATACGTTTTTCATATTATAAATGCACCGAACAGCGACTTATTACTTACAATATGATCTACCTTAAGTTTGTGATTAAATGCACCGACAGCGGTCGACATTAAAATCTCTTCAATCAAATGCTAAGTGCACCGACAGCAGCCAACACTTAGCATCGAATTGAAAAATGAAGCACTAAAATATATGAAGTAAAAGAAATTCAGAAAGTAAAACGCATGTAGATTGTATTCATACTTACATATGTTAGTAAGAAATACCAACACATATATGAAATTATAACTAAAACTAAGACAATAGTAAGAATTTAAGTAGAAAAAATGGTTTTTCACAATAATCACCGAACAACGGCAAGAAACTTGTGAAGATGGAAAAAGAAATTCGAGGAATTCAGTCTTAAAAACTCTTGAATTGCCTTAGAATTACCTAGCCTAAGGTTTTTCTTAAGGAAAGCATAAAAATGTATATAAAGAGAAATTTAAGAAAAACTAAGAAAAAAATAAAGAAAATGAAACTAAGGTTGGCAAAAAGTGGAGCAGGTGCAGCAGGGAGTGGCTCGGTAAGTGGAGGCTGACTAGGCTGATGGGAGTTGGCGGCGACCAGCTGGAAAAGGTTGGCAAATTCAACGACTATAGGCTGATAGAATGGGGAATAAGCCGGCGGGCGGCAGCTGACATGTACAGGAGAGTTTGGCGCGTTAGGCGGGTCAGGGGGTGCAGCTGTTGGTAGGCGCGCGTTGACAATCGCGAGGTGGCTCGCGCATTTTGCGCTGACAAGGGCATATAGACATCGGTACATGTGTGCTAGGGAGCGAATAAGACCTTCGGGAAGCGTGCGCCGAGGTGATGGTTGGAGCTTCGGCAGGCCCACTCCGACCGGACGTTGGGTTGAGGCTGTGTTCGCTGGACCGCGCGTTGCTTGGGCTTCTGGGCTCGCGAATCTGGAATTTGGGCTACAACAAATTAATATGGACTTCATGAAATATAAACTTGGGCTGGATTTGAATTTTTAATTAAAAATATAATTCCACCAAATTTCATCTATAATTTCTTCGTTATAATTCCGATCGAGACGATTCTTTCACAAAAACGCTTCAAATTCCAAGTTATATTTAATTCTACAAAAATATCACAAAATATAATATTTTCTCTAATTGTTTATTATTTAAATATTAAAATTCAAGTATAAAGGGTGTAAAATAATATAAAATAATACTTAATTAACGACCTATCAGGTACTACAACATTCGCACCCATAACACGACTTATCACAGCAAGTCGAACAACTAAATTGCTAAGACCAAGTCCAATAAAAGCTTCTACAATGAATTCAATAAGGCCTCGGAATGTCTGAAGCTGCTAGGAGACGCAACACACCTCGCGAAGGGTAAGGGAACCTTCTATAGCGCACTAGCAAGGAGTACGTCAATCGCCAGACAATGTCCCGAGATGCGTCACTAAGTGATTTTAGAGAAGAAAGACACACCCGCCGATTAAGGAGTCAACGACATGACGTGACCTCCCAGATTACAAACGCATGCTCAAGTGGACAAGCCAATGAAGGTTCAAGACGTTCTGGCCACCACAGAGAGAAGGATGGGACATACTCACTGGCATACGTACACACTTTGACAGTGGAAATCCCGGAAAGTCGGAACTACCTGACTCGACGCTACTCTCCCCTCATTGAGGCATACTGCATGTTGGAGATGTCAAAAAGATGCTGGATCAATGCCTCCAAAGAATCCAATGCGACAATGGTCTGGGAGATGGCCTTCGACACCCGATTCAACCATGCATCATTAATTTCAAGTGTTGGACATGTCCCATGACACATCTCCAAATGACTCCGAAAAACAAAGTTGTACACTTAGAGTACAAGTGCAGCTTAGGCACGATGCCTTCGCGGTGCGAAGCACTCTAAGGCTTTGAGCACCTTCGCCACACGAAGCACTCGAAACCTTCATCCTGCGAAGCACTTGAAGCCTTCCTCGTACGAAGCGCTCATAGTCTTCACCACACAAGCCTTCGCCACGTGAAGCACTTTAAGCCTTCGCCACTCGAAGAACTCGAAGCCTTCGCCACGCAAAGCACTCGAAGCCTTCTTCATGTGAAGCACCCGAAGCCTTTGTCACACGAAGTACTAGAAGTCTTCACCACACAAAACACTCGAAGCCTTTGCCACGCAAAACACTCAGAGCCTTCGCCATGCGAAGCACACGAAGCCTTCGCCGCTCGAAGCACTTGACCCCTTCACCACACAAAGCACTTGAAGCCTTCACCACGCGAAACACTCAAAGCCTTCGCCATGCGAAGCATTGGAATCTTTCGCCACGTGAAGAACTTGAAGCCTTCACCACACAAAGCACTCGAAGCCTTCACCATGCAAAGCACTCCAAGTCTTCTCCCCACGAAACACTCCAAACCTTCACCCCACGAAGTGTTTCGAGCCTTCGCCCCACGAAGCGGTCCGAGCCTTCGCCCCACGAAGCGCTCTGAGCCTTCGCCCCGCGAAGTACTCCGAGCGTTTTCCAATTAAAGCACCCCAAGCCTTTGCCATGCAAATAACTCCAAGCCATTGACCAACCAATGCACTTCAAGCCTTTGCTCGTGAAGCATCAAAGTCGTCATCCAGCGAAGCAGCCAAGAATTTATCCCATGAAGTGCCAGCACCCTGGCTCGTGAAGCATCGAAGTCTTTGACCAAACGTGTCAATGCCTTCACCCATGAAGCAATCCATGCACTCACCCCACGAAGCGTCAACACATTCATTCGATGAGTGTCAACGCCTTCTCTCGAAGCATCAAGTCCTTTGCTCATAAAACATCAATGCCTTCAGCCTGTGAAGTAGCCAAGCCTTCACACACGAAGCAACACATCGTTCACGAAGCATCAAGGTAATCGCCCCACGACGCGTCAAGGAAATCCCTCTGCGACACATCAACATCCTTGTTCGTCAAATCCATAATGCCTTCAACTCTTAACCTAACAACATTTGCGCTCCGTGAAGCACCAAAGCCCATAAGGACTTCACATACGAAGGACTTGAAGCACCTCTCCAAAGGGAAAAAATATAGCCTTCACCTCGAAGAGCTAAATTGTTACCTCAAGGAACTCGACGGCTAAGTTCAATGCGGTTAACCAAAAATGAGGAACATAGTACTCAAGAACAATCCCAAGGATGTATAGCTCGTACCCAACAAATGGACTTGCTAGACTTGGAAAAGCTATTAAGGATCACTTCCCAACCCCACCAAAGGGAGCAACAACCAGGCCATGTCATGAAAAATCTTGGGCAAATGTCTTAGTGCACGCGACTACAAATTCTAGCACACAACTTTGAGATTCATTCAAATGTACCAAGCTCAAATTTTACTTCCTTGAAGAGAGCTTGATGGCGTAAAAAAGGTATGTTAGTCAGCTTTCCACCGCTACTAACGATACTCAATTCAGAGCTAAAACGAAATCAGAAGACCAAATTTACTACACAAAGGTCAAATCTGCCGAAAATCACAAAACACTCAAAAAATGGAAGGATTCTATTAATGAAAATTAAAGAAGTTGGCAATTCACAAGTTTAATGCTCAGACATATATTCAACGCTAAGATCAAGTTATGAGCCAAGAAGAACCATGAAGCTCATCATCAGGACCGCCACGACCTTAGAGTCTCTACGTCAACCTGTGAGCAAGCCTTAGATGCCTTCGATCATCCCATCGTGGATTTCCAGTGACGCATCGTCCATGGACTTCTTCAAGAAATGGGGACAACCTCCTCAACATCGCATACTTGGCATAGTTTTCTTCACAAAAACAACTTCACCACGACTTGACTCTACGATGGCTACAAAACAGCTTGACTTTCAACTCCAAGACGAAACGATGGTTTGATGCAGAGTGTCTTCACGCCACTTGGCATCAGTGTCTAGATGATGACATCTCCAAGCTCTCTTCCTTCAATTAGGTAATCATGTACAATGACTCGAGCTTTGCGGGGGCCATGATCGATCCTCCATCCTCCACCTTGTTACCACCCATTTTGAGCTCAGCAAGGCCTTAAAGATCAAGTCTCGGGAAGACTATCTGTCATCCAAAGCAACTTCTTGGAAGGCTTCAGTTACTCTATGGCACCACATGCATTTCGCCTTGCGTTATGGGAATCCTTGCTTTGAGGATGGACCACGCCTCGCCTTGTGACATGCTTCACTTCAAGTCATGGAACTTTACGCCTCCCCTGTTGAAGGTCTCGATGTTGTCTCCAACCGCACTTGCAGCATGCCTCACCTTGTAATTGCACCATGGCTCGTGATAGGACCCGTCCGAATCCCACTGGGACCACCCGGGGACGTGCCCCGCTCCCGTCTGACAATGACTCTAAACATACCAAGATTACCCTTAAATAAAAACCGAAAACTCAAATAGATAGATAACGTAAAACAACAGTGTTTAAAGCGATACTGTCAGACAAGGGATAATAAAGTAACAACACGTGAGCACAATAGTCAGAGTACATTATTCGGTGCTCAACCTACCCACAAGTGGGTGTACAGGTGCACAGCTAAGCAAACTAAACCTCTGCCTCCTCTTCTGGGTCCTCCTCCTCCTCTATTTCCGTGTCAGGGTCTCGAAGGGTCAGTAAAACAAGAGTGAGTGGGCCAAAAATAACAGTTTATAAATCAATTTAATAATAAACTAGTCATAAGTTTTTACCCCTCCGTTTTGCAAATCTTGCATGCAGTGAAAACATAATGTTATAATGAAATCATAACCATAAAACCACAATAATAATTGAAAGGAGAAACTAACATATCAGTGCACTGTAAAACCCAACCCAAATGATGTCACGGTTCTAAGGCTACGCGTTGCCACTCAGGGTCTCACACCCGAGACTCTCTAGGTACATCAGCTCCCGGTATCCCGGTCACTACCCGAGGTATATGAACATGCCTTCCTGAGAGAAAGCAGCCCAACGGGGGTCAACTCCACTCAGTCAGGGCCCCGTGACTACTCCAGGGTCCACCCAGGCCAACGAACCTCCCTGGAGGAGACAATATACACAGGTAGGAAAGTACAGTACAATAACAGTATAGTTTACCCTATGTCCCCCCGGACATCCCCAACAAAATCCACATATAATCCAGACGGGTCTCATGCCCAAAACATTGTAATAGCATATATAAACAGTTCATATAAGACTCATCGAAATCATAAGTGAAATAGTAAAACAGTTTATGCATGCAAGCCTTTTATAAATCAAACAGCCCACTCACAATCGGTCCTTACTGCTCAACGATCTCTAAAACCTGTATTAATATACCTGAGGGTTACTTAAGGACCTTATAACATCAATACCAAGACCCAAGAACAGATCCGCCTCAAAATCGCATCCCGGGCACTATTCCCGATGCTTCAAACCCCATTTTGACTAACCTAACGATCTTCGATCGACATGAAACCACCTCCATTGGATCCGTCTCGTCGAAACCTTGAAAATGGTACCGGACCCACCAAAATCACTGTTCACACGCGCCCCCACGCGCCTGGTCAACGCGCGGGTCAACGCTGCTACATTACTGCTGACGTCATCACTGACACTTGTCAGGTGACACGTGGCATGTTCTGATTGGTCCTTGGTCTAACAACATCTGACAGGATGACGTCATCATGACGTCAGCATGATGACGTCATCATTGCTACAGTACCGGGTCAGCCCGTTTTACTGGAACCGGGTCGCCGTTGACCCACGGCTTGACCCAATTCCACCGTACGTTTCCTGCCACCATTTTCGACGGGGTTCATTCCTATAGGGTCGTCTAGGTCTGTTCTATGGTTCTACAATCTCAAAACTAGAAGAAAATGAGAAGAAACTCACCAGTCCTTGCTGAACTTCACGGCCAGAAATCCGTTCGTCGTCTCCGGCGATCCACGCCGTCTCAGTCGTCCAAGACAGTCCTAATCAGCTCGTCTCTAACCCTAGGACATGTTCATAACCAAAGGGTCGATTTCTAGGCATTAAAACGGGTTGGTTCGAAACAAAGAATAGAAACGGGTTCTCGGGTTTTGGGTCTTACCGCCGCCGTGTCGCCGTCGTAGCCTTCGCCGTCTGTTCAGTCGTGCTCCTGGGTCCTCACGGTGTCGACTGGAGCTCCACTTGAGTCGAGGTGGTGAAAATGTGGGTTGTTGCTTCTTGGACCCGATTCCTCTGTGTTTTGGGTCTGAGTTTGCACGGTTTGTGCAGGGCAGGGAAGTGGACGGTGGTTGCTGGTGGTGCACGGTGGTGATGAGGAGATGATGGTGGTGCTATGGGTGGTCGGCTGGTGGTGTGAAGTTTTATGGTTTGTGCGTTTGGGTTGAGAGAAAATGGAAGGGAAAATGGGTTATACGGTTTAGGGGAGATGGATGTGTATGTGTTTGTGTTTGAGAGAAAAAGTAGATGATGATCGTGCATGAAGAAGAAAAAGCATAATGAAATGGAGGGCTGGGATTTGTTTGGGCAGAAAATCCAATGGCTAGGGTTCAATGAGGCAAATGAATTAGTATAAAATAGGTAAATAGTTGTAAGGTTGCTTTATTGGAATAGTGTTGACTTGGATGAGTGACACTTGTCACTCATCTGCTAGTTGGATTCAAATCTAACTTGGCACGGATTCCCATAATTAATTAATATATTATTCTGTTGTTCTCGGTTCGTAAATTCCGCTAAAATACGTCCGTGGCCATAACTTCTTCATACGAACTCCGATTTCGGCGTGCCGCCTGCCTACGGATTTGTGACGTCCCGACCTACGTCATAGTCATGGGTCAAAGTCCAATTTATTTCCCGGGTCAAAAGTCAAAGTTTTCCCCCCTCAGGGGCAAAATAGTCTTTTTACATTAAAATATTATTATTCTTGTTTCGGGTCGTTGCAATCTACCCACCTTACAGAAATTTCGTCCTCGAAATTTACTCAAACAAGTGTGGGTACTGCCCTCTCATCAATTCCTCGGGTTCCCATGTCGCTTCCTCCACATCGTGGTTCCGCCATAGCACCTTAACCAATAAAACCGTCTTGTTCCTTAAGACCTTTTCCTTCCTATCCAGAATCTGCACTGGCCGTTCCTCGAAGCTCAAATCTGTCATCAGTTCCAGTGGTTGTTCTAGCAGTGCATGAGAGTCATCCCGAAGATACTTTCGTAGCATAAATACATGGAATACGTCATGTACTCGGGAAAGCTCCGAAGGTAGTGCTAAACGATAAGCCACTGGACCAATCCTCTCGACAATCTCATATGGCCCGATATAACGGGGACTCAGTCTCCCACGTCGTCCGAATCAGAGAATCCCTTTCCACGGCGATAGCTTTAAAAAGGCAAAGTCACCAACCTCAAACTCCAAATCTCGGATTCGTCGATCCGCATAGCTCTTTTGACGATCTTGGGCCGCCTTCAATCTTTCCCGAATAACTCGAACTGTCTCCTGGGTCATATCCATCAAATCCGTCCCCACTGCGATTCTTTCCCCGATCTCCATCCAGCATACGGGTTTTCTACATTGTCGACCATACAGTGCCTCATAGGGTGCCATCCCTATACTCGCATGGTAGCTACTATTATAGGCAAACTCCATCAATGGAAATCGATCAGCCCACGAATCCTGGAATTGCAACACACAAACTCTCATCATGTCCTCGAGAGTCTGTATTGTCCTTTCAGACTGTCCGTCGGTCTGTGGGTGGAATGCTGTACTGAAGTGCAATTTCGTACCCAAAGTAGTTTGTAGACTCCTCCAAAACCTGGATGTGAAACGCGGATCCCGATCCGACACGATCGACTCCGGGGTACCGTGTAGTTGGATGATCTCATTAATGAATAGTTGGGCCAAACGGTTGGGCTTGTACGTCTCACATATAGGTAGAAAATGCGCTGATTTGGTCAATCGGTCCACGATCACCCAAACCCCATCAAATCCACTCCTTGTCTTCGGTAACTTGAAGACAAAGTCCATAGTAATATGATCCCATTTCCATTGTGGGATTGGAAGTGGCTGCATAGCCCCATACGGACGCTGCCGTTCTGCCTTGACCTGCTCACAGATCAAACACTTGCTGACATACTCAGCTATCTCCCTCTTCATCCCTGGCCACCAATAATAGTCTCGGAGAGTACGGTACATCTTCGTCCCTCCTGGATGCATAGCATAGGCCGAACTGTGGGCCTCGTCTAAAATCTCTCTCCTCAACTCTGGTACCGCAGGTACACACAATCTCCCAAGCTTCACTAATGCTCCATCGCCCCGGATGGAGAAATCCTGTCTTTGTCCGGACCCAACCTCGTTTCTGTAGTCACAGAGTATCTGGTCCTGTAGTTGAGCCTCGATGATCCTGTCGACCAACACTGGTCGCACATGAAAGTTAGCCAACAAGGCTCCCTGATCATCCATCCCTAACATAACTCCGCTCTTCCGGAGTTCCACTAGCAAAGGAAGAAACACCAATCTCAAATGCGTAACTGATCCCGCCGACTTCCTGCTGAGCGCATCAGCCACAACATTTTCCTTGCCAGGATGGTACTCGATTGTACAGTCATAATCCTTTAACAATTCTAACCATCTCCGCTGTCTCATGTTGAGTTCCTTCTGAATGAACAGATGTTTGAGACTCTAGTGGTCGGTGTATATCCGGCATGTCACACCGAACAGGTAATGTCTCCAGATCTTTAGAGCATGAACCACCGCTGCCAATTCCAGATCATGGGTAGGGTAGTTCAATTCGTGCATCTTCAGTTGCCGGGATGCGTAGGCAATCACTTTTCCATTCTGCATCAATACACAACCCAAGCCCTGCAGCGATGCATCACTATATACCACGAACTCTCCACGGTTGTCCGGTAATGCAAGGATAGGTGCAGTGGTTAATCGGAACTTTAATTCCTGAAAACTCTGCTCACACTGCTCGTCCCACATAAACTTCACCCCTTTCCGTGTTAACCGAGTCAATGGTGCAGCAATTTGGGAGAAACCCTCCACGAATCTCCGATAGTAGCCTGCTAACCCAACAAAACTTTGCACTTCCGTCACCGTGGTCGGTCTTGGCCAATTTGTCACAGCCTCCGTTTTCCGAGGATCCACACTTATCCCTTCGGGTGATATAATGTGACCCAAGAATCCAATACTATTTAGCCAGAATTGACATTTGCTTAACTTGGCATATAGATGCTCCTGTCGTAGTTTACCCAATACCAACCGTAAGTGCTTCTCATGAGCCCTGACACTCTTGGAATACACCAAGATGTCGTCGATAAACACAATCACAAATTTATCCAAGTACGCTTGAAAAACCCGATTCATCAAGTCCATGAATGCAGCTGGTGCATTCGTCAGTCCGAAGGGCATCACCAAGAACTCATAATACCCATACCTTGTTCGAAAAGCTGTTTTCTGAACATCTCCCTCGGCTATTCTCAGCTGATGGTATCCTGACCTCAGATCTATCTTGGAGAAGTATCGTGCTCCTCGTAACTGATCGAACAAATCATCGATCCTGGGTAAGGGATACTGATTCCTTATCGTGGCCTTGTTCAACTGCCTATAATCCACACACAACCGCAAACTACCCTCCTTCTTTTTCACAAATAAGGCCGGCGCTCCCCATGGTGATGTACTGGGTCGGATAAACCCTAGATCCACCAGTTCCTGTAGTTGGATTTTCAATTCCCGTAGCTCTGCCGGTGCCATACGATACGGTGCTTGTGAAATCGGTCGAGTCCTGGGGAGTAACTCGATCGTGAAATCGATCTCCCTGGGTGGTGGTAATCCAGGTAAATCCACTGGAAAAACATCAGGAAATTCCCGCACAATCGGAATATCCTCAATTCTAAAAGATTCATCCGTAGACTCTACCACATAAGCAAGATAACCCTGACACCCCTTCTGTAAAAGTTTTGTAGCTGTGAGTGCAGATATTACCTTGGGTGATGCGTCTCCACACTCTCCCTGAAATATCACCTCCAGCAATCCCGAACCTCTCAAAGTCAATCGCATGTTACTACAGTCGATGAGCGAATTGTACTCCGACAACCAATCAACTCCAAGTATTACATCAAAGTCGTGCACATTCATCAGAATCAAATCTGTTGGAAATTTGACTCCTTCAATCTCCACAGGACAAGCTTGTATCTCCTGGTTCACTTGGTAGGTCACACCCATCGGTGTCCCCACACCCATCTCGTGCTCAAGTGCGGTCACCTCACGGCCCAACAGACCCGCACAACGCGGTAAAATAAAAGAATGAGTTGCTCTCGAATCCATCAATGCACGAACAACAATGACATAAATATGTACAGTACCTGTCAATACTCCCGGAATGGATCTGGCCTGCTGCTGGGTGACAGCATAGACACGGGCCATAGACTCTGCAGGTCATCCCCGTCTTCTAGCTCTCGATCACGGCCACGCACAACACCGTGTGTCCAGCTGCTGGCAGTCTGGGATGCTGAGCTCTGTGCTGGCATAGTGTTTCCCCGAATCAGTGGACAATCAGAAGCATAGTGCCCCGGCTCACCACAAGCGAAGCATGTGACCTCCCTAGGTCAACCCGAGTATCCTCCCGGTGAGGTGCTCATCGCTGAGTACGGCTGCTGCCAAGCCCCAGAACGCTGTCCAGACCGCTGAGGACTCCTGAACTGACCAGAACGTCCTCGGCTGCCCGAAGATGAAGATCCACCAGAATGTCCTTCCATCGAGCCCTGACGGCCCGAGAATCCCAAGTGTGGGCGATCACGTCGCCGTGTCTCCCCCTCAGCTCGCTGACTTGCCAGGATACTGTTCTCAACCCTAGTCACCGCATCAGTCAGATCCCTCATGGTAGCAAAGGGCGTCGCAGTCACCATCGCCTGAATCTCAGGTCGCTGGCCCCACTCGAATCTGCGACATCGATCATCCTCGGTAATCACGAAGTTCTCAGCAAAACGAGACAACATCAGGAAGGTCTCCTCGTACTCTACTACAGTCTGGTCTTCCTGCCAGAGTTTCAGAAACTCCGCCTCACGGGCGTTGCGAAACGACCGTGGATAAAACTGGTTGAGAAACCGCTCCCGGAAGGTTTCCCATGGAATGGTGTGAACGGTCCAACCGGCCAGGACAAGGTTGTGCCACCATCGATAGGCGCTCCCATCCAGTAGGAAGGTCGCTAGTACCACACGCTCCTCCGGTGGACAGTGCATGACCTCGAAGATCCTCTCCCAGCGGTCAATCCACTGGTGTGCTTCCTCGGGGTCGGTTCCCCCACTAAAGTGCGTAGCACCCAGGCACTGGGCCCGCTCAATGCTTGCAGTGTCTCCATTCCCTCCATTGCCCTCGTCAACATGTGCACGGGGATCACGTCGGGGAGGCATATCCAACTGTTAAGAGGAAAACATGTTAAAAGACATCGAAAGCGACCATGTACAAAGTACAAACCACTAACCTAGTACTCTGACTGATAATCCTAATGCTCTGATACCAAGCTGACAGGACCCGTCCCAATCCCACTGGGACCACCCGGGGACTTACCCCGCTCCCGTCTGACAATGACTCTAAACATACCAAGATTACCCTTAAATAAAAACCGAATACTCAAATAGATAGATAACGTACAACAACAGTGTTTAAAGCCATACTGTCAGACAAGGGATAATAAAGTAACAACACCTGAGCACAATAGTCAGAGTACATTATTCGGTGCTCAACCTACCCATAAGTGGGTGTACAGGTGCACAGCTAAGCAAACTAAACCTCTGCCTCCTCTTCCGGGTCCTCCTCCTCCTCTATTTCTGTGTCAGGGTCTGGAGGGGTCAGTAAAACAAGAGTGAGTGGGCCAAAAATAACAGTTTATAAATCAATTTAATAATAAACTAGTCATAAGGTTTTACCCCTCCGTTTTCCAAATCTTGCATGCAGTGAAAACATAATGTTATAATGAAATCATAACCATAAAACCACAATAATAATCGAAAGGAGAAACTAACATATCAGTGCACTGTAAAACCCAACCCAAATGATGTCACGGTTCTAAGGCTACGTGTTGCCACTCAGGGTCTCACACTCGAGACTCTCTAGGTACATCAGCTCCCGGTATCCCGGTCACTACCCGAGGTATATGAACATGCCTTCCTGAGAGTAAGCAGCCCAACGGGGGTCAACTCCACTCAGTCAGGGCCCCGTGACTATTCCAGGGTCCACCCAGGCCAACAACCCTCCCTGGAGGAGACAATATACACAGGTAGGAAAGTACAGTACAATAACAGTATAGTTTACCCTATCTCCCCCCCGGACATCCCCAACAAAATCCACATATAATAGACGGGTCTCATGCCCAAAACATTGTAATAGCATATATAAACAGTTCATATAAGACTCATCGAAATCATAAGTGGAAATAGTAAAACAGTTTATGCATGCAAGCCTTTTATATATCAAACAACCCACTCACACTCGGTCCTTGCTGCTCAATGATCTCTAAAACCTGTATTAATATACCTGAGGGTTACTTAAGGACCCTATAACATCAATACCAAGACCCTAGAACAGATCTGCCTCAAAATCGCATCCCGGGCACTATTCCCGATGCTTCAAACCCCATTTTGACTAACCTAACAATCTCTGATCGACACGAAACACCTCCATTGGATCCATATCGTCGAAACCTTGAAAATGGTACTGGTCCCACCAAAATCACTATTCACACGCGCCCCCACGCGCCTGGTCAACGCGTGGGTCAACACTGCTACGGTACTGCTGACGTCATGCTGACGTCATCACTGACACTTGTCAGGTGACACGTGGCATGTTCTGATTGGTCCCTGGTTTGACAACATCTGACAGGATGACATCATCATGACGTCAGAAGTGACGTCAGCATGATGACGTCATCATTTCTACAGTACCGGGTCAGCCAGTTTTACTGGAACCGGGTCGCCGTTGACCCACGGCTTGACCCGATTCCACTGTACGTTTTCGGCCACCATTTTCGATGGGGTTCATTCCTATAGGGTCGTCTAGGTCTGTTCTATGGTTCTACAATCTCAAAACTGGAAGAAAATGAGAAGAAACTCACCAGTCCTTGCTGAACTTCACAGCCAGAAATCCGGTCGTCGTCTCCGGCGATCCACGCCGTCTCAGTCATCCAAGACAATCCCAATCAGCTCGTCTCTAACCCTAGGACATGTTCATAACCAAAGGGTCGATTTCTAAGCATTAAAACTGGTTGGTTCGAAACAGGGAATAAAAACGGGTTCTCGGGTTTTGGGCCTTACCGCCGCCGTGTCGCCGCCGTAGTCTTCACCATCTGTTCAGTCGTGCTTCTGGGGTCCTCACGGTGTCGACTGGAGCTCCACTTGAGTCGAGGTGGTGAAAATGTGGGTTGTTGCTTCTTGGACCCGATTCCTCTGTGTTTCGGGTCTGAGTTTGCACGGTTTGTGCAGGGCAGGGAAGTGGACGGTGGTTGTTGGTGGTGCACGGTGGTGATGAGGAGATGATGGTGGTGTTGTGGGTGGTCGGCTGGTGGTGTGAAGTTTGATGGTTTGTGCGTTTGGGTTGAGAGAAAATGGAAGGGAAAATGGTTATACAGTTTAAGGGAGATAGATGTGTATGTGTTTGTGTTTGAGAGAAAAAGAAGATGATGATCGTGCATGAAGAAGAAAAAGCAGAATGAAATGGAGGGCTGGGATTTGTTTGGGCAGAAAATCCAATGGCTAGGGTTCAATGAGGCAAATAAATTAGTTTAAAATAGGT
Organism: Prinsepia uniflora; assembly: GCA_032719365.1. Lineage (NCBI taxonomy): Eukaryota > Viridiplantae > Streptophyta > Magnoliopsida > Rosales > Rosaceae > Prinsepia > Prinsepia uniflora. The sequence continues at coordinate 21,124,082 of CM064874.1, forward strand.
AAATAGTTGTAAGGTTGCTTTATTGGAATAATGTTGACTTGGATGAGTGACACTTGTCACTCATCCGCTAGTTTGATTCAAATCTGACTTGGCACGGATTCCCATAATTAATTAATATATTATTTTGTTGTTCTCGGTTCGTAAATTCCGCTAAAATACGTCCGTGACCATAACTTCTTCATACGAACTCCGATTTCGGCGTGCCGCCTGCCTACGGATTCGTGACGTCCCGACCTACGTCATAGTCATGGGTCAAAGTCCAAATTATTTCCCGGGTCAAAATTCAAAGTTTTCCCCCTTAGGGGCAAAATAGTCTTTTTACATTAAAATATTATTATTCTTGGTTCGGGCCGTTACAGCTCGCCCCGCAACTGTAACTCGCCCGCTTTACACTCTGCTGCACCTCGTCTTGCAATCTGCTGCCCCTCGTCTTGTTCTCTGCTGCACCTCGTCTTGTACTCTGCTGCACCTCTTCTTGTACTCTGCTGCACCTCGTCTTGTACTCTGCTGCACCTCGTCTTGTACTTTGCTACACCTTGCCTTGCATTCTGCTGCACCTCATCTTGCACTCTGCTGCACCTCTGCTGCACCTCATCTTGCACTCTGCTGCACCTCGTCTTGTACTTTGCTACACCTTGCCTTGCATTCTGCTGCACCTCATCTTGCACTCTGATGCACCTCGTCTTGAACTCTGCTGCACCTTGCCTTGCATTCCGCTGCACCCCGCCTCGCACTTGCAGCATGCCTCGCCTTGTAGTTGCACCATAGTACGACCCTCATTGCAGTGTAGCGCACCTTGCCCTTAAACTGGAACACGTCTTTTCTTGTGACAAGCCTCACTTCAAGTCATGGGACTTCGCGCCTCCCCCTTTGAAGGCCTTGATGTTGGCTCCACCCGCACTTGAAGATGACAAGTCTGTCAATGCGCCAAGCTCTTCTATCCACAAAACACCACAAGCATGTCAACTAGAGGAGCGTCATGATGTCAAGTCCATCATTTCTTGAAGTCGGAAGCTCCAACAAGTCCCAGACACGCCACTAGATAGTCTTACAACTGTTGCTTCATAAATATGAGTTCATCGAGACCCCACCAAAAATATTCCTTCATACATATTGAAATGATCGTCTTGAAGAGTAGAGCGCACCACCGTTGGAATCATTGCAATCGGATAACCACAACAAAAGCCAGCTTTGCATGGGAAGACTAAGAAACGACATGTCGTTTTTCTCACAAGCTGCATGGAAAAAATGACACGTCGTTTTCTTAACTGCAATATGACAAAAACGACATGTCGTTTTCTCTCAACAGGCCATGTCGTTTTTGTTCTCATCCAAGGCTCCAACAGCAGCGCTTCCTTCTTCGCCATCTCCTTGCCCAGATGCGCCATTCCAGGGGGGGTCGAGAATTGAGTGCTCAATCGTATGATAGCTGCAAACCTACATACAAGTTGAATAAATAGGAAATGGAGAAAACCAATTTCTTACAAACCTAAGAATTACAAAGAAAAAAAAGGGGATGGGGGTAAAAGAATTTCTTTACTCTTCTCTCACCTTTTCCAACCGCACCAACAAGGAGAAAATCAATGATTTTTCTCAGCTTGCCTACACACACAATATGAAGAAGAATTGAAGATTTTTAGGAATGAGAGGTTGGGGGCTACAAACATCTATTTTTAAAAAGGAAGGAAAAACCCTAATTACTTATTGGGTTTTATGGGTCAAGTTACAACAAGAGTTCAAGCTTGGGCTTATAGTTGCATGTTAGCATGACACCCAGTCTACAACAGAATTTCAGCAAATGCACAATAAAATTGAAGACAAAGCGGAGTCCTACTTCGTAAAAAAAAAAAAAGGTTTATCGGGATCACAATAAAAATTACATCCCTTAGGATTCCCTAAATTCCTAAGTGATGTGGGGGCATTTGTGGAACCATAAATCATCAAAAAATTATACAACTGCCACGTGGCTCATAACTTACATAATGCCAATATTACCCCCGGTAAATATGATGACGACATCCCACGATCTTCACATTAATTTAATATATTTATCAATTAAATATATTAATTAATCATATCAATGTCAATAATAAATAATCTCTCCGCAAGTTATTTATTATTATTTATATAGTTAATAATAGTGATTTCTCTCGGTAGAATCACCTATTAAACACTATATCTTTCAACCAATTAGACGTTCCGGCGATCCACAAGACTCCAATATAAATACATGGCCTCCCTTCACTTTATGAAGTAATTCAAAACTTATACCGAAATTCTGTCGGTTTATTTCTCTCGATTAAACTGACTTTGACATCGGAGTGTTCTTGGTTGAATCACCCCCCCGAACTTCAACCTTAACCCCGATTATTTCTTGTTATTGTGTGTAGGGATTAAGAAAGAATTCTATAAGTCTGTACGATTTCTGCATCAACAGAGAGTAACTGATATTCATTCTGGAGAAATTGTCTACCCAAGCTCGATTCATTGATTTCTTTGAATTTGCCATTAAAATTTTCTCCCAAATGAAGCTAGAAAGTTCCTTCATATGTGTTGGCAAGCTTAGAGCTCTCACAACAAGAGTCTACATGGAGGCCCAAATAAGTGTGTTAAGGAGGTTGTAGGTTCAGCTATGGAATCTTATACTGGGTTTCGTGGTATTGGCAATCTCCCCAAACCGACTGCTCTGGTCAGACAGGCACGATGGTCTAAACACTCTATGAATCTTTTGAAACTTAACTGTGATGGTGCAGTAAGGAAGGACAATTTGTTTAGGGGTATTGGTGGAGCAATCATAGACAATTACAAGAGTGTGCTGGCTAGTTAGGGTTCATCAGGCCTTCCGGTTAATTTGGTTGAACTTGAGGCTATCAAGGAAGGCCTGATTTTTATGCAGCAGTATGAACATCGTCGATTTATGATTTAGACGGATGCCAAAGCTGCTGTGGAGGCGGTTAAGACTACTGGAAGCCCTTGGTATGGAAGTGCTATACTCGCCTTGGGAATCACAGATATGTTGAGACAAATAGGAGCTAATTCTCGTTCTTTTGTCTTCTCCCCTAGCTCAACTAATCAAGTGGTACATGCCTTAGCACACGAGGGCTTACAATCTCATAACCGAGTTAATTGGATTGCACTTGTGCCGCCATGGTTAGAAGCCCTTATTAATCTAGATGTAGTAGGTTAATGCTTTTGTATTGTGGAGCATTCTTTTTCCCCACTGAATTTATCCCAGACTAGCTAAGTTTTAAAGTGAAATTTTTATGAAACTCACATAACGTTGCTCTAACTCATGTACTTTCTCATTATCAATGAAATTCAGCTTTTAATTTATAAATAAAATAATCAGAGGAAACCACAATCTCTTCGAAGAGATACTTTTCCTACACTACTCACTCACACTATTACACGCACATAACATTTATTGTAAACTTTGGACAAGCCATCAACTTGTAAAAACCATCTTAATTATAAAAAATAAAAAATAAACTTGTGACAGCCATCTTTCACCGTTTAGATTTTTCTTTCGAAGAGTTTAATAAAAAGGAAATATGAGGACATTATTATGTGAGCGTAGCAACATTTTCTCTATTAGTAATTGTAATTGAGACATTACAGTAAACCAATTAGAGGTGAGCACAAATCCGTTAAAAGTGTTCGTCGATCCGTTTCAAGTCGTTATTTATCTAGTGGTTTGAATTTGACTGGATAAAAATCAAGCGGTTTGAGAATCCATATCGCTCCGTTAATAATAGTTTGGATTTTGATTTTCATTTTGGAAATCCGTTAAATCCAAATCAGACCGTTAAGAAAAATATTAATTTTTATTAATTTTTACATCGATTATTAATACAAAGTAAAATTGATAAAAATAAAAAGATACTCAAATATACCTAGATAAATACATATATACCTAGATAAGAGTATAATAAATGATTATTAAGTGATAATGTTTATTTGATAAATCTTAATATAGTGGTAGTATTTGCAATCCAATCCTCCACAAGCTTAACATAAAATTTTAAGTATTGATTATTTTGTTGGATTTCGTATCCTTGTTTTCTTTTTAATATCCTTGTTTTTTTATATACCTAAAAGGTTTCTATTTCAATCCATACCACACCGTTCATAACGATTTCATTTTTAATTTTAAAAAATCTAAACTGTATTGAACCTTTAAAATTTTAACAGTTTGTATTTGGATATTGTCAACATTCATAAGGAATTGAGCGTGACTACTCCTAAACCCAACACACCATTAAATTGAACTAAATTGTATCCACCCAAACTCTAAACCCAAACCCTAAACCCTAAACCCTAAACCCAAAACTCAAAACTCAACCTAAAACCCAAAACCCAAAACCCAAAAACCCAAACCCAAACCCAAACCCAAACCCAAACCTAGGGAAGGATGCTGCAGTTGCAGATGGGATGGGCTGCTACATTTTTATCTTTTTATTTATTAATTTTATATAATTGAGCAAAGGATAAAATGGAACATAGATTATTTCCTTTTGATGATTTCTAAATTATTCCAAACACTTAAATAGAAATTAAAAAAATGATTGCATTCCATAATAGATAAGGAACTAAATATAATTACTATTCCTATTTTAATATTCAAGTTAAATAAACAAGGCCAAATAGTCCATTTTCTTTGAGGAATCAGAATGCAGCATCTTGAAATGATCTGAAAAGCAAGAAATGTATCTTGCTGCCATCAAAGAATGTCACCAATAATCTCTGCAAGAACACAATCCATGTTTAAATCTGTGAAACCGGGCTCGATCCCTCACAATTATTTCCCTATTATAAACCTCTGAGATCAGTTTCATCACAACATGACAATCGTCACATATCCTAAGGTTCTTAAACACTTGAATTGCCGTCTCCTCACTGCTACGAATCAAACCAAAAGCCACAGCTAACTTCTCACAGTGATAACTCAAAGCATTTATTTTGTCCTCTTCCCCTATATCATGCAGCACATTATCAGTCTTGGCCACATATCCATACCCTTTAATCCTTAACATAATCTCATCTAGCTTTGCATAAATCTTACGCCAATCACCGTGCCTTTGATCCCCATTCACAAATTTGTGCATCACACCTTCCACTTCAATGTAACCGAAACCTGGTATCTTCTTGACATCCCTTCTCTTCATGGCTTTCCTCACCCTGCCTACATCCTCCCATCTCTCACGAGCTGCGTAAACATTTGATAACAAAACGAAATCGCCACAACCCTTAGACCCCATCTCAACTAGTTTCCGCGATGCCATTTCTGCCATCTCTACATTCCCATAGGTCTTGCTAGCACCAAGCAAAGTCTGCCAGAGTACCACATCTGGAAATATAGGCATAGAGTTTACAATCTCATATGCCTCTTGAAGCCGCCCGGCTCGTCCCAACAAATCAACCACAGTTCCATAATGCTTCATCTTAGGGACCATCCCACACTTTGACATAGAATTAAATAGCCTAACCCCATCTTCCACCATTCCGGCATGGTTGCACGCACACAAAGCAGCAAGATACGAAACTGCATCTGGGCATACCCTCCTTTTACCCATCTCCCCAAAAAGTTGAAGAGCTTTAACACCATCCCCATGCATAGCAAACGCCATTATCATTGTATTCCATGTTATTAAATTCCTCCCACATTTCATGTTCTCAAACACCCAAAATGCCTTGTCCACGAAGCCACACTTGGCATACATATCAATGACCGCATTGCAAACAATGACGTGCGAATCAAGCTTCTCATCCATTATATAGACATGTATTTTTTCTCCTCCTTTCTGTGCACCCAATTGGGAACACGCAGAGAGCGCACCCAGTACCGTGACTTCATTAGGCTTCAAACCCTCTTCCTCAGTCATTCTTTTAAACAGAGCTATAGCTTCAGTGGGTCGACTCCCCTGAGCCAACCCAGCAATTAACGCATTCCAACAAGCTATATCCCTTTTACCCATTTCATCGAACACCTTATGTGCAAAACCGAGATCGCCGACTTTGGCATAAAGGTCGAGCAAAGTGGTTTGTAACAACACGTCGACTCCGAACCCAAACCGTACAATCTGAGAGTGGATCTGCATTGCCTCCGAGGAAGCCAATGCACGCGCGCACGCTTTTAGTGCGAATGAGCAAGTGAGGGCGTCGACCTTTTGCGAAGCTTGCGACATGGTCATGTACCAAACAATGGCTTGGGTGGGATGGTGTCCCTGCGCTAGGCCTCGAACGACGGCGTTCCATTGATTAGTGGAAGGGTTTTGGAGGTGGTGGAAGACGCTTGTGGCATAAGAGAGGTTGGAGATGGGGGAGAGCGCACAAAGCTCGAGAAGCTTGGTGGTGAGGGAGGGGTAGAATTGGAATTTTCCACTGGTAAGGAGATGCGCTTGGAGCTGTTTGATGCGTGATAGAGAGGTGCATTTCTTTAACAGGGACTCCAAGTTTGCCATCCCAGCCCGAACGAGTCGGAACTCTCGGAACGCATTTTGTATCAAATAAGAGCAACCATGATTCCATGAACGGGGAGTCGGCGACTAAGAAAATAAAAAAAGTTACAAATGCGTTGCAATATACAAATTAATTACATGGGCAGGGCAACACTCTACCAACAACCAATTAAAAATGGTGAAATTCTTTTAAAACTTCGAATTTTTTAAATACCTTGATTCTTTAAAAAATTTTAAGGTTTTCGCGTAAATTCCATTAATTAATAACGTGTCTCATAAAGAACACACTTAAAATGATTTTGAAGTTGAATATATGAGAAAAGTAGCTAATTGTGTCACTTTTCATCAGGAACGGTTTCTGGATCCAAATTTCAAGTGGGCTAGATTTATATACTAAAATTTGAAAAAAGAAATTCAAGTTAAATTTTATTAATCAACGGAAAAAAATACCTATTTAGGGATTATATATAATGAGAATTATCCTTCAAATGTAACTTTATACAAAAATAAAAACTTGACTAAACAAAAAAAAATTACAATAATAAATATGAATCAACAAGCAATGCAAATACAAATATCATTATTTAAAACCCACTTATATTAGTTTTATTTAGGATGTTAGGCTAGGATGAGCTGAATTTCAGAAATTAATTATTCTAACATCTATAAAAAAAAACTTATTAAAAAACTAAAAACACAATTTTAAAATTAAATAAAAATCTTGGAAGGGCTATAGCCCTTCCAGCCCATAGGTTAGCCCCGTCCTTGCTTTTCACTCAAATAAAGAGGATGCAAACCATTACTTTACTTTTGAAATGATGCAAAATAGCTACTTTACTCTAACTCTATTTTAGAGTCATTTTTGGGTGACTTCATATAAGACCCGTCATGAATTAACGTGATTTATGATGAAAATTGTAAGTAAAATGTTTTAAAGAATTCAAGGTGAAGGTGGAGGCGAGTGGAGCTGGGTGGCGATGGAGGTAGTAATGACAATGGAAGTGGAGGCGGAGTGGTGGTGGCCATAGTGATTGACTGTCGTGGTGGGAAATACTGTAACAACCCATACTTTAAGGTCTCGTTTGGTACATCATATTGTACCCATTATTTTGGTCAGATAGGCTAATCTATCAATTGGATAGACTGATTATTTAGTCAGGCGTTTGATGCTTTACCAAATTAAAACGCTGACTATATTATATTAGCTGGATTATATTATATTAGGTAATATGGAACATTTATATCATAAATATTAATTATGTATATTATTATTATTTGATAAGTATTATTTATTTTAATTAATTATTGATATATTATTATTATTATTATTACTATATAATAATTACACTTTTCAACATTACTAGTTATCCAACTATTTAATACGAATTCATAGGTATTATTTTAGCGTGTCTAGATCGTATAAAAATATACAACCGTATTGACTTATACAATGACTAATTAATACGAGTGTGTTGGATAAAATAGGCAACATAAATAAATATGAAATCTATTTTATTCAGTTTAACCTTACAAGTGCACAAATCGTGAAGATAGTAAAACAAATAAGTAAGGTCGAATCCCACAAGCACTTAGCTTAACGTTTAAATCCACATTATTACTTAGATTAACTAATTAGCTCAAATATTTATTAACAATAAAATACATAACACAAATTCATGCACACATAAGGGTTTTAAAGATAGAAGAAAGTAAAACAAATTAAAAGAATTAACCTAAAACAAATAATAAAAAATAATAGGTTAAGACACTCTATCCACCACTAACTAATTATAGTTGCTAATCAAATTTCTTTGATCTAATTAATATGCATTTTCTGAATTAAGTGTTTGTGCCTAAGACAAGGCGTATGTTCATTCGACACATTCATTCCCTCTTACTTTGAATGTTTTAGACAAAGCGTATGCCTAGAACGTACATTATCATTAGATAATGCATGACACATTAAGAGAATTTTATGCCACCACATTAACCTAGAAAGGTGGCATGGAATCCTAGGGTTCACGAGTTATGACTAGGAATAGGAGTCCACCTCCAAAATGTGATGCTACAATTCACAAGGTAATATGACGGTCACTCAAGCAAATTCATCTATAATTATATGCAAACAATGTAGCTAAACTTATCAGTATAAATTAAGTCCATGAAGTGAAGTAGTCCAATTTATTCAACATGCTCAATAATCACAGTCAAGAGTTAGAAATCTAATTAACGAGCTAACATGGTTAGGGCTTCAAGAAGCCCCAACCTAAAAAGAAACTAAAAAATAAAAGACAAGTGTATTTCATTTTTTATTATTAAATAAATTTTGAATCTCTCTCTCTCTCTCCTACTCTTCTTCCACTATAAGATTTCTATTTATAGAGAATTATTAATCCTCATACAAATAGAAGTTTACAATAAATTCTATAAGAAAAATATTTCCTAAACATTTGAGAAATCTAATTAAAAACATTTCCTACAAGTAAAAAGAGTACACATAATAATAAAAAAGGAAATAAGATTGAAGTCCTTATACAATATGGAGAACAAGTGTGAATACAAGTAGGAATTATCCCAAAATAATCTCACATTCCCGCAAGGCAACTGCAATAAGTTTAGGAGAAGATTTTGGTAGGCGTTGGCTAAAGAAGATGGGGAAATTCGGTGGTGAACGTCAAGTTAACGCGATAAGGCTGTTAATCTGAATTTCCATTGACGCTAACTGATGGAAACAAACGAGTTTAGTGTCTTCGCAAGGAAAGAAGGAATCAGATTCAGTGAGCGTGCGACGAGCAGAATTTGGGCTGAATTATTCTAGAATGGCGGATTCGGTAGCATCCCACCTACTTGCCTTACTTTTTTTGGTGGTCTCTCTTGTATCCTTTTTAACTTCTTCAATATAACTCTAATTGAGGTGATTCTTTTACCGAAATTTTCATAATTCCAATCTCAATATAATAATGCACACTTTCATAAAATAGATTATTTTCTCCAATTGCATGGAACAAATATTAACTAAACATAAGTAAAAGGGTATTAAGTCATAGATAAAACATGTATAAATTTTGAACTAACAAATATCCCCAAACCTATATTTTGCTAGTCCTCGTGCAAAATGCAAGAACAAAAAATAAAAACTAAAAAGACTTAATCTTAATTAAAATAGAACATTTAAACCCCTAGATTCATTTAGTAGCAGGAGTTTTGTATTCTGAGGGTTTTAGCAGCACGATACCCACAAACGTTTTAGTTTGTATTAAAAACATCACACTTTAGCAAATTAATAAGAACCAATGTAAGTCTATCATGCTTTGCTGAACTAAACAGATGCTATAATCAAGAAGGTATCATGCGTTAAATGTGAATGACAAAACCTTAAATAATTAAGTTAAGGATAACTACATTCATATGCCTTAGAAAGATTTCGCCTCGATTCTAATCCTCACTAGGAAACTTCTCAATTTTCACACAAGAATCCTAGGCTTACACTCTGTGATGGAATTTATGTAGAAGAAATCAAATATAATCACATATGAATTTAAATAAAAAATGGCACTTTCAAGAAAATAGATCTCAAGGAAGGAATTGACATTTAATAACATAAGATCAATTAGGTCTGCGTCAAGGGTTGTAATGGGGTAAGACTCTTAGGTTTAGAAAGAAAGGACGCGATTCAAAGAACCTAAGTTATGTTAAGGTATGAAAAGTCATGACTCAAACTTGTTTTTTTAAACAATGAATTCTTACTTTATCCCAAGACATTGTGCCTTCTTGGGCTACTTGGCGCACTTTGCTTAATTCACACTATTTTCACTTTTCACATTTTTCTTTCTTTCTTTCAATTCTCTTTTTTCTATTCTTTTCGAGTTGTTGATAAATATTTATATACATTTTTCCTTTTCTTTTAATTGAAATAATATCATACAATAACTTCCTCAATTTCAAAATTGCATGCTAATGACTCTTTCAATTTTGAGCTTACTATGAGCAGCACATATGTTAACACATTCATTCCCATCATGAATCTCATTTGATGCAACCTCAACACAAGCTCATATTATAGGATATGTGTAACAACCCATCCCCAATATCGGGATTAAATATTAATTAATTATAGATTTCGAATGATTAATCGGGGATTAATCGAGGGAATTCGGATGGACGGTGTAAAATGACTGTTTTCCCCTTGGAATTGGGTAAAATGTTGACTTTTGACTCAAGGTGTCAAACGTACGAGGACCGATGACTAAGACGTAGATCGGAACATCACGAATCCGTAGACAGGTGGCACGTCGAAATTGGACGTCGAACGGAGAAGTTATGGTCACGGGATCGAAATCGGGAACTTACGTCTCGGGATTCGAATTATTTATCATTTTAAATCTGATTGGTTGATATTTATGTGGGGCCCTTGGATGAGTGACAAGTGTCACTCATCCTATGGGTGGCTTTCCCTAAAAAGGGGATCTTGTCCCATTGGTTAGTTTTTATATTTTTATAAATATATATATGTTTTATTCATCTCGCATCTCACTGTACATCTCTCCCTCAATGCTCTCATCCTCACCCTTCATCTTCTTTATCATCAATATCACCATTTCTCTCATTTTCCCTCCATGACCGTGAACACCAAGCACCAACCCGAATCCCTTAAACCGTCCAAACACAAACACATGAACCATCCTACCTTCATCTGTTTTGTGATGTGTGTGAGACTGAGTGTAGGAAGAGCGTGGACGGACGGGGAACCACGGCGGAGTCACAGCAGTGGTCGTTGGAACACGAAACTCGTAACCATTATTGGGTTAAAAATGGAACTTGGCTTTTGGACGTGCCACAATTACTACGATCGATCCTAGTTTGTTCTAGGGAATGGGACGAGCGGAAGGGTGGCGAGGTCGAGGACCGTCGCGCACAATGGTCGGGAAACTACCAAGGTAAGTTTTCGGGTTTGAGTTTTGGGCTTTTAGTTAGGACGTTTTCTGGGCATTTCTGAAGTCCAAACCTTCTTCCTAGGACCAATACGAACTCATTGGGGTTAGTTATGAGGACTGTGATGGCCGAGAACGACGGGGATGGGCGGTTGCAGGCAGCCGTCCATGTTCACCGTGATGCAGGTACGTTGTATGACACGACCCATCCCAATCCCCCTAGGATTAACGTGGGATGCGTCGTGCTCCTGTTTGACACGAAGTGTCAGACAAGGGATAATACATACCTCAGACCATACGGGGCTCCCAGAGTGTGCCAGGATCGGTGAAGGAGTACGATGTCTCGGTCTCTGCTACAACCCGCATCCGTGATCAACCGGAAGGGTGGCGAGGTCGAGGACCGTCGCGCACAATGGTCGGGAAACTACCAAGGTAAGTTTTCGGGTTTGAGTTTTGGGCTTTTAGTTAGGACGTTTTCTGGGCATTTCTGAAGTCCAAACCTTCTTCCTAGGACCAATACGAACTCATTGGGGTCAGTTATGAGGACTGTGATGGCTGAGAACGACGGGGATGGGCGGTTGCAGGCAGCCGTCCATGTTCACCGTGATGCAGGTAGGTTGTATGACACGACCCATCCCAATCCCCCTAGGATTAACGTGGGATGCGTCGTGCTCCTGTTTGACACGAAGTGTCAGACAAGGGATAATACATACCTCAGCCCATACGGGGCTCCCAGAGTGTGCCAGGATCGGTGAAGGAGTACGATGTCTCGGTCTCTGCTACAACCCGCATCCGTGATCAACCTGAAGGACAATAAAACCATTCAGAACTGTGAGTGGACGAAAATCAATAAGTTCATAAAAACAAATTTCATAAAGATATTTATGCCCTTCACAAAAATGTATGCTTGCATCGAAAATCAGTAATCAAAACATTTACTCAATAAGCCATTAGGGCCTTAGCTCAAAAATCGTAAATCTAAAACCAAGTGGGCCACTGCCCAAAACCATAAACACAAATCCAACCGAAAAACCATTTCATAGATCCAAAAGTACATATTTACCACATAACCATCCTCAACATCCCATATGCCTAGCGTCCCAGACGTTTGACGTCCTAGACATCATATCTCACGGTAATGAGCAAAGCGTGCTACCCGGGGTCTCTCCAGGTCAATATCTCTGACATCCCAGATGTCTAATTATAGCATTCCTGATCCTGAATCACTATACGGTCCGGTAGCTCCGTATAATGACCCCTCGCAGGCAATGCACCGTGACTTCCCAGTGTCCTAGATACTTGGAGGAGATCATCACATATCCTCGTATCAAGATGGTATATGGAAAACAGTTTCACAAAGTCATTTCAAAACATCACAACGGGCCCTGCCCGAAATATCTCATAAAACATCACAATCCATTTAGGGTCCCCTGAACCAAAATCACGTTTATGAAACATCGAATTCACGTTTATAAAACTCAACTGGGCCTCATGCCCGATTTTGTAAACCACTGGGCCCTCAGCCCGATCACATAACTGAAAAGGGTTTCAGCCCGATTTCGTAAACCAACTGGGCCCCTGGCCCGATCACATAATTCAAATGGGTCTCATGCCCAAGTTCATCTTTCCAAAACCAAAACCATGCCACAAAATCATTATTGAATTCACATTCACATAGTAATTGTATGAACTCGTAGATCTCGAAATACGTGTAAATACGGGTTTACCTCGAAATACGTGCAATCGTATAATACACCAGTGCCACAATCATCATCATAGAAATCACGTATGTAAAACATATAAAATAGTTATGCATACATCATAGTTTAGAAAACGAAGTCCACTCATAGACCGTCCTACTATCCCGCCTCGATTTACGTGTCATAAGCCTATCCAGGCTAATCCGACCCCTCTGGGTCATCCGGCATGTCCAAATCATACCCAAAGGTTACTACTAACCTATACAATTCCATATTAAGAACCCTAAACTTTCCCGAAAAAGTTAACGCGTCCCGGACACAATTCCCAAGGTGAAAAACCTCGATTTGACCAACGTAATGATCTCTGATCGACCCGAAACCACTACCATTGGATCCGGATCATCGAAACCTTTAAAATGACACTGGGCCCACCTCAAAATTAGATCCCACGCGCCCCCACGTGCGTAGTCAACGAAATTCGACTTTCTACCTATGTAAATCCATCTACTCGAGTCAGGGATTCCAAATATAAATCCAGAAATTGTAAAAAGTACCTGGATTTAAAGTTATGGCCATTCAAAATTTTGGACAGAGTTCTGGTCATCATTCTGGACACTTCCGACGTCCAAATCTTTCCCAAATTGCACCTACAAGCTCATGAGAGCTCAGGGAACATCATCCTAAGCTTAGAATCGATCAACAACCATCAAAATCAAAAACCCAAATTTGAATCCCACGGTTTACCTTCCGAAATTCCAGCCACCGCGCACGATGGTCCTTGTCGTGGCCACCATTGGGTTCGTCTCAATATCCTCTCCAACTTTCATTCACATGTCATAAGAAATGGATGATGATTGAGAGGTGTTTGTGTAGGATTGAGGTATACGATTTTGAAGAAAATAAATGAAGAAGATGAAGATGGTTGCACGGGAGGGAAGAGAGAGAGATGAGAGAGAATTTATTAAATAATATAAAATATACTTTTTAATACTTAATTAATCTCCCCAATTAAAACGAAATCCCCTTTTTAGGGAAAGCCACCAATGGGATGAGTGACACTTGTCACACATCCAAGGGTCCCACATAAATATCTGTCAACCAATCAGATTTCGACCATAACTTTTTCATTCGACGTCCGATTTCGACGTGTCGTCTGTCTACGGACTCGTGATGTCCCGATCAACGTCACAGTCATTGGTCCTTGTACGTTTGATTTCTTGAGCCAAAAATCAACATTTTGCCCAAGACTAGGGGTAAAACGGTCATTTTACACCTTTCGTCTGATTTCGCTCATCTAATCACCGATTAATCTCACTAATCCTCCATTAGTCACTAATATAATCCTAGAATTTGGGACGGGTCGTGACATTATAGCCTGTTTTTCTTGTTTTTGAATCAATGGAACTCTTAGTTAGGATTAGACGATAACATAACAAGAAAGAGGATCAAAAATGGACTTGAAACACGGGTGAACTAGCTGGGTTGGTTCACCGGTTCGGTCGAACTGGAAAACTAGGCGGACTGGGTTCAATGCAAGGTTGAAGATGCACTGTTCTCAGCACGTAGTCTTCACGCGTAACCGCTTCCGGCGGCGCATGGGGGCTTATGGGACAAAATTTGGCGATGTCATAACCATGTGTTTTCATCTAATCGATGTAACGAACATTTTGGGACTGGTTTCATGTCGATCAGACATCGTTTCGATATAGTTCGGGGTGTCTGAAAGTTTAAGGTGTCAGGACCCACCCCTAATCCCCCGGAATTAAGGGCTAAATCCTGATCTCGTCTAACTTACGCATGACACGTAGGCTAAACTGACGTCCAACCTTCATGTGACACGTAAGTCGGACAAGGGATTCTCGATCCAACCATCCAAAGGTAACTGGACTTCCCAGAGTGCACCGAACTACTGTGGATCATATGTGTGATGTCTCCGTCCCTCTCGATCAACAGCCCGTGCCGCAACAACCTGGAAGGTATCGAAAACACAAAAAGACTGTGAGTGGACAAAAATAAAGTATAAGTTTAAAAACATTTTCCATTTCCGAATCCGAATCCGCAATCTCATCAGGATCCCGAATCCAAACCCAGAACTCATGTCCATCTCCTTTCTAGATCCGAGTCCGCAACCATCATTTTGTAAGCTATCATCTGGAATAATCATTCGAAACCCAAACCAGGAATCCACTTTCAAGTCTCGAATCGAATCCCGAATCGTCATCCGGAATTTCGATTCCAAAACCCAAAATCACGTTTCTCGAAACCACTTTTGAACTGGGCCTCGAAGCCCGAAGTCATTTTCCGAAATCCATTTGTAAATCATTGAAATCACATCGTATTTCAAATTCCGAAATCAAATCATTTAAACCAGGTTTAAATCACAATATCCGTCAAATCTCGTAAAACGTGAAATACAGTTATTTCCTCGAAAAACGTGCACAAACCGTAAACCATCACAATCATAAATCAAATCATAGAATCAAGTATAGAAAACATATAAAAACATATATGCATGCATCAAGAGTTAGAAAGCAAAGTCCACTCACAGACCATTCCGACGTCGCCTCGATAAGAGCGCACTTACGCCATCCCCGGCCATTCCGCTATCCTCGGCTTTCCCGAACCTATCCAAAGCCCATAACGAGGTTACTAACTACTTCACAAAAGTCCTACTCAAGTCCCATACTTTTCCCAAACTTCTAAGCGTACTTTAAAAGGAACCCTAAACCTTCGATCCCGCAGAACTAACCCGAAACAACGTCCGATTGTCCCGAAATCTATCCCAAAAGACTCGTTACAACGATTAGACCAAAAACCTAGTTGACCACTTTCCCGGAAACCGCCGCACGTGCCCCCACGCACCGCCCAAAGTGGCTGCGCGTGGGCCTCACGCGCCAACACATAGTCACTGTTCATCGTCTTCCTCGAGCAGCCACTGTGTTGGACCGGCGTGGCCGGTTCTCCGCCGTCCGCCAACCATTTTTGTCCCTCTTTCCACCAGTAGCATCGTTCTCATCCTAGAATTCCATTCCCCTACTCCAAACACAACATTCCTACTTCTCACCCGTCGTCCCAAGCTCGAACCCGTAACCCACAAAGCCCTTGTTTCTCAATCTGGCCACCCCTGCAACCGCCCATCACGGCTTCACCACCAATAGGTTCCTAGGTACCCACTGAATTGAATAGCACTCACCAACTACCTCGACTCGACCTCAGACTCCATGACTTAAATTCTGAAACAAAATAGAAAAACAGAGCAAACAGAGGAAGAAGAGAAATTACCTACTGGTCGTCCGCCACCGTGCTCGCCGCCGCGTTCTGCAGGGTTCACAGAGCCGTCCTAACCTTCCCTCGATCCTAAATGGATCAACTTGATCACTGATGCTTGCACCACACCCTCGACACTTCTCTGTTTTCCCGCGAACTCATACCTCGCACACACAACCGTTCTGCCCAAAATTTCCACTCAAAACTCACTCACCAAGTCTTAAACTCTCTCTACTCTCACCCCCCTCACTCACCAGAACACACACTCCCGGCCATCGATCGATTTCTCACCCTCAGATCAGTCTCTGTTTCTCTCTTGTGCACGACTACACAAACACACACTTGTTTAAAATCACACCGTGCAAACTTGTAGAAACCTCTAGTCCATTGCCACCTGTCACAATCCCATGGTCCCTAACTCAAAATATCCAAACACACACTGTACACTTGTCCTCATCAGATTGCACAATTCCCAATGTGCAAAAAGACCAAAATACCCTTGTGAGTCAAAATTACCATTTTTCCCTTCGCCGTTCTAGACCCCTATCTCGCCCGTCCAATGTCCGATGAAGGCATGCCGCTTGTCGTTGAACTCCGGACGACGAGATCTACCTAACGGTCCTCGGTCTACAAGTAAAAACATTATCGTACGGAAAGTCAACTTTTCATCCTTCTTTAATCAAATTACGGTAATGCCCCCAACCTTCTGAACATCATAACTTCCTCCTCGGATGTCGAAATCGGGCGTCCCACCTGTCTACGGACTCATGACGTCCCGAACTACGTCACGGTCACCGGTCAATGTCCAATTGACCGCCCGAACTAAAAGTCAACATTTTACCCAACCTAGGGGCAAAATCGTCATTCTACGTCCTAGGTCCAAAAGTACCCAATTAACCACCGATTAACTCAGCTAATCCATCACTAATCACTTCACTAATCGCGACTCCCGGGACGAGTCGTTACAGTTTCCTTTTCTCAAATCCCGGGTCTCAGCCCAAAACCATCGAAAAACTTTATTTTCAAAATCATCATCATCAAAACTCAGTGAAATCCAAACACATTTGAAACCACATGTCCATCCATCGAACCTGCTGGATCTATCCGAGTCTTTAAACTCCCGAGTCTTTAAACTCAACAGGACTACGGGGGAAATATCAATATCCGAGTCTTTAAACTCCTGAATCTTTAAACTCAATCCGGGTCTTTAAACCCAATCCGGGCCCGCCCCCGTTATAATCATATCCGGGTCTTTAAACCCAATAACCAGATCTAGCAAATCTATTCCATGACCACTATCCATATCCGAATCCGAATCCGCAATCTCATCAGGATCCCGTATCCAAACCCAGAACTCATATTCATCATCCATTTCCAAATTCGAGTCTGAAACCATCATCCCGTAAGCCGACATCCGGAATAACCATTCCGAACCCAAACCCGGAATCCATTTTCAAGTCCCAAATCGGATCCCGAATCGTCATCCGGAAAGCCGATTCAAAAACCAGAAAACACGTTTCTTAAAACCACTTTTTGAACTGGGCCTCTATGCCCGAAGTCATTTTCCGAAATCCATTTTAAATCCTTGATATTAAATCATATTTCAAATCCTGACATCAAATCATGTAAACCAGGTTCAAATCACAATATCCATCGAAATCTCGTAAAACGTGAAATTCCGTAAATACCTCAAAAAACGAGAAAAAGCGTAAATCATCAGGATCATAAATCAAATCATAGAATCACATATAGAAAACATATAAAAACATATATGCATGCATCAAGAGTTAGAAAACAAAGCCCACTCACATACCATTCTAACGTCGCCTCGATACGCGCGCACTTACGCTGTTCCCAGCCATTCCGCTATCCTCGGCTTTCCTGAACCTGTCCAAATCCCTTAACAAGGTCACTAACTACTTCACGGTCATACTAAAGCCCCATAATTTTCCCAAATTTTTAACTATTTTTAACCGAGCCCTAAAACCTTCGGACATCCCGAAACATATCGAGACGATATCCGATCGACTCGAAACTAGTGCCAAAATGTTCGTTACAATGAATACTTTAAAAGTCATGTTGGAACCTTCCTCAAAATCCATGCCACGCGCCCACACGCGCCGCCCAAATGGGCTGCCCGTGGGAGCCACGTGCGGCTACTGTTTATCCATGTCCTCTAGCCGAACCGGGTCCAGACCGGTTTGATTCAGACCGGTCTAAGTGAACCGGCGTTCACGGTTCATGGCATTACCCACCTTCCTTTAACCCTATTTCATCCCTAATTGATCCTATTCTTCCTTTTAAACCCTTTCCAATCATTCCAACAGTTCGTACAATAGAAAAAAACGAGTTAAACCAATCTACCTTAAAGGAATTATTGAACCGGTCAAGCTCTTCCTTCGGTTTCCATGGCCTTGGCCATCTCAGACCGTTTTTTTGGTCCCAAATGCTCTCTAGCATCTCCAGTAGACTCCTCCAAATGACCAACTCGATCAATATCCATCACAACCAAAGCTACCATTTTAAAATTCAAAACAAAAGTTTCATGGGAAAGGTCCTTACCTTTCGACTCAGGCCTCGACTTCGAGTCTAACTTTTTTTCCAATTTTTGTTCTCAAATCATAAGAAATTGATGCAGGGTTAAGGAGCTTGCAGTCATGACTATAAATCCTTCTCTGTTTCTCATGGATGACAGCCACCACCCACGGCGGTGCTCGTGGCAGTTCCACCATAATCCTCTCCTTTCCTCCTTTTTTACTTTCTTTACTTAACACCAAAATGAAAGAAGATCGGGGAGATTTTGTTAGCTGGTTCTTGATCAGTCCCTCAGGTCTCTGTTTTCACTCTCACCTGTGCACACACTCTCACTCTGTTTAAACGGGTTCAAGGTGCCAAGTGTCACGCGTCAAACATCATGTGGCCACCTTTTCCAACAGTTGCCAAGTGTCCATTACCCATTGCACATAATTCCCTAGGCTGGAAATGACCAATTTACCCTCAATTGTACAAATTACCATTTTACCCTTCGTATTTCTCATAACTCTGTCATCCGAACTCCAATTGACACGTGCCGCCTGTCATTATACTCAGGACGTCGAGACCTATCTAAAATTCCTCGGTTTGCGTGAAAACTAATGGTCAAACAAAAGTAAACTAAATCCCCTCTTTTAACCAAATTACGAAAGTACCCTCAACCCTCTGAACATCATAACTTCCTCCTCGGATGTTAGAATCGGGCGTGACACCTGTCTACAGACTCGTGACGTCCCGAACTACGTCACGGCCATCGGTCAAAATCCTTTTGACCGTCCGTACTAAAGGTCAACATTTTACCCATTCTATGGGCAAAATCGTCATTCTGCACCGTTCGTCCAAAAGTATCCAACTAATCACCGATTCTCGTCGTTAATCCTTCATTAAACACTAATCTAATCCCGACTCCCGGCACGAGTCGTTACATATGGGCTAGTTTAAATACGTTTAAAAATCCATAAAAATTACGGGGATTTAATGGAAGGTTGTTGGAAGTGTTAGTGACCTTAGAATGTGATTTGGACAGATCCGGGAATTCCGAGGATCGTGATTTAGCTCGGGGAGGCTTATGGCACGCATATCGAGGAGGTAGCGTAGAACGGTCTGTGAGTGGATATTGTTTTCTAAACTGTGATGCATGGATAACTATTTTATATGTTTTATATATGTGATTTCTATGATGATGATTGTGGTATTGATGATTTACATATTTGCACGTATTTCAAGATATTTTTCGTATTTGCACGTATATCGAGGTTTATGGTTTTAATAATGGTTGAATGGTATGATTTTGGATTTGGAAATATGTAATCGGGCTTGAGACCCATTTGGTTTACGAACTATCGGACTTGGAGTACATTTGACTGAATGAGGCATCGAGCCAGGGGCCCAGTTGATTTACAAAATTGGGCATGGGACCCAATTATGTTTTATAAATGTGATTCCAGGTCGGGGACCCATAAATCGATTTGGATAATTGGTTTTGGATTTGAGAAATCGGAATTGTGGATTACGATGGTTTTATGGAAATCCCAGGCATAGCCCCATTTGAACGGTTTGAGATGATTTATGAAGTGGTTTTCCATATACCATCTTTATATCTATGGATTGTCTCCTCTAGTCGTCTGGGATGATGGAGTAGTCACGGCGCATTGCCTGCAAGGGGTCACTGCACGGAGAGACCAGACTGTATAGTGACTCAGGAACAGGATTGCTAGACGTCTGGGACGTCAGACATCTGGGATGTCAGAGATTGACTCGGGTTGAGACCTCGGGTAGCACGCGTAGCTTGGACCGTGACATGACGTTTGGGACGTCAAGCGCCTGGGATGCCGAGGATTGGTATATAACGGTATTTGATGGAATTGTGATTTATGGATTTATTGGGTTATGTATTTGGATTTCGGATTTATTGGATTTATGATTTGGTTTCCGCTGTTATTGGATTTGGGCAAGGACCCACATGGTTTGGATTTATGATTTTGGGCTAAGTTCCCACTTACTTGGATTTACAGTTTTGGGCTAAGGTCCTAATGATTTAATTAAGTTAAATGGTTTGATTATTTGTTTTCGAATACATGCATAGTTTTTAGTGAAGGACATAAATGTCTTCTTATGAAATGTGTTTTTATTAAACTATTGATTTTCGTCCACTCACAACTTTTAATGGTTTTAATGCCCTTCAGGTTGATCACGGATACGGGCTGTAGTAGAGACTGAGACATCACACTCCTCCTCCGATCCTGGCGCGCTCTAGAAGCCCCAAACGCACTGAGGTTTGACTTATCCTTTATCTAACACTTTGTGTCAAATGGGAGCATGGCATATCCCACGATAATTTTGGGGGGATTGGGATGGGTCGTGTCAAGTAGTATTAGATCCCGGTTTGCTCTTGTGGTACGCGCAGGTCGAGGATGTGATGTCTCTATGGGCTATAGTTCGTTATCAACCTGATAGTTAGGATGTCGGTATGATAGTTAGTAGGAATAGATCATGGATAGTTTCGGTTCGGCAATTGATTCTTATGTGTACCATAGTTCTGTCGTGGTTTGATAGTATGGTTTAGGGAATATGAGTACAACGGAGTTAGTAGATGACCTTAGTAAGGAACCCTAGTGTGTGATGTATGGTTTGGAGATATGATTTGGCGAGTGGTTTGACTTTGGCGACTTTTCGAAGTCGAGACCATTGTTCGGTCATGTCATGCCAGCTTTGGTGATGGTACTGCACTCTGCAACAGAGGTTGTGATAATCGGTTAGGCCTAGATGGTTGTCGTGCTATCCTAGTTTGTGATGGATAGTTAGGTGCAGTTGAGGTCGGGGATGACTTGGTGGACGACACTGGTTGAGTATAATTGAGACTAGTTAAAGATTGGTTGGACAGGTTACCAAGGTGTGATACTTGTCGATGGAATCCCGGAGAGGGGATACAAAGTAGTGAGTACTGGCGGTTGATTCCAGTTGGATGCAGAGTCTCGATAGCGATGTCTGGTGGTTGGGTTTGCACGAGTCTGTGGTCGGCACTACCATCGAGGGTGGATGTAGTTGTGGTTGATGTGAATCGGGTGACGTTCAGGGAACGTTCATTTTCTTGTATGGGTTGTCAGGGTGCTTGTACCCAGAGTTGTTGGGTACGAGAGAGGTAGAGTTCCTTCAGCTTGAGCAGAGGTATGGGGTCGCTGCTCGGTATGAGCAAAGATACAGGGTTGTCTGATTTGCACACTGTGTGCCAGTGATTATGATGACGATGAGCCATGAGTTGGGATGTGACTCCGTCTTTATGGGCGTACGTTCGGTATCTAAGATTCGACAGTGGATGAGTTGGACTGGACGGGATTCAGCAGTGGATGAGATGTGTTGGGACTCTAACCCAACCGTGAGTGTGATAACTGATGTGATTGGAATGATCAAGTGGTAAATGAATGAATCGGTATGAACAAATAGGCGAGTTGGGGTACCAAGTTAGCTTGGTACAGACACGTGGTTGATGCACAAGTGAATTGGTTCCAACATGGTTGGAACTTCAGAATCAAGAAAGGTTATGATTGAGGCGGCGAGAGGAGTGCTTGTTTCAGCCTTGGTAATGGGTATTCTGAAGTCATTGAGGGTGACTTCTCATGTTCTGCCCATGACAGATGATGGTTGTTATCACCAGTACGTTGATCGTGTATTAGTTGGTGGACCCGTGATTTTTTTTTTGGGTTATCAGGTGGAGTTGGGCATTTCAAAGTTAGTGAAGGAGATTTCTCATTTTCTGCTTGGTGGCAGACGATGTTAGGTTACATGGTGTGGTGAGTGCAGTGAGATTATGTTTGCACTCACGTAGGATGAATTTTGATGTCATCGTCTTGGATCATCCTTGATTTTTCCTAGGTGGAATGACAAGGATCGATGTGAGGTAATTGGAGAGAACCCACAGTCTAGACATATTTTGTCTTTGACTGAGTGATTAGATGTGAAACGGTTAAGGAGCAATGTGATAGTATAAGGATTCAAAAAGGGTGTAAGACCCTATGACCTGAAATCTGGTCGTTAGCGGAGTGAACATGTGTGGATCCTAGGTGGATTCGGATCGTGATGTTGAGGATATAGGGCGTTGTGACGATCGAGGACCGTGATGTTAATGATCAGGTGATGTTGTGGTGGATCAAGATGGCGTGGATCGTGATGTTGTGCCCGTGCTGGCAGACTCCGTCTTGCTGATTATGCTAAGCTAGGAGCAGAGGAGAATTGTATTGTGAGACACTTGAAGAATATCTTGGAATAGAACAAAATGATTACCCAACCTCTATCTTGGATATTTTGATATGGGGATGATGAGACTAACTTCCTTTCGAGGTTGATCCCATATTTTATATTAATAGAACGGTCAGATTGGTCAGTCTTGGATATGTGAATGATGGGATTGGCTTCCATTCGAAGTCAATCGAATATGATATGGTAATCGAATGAGCACGTAACCAATATGTTCAGAGTTGGTGCAGCTCGGTAGAAGTGGGTGAGATTGGATGCCCATTTGGCATGAATGGGTACGCTTGGGTGGGCGTGAGTCAGATTGGTAAGTGTTGGATTACGCGGTTAGGAGTAGACGTTGTGATGCTGGTCGGGTGACCATGGGGCTCAAAATGGATGATGAGATGGAGTATTTGATCTGTCTAGTAATGGACTAGACAAATGGACTCCAGAATTGAAGTGTGATTAGCTACGAACTATGTAGTAGGTTGGTTGGTGGATGGATGCATGTATTGGGTAGGTTGTACGAGAACCGATACTGGACAGGCCTGAGTGGTGCCTGGTGACAATATATGGGATATACCAGGGGTATGTTAAGGAACGTGTTGATAATCGGCTTAGTTTCGATATCATTGGATTAGTTGAGAACGTGAACTGGACATTGGATATTGTGCGTTGGGCCAGATTGATTTTGACGGGTTCAGTGATCGTATGAACCGGTGCTCAGAGACATGGATGGCTAGTAGAACCCTAGAGAAAATATGTGTTATCATTGCTCGGCAGGTATTCAATGGGGTCCAGTTACACACAGGTCGAGTGAGATGTTGGTATACGTATTGTAACGACCCGTCCCGAGAGCCGGGATTAGTAAAGTGATTAGTAACAGATTAGTGAGTCTAATCGGTGTTTAGTTGGTTACTTTTGGCCCGTTAGCGTAGAATGACAATTTTGCCCCTGGTTTGGGAAAATTGTTGACTTTTAGATCGGGCGGTCAATTGGACATTTATCGATGACCGTGACGTAGTTAAGGACGTCACGAGTCCGTAGACAGGTGGCACGCCTGATTCCGACATCCGAGGAGGAAGTTATGATGTTCGGAAGGTTGAGGGCATTACCGTAATTCGGTTAAAATAGGGGGAAAAGTTTACTTTTAGCACGACAGGATTTTTACACGTAGACCTAGGACCGTTAGGTAGGTCTCAACGTCCTGAGTACAACGACAGGTGGCATGCCATCATCGGACATTGGACGGGCGAGATACGGGTCTAGAACGGCAAGGGCATAACGGTAATTGTGACTCACAAGTAGGGGCATTTTGGTCTTTTTACACATTGGAAATTGTGCAATCTGATAAGGCCAAGTGTACAGCAATTGGTTGATATTTTGAGATGGGCCATGGGATGGTGGACACGTGCAATGTGTCTAGTGGGTTCTAGGCCGTGCACGGTGTTCGTTTTAAAATTGTGCAGAGTGTGTGTATCGTGTTGGTTCGAAGAGAGAAAACAGAGTGAGGTTTGAGAGGGAAATCGATCAGGTGAAGGGAGTGTGTGTGTGTGTGTGTGTGTGTGTGTGTGTGTGTGTGTGTGTGTGTGTGTGTGTGTGTGTGTGTGTGTGTGTGTGTGTGTGTGTGTGTGTGTGTGTGTGTGTGTGTGTGTGTGTGTGTGTGTGTGTGTGTGTGTGTGTGTGTGTGTGTGTGTGTGTGTGTGTGTGTGTGTGTGTGTGTGTGTGTGTGCTGGTGAGTGAAGAAGTGAGAGCAGAGAGAGTGTAAGACTTGGTGAGTGAGTTTGGCGTGGAACTGCAGAACGGTGGTGTGTGCGGGGTGTGAGTTCACGGGAAAAACAGAGGAGTGTTGAGGGAACTTGGTGGTGGTGTTGCTGTGTGTTGATCCATTTGGACTCGAGGGAAGGCTAGGACGACCCTGTGAACCCTGCAGAACGCTGCGGCGAGTACGGCGGCGATCGACAGGCAGGTAATTTCCCATTCCTTTTTTATGCTCTGTTTTGCCGTGAATTTCAAACGATTAGTCGTGAAGCTAGGGGCTGAGTCGAGGTTTCTGGTGAGGTCTAGTGGACTCAGTAGGGTCCTAGGAAGCTGCTGGTTGTGCAGCCGTGAAGGGGAAGTGTACGGGTGGTCAGATTGTGGAACAGAGGTTTGTGTTGGTCACGGGTTCGAGTTTGGAACGATGGTTTAGAGGCCGTGTTGGCGTGTTTTGAGTAGGGGAGTGGATTACTGGGTAGAGGACGAAGAGAACGGTGGAAAGAGGGAGGAAAACGGTGGACGGATGGCAGAGAACTGATCACGCCGGTTCAGACCGACTAACCGTCGAAGAAGAAGGTGAACAGTACTCTGAGTGCAGGCGCGTGAGGCACACGCGCAGCCACTTTGGACTGTGCGTGGAGGCGCGTGCGGTGGTTTCTGGGGAAATGTTCAACTAGGTTTTTGGTCTAGACATTGTAACGAATCTTTTTGGCTAGGTTTCGGGTTAATCGGACGTTGTTTTAGGTTAGTTCTACAAGGGCGAAGGTTTAGGGTCTCGGTTAGTTACGTTTAAAACCCGAAGTTTTTCGTAGGAAATTAGGAGAACCTTCGTTAACGTGTTAGTGACGTAGTATGGTGACTTGTGACAGGATCAGGAATCCCCGAGGCGGACGAGGAACGTGATGAACGTACGAGACGTGAGTGACGTGCCCGTGAACTGTGAGTGGACCCCTTCTCTATAATCGAGCATGCATAACTGCTTTTCTATAATTGTTTTATGGGTTTACATGTGATTTCACGATTGTTGAATATGCTATAACTATTTTACATAATTCCACGTTTTTCGAGAAAGTACGGTTTTCAGCACGTTTTACGAGAAAGTTGAATTCTAACTTCGATGCCATGATTTTTGGGATTTCAAATGATAAGTGATTTCAGTGGTTATAAATGGATTGAAGACATGATTTGATAAGCGAGGTTTTCGGTTTTAGAATCGGATTTTAGAAAGCGGAATTTGGTTTTAATGTTGAAAAATGGATTTCCGGATTTGGGGTCGGAATGACGGTTCTGGATGCCGGAATGGCGTCAGACCGGTGGTTTCGAATTTGGGTTTGGATATGGATTTCGAATGGGTTTCAAATGGTTTTGGATTGGATTTGCTGGATCTCATTATTAGGTTTAAAGACCCGGATATTATGATTGACGGGGGACGGGCCCGGATTGGGTTTAAAGACCCGGATTGAGTTTAAAGACTCGGGAGTTTAAAGACTCGGATATATTGATATTTCCCCCGTAGGTCTGTTGAGTTTAAAGACTCGGATATTATTGAGGCATGGATTGAGTTTAATGACTCGGGAGTTTAAAGACTCGGATAGGTCCAGCAGGTTTGATCTGATAATAATATTGGTATCTATTGGTTTTATGATGTGAGGTTTTATGATATGGCTTTATGATGCTTACGACGTGATTTCTATAACTGTTTCTATGATGATTCTGCAACTGTTTTTATGATGATCCTTATGTGATTTATAACTGTTTTTAGCTAATGGGTTATGCATGTACATTTTCAAAACGGAGGGCCAAAACCCTGGTTTGCTTATGAAATGGTTTTTTGGAAACTATTATTTTTATTTATGGTCCACTCACACTTTTCTGTTTTTAAATGCCCTCCAGGTCGTGGAGCTAGCGCGGGGGTTGACGTTGAGGCAGCGTCGGAGGCATAGAGTACTCGAGAGTTTCCCGGAGTGGTCTCAATTTTTCGGTTGTGCGTGTACTTTGTGTATCGGTTTTTGTTTTTCTTTGTTTGGTACTATGCTCTGTGTAACAGTTGACTTTGGATGTTTTAAATTCTCCTGCATCTGGCAGTGAAAGTTTGTGTGTTTTCGTGAGATTCTTCTGTCTTTCATTTTGGGTTGTCAGACGGGAGCAGGATTTACCTCGGTTTTCGGGGTGGAACAGGGGTGGGTCCTGACACGTATACTCAGGTTGAGTGAGTTTTTGGTTAGTGTAGCCACCGGTTGCTTTGCGTGAAGTTACTGCTCTGTGACTCTCACTAGCGCCATGGATCACGCTGAGGGATTTGACTGATGTGAGCATAGAGACTGATAAATATCGCAGGTTTAAGCTTGCCCTGGGAGACAAGATCTTGTCCTTGGTCTTACGTTACATTGAGGAAACTTTGGTACGGGATACCTTGGTGCGACTCTATAGTGAGTCAGAGTTGTGTTGGTAATTCGAACTATGACCATAGAGCTGTGAGTGCTAGCTGAGTGCGACGTTATGGGATGTGTGATGTTGACGTTGTAAAATTCAGGAAATGCGGGGAAATTGTGAGATTTAATAACTCTTGGTGTGGGAGAGATGCCGGATTGATTTGCGACTAACAAAGTGGTGACAGTATGGCTGGATGTGTTAGCTTAGATTGATGAGTGAAATTTGGTGACTCCTAGTGGAAGCAGATGTCAAGGTGGATTAGTGATTGAGAAGAACCGTCAAGTTTAGTGTCAGCTAAATGTGTCAGCGTAATGGTAAAATTGTTGGGTGGTATTAACTCGGAATGTGTGATCAATGTCACTCGACGTGGTCGGCTGTATTCAATGTGACGTGAGTACTAGTGGAACGTCTGGGTGCAGACAAGTATTGTTCTGGTTAGTGGGTGTACAAGTGTACACACGGTGTAAGGCCGAAATTGCTTTCCACGAATTGGATGTGTACTGGGATAGTTGGAATTTCGAGGACAAAATTATTTAAGGAGGGAAGGTTGTAACAACCCGTCCCGAATATCAGAATTAAATATTAATTAATTATGGATTTAGAATGATTAATCGGGGATTAATCGAGGGAATTCGGACGGACGGTGTAAAATGACCGTTTTACCCCTAAAATTGGGCAAAGTGTTGACTATTGACTCGGGGAGTCAAACGTACGAGGCCGATGACCGTAGACAGATGGCACGTCGAAATCAGACGTCGAATGTAGAAGTTATGGTCAAGGGATCGAAATCGGGAACTTACGTCTCTGGATTCGAATTATTTATCATTTTAAATCTGATTTGCTGATATTTGTGTTGGGCCTTTGGATGAGTGACAAGTGTCACTCATCCCATGGGTGGCTTTCCTTAAAAATGGGATCTTGTCCCATTGGTTAGTTTTTATATTTTTATAAATATATATATGTTTTATTCATCTCTCATCTCACCGTCAATCTCTCCTTCAATGCTCCCATCCTCACCCTTCATCTTCTTTATCATCAATATCACCATTTCTCTCATTTTCCTTTCATGACCCTAAACACCAAGCACCAACCCGAAGCCCTTGAACCGTTCAAAAACAAACAAATGAACCATCCTACCTTCATCTATTTTGTGATGTGTGTGAGACTAAGTGTAGGCAGAGTGTGGACGGACAGGGAACCACAACAGAGCCACGGCGGTGGTGGTTAGAACCCGAAACCCGTAACCATAATTGGGTTAAAATTGGAACTTGTCTTTTAGACATGCCACGATTGCTACGATCGATCCAAGTTTGTTCTAGGGAATGGGACGAGCGAAACGGTGGCGAGGTCGAGGACCATCGAGCACAGTGGTCGGGAAACTGCGAAGGTAAGTTTTTTGGTAAGAGTTTTGGGCTTTTAGTTAGGACTAATTTTGGGCATTTCTGAAATCCAAACCTTCTTCCTGGGACCAATACGAACTCATGGGGGTCAGTTACGAGGACTGTGATGATCGGGAACGACGGGGATGGGCGATTGTAGGTGGTCGTCAGGTACGTTGCAGCATGTTTTTCTCGTCTTTCAATCAATGGAACTCTTAGTTAGGATTAGACAATAACATAGGAAGAAACATGATAAAAAATGAACTTGAAACAATGGAGAACCGGCTCAGTTAGTTCGCCGGTTCGGTCGAACCAGAAAACCAGGCGAACCGGGTTCGATGCAAGGTTGAAGATGCACTGTCCCCAGCGAGTGGGCTTCACGCGTAGCCGCTTACGGCTACATGTGGGGGCGCGTGGGACAGAATTTAGTGACTTCATCAACATGTGTTTTCATCTATTCGATGTAACGAACAATTTGAGACTGGTTTCGTGTCGATCGGACGTCATTTTGATATAGTTCGGGGTGTTCGAAGGTTTAAAGGCTAGTTTAAATACGCTTAAAAATCCAAAAAAAAAAAAAATTACGAGGATTTAATGGAAGGTTGTTGGAAGTGTTAGTGACCTTAGAATGTGATTTGGACAGGTCCGGGTGTTCCGTGATTTAGCCCGGGGAGGCTTATGGCACGCATATCGAGGCGGCAGCGTAGGACTGTCTGTGAGTGGACATTTTTTTCTAAAATGTGATGCATGCATAACTATTTTATATGTTTTACATATGTGATTTCTATGATGATGATTGTGGTAATGGTGATTTACATATTTACACGTATTTCGATATGTTTTTCGTATTTACACGTATGTCGAGGTTTATGGTTTTAATAATGGTTCAATGGTATGATTTTGGATTTGGAGATATGGAATCGGGCTTGAGACCCATTTGGTTTATGAACTATCGGACTTCGAGTCCATTTGATTGAATGAGGCATCGGGCCAGGGGCCCAGTTGGTTTACGAAATCGAGCATAGGGCCCAGTTGTGTTTTATGAATGTGATTTCGGGTCGGGGACCCATAAATGGGTTTGGATAAATTGTTTTGGATTTGAGTAATCGGAATTTTGGATTACGATGGTTTTATGGAAATCCCGGGCATAGGCCCATTTGAACAGTTTGAGATGATTTATGAAATAGTTTTCCATATACCATCCTTATATCTATAGATTATCTCCTCCACTCGTCAGGGGCGATGAAGTAGTCACGCCGCATAGCCTGTGAGGGGTCACTGCATGGAGCGACTACCGTATAGCGACTCAAGAGCAGGATTGCTAGACGTCTGGGATGTCAGAGATTAACTCGGGTTGAGACCTCAGGTAACACACGTAGCTTGGACTGTGACATGATGTCTGGGATGCCGAGGATTGGTACATAACGGTATTTGATGGAATTGTGATTTATGGATTTATTGGATTATGTATTTGGATTTCATATTTATTGGATTTATGATTTGGTTTTTGGTGTAATGGATTTTGGTAGGGACCCACATGATTTGGATTTACGGTTTTGGGTTGAGTTCTCACTTACTTGGATTTATGGTTTTGGGCTAAGGCCTTAATGATTTAATTAAGTTAAATAGTTTGATTATTGGTTTTTGAATACTTGCATACTTTTTAGTGCAGGGCATAAATGTCCTCTTATGAAATGTGTTTTTATTAAACTATTGATTTTCGTCCATTCACGGCTTTTAATGGTTTTAAAGCCCTTCAGGTTGATCACGGATACGGGTTGTAGCAGAGACCAAGACATCGCACTCCTCCACCGATCCTGGCGCGCTCTGGAAGCCCTGAACGGGCTGAGGTTTGAGTTATCCCTTGTCTAACACTTAGTGTTAGACGGGAGCATGGCACATCCCTTGATAATCCCAAGGGGATTGGGATGGGTCGTGTCAATATGACCATAATGAGTAGCTGAAATCTTGGGTAGGTTGTAATGTTTGTAATGAAGAAATCGCTTGTGTTTGGCTGCAAAATGGGCTTAGGGAGCTTGCAATTCGGAAGGATAAGGCTTTTAGGAGGTTTTGAGTACACATAGCCTATATAATTTCTTATAGACAATTGTACACTGAATCAAGAGCATCTATTTGATAAAATTCTTTAAACATCAATGCAAATATAATGAGGTCATGCAATTATGAGAAAAAGTGACGAGTCATTAAGAGTAGATCATTAAGAAAGAATGGCAATTTGGGGTCTCGCAAGGGTAGTCTTCACTAATTTTCTAAAATTCATTTATGTAACGACCCGTCCCGAATATCGGGATTTAATAATATTTAATTATGATTGACAAATCTGGGATTAGTTGAGCGAAATCGGACGAATTGTGCAAATGACCGTTTTGCCCATAGGCGTGGGCAAAACGTTGACTTTTAATTCGGACGGTCAAATGGACTTTGACCAAGGACCGTGACGTAGTTTGGGACGTCACGAGTTCATAGACAGGTGGCACGTTCGATTCCGACATTCGTGGTGAAAGTTATGACGTTCGGAAGCCCAAGGGCATTTTCGTAATTTGGACGAAATAAAGGAAAATGTTGACTTTTTTATCGGGAGGTCCGATGTCCGAGGGCCAAGGACCGTTAGGAAGGTCTCGATGCCCTGAGTCTGTATGGACCCGGTGAGACCCCGGGCAGCACGCGTTGCTTAATACCGTGAGATATGACGTCAGGGACGTCAAGCGTCGGGGACGCTAGTCATCAGGGATGCCGGAGATGGAAAAATAATAAATGTATATTACTGGATTTATGAAATAACTTTTGGATTGACTTTGGGATTTGAAACTACGCTTATGGTTTCTGGGCTAATGCCCTAATGGTTATTTCTAAATAAATATGTGATTATTGGTTTTCGATGCATGCATATGTTTTTACTGAGGGGCATAAATGTCTTTATAAATGTTTTAAACAGATTTGTTTATTTTCGTCCACTCACAGCTTTTGTTTTTAATGCCCTTCAGGTTGATTCCGGAAGCGACTGCAGCAGAGGCTGGGACATCGTACACCTCCTCCATCGATCCTTGCGCACTCTGGAAGCCCGTTTGGGCAGTGGCAATAGGTTATCCCTTGTCTGACACCTCTTGTCAGACGAGAGCATGACACATTCCATGGTAATCCCGGGGGGATTGGGGTGGGTCGTGTCAAGTGGTATCAGAGCAGGTTTGCTCTTTTGTGTGCGAAGGTCGAGGGTGTGATGTCTCTTTGGGCTGCAGTTCGGTTGTCAACCTGATAGATAGTTTTGGGTTTGAGTAGTGGATAGGGTGTGTTTGGCCCGATACATCGTGCGTTAACGTGATTCGACCCAAGTGGGGTTGTTTGTGGTTAACTGGTAATGTGGGACCGTCGATTCGATCATGTGATGATGGATTGTTGTGCTACTGGGCACAGCCGGGTTCAGTGAACCCCATTTGGATAATGATATGGAAATGCGAAACTCAGTTGAGTAATGGTCTACAATGTGGACCCTGGTGGTGATGGCTAGGGTAAGAGATGTCGGTGCATCGGAGTTAGCCGATGACCTTCGTGGTGGAACCCACGATGGAACCCATGTTGAGTTGACGATTGGATTGGATTGGACGTCTATACGATGTCAAGACCACGGAGTCGGTCAGGTTGTGGATTTTACTGCAGAAGGCAGTTGGGTTCGATGGAACCCTAGGGTGTGATTTCGGAACCCTAATTTATAATTGATGGGCTGGAAAAGTGAACTTTAAATGAGAACTTATGTTGCGACGTGCGGCGAAGGTCGTGGATGACCATGTGGATGACTCTAGTGAGTCTAGTCAGGATTATGGGATTCGATCCACGGGTACGGTTATTAGATAAAATATGGAATTCTGTGTTGGATCGAATAATAGTGTGAGGTGTGAATACGGATCTTGACAACGTTGACTGTTGGTCGACAGTTGTGCCGAGATGACTGGTTATCGAGGGTATTTAGTGTGGTTTTAACACTTGAGGATCAGGGGACGTTCAGGGAACGTTCATTATCCTGATGTGCGGATGGTCAAATTAGGGGTACCCATAGTCGTGGGGTACGAGTGGTGATACGGGATCGTCGTTCGGTATGAACGGAGATCCAGGGTATCAACTTTGCACACAGTGTGCTAGTGTGGATGTTCGTGTGCTAGTGTGGATGTTCGTGTGCTAGTGTGGATGTATGGATGCCTGTGTGTTGAGGCAAGTATCGGTGATACTAGCGCAGGTGCTGGTATCAGTGATTGTGATGACGATGAGCCACGACTTGGGATGTGACTCTGTCATGATGGACATATGATCGATATCTTCGACTCAGTGGCGGTTGAGTCTTGGACTGGATGGGATCCAGTGGAGGTTGTGACTTGTTGGGATAAGTCCCAACAAATATGAGATGACAAGTGATGAATGGATAAAAAGGTATGATTGAGACTTGAGGAATCTTGGGATGATGTTCCCTATGTTATGAGAACTTGTGGTTTTGAGGAGTTGTTGTCAACTCCGAGATTGGTAAGATGGTATACTTTTTATATCCCCAGAAAGTACAAGGAAATTATTGAAATTGGAAAAGTCGAGGAAAATCTTTGGGTGGTGTTGATGTGGGGATATGTAATTGTGAATGACTTGGAAAATCGAGTGTTGAACCTGTGAAGGTGATGATGTGGGCAGTCCAGTGGTTGGACTTGACATCTCATTGGGAGCATGTCTGTTTTCAACATAGTTGGAACTCCCGATTCAGGGAGAGTTGCGATTGGGAGACGAGAGGAGTGCTCGTTTCCTCATTGGTGATAGGTATCCTGAAGTCATTGGGGTTGACTTCTTGTTTTCTGTCCTGGCGGACGTTGATTATTGCTACCAGTACGTTGAGCGTGTATTGGTGGGTGGACCCATGTTTGGCTTGGGGTCATTGGACACAAGAAGTTGTGTATGATTTTGGATTTGGTGGTGAAATGTGAGGTCATCATTCCCACCAAGGGAAATCTGACGAAGCATTCATGAGGGTGCAAGACCCTACGATCATTTTTCAGATGGATTGTTTGCTACGTGAGCATGTGTGGATCCTAGGTGGATCTGAATTGTGATGTTGTGAACTTTGGGCATGGTGACGATCTAGGATCGTGATGTTACTTGTCGGATGACGTAGTGATGGATCTGGATCGTGATCTTAATGATCCAGATAGGTGGAGAGTTTATCACTCTTACCTTGGTTTATGTGAGTCGTAAATGACGGGACTGAACTTCTTTTCGGAGTGGAGTCCATATGGTTTTTACTCAGGTGAGTAGGTTTCCGAAGTGGTCGGATTTTTGTCAACCTTAGACATGTGGATATTGGGATTGGCTTCCCTATGAAGTCAATCGAGTGTTTTGAGCTGGTAACCGATAGGTTCGGTTTTGGTACATCTCAGGTAGACGTAAATGAGATTTTGGGTTTTGGAATCGAATTTCTGGGTGACGATTCAGGATTCGATTTCGAAGCTCGAAAGTGGATAACCAGATTTGGGTGCGGAATGATTGTTCCAATGCTAGCTTACGGAATAATGATTTCGGATTCGGATTTGGAAATGGATATTGGGTCGGAGTTTTGATCTGTCTGGTACGGTATCTGACAGATGGACTCTAGAGTAATTAGAACGCATTTGGCCACGACCTAGGTGGTTGTAGGCGGATTGATGGATAAATGTACATACAGGGTACGTTGTACGAGGATCGATAATGGATAGGCTGAGTGGTGCCTAGTGATGGTACATGGGATGTACCAGTGGTGTGTGATTAAACGTGTTGGTAATCGGCTTGGTTCCGTTATCATTTGTTTGGCTGTGTGTGTGAACTGGACATTGAGTACTATGCACTAGGCAGAGTTATTCTTGTTGGGTTCAGCGATTTTATGAGCAAACGCTCTTAGCCACGGATGGCTAGTGAATCCCAGTGTTGAGATGTGTGATCACGGCTGGGCTGGCATTCAATGTGTTCCAGTTACACCACTTGATTGAGTAAGTTGACGGTATACGTACACTCAGGATGAGTGAGTTGGTGGTCAGTGAAACTACGAGTAGCCTTGCGTGATGTTTTTACGCCGTGATTTTTCCAGCGTCATGGTTCGCTGACGGGGTCGGCAGTTATGGACATTAAGATTAACTTACGTCGCAGGATTGGGCTTGCCCTGCGAATTGAGATCATGTGGTTTATCTTACGCTACTTTGAGCAAGTGGCAGTATGGGGTGTTGCCACTGATTAGCTGATGGTTGGAGCTTTACTCGGGTGGTAAAGCTTGGTGCTGACAGTGTGGCTGATGGTGTCAGCATGGACTGACAGGTGTGTTTTGGTGACTCCTAGGGGGGGAGCAGACGTCGTATATATTGATGATGGAAAGGAACCGACAAGCTGAAAGAGTCAGCTAAATGGTAAAAATGACAAGGATCAGGTGATCAATTTCACTCGCGGTGTCGAGTATGGTCAGTACGGTGAGAGACCGTGATGGGACGTCTGAGTTCAGACGAGCCTTGTAATGGTTAGTGGATGTACAAGTGTACACAGATGTGAGATCGAAATGTTTTCCACGATGTGGATATGGAGTAAGGATATTTGGTAATTTCGAGGACGAAATTATTTAAGGAGGGAAAGTTGTAACGACCCGTCCCGAATATCGGGATTTAATAATATTTAATTATGATTGACTAATCTGGGATTAGTTGAGCGAAATCGGACGAATTGTGCAAATGACCGTTTTGCCCCTGGGCGTGGGCAAAACGTTGACTTTTAATTCGGAGGGTCAAATGGACTTTGACCAATGACCGTGACGTAGTTTGGGACGTCACGAGTTCATTGACAGGTGGCACGTTCGATTCCGACATTCGTGGTGAAAGTTATGACGTTCGGAAGCCCAAGGGCATTTTCGTAATTTGGACGAAATAAGGGAAAATGTTGACTTTTTGATCGGGAGGTCCGATGGCCGAGGGGCATTTTGGTGAGGGGCATTTTGGTAATTTTCTGCACAAGGGCAGAATAGTAATTTCACAGAGGCACTGTTTGATCGAACAGCCGTGAAATGGGAAGTTTTGTGCGATCTGTTCCATGGATTGTTTAACATTTAGAACTTATTTTGGGGCAGCTTTGAGGTGTGGTTGCACATGTGTTGAGCTGGCTATTGATTGCACAACATGGACACTGATTTTATATTGGTTTCAGGTCAATGCCGGGGACTTTACACAGAGGATTGAGGAATGCTTTGGAGTGCTTTTAATGACTGATTTGGATTGAAAGAATTGAGAGTAAGTCGTGAGGGTTACTCTGAGATTGAGAAAGGAAGGAAATGAGTGAAAATGGTGAAGGAATGTTCAAAAACCCGAAGCTGGTTTTTGAAGAGTTCAAAATCGAAATTCGGTTTTTAGGCCAGCCCAAGCCTAATGGAGGTCCGAAATGGCTTTCTGGAAACTTTCTTGGTCGATCCAAATCATTTGGGGCAAGTTTTGAAGCTCCTAGAGCCGTGGATGGACGAGGTGGACGGCCGGAAAATCCAAGCTTGAGTCGTGGTAATTGAGGTAACTTCATGTCCAATTAATCATGCGAATTAGTTCGTATTAATCCTAATGTGCTTACTGGGAAGTTAATTTGATTATGGTTGGGGAATCGTGGAGTTATGGTGATCGACCCGTTTTGAGTGATCACGGGTTGTTTTAGGATAAAAAACAGAAGGATTCGAGTTTGAATTTATGGTTATCTAGCCGGGTCAGATCGCGGGTAATCAGACCCGTTTACCAGACATATAGGTTGGAACGATGATTGTAGCAGTCACTGTAGCAGGCGCGTGGCTTTCACGCGCAGCCACTCATTGCGGCGCGTGACGGCGCATGGGCACGAATCTCGAGGTAAGGT
This sequence comes from Prinsepia uniflora, assembly GCA_032719365.1. Lineage (NCBI taxonomy): Eukaryota > Viridiplantae > Streptophyta > Magnoliopsida > Rosales > Rosaceae > Prinsepia > Prinsepia uniflora. The sequence continues at coordinate 21,160,666 of CM064874.1, forward strand.
CAACATGACTTTTATCCTATACAATGTAACGAACATTTTAGCGTTGGTTTCGTGCCAATCGGACCCCGTTTCGATATTGTTCGGGATGTCCGAAGGTTTTAAATCTAGTTTTAAAATAGTTAAAAATTCGGGAAAATTACGGGACTTTAATAGGATGTTAATGAAGAGTTTAGTGACCCTCTAATATGGTTTGGACAGGATTGGGAGTCCCGGTGATAGTGGTGTGGCCCGGGAAGACCTATTGCACGCGTATCGAGGCGCTCGGTTAAACGGTCTGTGAGTGGACATTGGTTTTATAAATTCGATGCATGCATAACTGTTTCATGATTTTTATAATTGTGATTATATGATTTATTTTGGATATCGGTGAATTTATATGTTTTCACGCATTTCGAGGCGATTTACGTGTTTGTACGTAAATCAAGATTTTTCTAGATTTGCACTGATTTCCATAATGGTGGTTCGGATATGATTTTATGAAACAGTTACGGATTTGATAAAGTAAATTCGGGCCAGGGGCCCAGTTGATTTATGGATGTGATTTCGGGTCGGGGACCCTAAAATGGAATTGAATAAATGATTTCGGATTTGATAATCAACTATTTGGACTTATGACGGTTCTATGGAAATTCGGGGCAGGGCCCTTGTGATATTTTGGAAATGAATAATAAAATGTGTTCCATAAAACCATCTCGATATGAGGATATATATATTGATCTCCTCCAAGTGTCGGGGACACTGGAGAAGTCACGGTGCATTCCCTGCGAGGGGTCATTGTACGGAGCTACCGGACCGTATAGTGATCCAAGAGCAGGATTGCTATGATTAGACGTCAAGGACGTCAGACATCGGGGATGTCAGAGATATGGACCCGGTGAGACCCCGGGCAGCACGCGTTGCTTAATACCATGAGATATGACGTTAGGGACATCAAGCGTCGGGGACGCTAGGCATCAGGGATGCCGGAGATGGAAAAATAATAAATGTATATTACTGAATTTATGAAATAACTTTTGGATTGACTTTGGGATTTGAAACTATGCTTATGGTTTTTGGGCTAATGCCCTAATGGTTATTTCTAAATAAATATGTGATTATTGGTTTTCGATGCATGCATATGTTTTTACTGAGGGGCATAAATGTCTTTATAAATGTTTTAAACAGATTTGTTTATTTTCGTCCACTCACAGCTTTTGTTTTTAATGCCCTTCAGGTTGATTCCGGAAGCGACTGCAGCAGAGACTGGGACATCGCACACCTCCTCCATCGATCCTTGCGCACTCTGGAAGCCCGTTTGGGCAGTGGCAACAGGTTATCCCTTGTCTGACACCTCTTGTCAGACGGGAGCATGACACATTCCATGGTAATCCCGGGGGGATTGGGATGGGTCGTGTCAATTTAAGTACACTCATCTTGTCTACATAATCACATAAAGTATGGTAATGTGAAGTGCATAATTATGATGCAAAAATAATCAAGCCATACCTTTAGTAAAGTATTAATGATCAACTTAACATATACATCTTTATTAATAAACAAAAACTCATGAATTTAAGAAAAATAAGTTCTTTTTTTAAAAAATTCTTTTTTTTTTTGGTCGAAAATAAATAAAAAACTATTTTTTTTTATTTGTCAAAAGTTTCTTTTCCAAATAAGTTTTCCTAATTTTTAAACGAAATTCTACACCCCCAAACCTAAATTGAACATTGTCATCAATGTGATAAAACAAAAATTAAATGAAAATAATAAAGTTGAGGCATGACATCAAACAAAAATGCCAAAAAAAAAAGGAAATGAGAGATCTAACCAGATAGGGTTAACTCCCAATAAGCACATACCTAAACAAATAAAAACAAATTGAGTTAGTCACACAATCTAAGATATATGTACACCGTTAAGGGACAAAGTCCCCGACAATGATGCCAAAAACTTGTTGGATAAAATGGACAACATAAATAAATATGAAATCTATTCTATTCAGTTTAACCTTACAAGTGCACAAATCGTGAAGATAGTAAAACAAATAAGTAAGAGAGGTCGAATCCCACAAGGACTTGTCTTAATATTTAAATTCACATTATCACTTAGATTAACTAATTAGCTTAGATATTTATTAACAATAAAATAAAATAACTCAAATTCACACACACTTGGGGGTTTTAAGGATAGAAGAAAGCAAAACAACTTAAGAGAATTAACCTAAAACAAATAATAAAAATAGTAGGTTAAGGTACTCTATCCACCACTAACCAATTATAGTTCTTAATTAGATTTCCTTGACCTAATTACTATGCATTCTCTGAATTAGGTGTCTGTGCCTAGTGATAGGTTGATTATTAAGCATCATTTAGATGAGTTTTCATATCCCTTTACTTGTCTTTTGTTGCTAATTATGTGATGAAATAGGAGAAAATGATCTCTCTTGCGAGCTTCGTGCATGTTATTAATATAAGGTTAAATCTAAGGCTTTTGCAAACAAATCGACTTAATCCGAGTCTTAGTCCCTATTGAGGTCCCAGGACCCTATCTAAGTCCCAAAGTACCTACCAAGGTCCTAGGAGCTTCTCTTGTACCATTCCGATGAGATGTCCCAGGTGCACCCCAGGGCTTGTCCAAATGGGCACCCTAGGGGCTATCCTAGGAGCACCCCAGCACTGTACTAACCTGCTGGGCCTATTTTGAACTCCCATTTCACGATTTCTTAATGATCAGGTTCCAAGGCACCCTTGATGCGCATGGGCTTCTTTATCACTCTTATCTCAAGGCGCACGGTCTAGGACATGATTGGAGGACTTTGCCAAATGGCCTACCGAATGGTCCGTGCTAAGGATCCAAGGACTTGGGTTGGTTCCAATTAATTCTCAATGTACAAGGAAGTCTTTAACTCTCAAGATGAAGTCCAGGTTTCCCAAGGATGTGGTGGCACGTGTCAAGACAATCAAGATCATCCAAGAAATAGATTTTTGCCTTTCTTGATCGAGAAGCATACCTTTTCCTACAAGGTTTCTGTGTACACTTCAAGGACCAGCCTTTCCATCTTTGCCTATCTAGATTAAGTGTGATATTTCAAGATAATTTAGCCATGGAATCCAGCTAGGAAAGTCGAAAAAAAGATCTAATAAAAGAAGGGTTTCTATCCGTTTGCTTGCAACCCAAGAAATCAGGGTTTCTTTGATACAACCCGTATCGAAATCAGGAAAATTAAATGCAAAAAATTATTGTTTTACCCATATTTAACTATTCAGGTTTTGTTTAGCCCTTGGTCTAGTTAGTTTATTTAGGTTGGGCCCTGTGAGCTGTTCGTTTTGTGTGGACCTAAACCCACAACCCAAGATGAGATTTCAGTTAGTCATTTTACCCCTAAAAGTTGAGCCCAAGCTCATGAACTGAAGCTTAAATGAATCAAACCCAAGTTGGAACCCAACCCATTTTGGGGAGAAGATTGAGTGATAGCCCAACCCATTTAGCAAGGTCTCGGACTCCCGAGTAGGTCGACAGGTGGCATGCCGAAAACGGAGTTTGGCTGGATTCGTTCTTGGTCTAAGTTACATAGGGGCGTTTTAGTAATTTTGAAAGGAAGGGTATTTTGGTAATTTTCTTTTTGAGATTTTTGTTGTGGCCAAATAAGGGAAAGACAAGTGTCCTTATCCCGCAGGGTCTTGTGTCACCGTCCTTGTGTGTGTGCTGAGTTATATATGAGTGGTGTGTTGTGTGTGTTTATGGGAGTGCACAACCGAGAAGAAAAAATAAGATGAAGAACAGGGGAGATGAAGGAAGGGAAAAGAAGATAGAGTGAGATGAGAGAAAGAAAAAAATAAAAAATAAGAAGGGAGGCTGGTCGTGGTTTGAGAAGGAGAGAAAAACGGTGAACCCATGAGGGTTGCTCTTAGGTTTGAGCTTGGCTGATCAGTTTTAGGTAAGGAAATTGGGAAACAAAGTTAGGATCACCTTCCTGGAGGTTCTACGATCTTGACACACTGCTCAACCATGAAGTTGGACGCTAGGATCGTTCAGATAGCAGGGGTGCAAGTTTGGTCGTTAGTCCTTCAACGGGTCGAGCAGTTTGGGTAAGTTTTTCCTTGTTTTGATTATAAAAATATTATTCAAAGTTAGAATAGGATGTTTTCTTCGAAACTGGAGTAAAAAAAGGTGGAAAATGAGTGAGAAAAAGTCGGGTCATGTTGCAGATCGTATGACCGGATTTGTAGAGGAAGTCTGGTAAGAAAGATGATGAAGAATAGTTACTGTAGCAGGTGTGTGGCTACCAAGCGAAGCCATTTTGGGTGGCGCGTGAGGGGGATTTTGAGGTACGACAAATATGAGTTTTTGTCCTTTCGTTGTTACAAATATTTTGGCACATGTTTCGAGGCGATCAGATATTATTTCGGGGCAGTTTTGGATGTTCGAAAGTTTAGGGTTTGTTTATAAATCCCCAAAAATTATGGGATTAAAATAAAAAATATTTGGGATGGTTAATGACCTTTAGATGTGATATTTGACAGGTTTTGAGATTCCCGAAAATTACAGAAAAACGTGCAAAGTGTAATTCGACGATACGGAGGTGTGTGAGTGGACTTTCTTTTCCCTAAACTATTATGCATGTAGATTTACATGATTTAAACGGTTTTATATGTGATTTTGATGACATTGGATTGATTGGGATTTTATGTGAATTTCAACGATTTTATGAATATTTAATTAATATTTTATTGCACGTTATTCGAGGTTTCTGTAAACTATGTTCGGTACCATTCTGATTGGGATTTTGAATTGAATGTGGGTTGTGTCATGGAATAATGTGACTTTGGAATAACTATGTTCATATTATTTTTAGACGGTTTTCACGAAAGTAGTATTAATGGCACATTTTACGATAACTGAGATTTAAGCTGTGTTTGGGGCTTAGGCTCGAACTCCTGATTGTGATTCAATTGTGTGGTTTTGGAATGTGATATGAGTTTATAGAAAAACGTGCAAAGTGGAATTCGACAATACGAAGGTGTGTGAGTGGACTTTCTTTTCCCTAAACTATTATCCATGTAGATTTACATTATTTAAATAGTTTTATATGTGATTTATATGTGATTTTGATGACATTGGATTGATTGGGATTTTATGTGAATTTCAACGATTTTATGAATATTTTATTTCACGTTATTCGAGGTTTCTGTAAACTATGTTCGGATACCATTCTAATTGGGATTTCGAATTGAATGTGGGTTGTGTCATGGAATAATGTGATTTTGGAATAAGTATGTTCATATGATTTTTAGACGGTTTTCACGAAAGTAGTATTAATGGCACGTTTTACGATAACTGCCATTTAAGCTGTGTTTGAGGCTTAGGCTCAAACTCCTAATTATGATTCGATTGTGTGGTTTTGGAATGTGATATGAGTTTGCGTTATTGGTATGGATGGTGTAAAGTTATGATGATGATTGTCATTTAGACTTGGGTCGATTATATGTGTTTTGATGCTTGTGGATTGATTAGTCTCAGACCTCGAGCTGGAGGCACTAAATCCTGAGACTAGTATTGTGTTTAATCGTGATTGTGTTGATTAGATGTGGGTCTCAGACGTCGAGCATGGGGCTCCAATTCCTTAGACTGTGTTGTGATGACTCGGACGTCGAGCATGGGGCTCCAGTTCCCTTGCGAGTATGTGATGTCTACCAGTAATGCACTTGTGATATGACGATTGATGTTGTGCATGTGCTTCGAGGTTGGTTTGAATTTGATTGATTGTGTATGAGTATTGAGATGACGTTGAGTTAACTATATGTGATTTTGTGGTGTTGATGTGATGGTTGATTATGTCTGATATGTTGTTATTTCGGGTTGAGTTGGTTTAATGAGAAATGGTTGTCTTCTGGTTAAATACTTTACGATTATTACACGTATTTTGAGGTTATGATTATCTTGTATTCCACTGTGTTTTAAAACTTATATGCATGCACGGGTTTCTAAAACGGAGGGTAAAGATGGAAGTTTTCAAATTATATTTTTAAAATGTTTTTTTTTGTGTCTACTCATACGTTTTCTTGGTTTTGTGACCCTCTAGGGGCATTGACTCGAAAGGCAGAGATATGAACTAAACGAACTTGTGTGTATTCCTTGTCTGATAAGGTTTCATGCGTATATCTTGAATCTTGTCAGATGAGAGCAGAGCCCGATTATACTATTCTAGTGTTTTTCGGTGAGGTCCCGTCATCTTGGTATCAGAGCTAAGGTTCTGTTGTGTTGTTGATTTCATGCCTCCGAGTTACGAGCCCCGTGCATGCCCTGATGATGACATGAGACTAGTGGACGAGCCCTGGATAGTTGTAGGGCTGTTAGTGGATTGTAGTTTTGGATCGAATTATGAATGTTATATATATGTATGTTTATGTGTTGGAATATGTGTAAGCTCCAGGTGATTGTTGATTGTGTGTTTTAGATGAAATGATTTAATGTGTTTGACTATTGGTGTGTATGACTCCCCGATACCCGTGCATTGTGAGGTAAACTAAGTGTGAGCTAAAATTGAGCTATTGGTATCAGTATCTTCATATGTACGTTGGTTATGGATATGGTTTTGAGTTTTAGTCTTGGTTATAGAATGAGGTCTTGGAGAAGATTTAAGAGATTGTGAACACGATAAGTATGTTATAGAGATGAAAGTGGATTTGAATCGGAATCCCTTTAGATTATGGATTGAAGTTAAGGCATGGTTGTGTGATGTACATGTGAGATTCCTCGAGTTTGGTGTATTGTGTTGTGAATCGTATGTGAGCTATGTGTTTGTGTGATTGATTTAAATTTTTTATTAGGACTGGATTATGGATTCGACATAATTCTAAATTTCGGGGATGAAATTCTTTTAAAGAGGGTAGTTTGTAACGACCAGACGTTCAATGAAAGTAAAAGTGAAACTGTCGGATGAAATTGACCGCTTTGCCCTTGAAAGTCAAAGGTTAACTTTTTGGTAAAAGTCAAAAGGTTGACTTTTAACTAAGGTCAAAATGTTGACTTTTAACCGGGAAAATTTTTGGCGATTCCGAAAATGCCCTTAGAAAGGTCTCAAACTCCCATGCTCGTCGCCAGACGGAATGCCGAAAACATTATTCGGTTGGATTCGTTCTTGGTCTAAGTTACATAAAGGCGTTTTAGTAATTTTTCAAGGAAGGGTATTTTGGTAATTTCCTTTGTGTGATTTTTGTTATGGCTGAATAGGGGAAGGACAAGTGTGCTTATCCCTTAGGGACTTGTGTCATTTTCCTTGTGTGTGTGTGTGTGTGTGTGTGTGTATGTGTGTGTGTGTGTGTGTGTGTGTGTGTGTGTGTGTGTGTGTTGAGTTATATTTGAGTGGTGTGTTGTGTGTGTTTATGGGAGTGTAAGGCCAAGAAGAAAAAATAAGAGGAAGAACAGGGGAGAGGAAGGAAGGGAAGATGAGAGAGAGTGAGACGAGAAAAAGAAAAAGAATTAGAGAGAAGAAGAGAGGCTGGTCGTGGCCTGAGAATGAGAAAAGGACGGTGAACCCTTGTGTGTGTGTTTAGTTATATTTGAGTGGTGTGTTGTGTGTGTTTATGGGAGTGCAAGGCCAAGAAAAAAAATTAAGAGGAAGAACAGGGGAGAGGAAAGAAGGGAAGAGGAGAGAGGGTGAGACGAGAGAAAGAAAAAGAATAAGAGAAAAGAAGAGAGGCTAGTCGTGGTCTGAAAATGAGAGAATGACGGTGAACCCGTGAGGGTTGCTCTCGGGTTTGATCTTGGCTGATCAGTTTCAGGCAAGGAACTTGGGAAATAGGGTTAGGATCACCTTCATGGAGGTTCTACGATCGTGACACACTGCTTACTCGTGAGTTTAGACGTTGGGATCGTCCAAACAACATGGGTGCAAGTTTGGCCGCGAGTCCTTCGACGGGTCGAGCAGTTTGGGTAAGTTTTTCCTTTTTTTGATCATACAAATCTTCTTCTGAGTCAGAATAGGATGGTTTGGTCAAAACAGGAGTGAAAAATGGTGGACAACGAGTGAGAAAAAGCGGGGTCATGTCACGGGGCATATGACCCGTTTTGTAGAGGAAGTCGGATAAGAGAAATGATGAACAATAGCTATTGTAGCAGGTGTGTGGGTGATTTTCGAGGTATGCCCAACATAAGTTTTTGTCCTTTTGATGTTACAAACATTTTGTACAAGTTTCGAGTCGATCGGACACCGTTTCAAGGTAGTTTTAGTTGTCAAAAGGTTTAGCGTTCATTTTAAGTTTATTTAAAAATCCCGAAAAATTATGGAATTAAAATAGAAGATATTTGGGATGGTTAATGACCTTTAGATGTGATATTTGACAGGTTTTGAGATTCCTAGAAGTTACAAAAAACGTGCAAAGTGGAATTCAACGATACAGAGGTGTGTGAGTGGACTTTATTTTCCCTAAATTATTATGCATGCATATTTACATGATTTAAATGGGTTTCTATGTGATTTTGATGACATTGGATTGATTGGGATTTTATGAGAATTTCGGTGATCTTAATAATTGTTAATTATTATTTTATTGCACGTTGTTCAAGGTTTCCGTAAACTATGTTCGGATACCGTTCTGATTGGAATTTTGAATTGAATGTGGATTGTGGCATGGAATAATGTGATTTGGGAATAACTATGATTTACATATGATTTTAGATGATTTTCATGAAAGTAGTATTAATGAAGCATTTTACGAGAACTAACATTTAAGTTGTGTTTGGGGCTTAGGCCCGAACTCCTGATTGTGATTTGATTGTGTGGTTTTTGAATGTGATATGAGTATGTGTTATTGGTATTGATGGTGTAAATTTTGATGATGATTGTGATTTGGACTTGGGTCGATTATATGTGTTATAATGCTTGTGGATTGATTAGTCTCAAACGTCGAGTCGGGGGCTCCGAATCCTGAGAGTAATATTGTGTATGATCGTGATTGTGTTGAATGGATGTGAGTCTCGGACGTCGAGCTTGGGGCCCCAGTTCCTGAGACTGTGTTGTGATGACTCGGACATCGAGCATGGGGCTCCGGTTTCCGAGTGAGTATGTGATGCCTATTGATAGTGCACTTGTGATATGATGATTAATGTTGTGTTGTGCATCGATGTTGAGTGATTGTTTGTGAATTATGTTTTAATGTTGATTATGGATGGATTGTGTGTTACTGTTGTTCTTTGTGATGAATAACTTCCTCGAGCGGCTTGTTGATAGATTCGAGAGGCGTGTTCGATACGGTTTGGATTTGATAACACTTTGGATTGACCAAATAAAAGTCAAACGGTTTGAGAATCCAAACCGTTCCGTTAGTAACGGTTTGGATTTGGATTTTCATTTTGAAAATCCGTTAAATTCAAACCGAACTGTTAAGGATTATATTAATTTTTATTAATGTTTAAATCTATTATTAATACAAAGTAAAAATAATAAAAATAAAAGGATACCTAGATATACCCACATAAGTATATATATATATATATATACTCATATAAGAGTATAATAAAAGATTATTAAATAGTTTGTGTGTTTGATAAATCTTAGTATATTGATAATATTTGCAATTCAATATTTAGCAAGCTTAATATATAAAATTTTGAATATTGAGTATTGATTTTTTTTGTATACTTGTTTTTTTATGTATCCTTACTTTTTTTTTATTTCTTAACAGTTTTAAACCGTTTCAATCCAAACCAAACCGTTAGTAACGGTTTGGATCGAAACGGTTTTATTTCTAATATTAGAAAATCCAAACCGTATCGAACCGTTAAAATTTTAACGGTTTAGATTTAGATATTCTCAATATCCGTATCGAATTGCACCGTACACCCCTACACCTAAGCATAATTAAAAATAACAAACTTCTCAATTATCTCCTTTCTCCTCGCTTTCTCTGAACTTCCTTTTCTCTCTAGACCCTACCAGAGCGTTACCAAATTGAACCCAACTTCAACTACACACTGAAAAGCTTGAATGAAGTTGGCCAATTCCCACTTCAAAATATCTAGTGCCTGCAATCTATATTGACTATAATAGTAGAGTATGGAGAAACACGGAAGCACCTAAACTATATCTAGTGCCTGCAATTCTCACTCCTGCCCTCTCTCTAGTAAACGCTCCTTCTGTGTGAAGATCACTACCCCCAAAAAGATGAGGTGTTTGCACTGTGCTCGTATTTTCTTCTTATTTACATTTCCCTGTGATTTATTTCTGAGTTGTTTTGTGGCTTTTGATAAGCAGCATCAGATTTGAGCTAGGGTTTGGAGTTTGTTTCTGATTGTGTATTCTTGCAATCGTTTTCTGTTTAATGAGTTTTGTGTAAAAATGAAAGCTAGACCAACCCTGGACGGCTTGTTTTGTTTGTTGGTTTCAGTCTGTAGGGTTTTAGTTCTCAATACGTTGTTAATTCTTCCTGTAAGTGATCCAGCTATGGTTTCTCTTTGTTTTCAGCTTCCTTTTCTTTTTCTGCAACCAAATAAAGGACTATAGTTTTTAATTAAAGGAACTTGGATGTTTGATGATAATTTGGTGAAATTAATATCAGACCGGGTTGGGAAAGTGAATTTGGAATAAAATTTTATCACATTTTGGAACGCTTTTGCATCATGATTCATGCAATTAGGTTGATACGTACGCAGGAATGCTTGGTTAGTGTAGGTTTTGAGAACTCTTAATTTCTAGCTGCTACAATCTTTGGCTCGACGAATGCTAGTTTGACTTTTGTTAAAGCATATGCTTCAAGATGGGAAGTTAATATGCTGGTCTTGAAGTTATTGGTTCTTGCTATATACCGGTCGTTTCATTTTCTTCCTTCTTTTCGCTGGTATATATTCTAAGTTTACAATGGCTGTTAAGTGTTCTTCAACTGTTCAGGGATCGAACTAAGGGTGTGTAGCTCCAAAGTTGTAACATTTTCTATTGTTGGCTTAGATATTCACATTGGGGTCCTACTAATCTTGTGTCAACCGACCTGGAGTTTAATCCTAGCATGAGTTTTGTTTAAAATTTCAGAGATTGTACTATAATGATTGGAGAAATGGAAAAACTATGTTATCACAGGTGAACTTAATTGTGTTAGAGTGGCTAGAATGGAGAACTATATTCTGGTTTTGCATTTCTTGAAGATAGTTTTGTTCTGTAGGGTACGGTTTACTTACCTCATTTTTACTAATTTTTCAGCCGATATCCTAATATGAAATGGGCCCAGAGGTCTGATCTACTCCACATAACTATTGACTTGCCGGATGCCCAGGATGTAAAGCTTAAACTCGAGCCTGAAGGAAAGCTTTTGTTCTCTGCTACTGCTGGACCAGAGAAGACTCCTTATGAAGTTGACCTTGATCTGTATGACAAGATTGACGTAAATGTAGGTTTCTTACCGGCACCATCATGTATTTATCTCATTTAACTAATATATTGTATGGTTATCTGATGCTAACATATATATTTTATTCACAGGAGAGCAAGACTAGTGTTGGCTTGAGAGATATCTGTTACCTAGTGAAAAAAACTGAGTATAAATGGTGGAGCAGGTTGATTAAGCTTGAGGGAAAATCTCCAGTGTTTCTGAAAGTGGATTGGGATAAGTGGGCTGATGAAGATGAGGAGCCGGAAGTGAAAGCTGATGAAGGAGGTGAATGTTTTTCCTATCCTTTCTTAAACCTCTCTCCTTATTGTCATAGTTCCCTTGAAAAATTCTGACCCTGTGCTTTCATTATTATGAAACTTTGGCTTTCAGCTGGAAACGACATGGACTTCAGCAAATTTGATTTATCTGTAAGTACTCATACAATCACCTAACTACTCAATTGTATACTATCAAGCTATAGTAAATATTCATGTACTTAAGCTATTTCCTATGCCCTATTATTTCAGAATCTGAACATGGGAGGAGGTGGCGGCTTGATGGGTGGAGGAGGTGGCGGCTTGATGGGTGGAGGAGGTGGTGGCTTGATGGGTGGAGGTGGCGGCTTGGGTGGCTTAAGTGGCTTGAATGGCTTGAGTGGTTTAAATGGCTTAAATGGCTTGAATGCTGATGCTCTTGGCAAGTTTGATGGTGAGTTTCATATCATTTTTGTTTTCAATCGTAGGAACAGGAGATAAGCTATAGGCCACGTTTGTTGAGCAGAATTGAATTGTATTTCTGACATTTGATTTGAAATGTCTTGTACCACTAGCAGAGAATGATGTGGATAGTGGCACAGATGATGAAGTTGTTGACCAAGCTCAATCACCATCTGCTACTGGCGGATCTGATGCCAAACCTCCTCCTGCGACTGGTGAGAATGATGCGAAGGCTTCTGCCTGATGACGCAAAAGCTTTGAAAAGTGGGTGGGGGTAATGCAAAAGTCCCTGTTTTGGCACGCAGTTGAATATGTTTTATTTCCTGACACAAACATTGCGACTGCGCGCTCTGCTTCACCTTCATGAAAAACAAAAAAACAAAAAATCCTTTTTGGTTTTGTTTTTGGTTTCATCCCGAGGGTAGCTTGATATCAGGTTGGTGGTAGTGAGGACTGCTGTTGGCATTTGGTAAGGCAAGCTCTACTACATTGCCTTTTTTTGGTGAATCAGACATTGGCATTACCTGTAATGATATATGGTTTTGATTCATCCAATTATACTAGTATGCATATTGTTGTGAGGCGGATTCTAAACCCGACTATTCATTGAATTGTTTTTATGCTTTGTTGGGATCAAATCAGTTTGTGTTTGATCGATCCTTCAATCAACAACGATGGTGATTCGTTGTTTGGTTAGCCGTAAATTGCTGTCTTTTACTCTTCCCAATTGATTTCATTGCTACTCCAGATTGGATGTTTCAATTTTGGGATGGGTTATGCTAGAAAATGAGTGTCTGGCCCTAAATTTGAATTGGTATTGCAATTCGGATAAGATCAAAATATTGATGATAATGTTGGTCGGAACAGATTATTGAGCTGCATGAGTCATGTCTTACGAGTTCAAATTTCCTTGAATAATCTGTTTTAGGCTGCGGTTGGGTTATTATTATTATGTTTTTTTTTTATGCTGAATAGAATTACAAAGCAAAATCTCGAGCCTATAAAGTCGAACAGCCCCGCATCATGAGCATCAGCAGGTAAAGAGGCATCCCAACACAAACAAACTATGTTGGCAATTGGTGTTACATATATTTGGTAGTCTTGCATATATTTGTCCAATTCATTATATATAATCGTATAATTTTTTTTTATCTAAATAAATATCAAGTCAATCACATTTTAAGTAAGTTATTTTTTTTTTCTTATAATTTTATTTTTATTATATGGATCAATTTATTAATTATTGTTTGCCAATTTTTTTTATTAATTATTGCACATTTGAATTTATAGTTTTTTATTTTTATTGCATTGGCTATTCAGATTTTTATTAATCAATATATCTCTATATAATGAACTTTTTTTTATCTAAATGAAAGTTTCATTAATAATAGAGAGAATACACTTTGTAAGGGTACACAAAAAATGCATGGGGCCTCATAAAAACTCTCGCCATAAAATCTAGCCAACTTAGGATAAATCCAATGAAAGAAAAAGAGTACTGCCTTGTCTACGCGCCAACACTTGCACATATTAAATCAATCACAAAATTTTACCTTTGTTATCTCGGTTATGTTCATATGCTTTTCATATTATAAATACTCCGAAACACGAACAAAACACTCATAATACGATTCATCTTAAATTGTTGACTGAATACTCTGAAACGCAGACAAAACATTATGTCTCTTCAATCTAATTATAAATGATCCGCCATGCGGACAAAACACTAAGCATTAAATGGAAGTATCAACCACCAAAACATATGAAGTAATTAAAATTCAAAAACTAAAACACATGGAGATTAAATTTAACATGTACATGCATTAGAAAAAGAAAACCAACAATTGTCTATTTAATTTGTTATTGTGTTCAAAATAAAAGTAATCAAAGAATTACAAACATAACCAAGGTCTATATTGTTTACTAGCCTTTAACTGCCCAAAGGTCAAAATGAACCCTAGGTGTTTAAATTAAAAGTAATCACAGAATTACAAACATATCCAAGGCTAGTAAACATAACCAACACAGTTTGGAATCCAAATCACAGTTTGCCACTAAAATCCCTAAAAATCAACCTAAAATGTTTCCTTGCAATCCCATTCGATATCTTTGAGTCAACTTCCCTTATATAACTAGGAGTGTCGTTTAAGGACACATGGAACCCATATGAGTCGTTGGAGCTTGCCCCAGGCCTTTAGAACTTAATAAAATGGGTCTAATCCCACGTAATATTTGAATTGCGCCTTGATTTGGGCCTATTAGGAAAGTCCTCGGAATTGGGCCATGATTGCACGGTTAGAAAGAGAATTGAAAGTAGATTATTCTGTACAAAAATCGCACCCAGAGCTTACCCCAAGACATTTGAACAAGGAGGCCAAAATGGAGGAACCATTGGGCCTAGGGTGGTACCTGGCCGCTCTCGTGCTGCTCTTGGGACAGCTCTCGGGACATTATAATCCTTTATTTAAACATTACTTTATAATATTTTATACCCTCTATACTTAACTTTTAATGTAAAAATACCAAAAAAATGGAGAAAATATTATATTTATTGAGAAATGTGCAGAATTTGATAGATCTAGTAATTATGAGAATTTAAGCGAAAGACCCATCTCAATCGGAGTTATATTGGAGAAGTTATGATCGAAACAAGCGAGGCCACCAAAACGTGCATGGAAATTCAGTAGCATCCTACCAACCAACCCCAGTAGTCCCAAGTCCTCGTTAGGATAGTGCCTACCGATCATACATACTCTGCTTTAGCGCGCGAGTGCTGAACAAGTCACTTCACTTCGACCATCTTGTCCTAAAACAGTAGTTTCCACTTTGGTCAACGTCTACCAAAAGCCTCTCTAGTAGCAGCCTATATTGTTTACTAGCCTTTAACTACCCAAAGGTACCCTCCGTTTTAGTCGCGTTCCATCAAATTCTTCCCTTTTTCAGCGCACGTTTTCCGAATTCTCTAGCTCTGTTATCAATGTGAAAATGACATTTCCAGCCACCAAGAAAACCTAGCCACCTAGGGTTCCATGCGAAATCAAGAAGGATGATTTTTAGGCTAGGTTCTAACAAGTTTTTATTGTTTTTATTTAATTAAGATTTTATTTGCTAGTTTTTCAAGAGGTACTATAACTATAAAAGGGGGGTTATTCTCATTGTAAAAGGACTTCTTCTTTGACACAAACTTGAGCCTCCCTAAAGGAAAACCCAAGTCGGGTATATCCAAGGCAATTCAAGAGTTTTAAATCCGAAATTCCTCTTGTCTTTTCCTCCATCTTCACAAGGTTCCTTTTGCTATTCAGAGAACCTTGTGAATAACATTTCATTGTTTCCATTCACCTAGGCATCTCAAGCTGTTCTTGGATCCCGAAAGTGTAACTTTGTTCTCTCTAGTTAAACTCTTGATATTGTTTTTAGTTTTACTTATAATTCAATATATATGTTAGTATTTTCTGTCTAACGTTTGTGAATGTCAAGTACAATCTCCATGTGTTTTACATTCTGAATTTCAATTACTTAATATGTTTTAGTGCTTGATATTTCAATTTAATTCTAAATGTTTTATTCGATGTTCGGTGCACTTAGAATAAGATTGAAGAGATTTAATGTTTGACTATTATTTGGCGCATTCAGTCAAAAACTTAAGGTGAATCATATTGTAAGTGTTTATTCGTTGTTCAGTGCATATATAACATGAAAAATGTATGAAGGTAATTGAGATGATAAAATTAAGAATTCGTGATTGGTTTAATATATAAAAATGTTGGAGTATTGGCAAGATAAGTGTATGAAGTAAGTCCATTGTACAAAGGTTAATCACGAGTATATTTAATTTAATAATTATTTTTACTTGTGTTTTTATGACTACACTAATGTTCAAAACTCCGCCGTTTTCTTCTTTTATTCTTTTAACTAACCACTATAAAATGTCCCTCAATTCCTCGATCCAGAACGATCCCTACTTATTGAATACTACAATCTACAAAAAAAAAGGTTTTAAGTTGAGCATTGCATGAATTGTGTTTTTATTTAAATGCATAGTTTACGCATATCAATTTTTAGCGTTGTTGCGGTGAATTGAAAATCGTTCATGATGTGCTAATCTATATATAAGTTGTTCATACCATACTTGTATATAAACTGTTCATATGTAAATTGTCATATTATAGTTGTTTTCATTTATTCATAAATGTTTGTGTTCCATAAAACTAGTCTCGGCTATATGGGGATCACTTGTGCTTCAGAATTTAGATTTTGATCTTTAATGGAATAGGTGATGTCTCGTTTATTAAATCTCACACCTAAGAAGCCATGAGGTTGAGGACGATGATTGTTAACACTTGAGTTATCTTTGAATAAAAACTTGTTCATCTTGAGTAAGGAATTTTCGAGAGTGATGTCTAGGACAAGAGAAAATGCTCGTAACGAGTTTGGGTCTAAAAAGGGACATCAATGAAGTTTACGCCTTGGGATGTCTTGAAATTAGTCTTATCTCTTATGTTTATTCTTTCTAACCTGGTCGCTTTTGAACTTTCCCAAAAAGATGAATAATGGTTCGAAATCTAAGATATTTACTTAGGCCGCACGGACGTAAAAGTCTCCATCTAAAATTTGAAGCTATGTGAGCCTTATATATCCTTGATTTTCCCAACATGTAATTCTAAGGCTCTATTTCTTGCATTTTTAGATTGCATAGCCTCCCTAAGGTTTCATGATGCTTGGATTTCATCATTGGCCCCCCTAGACTAAGTGAATCAAGGGAAGTGAGATCAAAGGTGCATGGCATCCTTTTCATGCATCGTCACGTAACTCTTATGTCTTGTGCATGTTTTGAAAATTTCTCTCCTCTGCATTCACACCATTCTTCATGTAGATACATATGTGTTGTATTAGTTTAGATTTTCTTGGAACTTGTGCATGTGCTTGCCATTTTCGTGACTCTACTTTATGTGTTCTACACTTGCTTATACTTTGATATTTCTTACTTTTATATATATTATTTCCTACTTTTATATATGTTGGTTACACTTGCTTATACTTTTTTATTTCTCACTTGTATATATGTTATTTTCTACTTGTATATATGTCGGTTACACTTGTTTATATGTTCTCTTACATTACTTGTCGTGATTTCCTTAACTTGTACATTTCAAAACACTAACTCCAATTATTGTAAAGACGTTCTAATCCCTAACATATTTACCTTTCTTTCTCTAGTTCTCCTTTTCATTCAGGTGGTTTCCCTCATAGCTTTTCTAGGTTTTGGCTCCACCCCACCGAATTTCTTCTTCGTACACACATATATATATATATATATAGGAAGCCTAAGTCGGTGGAAGAGAAAAAAGGAGGGAAAATTAGAGAAAATTCTAGAGCGTTCTAGTACTTTCTTGTAAAATTGCTAAAATACCCTTGGTGCCAAAAATTACCATAATGCCCCTAGTCACTTTTGGCCTGTATCAGACCCATTCGATCTCTGATTTCTACATACCACCCGTTTTTAGATTCGGGAGTCTGAGACCTTCATAATGGTCCTACAAAACGTCCAAAAAGTGTCCCGATCAAAAAGTCAACATTTGATCCTATCTTAAACTGTTATTTCTCTTTTTAATTTTCCAAATCCAGTTTTCTCGAATTTCTGGATCGTTACGACTTACCTCCTTCAAAAAAATTACGTCCTCAAAATTTTAACAAACAAGTGATATCAATTTGGTGCCCGGAAATAACTTATTAAAGTCAACATCATTCATTATGTAAGGTGGTAACCCCCAATAACTCTTTCGGGAATACTTCCAGAATTCCCGTACTTACTTAATATCCTTCAATATCTACATATTTTTTTCCAAACTCGTCACTTGAAAAGCAGTTCTGATACGCAATCTTATGATTGATTCCGAGATCCTGTGTCACATTTAGGAACTTATCACAAAGATAACAAACATAGCTCAAGAGCTAAATTACGCAAGTCCATAACCAGGCTCATCCAATTAACAACTCAAGTTTCCAACCATAACACACAACGACACTATGTGTAAGCCAGCCCCTCAAATATTATCTAAGTCTGCACTTAGCACACCACTCGGGCTATAAATGTACTGTCGGTAGTCAAATCACTCGGGAATACAACATTTGAGTGCCCACTTAGGGATAAAATATCTGAGCACTAACCAAATACAAATTACTCGGGGATACAGCATCCGAGTGCCCGCTCAAGGATACAACATCTAAACGTTAACCATAGACCAACCACTCGATGATACAGCGTTCGAGTGCCCGCTTAGGGATACAACATCTTGGCACAATCCATACATAAGTCACTCGAGAAAGGATCCCAGCTTGGTGTCCGAGTGAAAGCCATCACCACAATACCAATCTCCGAAAAAGAGCTTTAACTTGATGTCTGAGACCGACCAAACAACCCGCTCAGGGATACAACATTTGGGCGTTAACCAGCAATCTGAGGAAACTTGTCCATAAACACACAAATTCACAAATATCTAGAAAACATACATTTATAACAGATATCAATTCCTTAAACCAAATCCATATTTCAAGATTCGAGCCTAAAATCAAAACACAACTTAAGCAAAACCTC
The DNA here is from genome assembly GCA_032719365.1 of Prinsepia uniflora. Taxonomy (NCBI): domain Eukaryota; kingdom Viridiplantae; phylum Streptophyta; class Magnoliopsida; order Rosales; family Rosaceae; genus Prinsepia; species Prinsepia uniflora. The sequence goes on from CM064874.1 coordinate 21,179,319, forward strand.
GTAAAATGTGCATAGAAAGTAGTCAATAATTTCCTGAAAACCATCAAGTAATCGTTTGCCAATCATATTCAAATTATTTCAAAATGTATCCATTCTTAAAAGTCAAATCATCATTTTGAAACCCAAATCGTCCTTTTAAAATCCGAATCTAAACCCAACACACTTTTCATAAAACCATACGAAACGTGCATGCGGAATTAATTTAAAATTCAGAAATCATCAATAACTATTTGAAAACCAAATTCCAATTGTTGTCACGTATATCACATAATAACCTTCACCCACATTCCAAGTCAAACTCAAATTCCAAACTGGGCCCAAACACTCTTTCTAAAAAGAAAAGAAAAATCTCATAAAACGCGTACTTCGAATACTTTAATAAAATCAACAAAACATATTTGAAAAAACATCATATTTGAACCAACACCACATAAATCATGTAAGAAAACATTTAAAATCTACTACACATGGGGCCCATATTTCAAAGACAAGCTATTCAATATCCAAGCTCTGATATCAAGATGACAGGACTCATTCCTTGTTTACTTTGATAAACACATATGGTTCTACTCTCGTCTGACAACCTCTTAAATTGTCTAAGTTTTATTTCACAATTGTCAGAAAAGGGATATTTCCTAATTTAATCAGTATTCACATCTTGATATTTTAGCCAAACTAGACCCAATCTCGTGGGGTTACCACCCACATCCAACCCACTAACCCTGTCAAGTAGTGGACTCTGTCAATTCATCTTCTTTTGAGTCTTAATCCATTATCTTAAAATTAACATTATTAAAAGGTAAATTATTTAATAAACCAACTAAGGAACAAATAAGCATAATACTTTGAAGTCTATATTCACACATCGTATATATAACCAAAACCCTAGCAACATGCCTTTCTTAATTTCCATAAATGTCCCATTTATCACAATTCACCATTTAGGTCCATTCATCTTCTAATTTACTCGTATATAACCAAAACCTTAGCTACATGCCTTTCTTAACTTTAAATATTTCTGACTTATAATCCAGAATTCAATTTAATTTGGGACTCCTCAATTTAACTTAAGACTCCTTTGTACGCTGCCATAACATAAGAGCTCGAGGACTAACTCCCCTGAATCGTGGAATAACCATAATTATCGAAATAACAACATTATATCTTTGGACATATTAAGCTGTATTAAAGATATAACAATTAACCATTAAGATTGTACCATTTGATTCAAAATGAAGATACAAAGACTTTTCATGGAGACCTAAGCTTAAGAAGATGCCACACATGTGGTGGCCACGCGCCAGCTACAGGTCGTCTTCAACCTGAAACCGGGTTAACCCGGTTCTTGTAACTCGGGTCACTAACCCGCTAACATAACTCGTCCATAACACAACTATTTCACGTTAATTTTTATGTTCCGTACATCGATTTGAATCATTTCAAACCTAGGAATATCTTTATAACCTTAAAACTACGTAAATCGTACTAGAAATTAAAGAAGCTTAACTTTCATGTTTCGGCCATGGCGTAAACTGTATTCTCGATGTGTCTCTACATCCAAAGTCCTTGATTTCAGTCTCCAATTGATCACAAGACCTCGAGGAAGGCACTAGAGTACCTGTTTTCCAAGTTCTCAAACCTCAATTGACAACCCGAAATAGGAACTTCATGGGTTCCTTATTTTTCAGCATCGTTTTCCCATTCGCTTTCACTGTCTTTCATCAGCTTCTCTTCCTTTCTCATTTTCTTCCTTCTTTTCTTCTTCTCCTTTCTTTACCTTTCTTTCTCTGGTTCTTTTTTTTCATTCAGGTGGCTTCCCTCATCGCTTTTCTTGGTTTCGGCTCCACCCCACCGAAATCCTTTTCATACATAATGCACATATATATAGGAAGCCTAAGTCGGTGGAAGAGATAAAGGAAGGAAAAATAGAGAAAATTTGAGAGTATTCTAAGCTCTTCTTGTAAAATTACCAAAATACCCTTGGTGCCAAATTACCATAATTCCCCTAGTCACTTTTGGCCCATATTGAACCCATTCAATCTCTAATTTCGACATACCACCTATTTTTAAATTCAGGAGTTCAAGACCTTCATAACGGTCCTACAAAACTTCCAAAAAGTGTCCCAATAAAAAAGTCAACATTTGACCCTATAGGGCTAAACCGTTATTTCTCTTTTTTAATTTTCCAAATTTAGTTTTCTTTAATTTTTGGGACGTTACAACCTAACCCTCTTTAAAAAAATTACGACCTCAAAATTTTAACAAACATTTGATATCAATTTGGTGCCCCGAAATAACTCATTAAAGTCAACATCATCTCGTACTTAATATCCTTCAATATCTATATAAATTTTCCCAAACTTTTCACTTGAAAAGTAGTTTTGATACCCAATTTTATGATTGATTCCGGGATCCCGTGTCACATTCAGGGACTTATCACAAAGATAAAAAAAACATAGCTCATGAGCTAAATTACGCCAGTCCATAACCAGTCTCATCCAATTAAGAATTCAAGTTTCCAACCATAACACACAACGACATTGCATATAGGCCAACCCCACAATCATTATATGAGTCGACACTTAGCACACTACCCGGGTTATAACTGTACTACTAGTAGTCAAATCACTTGGAGATACAACATCCGAGTGCCCGCTTAGGGATACAATATATGAGCTCTAACTACAGGCAAACCACTCAGGGATATAGTATCTGAGTGCTCGCTCAAGGTTACATCATCTAGGTGTTAAACATACACAAACCACTAGAGGATACAACGTCCGAGTGCCTGCTCAAAGATACAACATCTTGACACAATCCATACATAAGTCGCTCAGGAAAGGAGCCCATCTTGAAGTCCGAATGAAATTCGTCACCACAATAGCAATCTCAAGAAATGAGCTTTAACTCGACGACATAGACCGACCAAATAACCTGCTCAGGGATACAACATTTGAGTGTTAACCAGCAATATGAGAAAACCTATCCATAAACACAATAATGCACAAATATCGAGAAAATATACATTTATAATAGATTTCAATTCCTTAAACCAAATCCATATTTCAAGATTCGAGTCCAAAACCAAAACACAACTTAAGCAAAACCTCGTAAAATGTGCATACAAAGCAGTCAATAATTTTCTGGAAATCATCAAGTAATCGTTTGACAATCATATTCAAATTATTTCAACATATATCCATTCTTAAAATCCAAATCGTCATTTTGTAATCCAAATCATCATTTTTAAATCTGTATCTAAACCCAACACAATTTTCATAAAACCTTGTAAAAGATGCATGCGAAATTAATTTAAAATTCAAAAATCATCAATAATTATTTTATAACCAAATTCAAATTGTTGTCACATATATCACATAATAACCTTGACTCACATTCCAAGTCACTCAAATTCCTAACCGGGCTTTGCCCGGACACTGTTTATAAAAACAAAATCTCTTAAACGTGTACTTTGAATAGTTCAATAAAATCAGAAAAAATTATTTTAAAAAAAAACATCATAGTCAAACCAGCACCACATAAATCATATAAGAAAACAATTAAAATCTGCTACACACGGGGTTCATATATCAAAGACAAGATATTCAATATCCGAGTTCTAATGCCAAATTGACAAGCAGTCCCTTCAAGATCTAAGCCAATTCCCCGCCAAGATGATGTCTCCTCTAGGAACATGTCCCGTTAAGACAACCATCATGTCCCTTTCGAGTCTTTGACTAGTCACTCAGAAGCCCATGTATCAGACATTTGCCAATCTAAGGCACTAGACCCATGTTTATGCCGATTCTGAGTCATGTACATGGTCCTGGACATGTCCAAGGCATATCTTCACCAATGGTACACGATCTTGTACCCTCTGCCCCTGTAAGCCTCTAAGTGCGCCCACCTCACCATTTGCGCACTTGTGACTCTCAATGTATGTTCTTTCCAAGTGCAGTATCATGGCCTAAATTGGGGCTATTCCAGAAATGGCCAAAATGGTTTCCCAAGGCATGTCTGCCCCAAGATTTGGGCATAGTACGTGAATCAATGACTCGGCCAACTTTCTAAGGAAGCCTTGGATTTTGAACCTTCAAAGTACAACCTAAGTCCTAGACGTGGTGTGGCTCAGTTTATAAGGTCCATGACCTACTTAGTCTAGGGAAATTTTTAAAAAGGACACGAGAGTGTTTAATTAAGGCCCAGTCGTGTTTTGGATGTCCAAGGCCTGCCCCATCTTATTCTTGACAATATAAGACTTAGCAAGGTGTTAAAAGCTGTCTGACCACGGAAGAAATTGGAATCCAATTTGGGAAAGGATTGCAGCACAAGTAACGATCCTAGATTTTAGGACTTTGTCTCCTTTTAGCTAGGAAACCTTTTCTTTTCGGTTTTGGACAACATATCTCTATGTTTTCCTTTCCTATTTTATTTCCTAGTTTCTAGGGAACCCTAGGAACTGTATAAGCTCTTTTCAACGTGTGATGAAGGGTTCGCAGTTTTTATGTTTTTAGCTAGCCGCATATTACATGTTTTTTCTTAAGTTTGTGTTTTCAAACAGTTTTTTGTTCTTACAGTGAGTTTTTGAACGCAATCAGTGGAGGAGAAGCTTAGGCGTGGTCACCTACTATGTTCATCGATGTGTTGAATTGATCATTCGGTTATGGTTAAGAAAAAAATACTTCAAAGCTTGATTCAGTTGTATGATACTAGATTTTAGTGATTTACATGCCAGCGGGTAGCCCTCACCATTTGACCTAGAAGCCCATGAGCTTGTGGGTACCCGCTAGACCCGTTGACAAAAAGCTCGACCCGACCCGCTATGAGCTGTGGGCCAACCCGGCCCGAAAGTTAATGGGCTAGACTTGGGCTTGGTGTATTCAAACCCGATAAGCCTGATAGGCCTGATAAGCCCAGCCCAACCTGCCCGTATAAACCCAACCTATAAGCCCTAATATAAAAAATAATTATTAATTAAGAGTTATTGTGTTTCCTTTATATATGATTCTTTTTTAATTTTTTTTTATGGTTTATGTGTGCTACTGCTGAATATATGTCTTATGTGTGAACCTAATCATGCTTGTAATAAGGTTGTTCTATGAGTAATGAAGTGAAGTAAAGTTTCGCTCTTTCTATTATTTTGGATTTCATGGTTATAATCCAAATCTGGTATGGAGTGTCTTTTGCATTTATGTGTTGAATTCTCTCACAATTGTGGCTCTTTCTGTTTCAATATTGGCTAGCCTAACACAATTGAAGTTTAGGCACAATTGACATTGTTTTTTGCATTAGGATATTAAAATTAGGAAAATAATACAACTGTCTCATGTATTTTACATGATCAATATCACTGTTTTATTTCCTTTATATTCATCTTTGCACAATTATATCTATTTACATAAAGAACATATAGTCATAATCAATTTTAGATGAACATATAGCCACGATTTGCTTTAACGCGCAATTTCCTTTAGGTTGTAAGGAACAAAAATTTGATGATGAGGTCGTAATATATTTTTTAAAAGTGGATGGATGTAGTCACTGGATTTGCTTTAGGTTCTAATAATAAGAATTTTTTTTAGGTTGCTCTTACATATAAGCACTAGATAGATGTAGTGATGATGAGATTGAGGTGGTTGAGGATGAAAGTGAGTGAACAAGTTTGTTGAATTTGTTTTAGGTTGCTCTTAATATTATTTTTTCTTTCATACTTTTTTTTCTAACTCCAAAATTTGTTGAACAAGTTTTTTTTTTCTTTGAAAGGTTGAACAAGTTATTTATAAAAGTCCAATTGAGCCCGGCCCGAATGAGCTTTTTAGGCCCGGCCCATAAAGCCCAATAAAAATCCGGCCCAACAAAGTACTTGGGCTTTCATATTTATGACTAAACCTGCCCGACCCGGTCCGATAATTTTGAAATTATTAAATATGCCCGACTCGACCCAATTCAAGCCCAAAATCGGCCCAATGATGAGGGTTACCAGCGGGGTAGGATCTTTACTGCATAGATAAATTTTACTACGACCTTAAATAAAGTACTAATTTAGTATAGGATGTTCCGTAAAACTGTATTCATTGAATGAATCCGTTCTCTCTTCGACTCATGTATTGCAGCATAAACGGAGGGATCAAAGCCGTGAAGTTGAGTGCCGCTTGGAATTTTTCCTAACAAGTTGTTGTATGACACGTCCAACAAACAAGACGGTCTATTTGAGTGCACGGTGCCTGAATTTTGCCCTGTTGAAGCAGAAATCGAACCCGCCGCAAAAAATCCTCACAATTCCTGTAAATAGCAAACAATTAGCTATCGTTGCCTCGATCGATTACCTGGGGGGTTGTTCGACCAAGAACACTCTGATGCCTAAGTTAGCTTTGAGAAAGGAAAAGGATATACTTCGAAGCGAAGAATCGACTTGCTTTTATTAGGAAATGTGTACCCCTTATATAGGGGTGAGTGAGATGTTCAATTTTCATAGTTCCGATGTGGGACAAATGCTCATTGATTTGTATGCTGACACGTGTTACACAGATCGAGGGTGGAAAGGCTTTCACATGTCATCCCGGTTTGGGCCTAATGTTGGGGCTATGTAAGCGTTGTGGGCCTGAGATATGTTCGGTGCTTTGGCTTCAAGTATTATTGCCAAGGGCAATTTGGTCATTCCAAAAATTATGGGCCACGTGGCAGCTCCACATTCTTCCGGTGATTTTTGGGTTCCACAAAAACCCCTACATCGCTTAGGAATTTAAGGAATCCTAAGGGATGTAATTTGTATTGTAGTCCTGATATATTATATATAGCAGTAGGACTCCGCTTGATCTTCAATTTCATTGTACTGTTGCTCTTATGTATGATAAATTCCACTGAGTTCGAATGTCACATCAAAACTCTTGAGTGGGTGTTGGTGCGCTTTAGCCGAGAAGTGAATCTACGTGTTCGCTCTTGAGTGGTTGATCAAGCAAGGGGAGCCCGCCAGTGTCGGTGGATCTGTTAGTGCCATTATTAACCACCACATGTTAGGCACAGATTGGATTGAGGGGATGTCGGTTGACTGCTACAGAAGGTTTCATGCGTCAGGCTTTAGTTGGAGGGTCAGTAGTGGGCCAAAGCTGGTTGGTTTTTACCCAATCACTGAGGAAACATCTCCACATGTTCGCCACTGGGTGGTGTAACAACCCGTCCCAAATTCCTATATTAGATTAGTGACTAATTACAATTAGTGAGGTTAATCGGTGATTAGTTAGGCGAAATCGGACTCACGATGCAAAATGACCGTTTTGCCCTAGCGTGGGTAAAATGTTGACTTTTCATTCGGGCGGTCAAATGGACTTTGACCGATGACCGTGACGTAGTTTAGGACGTCATGAGTTCATAGGCAGGTGGTACGTTCAATTCCGACGTTCGAGGAGGAAGTTATGACGTTCAGAAGTCTAGGGGCATTTTGGTAATTTTGGTTTAAAAGGGGCAAATGTTGACTTTTTGACCAAGAGGTCTGATGGCCGAGGGCCAAAGACTGTTACGTAGATAAGGACGATACGAATCCGTAGACAGGAGGCACGTCGAATTCGGACGTTCGACGACGAAGTTACGGTTCACGGAAGTTCCAAGTTACTATTCACGATGACACGTTTTAGGAGGACAGTTTGTCTTTAGTGGGCTAGTTACTTTTCAGCAACCAATAGATGAGTGACAAGTGTCACTCATCCACTAGCCACTAGCCCACATTCATGCATAACCCACACCATCGACCATTTCTTTTCTTTGTTCCCAAACACAAACCCGATCCCATTTCTCACCCAAAACCCAAACCCTTGAGCCTGAGGCCCATTCCTGAGGGACCAAAGAGTGACAAGAGGACTGAGGAAGGTGGTGGCCGGCCAAGGGCACGCCGCCGTGGACGGTGGAGCCGTGAAGCCCGAAAGGTATCGGTTAAGCCATTTTCGATCCATTTTCCATTTTGAAAGTTATGGGTCATTTTTTTATTGTTTTAATGAATTAGTTAGAATGTTAAGAAGCCATTAGGAAGGTTTTGGGAAGGTTTGAACGTTGAGGGACCCCTGGGGAGGATTTCGAAAAATTGAACCGTGAGGGGATTTTTGGGTTCACGGGTTTTAATCGGTTTTAGGTGGTTTAGTTAATTATGATTGATAGGAAAGATTAAAAGAGGAATTTAGGGATTAAAATGGGACAAAACGGACGAAAAATGAAGAGTGTATGGGCCTGGACCGGTCACGCCGGTCCAGTTAGATCGGAATTGCAGAGAAAACCAGACCGGCCCGGTCGAACCGGTCGACTGGAGGACAGGGATGACCCTGTACAGTGGCGCGTGAGGCCCACTCGCAGGGCCATCTCGAGGCGCGTGTGGACGCGTGTTGAGAAATGTGGGGAAGGTTCCAACATACGAAATCATCTATTCAATGTAACGAACATTTTGGGACTGGTTTCGAGTCAATCGAACATCGTTTCGATATAGTTCGGGCGGTCCGAAGGTTTAGGTTCGGTTTTAAAAATAGTTAAAAATATCAAAAAATTACGGGGCTTTGGTAGGAGGTTAATTAAGTAGTTAGTAACCTTCTATTACAATTTGGACAGGTTTGGGAATCCCGGTGACGACGATTGACCCGGGAGACGATTATGGCACGCGTATCGAGGCGCGGCTTCGGACGGTCTGTGAGTGGACCTTGATTTATAAACGGTGATGCATGCATAAATGTTTTATATGGGTTATGAATGTGATTTGATGATGTTGATTTGGATATTTGTGAATTATATGGTTTCACGTATTTCGAAGCGATTTACGTGCTTGCACGTAAATCGAGGTTTTCCGATTTTACTCTGATTTTCCGTTCTTATGGTTTAATGAAATGATTTTGATTTTGAAAAGGTAAACTTGATTTATGAACTCTCGAACTTGAGGTCCATTTGATTTAATGAGGCATCGGGCCGGAGGCCCAGTTGGTTTACAATTCGGACCGGGGATCCAGTTTGAGTGTGGATTCGAGCCTAGGGCCCAATTATGTATTTCAAATGGTTTTTATGGTTCATGACGGTTTATGGGAACCGGCATGAACCCTTGAAATGGATTTACGGGTCATGACGGTTTATGAGAACCGGCATGAACCCATAAAAGGATTTTATGGTTCATGACGGCTTATGGGGGCCGGGCATGAATCCTGGAAAGATTTAAAGAATGATTCCAAAAAGTTTTTCATATTCCATCCTTTATATATGATTGTCTCCTCCGGGGAGGGTCGTTGGCCTGGGTGGACCCTGGAGTAGTCACGGAGCACTGACTGAGTGGAATCGCTCCCCTGTTGGGCTCCTTACTCTCAGGATGGGCATGGTTCGTTACCTCCAGGGAGGGTCATAGATCTACGAACTTTGACCTGGGTGGACCCTGGAGAGACTTGGGTTTGAGACCCCGATTAGTATGCGCGTAGCTTTATTTTACCGTGACAGGTTCTGGATATGAATATAATGGATAAACATGATTTCAATTTGTTTTGGGAAATTGTGTTTATAATGATAAATGGATTTGGGCTGAGATCCCACATATGTTCATTGTGATATGATGATAAATGGTTTTGGGCAGGAGCCCGTATGACTTGTATTTACGGAATTTGGGGCTGAGACCCTAATGATGGTTGTTTAAATATACATGTTTGAGTAAATGGTTTTACTATGCATGCATGCTTTTTAGTGAAGGGTATAAAGGTATTTTATGGAAATATTTTTATAAACTCTTTTATTTTTGTCCACTCACAGTCTTTCTGTTTTTAATACCCTTCAGGTTGGATACGATGTGGATTGTAGCAGAGACCGAGATATCACATGCCTCCTCCGGATCCTGGCGTACTCTGATAGCCCGGGAGGGCAAAGGTCGGAAATATCCCTTGTCTGACACTTCGTGTCAGACGGGAGCAGGGTCATCCCGCACTAATCCCGGGGGGATTGGGATGGGTCCTGTCAGTGTGTTATCAGAGCATATGATTGCTCATAGGATGCTTATTAGAGCAGGGTTTCTCGTGTTACTCTGAATTCCAGCGCGTGTTTTGCGTACTACTCCTTACGCAGGTCAAGGATGTGATATCTCAATGGGCTGCAGTTCGTCATCAACTTGATAGTTAGGGTGCCAGTACGATATTTAGTAGGACTGTATCGTGGAATATCTTGGTTCGGCATTGGATGCCGGGGTTGCCATAGTTCTGTCAAGGTTGACAGTGTGGGACCCTGCGGAAGGATGAACGTATTCGTACGTTAGATTGTGATCGTGAGATGGTTAGTTAGGATCGTCTCTCACGATGTCGTAGGATCGGTTCCGACGTCTGGTTGGGAGTTGCGATTATTCGATGTTTGGATCTTGTTGTGTTCGGTGGTTGTGCTCTTGGGAGCAGCCAGATTCGTGGAATATTAGTTAGAATTACGGTATGATTGGATTGACGTCCTTACGATGTCAAGACCGCGGGGTCCAGATTGTCGATTTTACTGCAGTTCGCAGTTGGGTTCCGAGGAACTCTAGGTGTAATTGTGGAATCCTAAGGTAGGATGTGTATGGTTCGGAAATGTGAGTTAACGAGTGGTTTGACTTGGACGACTATTTGGATTTGGATTCGTTAGTCGGTCTAGTCATGTCAGCTTGTGTTGGGACTGCACTCTGCAGTCGAGGTTTTGCTTATCGGTTTGACTTAGTTGGTTGTCGTACTACTTAGTTGTGATGGGTTGTTGGTGCAACTAAGGTCGTGGGCGACCTGGTAGACGACATTGGTTGAGTCGAGTTACGACTGGTTAGTGATTGGTTGGACAAGTTATCAGGGTTAGTACTTGTCGATGGAATCCCGGAGCGGGGATACAGAGTAGTTGGTACGATCGATTGATTCCGTTGGACGCGAATCTCGATTGTGATGTCTGGTAGTTGGGTCTGCACGAGTCTGTGGCAGGCACTACTACCGAGGATGGTTGTAGTTACGGTTGTTGGGGATCGGTGACGCTCAGGTGACGTTTCCTTTTCTCGTATGAGTTATCAGGGTGACTGTACCCAGAGGTGTTGGGTACGATGGAGGCAGGGTTTCTCCAAAATGAGCAGAGGTTCAAGGTCGTTGCTCGGGATGAGCGGAGATCCAGGGTTGTCAGTTTTGTACACGGTGTGCTGGTGTTAGTGTGCTGCTACTAGTATGGATACATGTGTGCTGATACTAGTGCAGGTGATAATGGGTTGGTGCTGGTACTCGTGCTGGTGCTGGTGCTGGTGATTGTGATGACGTTGAGTCACATCCGTCGTGATGTGCATATGTTTGGTGTCTATGGTCCTAGAGTGGATCTCAGATAGAGTTAAATTGGTTAGGGGACACGTGGTTGATGCCCGGGTATGTTGTTTCCAATCTTGTTGGAATTTCTGAATAGCGATAGGTTGTGATTGAGGTGACGAGGGGAATGCGGGCTTTCCGTATTAGTAATGAGTATTTCGAAGTTAGGTGACTGAGATTTCTCATTTTCTGCTGGGTGGCAGAAGATGTTGGGTTACATGGTATGGTGAATGCAGCGAGTTTTGGTTGCATTCACGTAGGATGAGTTTTGATGTCATTGTTTTGGATCATCTTTGGTTTTTCCTAGGTGGAAGGACAAAGATTGATATGAGGTAATCAGTGAGAACCCACAGTCTCGACGTGTCTCGTCGTTGACTGATGTATTTAAGATATGGGAAATGGTTGAGGACTTTGGACGTCGTGACGATCGGGGATCGTGACGTTTATGGTCGGTTGACGTAGTGTTGGATCTGGATCGTGATCTTGATGATCCAGATAGGTGGAGAATTTATCACTCTTACTGGGATGTTTGAGTGGAGCATGATGGGACTGAACTTCTTTTCGAGGTAAATCCCATATGGCATGTTACTCGAACGAGTGGGTGTCTGACGTGGTCGGATATGGTCAACCTTAGAGATATGTTGATATTTTGATTGGCTTCCCTATGAAGTCAATCGATGGTAATAGGGTAATCGGTTGAGCAAGTAACCGAGAGGTTCAGTTTTGATGCGTCTCGGTAGACGTGAACGAAATTTCGGGTTTTGGAATCAGATTTCTGGATGACGATTCAGGATTTGATTTTGGAACTTGAAAGTGGATTTCTGTATTTGGGTTTTGGAATCGGATTCTAGGTGACGATTCAGGATTTGATTCTAGAGCTTGACTGTGGATTTTCTTTTATGGATTTGGGTTCGGAATGATTATTCCTAATGCTAGTTTACGGAATGATGGTTTCGGATTCAAATTTGGACGTATATGGATATGATTTCTGGGTTTGAATTCAGAATTTCTTACGAAATTGCGGATTCGAATTCGGATTTGGAAACGAATAATGGGTCGGAGTTCGATTTGTCTGATGCTGGATTAGACAAGTGAACTCCATAATTGAAACGTGATTGGCTACGACCTAGATGGTTGTAAGCTGATTGATGGATAGATGTACGTACCTTGTACGTTGTTCGAGGTACAATACCAGGTAGACTTGTCTTGCCTGGTGACGGTATATAGATTATACCATGGGTACGTTAGTGAGTGTGTTGGTAGTCGGCTTAGTCCCGATACCATTGGATTAGTCGAGAACGTGAACTGGACATTGGATACTGTGCATTGGGTCATAGTAGTTCTGATGGGTCCGGTTACACACAGGTCGAGTGTTTTGTTGGTATACATATACTCAGGTTGAGTGAGTTGGTGGTTAGTGTAACCACAAGTGGGTATAGTGTTAGGTTTCGACTAACGACTGTCAAGTGGTGACGGTTTGTCGGAGGTGTCAGCATGGATCGTTGTGTGAGGTCTGATGACTTCCAGTGGGAGCAGACGTCAGGATAGTTGGAGTTTCGAGAATGAAACTAAATTAAGGAGGGAAGAACGGTTGGACTTAGGTCGGTTAATTAAGGAGGGAAGGTTGTAACGACCCGTCCCAAATTCCAAGATTAGATTAGTGACTAATCACGATTAGTGAGGTTAATCGGTGATTAGTTAGGCGAAATCGGACTCACGATGCAAAATGACCGTTTTGCCCTAGCGTGGGTAAAATGTTGACTTTTCATTCGGGAGTCAAATGGACTTTGACCGACGACCGTGACGTAGTTTAGGACGTCATGAGTTCATAGGCAGGTGGTACGTTCAATTCCGACGTTCGAGGAGGAAGTTATGACGTTCAGAAGTCTAGGGGCATTTTGGTAATTTTGGTTAAAAAGAGGCAAATGTTGATTTTTGACCAAGAGGTCAGATGGCCGAAGACCGTTACGTAGATAAGGACGATACGAATCCGTAGACAGGAGGCACGTCGAATTCGGACGTTCGACGACGAAGTTAAGGTTCACGGAAGTTCCAAGTTACTATTCACAACGACACGTTTTAGGAGGACAGTTTGTCTTTAGTGGGCCAGTTACTTTTCAGCAACCAATGGATGAGTGACAAGTGTCACTCATCCACTAGCCACTAGCCCACATTCATGCATAACTCACACCATCGACCATTTCTTTTCTTTGTTCCCAAACACAAACCCGATCCCATTTCTCACCCAAAACCCAAACCCTTGAGCCTGAGGCTCATTCCTGAGGGACCAGAGAGTGACAAGAGGACTAAGGAAGGTGGTGGCCGGCCAAGGGCACGCCGCCGTGGACGGTGGAGCCGTGAAGCCCGAAAGGTATCGGTTAAGCCATTTTCGATCCATTTTCCATTTTGAATGTTATGGGTCATTTTTTATTGTTTTAATGAATTAGTTAGAATGTTAAGAAGCCATTAGGAAGGTTTTGGGAAGGTTTGAACGTTGAGGAACCCCTGGGGAGGATTTCGAAAAATTGAACCGTGAGGGGATTTTTGGGTTCACGGGTTTTAATCGGTTTTAGGTGGTTTAGTTAATTATGATTGATAGGAAAGATTAAAAGGAATTTAGGGATTAAAATGGGACAAAACGGATGAAAAATGAAGAGTGTAGGGGCCTGGACCGGTCACGCCGGTCCAATTAGACCGGAATTGCAGAGAAAACCGGACCGGCCCGGTCGGACCGGTCCGCTGGAGGACAGGGATGACCCTGTGCAATGGCACGTGAGGCCCACTCGCAGGGCCATCTCGAGGCGCGTGTGGGCGCGTGTTGAGGAATTTGGGGAAGGTTCCAACATACGAAATCATCTATTCGATGTAACGAACATTTTGGGACTGGTTTCGAGTCAATCGGACATCGTTTCGATATTGTTCGGGTTGTCCGAAGGTTTAGGTTCGGTTTTAAAAATAGTTAAAAATATCGGAAAATTACGGGGCTTTGGTAGGAGGTTAATTAAGTAGTTAGTAACCTTCTATTACAATTTGGACAGGTTTGGGAATCCCGGTGACGACGATTGACCCGGGAGACGATTATGGCACGCGTATCGAGGCAAGGCTTCAGACGGTCTGTGAGTGGACCTTGATTTCTAAACTGTGATGCATGCATAAATGTTTTATATGGATTATGAATGTGATTTGATGATGTTGATTTGGATATTTGTGAATTATATGGTTTCACGTATTTCGAGGCGATTTACGTGCTTGCACGTAAATCGAGGTTTTCCGATTTTACTCTGATTTTCCACTCTTATGGTTTAATGAAATGATTTTGGATTTGAAAAGGTAAACTTGATTTATGAACTCTCGGACTTGAGGTCCATTTGATTTAACGAGGCATCGGGCCGGAGGCGCAGTTGGTTTACAATTCGGACCGGGGGTTCAGTTTGTGTGTGGATTCGGGCCTAGGGACCAATTATGTATTACAAATGGTTTTTATGGTTCATGACGGTTTATGGGAACCGGCACGAACCCTTGAAATGGATTTACGGTCATGACGGTTTATGGGAACCGGCATGAACCCATAAAAGGATTTTATGGTTCATGACGGCTTATGGGGGTCGGGCATGAATCCTGGAAAGATTTAAAGAATGATTTCAAAAGGTTTTTCATATTCCATCCTTTATATATGGTTGTCTCCTCCGGGGAGGGTCGTTGGCCTGGGTGGACCCCGGAGTAATCACGGAGCACTGACTGAGTGGAGTCGCCCGCCCGTTGGGTTCCTTATTCTCGGGATGGGCATGGTTCGTTACCTCCACGGAGGTCATAGATCTACGGACTTTGACCTGGGTGGACCCTAGAGAGACTTAGGTTTGAGACCCCGGTTAGCACGCGCGTAGCTTTATTTTACCGTAACAGGTTCTAGATATGAATATAATGGATAAACATGATTTCAATTGGTTTTGGGAAATTGTGTTTATAATGATAAATGGATTTGGGCTGAGATCCCACATATGTTCATTGTGTTATGATGATAAATGGTTTTGGGCAGGAGCCCGTATGACTTGTATTTACGGAATTTGGGGCTGAGACCCTAATGATGGTTGTTTAAATATATGTGTTTGAGTAAATGGTTTTACTATGCATGCATGCTTTTTAGTGAAGGGTATAAAGGTATTTTATGGAAATGTTTTTATAAACTCTTTTATTTTTGTCCACTCACAGTCTTTCTATTTTTAATACCCTTCAGGTTGGATACGATGTGGACTGTAGCAGAGACCGAGATATCACATGCCTCCTCCGGATCCTGGCGTACTCTGATAGCCCGGGAGGGCAAAGGTCGGAAATATCCCTTGTCTGACACTTCGTGTTAGACGGGAGCAGGGTCATCCTGCACTAATCCCGGGGGATTGGGATGGGTCCTGTCAGGTGGTGCATCGGGCACGCAGGGCCCGCCTTTGACGGTGCCCATGTTAGTGCCAATGGAGATGCGCCATACATTGAGCTTGGATTGGAAGCTGAAACTAGCAGTTCGGATTGGTCACATGTCATGTTGTGCTTGACCCTTGTCATAAGGTTTTTTGCTCACATGCGGAGTGGGGAACATGAATGGCAGTGATTGTCAAAGATTTTGTCAATTGTGGATGCAATATATAAAATTTTATATATTGTTATTCCTACGTTTTTGGCATACTCCTGATTGCTCTAGGCATCTGATTGTGGGAGTGTGGTGGTTCACGTAGTTAGAATCCATTTCGAGGGGAGGATATGCAATTTGAGGGACCCGAAGAATTGATGGCATGGAAGGTTTGCAATCGGATTGCCTTTCCAATGATGTCTTTGCCTTTCTAGCTAGTGGACAATATAATGACTTCCTCCTTTGGTCATCAGTTGAGGCTGAAACTTTTATTCTCAAAAAGCTTAGAAGGTGGAAGACCTTCCAAAAGCTTGGTCAATGAGTAGCTGAGCACTCAATTGTATTTGACAATTTCTGCCATCCTGAAGAAGAACATCAAAACAGAGGCTTGGCTTTCCTTCAGAGAATAAGTCAAGTCCTGAATTGCCTTCCAAGTCTGCTCGAGGCTATTTCCTAGTTGTTATGGCTTATCAGGGTCATCCAGCAAGTTCAGACTTTCCATCAGTCCTTCCGAGCACTTGGTGAAGTTTTTGGAAGTGGAAAACTCAACAAGGAGGGAAATCCTGCTATTTGAGGCTTGAATGTTTTTTGCTATCATATGCCCCCACAACTTTGCTCCGAAAAGAAAATAAGGAGCCAAAGTTGGGTATGATGAGTTGCAACAAAATCCATTTCAAAGAGCTGGAGCTAGAGCAAGAGTTTGAGGTCGGGAATGGTGGATAGCTTTCCCCCTACTTTCGGCTGAAGAATGGACCGAGTCTCAAAGGATGATAGGCATTGGTGCCTTGCCCCCAGAATTCACATA
The DNA here is from genome assembly GCA_032719365.1 of Prinsepia uniflora. Taxonomy (NCBI): domain Eukaryota; kingdom Viridiplantae; phylum Streptophyta; class Magnoliopsida; order Rosales; family Rosaceae; genus Prinsepia; species Prinsepia uniflora. Next base: position 21,196,045 of record CM064874.1, read on the forward strand.
GAGTAGTTGCTTCCTCAAGGAAAGGCCTGAGATGTTTCCTGGAGGAAGACCTTGATGCTTCGTAGGCCGAAGGCTTGGGTTCTTTTCAGGGCGAAGGCTTGGGTGCTTCGCAGGGCGAAGGCTTGGGTGCTTCGCAAGGCGAAGGCTTGGGTACTTCGCAAGGCGAAGGCTTGGGTGCATCGCAAGGCGAAGGCTCCAGAATTTTCATTGAGTAGTTGCTTCCTCAAGGAAAGGCCTGAGATGTTTCATGCAAGAATACCTTGATGCTTCGTAGGCCGAAGGCTTGGGTGCTTTGCAGGACGAAGGATTGGGTGCTTCACAAGGTGAAGGCTTGGGTGCTTCACAAGTCGAAGGATTGAATGCTTCACATAACGTAGGCATTGATGCTTCGCATGGCAAAGGCTCTGGTGCTTCGCATGATGAAGGCTTTAATGCTTCGCATGGCGAAGGATTTGGTGCTTCGTATCAGTGAAGGCTTGGATACTTCGCAAAGGCGAAGGCCTTGGTGCTTCGCATGGAGAAAGCTTCAGATGCTACACGGGGGTGAAGGCTTAGGTGCATCGCGGGGGCGAAGGTTTTGGTGCTTCGACAGAGCGAAAACTTTAGTGATTCGCGGGAGCGAAGGCTTCATATGTTTCGTTGGGGCGAAGGCTTTGGTGCTTCGCTGAAGCGAAGGATTCAGATGCTTCGATGGGGTGAAGGCTTTGGTACTTCGCAGGAGCGAAGGCTTCAGATGCTTCGATGGGGTGAAGGCTTTGGTGCTTCGCGTGAGCGAAGGCTTGGATGCTTCATGGGGGTGAAGATTGTAGCACTTCGCGGGGGAGAAGGCTTGGATGCCTCGCTGGGGCGAATGCTTTGGTGCTTCGCGGGGCGAATGCTTGGATGCTTCGTTGGGGCAAAGGCTTTGGTGCTTTACGGGGCGAAGGCTTTGGTTCTTTGCGGTGCTGCGCGGGAGCGAAGGCTTTGGTGCTTCGCGGGCGCGAAGGCTTCAGATGCTTCGTTGAGGAGAAGACTTTGGTGCTTCGCGGGAATGAAGGCTTTAGATGCTTTGCGGGAGCAATGGCTTCAGATGCTTCGTTGGGGCGAATGCTTCAGATGCTTCGCTGGGGCGAAGGCTTTGGTGTAACGACCCGGACGTTCAAAAAAGGGAAATTTGAGTTTATTGGCCTCGTGGCCTGATGACACATGTGCGGTTTTAACCATGGGATCATGTCACGAGTGGATGACATGCAAACGAGAAGAGATGACGGATTTTGTGTTTCCTGGATTGTGTGGACTTGAACGTGAGCTAGGCTACATAATTCGAGTAAGTTTAGGGTATGACTACCTATGGGGTAGGGGTTTACAGGAGGATTGAGGCTGGTGGTATGATTTCTACGAGTTGGGTATGACTTCTACCCGTTTGAGAGCGATGATGTTTCGGGATTATCGTAGACATGTTTCCTCGGAAAATTTTATGGCTCCTACTAATTGGAATTTTGAGGACGAAATTTTTTAAGCGGGGTAGATTGTAACGACCCGGACGTTCAAAAAAGGGAAATTTGGAAAATTTGAAGAAAATGACAATTTTGCCCCTAGATAATGGATGAACGGTTGACTTTTTGCTCGGGCGGTCAAACGGACTTTGACCGATGACTCTGACGTAATTTGGGACGTCATGAGTTTATAGACAGGTGGCACGCCCGATTCCGACATTCGAGGAGGAAGACTTTCGGAAGTTCAAGGGCATTTTCGTAATTAGGACGAAAGGGGGAATTTGTTGACTTTTCCAACGACATGGACTTTGCACGTAAGCCGAGGACCGTTGGGTAGGTCTCGAGACGCTGAGTCTGTAGACAGGCGGTACGCGTCAATCAGAGTTCGGATGACCGAGTTACGGGTCTAGAAGCGTGAAGGGCGTTTTGGTCATTTTGTGAAGAAGGGGTAAAATGGTCATTTTGAGGGTGCAGGTTGAAACAGCCGTGAGTGGGTATTTTTGAATTGAAAAATAGAGTATGGGCTGAAGGAATTTTTTATGGAATGGCTGGTTGGGTTGAGTGCTACTGCATTCTTTATGCAGTGAGTGGGAAACATGGACGTGTTGAAGGCAGTGCGCGGGTTGAATTCTCTAAGGCTGGGTGCTGTTGGAAATGGAAAAACAGAGCACTTGAATTTGTTTTTACAGGTGAGCAGAGCACGGGTGACTTCGATTGTGGGATTGAAATAATTAACTGGGAAGGAAGGGAGGAACAGAGAGAGTGAAACAGGAGAGGAAAACGGGGAGGAAGGCCCCAGGAAATACTGAACCGCCCGAAAACTCCAATTTCGAATTTCATTTTCAAATTTTGATTTGGGCGGTCAATTTATGGAATTAGAGGTGAGGTTGAGCTTCTAGACGTCCAAACGAGTCGAACGGGATCGACAGTGAAGGAATTGGTGAAGAGATGAGCCCAGACGACTTGTGAGTTCAGTTTTAGAGATTCCAGTTGAGTTGGAATGGTTCGAGGGATTCGAGCTTGCAATTGAGATCGAAGACAGGTTTCTGGTAGTCCTGCGAAGCTTTTGGTTCAATCAATTGCAAAAAAAACGATGAGGATTGATGAACTCCAAGGAATGAACAGTGGTTGGAGGTTCATCGGAAACTCAAGCTGGAATTGACGGTTTAAGGTAAGGTATAATGAAATTAAAGTTACAGACCCGTAATTAGATGCATAACGATGCTTTCAAATGAATTAATTGAAGGAATGGAGTTGGATTTGAGCAAGATTGAAACGGGTCATCGCACGGGTTGAACGACCCGTTTCGCAGGTAGCCGGGTGAGAACACTGAACAGTGTGGCTACTGTAGTAGGCGCGTGAGTTTCACGCGCAACCGCTTGCGGTAGAGCGTGAGTTTCACGCGCAGCCGTTTGTGGCAGCACGTGAGGGCGCATGGGCTCGATTCTCAAGGTGAGTTCAACACGACTTTTATCCTATACAATGTAACGAACATATTAGCGTTGATTTCAAATTAATCGGACACCGTTTCGATGTTGTTTCGAGGGTCTGAAGGTTTATGTTACGTTTTTAACTAACGTTTAATTCCCGGAAAATTATGCGAAATTAGTATGATGTTATGTGGGTCCTTAGTAACACTAAAGAATGATTTCGAACAGGATTCGAGATTTCTGGAAAATGTCAAAAATTACGGAAACGCGTGCAACGCGAAAACGAGCGATATGGACGGTGAGTGAGTGGACTTTGCTTTCAAAAATTTAATGCATGCATAAATGTTTCTTTGATTGCTATGATTATGATTGTGACTTGTGGTGATTACTATTTTCATATTTATACGTAATTTGATATGTCATACGTAATTACACGTATTTCGAGACTATGGTTTCTCTTATGCCTTGGTGATGTTTTGATGAACGATTTTACATGAAATTGTGCGTATAATGTTTTAAGGATGTTGTGATTGTGATTGTGAGTATGACTCACAATTTTGACACGTAATTTGAAACTGATACGGATTTGCACGTTTTACGAGATTTCAATTTTCGGAAGTTTGAAAATGGATTTCTGGTTTGGGTTCGGAATGACGGTTCCGGATGCCGGCTTACGAAATCATCATTGCGAATTCGAATTCGGGAATGGATGATGGTTTGATAAAATGATTTGATATGATTATACATGTCCCATTTTTAATGATGATTTGATTATGTTTTGGGAAGTAAGATTTTGGGGATTTGAATGTGGAAATTCGGACATGAGTCCTGTTATGACAAAGTGTAATTTCGGATTGGATTTGGAATGTGGATCACGACGGATCCTGGATTGTTGCAATATACAAATGGTTTTGGGTTTAAAGACCCGGTGCTATCGCTGGATAATGTTTTGAGTTTAAAGACTAGGTTAATTGATGAAGGGGGAGGGCCCTTGATGAGTTTAAAGACTCTGTTACTGTTTTGAGTTTAAAGACTCGGTATGATACCCCCTGAGGCCTATTGATTATGTTTTGAGTTTAAAGACTCGTTGATATCCCGGGAAGGCCTGATTATGAGCATGGTTTTGAGTTTAAAGACTCGGGCGCACTTGAGATCCAGAAGATTGTTTGACTTCTGAATTATTGTTGATTTCCGATGCTTTCGGATGTGTTGGGCAATGGCCCGGTTTATATGGATTGTATTGTGTACTTGGATTTGATTTATGATTTTGTGCTGAGGCCCTGTGTTTATGACTACGGGCTAAGACCCGAAGGTTAAGCAAAGGAAAAGGATTTTGATTTTCATACGCGGTTTTCTCATAATTGGAATTGAAATGGATTGTGAAATGATTCTCGAATGCATGCATTAGTTTTACATGGAGGGTAGAAACGCTTTCTGTAACTGTTTTATAAACTGATTTGTTTTTGTCCACTCACACCTTTTATGTTTTTATTGACCCTTCAGGTCGTGGCGCGTTGATCAAGGCTGATCGAGAGGCGGAGGCATGAGTGAGTACGTGTGTGGCTATCCCTGGTTTGGCAAGCACTGAGGGTAATTTGGGAATTTCAGTCGACTTGCCAAACGGGAGCAGGACCGGGCACGGTTATCAATGTCCATTCGGGGGCGGTCCTGTCATTTGGTGCTTTGCGGGGCGAAGGCTTTGGTGCTTCATGGGGTGAAGGCTTTGGTGCTTCGCGGGGTAAAGGATGTGGTGCTTCGCGGGAGCAAAGGCTTCAGCTGCTTCGAAGGTGGAAAGGCTTCCACATGTCATCCCGATTTGGGCCCAATGTTGGGCCTATGTAAGCGTTGCAGGCTTGAACCATATTCAGTGCTTTGACTTCAAGTATTATTATCAAGGGCAATTTGGTCATTCCAGAAATTATGGGTCACGTGGCAGCTCCATATTTTTTCCAGTGATTTTTGGGTTCCACATGCCCTATATCTGGTTTATTGATAAATCAAGCGAATCTGATGAAGAGTGATGATTTCAATCGGAATTTTCCATATTAATTCTTTGCTTGACATATCAACGCTATTTACAAGTCCCAATGATTATTTTGTATACATTTCTGCTTCCTTTCCATAGTAAGGTTACATTGTCATCATAGTCACGCATATGCCTGTTAATTGGTTTTTGGTTCGGTTTTTATGCCGATATTGAAACTGAACCGATTGGGGGAGCTGGTTTCGGTCCGGTCTGGTTCTCCAAATTGGTTAAACTGATTTGGTTCGATTCTTGATCGAATTATTTGACTGGATCGAGGGAGAGATATTGAGGGTTGGAGATGGAGGGCAATGGAGGCATGAGTGAGAGGCGTGAAGCAACCGCGAGGGTTAGAGAGATAGAGTGATCAAGGTAAAAGGGAGAGAAGGAGGTAGAGCGGAGAGATGTAGAGTGGACAGATAGAGAAATCGAGGTAGAGACCTTGGTAAAGAGGAGAAATCGAGATAGAGATGGCGATGAGTACGCTGGAGATGGAGAGATCGAGGTTGAGGCATGGGTGCGATGGAGACAGAGAGATTCAAGGGAGAGCTGCGATGGGAGAGGGAGATGGGAGGCGACATGGAAATCTTTCAGCGAAACTGGGAAGAATGGTTGACACTCAAGAGTAAGATTGAACAAGACCAAATATTGATAGACAAACCAACACGTTTCAACCCTAAATTAGAGTTTTCGGTCCAATTCGATTTGATTTTGAACATCTGAAAACTAAAATTAAACCGATTTTGATTTGTTTCGATGCAATTATTTTTTCAATCCAATTCGATACAATCTTTTTTGGTGCGGCTTATATTCAATATATTTTTGTTCGAACCAATTCATAGCCCTAATCAGGCAATTCAAGTTGATCAACATCATGACCGATAGTGGAGGCTTGAACTTCCTTTTTGAGCAGTAGTCAAATTTATATATTATTCATGGATTTTATTTGGATGTGGAATAGATGACACAACTCGTATGGCATACTTCCATTGAAGTGGTGATTTGAGTTTCCAAATTTACCACGTCTAAAGCATTCAAAGGAAGGTTGATCTCGTCGAGCATATGACAGTTTCCAATACTTTGTGGAGCTGTTCCTCTGACTGATTGTAGGAAGGATGTAAGGTTTGTAAGAGAGAAGAAAGAACAAGAGCTCATGTTTCCGACCTCAGGAAATGAACCACTTAAATGGCTATGAGATAAACAGCCTAATAACTCAACACCACGCTTGATATTGATAGCATATGAAAAAAATCCACCGACCCATTTTCAACTGATAAACCATCTTCTCCACTGCAATAGCAAAGCCACTAAGTGGAGCAAATAAAAAAAAACGAAAACACGTTTCAAAGAAGTAGATAATGACGTATGAATTGCAACTCGGAAAACTAAACACCCAGTTTAGCAAATATGAGGGAGGACAAACACCGGGTGAGCGATGACTACTCCCCCTCTTCACAGGCCGCAGAATGCCAAATCAGCTGTCTGGTAGTCTCATCACTACTTCTGATGGTGGTCGTAAAGTGCAAACCATCTCTTTTGTCTTCCCAAAATAAACCTGCAATGTGTAGATTAATATTACTCAGTTTGATTGCACTTCAATCACATCTTAAGTTTGAAATTTTTATATTTTGCCTTTAAAAGCCCTAATGTTTAATTACAGCTGCAAAATGGTTCAAGTCCCACGTGGGACAGCAAGTGGTAAATCCACTGCTCTCGGAAGACATGGCTGAAGTTCAAGCCTTGGCCATGGCTTTTAATTCCAAAATTTATTGAAAATGGTATTAGTTTGAACTATGGAGCAGCATGTAGAAAGTTAAATACACACAGAAGGGGGGAACCACAGTACCTGATCCAGTGAATTTCTCAGCTTGCTCTCCATTTCCTCAATCATTCTTCCCATGTTACAGATATGGCCTTCTTGAATTGAGAGGTACATATTCATCTACAAAGCCAAAAAAGAAAGAATATTTATCCACCCAAGGATACCATACAATAGTGCATGCAGGAAATCATTGAAAACAATTTTTCGGTCATCACTCAAACAACAAATCTTGTGCTTAGTGTAAAAATATCAGCCTTGCACTCTGTATAACACAATCAACCAAAAAGAATCGCACAGCTTTCACAGCATTGCCATTCCTACAACACTGAGTTTCTAAAAAGTGTATTTGCAATAAAAAACAACAGCCATGGTTGCCTGATAACAATCCCTTATGTTTCTTGTATATCACTTAAATGTTGTAGTCCAAGATCCACTTAGATAGACCATACCAATCCATCCCGATACCTCTACAGATTACCAACGCATGGATGAATTACAAATCCAGATAAGTAAAGAATGTTTCAACACGTACAGAACACGCAAAATACCAAACCCCTCAACGGAAACCGAATCAAGCATGATTACCTGCCGTCTAATTGATCCAGATAAACTGAATGTGCCTGATGACTCATTATCTGTAGTCAAAGACAGCATGACAGTGCTGGTTAAACGGTAATGGGCTGATCCTTCCTCCTCCGGACCCACCTACGTCAAAAACGAAGTTCCAGAATGAGTGATGAACCCAATGATAGTTTAGTAGAGTGTGAAAGGTGGGAACCACCAGGACTACATGAATAGTACACCCTCACCAAATGTCTACGTTGACACCATGACAGATGGAGTTTACCTCAATCACATGTATAGCATCCCATGCCCCTTCCTGCAGATAACCTCTCCGACCTTGCCCTGTCTTGGAGCCATCTAAATTCCAACAATAATAAAATCAGAGAAGATGTATATAGCACAAAAAAAAAATATTTACACCCGCTTAGAGATGATTTAGGCAATGGACCTTTTTTTATTAAAAAGCAGCCTACAAAACCTTCGTTATCATCCTCCCACATATAAACTGATGAGATTCCACCTTCATAATACCTACCAAAATTACCGATCAATCAAGCTGTACAAAATCTTCAGAATGAAACAAATAAATGAACTATTCTACAAATTGCATGAGGATACTTTCTAGACATTCTGGTTTTATTATTATTTATGATTATCATTAAAATTTGACATAAGAAGTGGAAGGGGTTAATTTATACAATTTAACTGGTAAATATGATAAAAGAAGAACGAGGTAAGTAAAGGACCTCACTGGTCACGATATATTGCAAATATCTCATTTGCTTCAATTTCAAGCTTCCTCAACTCTAAAGATGGGAGACTGCCATCTTCTAGTGGTGGATGATAGTTGTTTGACCAAGGTGATCTACATGAACACAAGGTGACACAAAAGAAAAGGACAAGATCACTAGAGATATATGACAATCGGTGAACATAAATGATTCACTGAAGAAAAAAAAGTCAACAAATAAACTGAAAATGTAGCATGTAGCAGCACACTGCAAAATCAACAGTTTGTCAGCTAATTTTGAATCATTTACATAAGAAGCATCAAATATAGAGCAAGAAGAAAGTAATGCTTCTGAGTGTGTGGAGATATCTGAAATTGAACATGCAATTCATTTATCATATCAAATGATTTATCACAAATCACGGCCAGATCTTCAAACTTTAAATTCTCCACAAGAAATGAGAATTCCAAGGCATATTATATTAAATCACAAGTCGAACAAGTCATAAACTTTGAGTGCTCATAGCACAAAAATTAGAGTGGCTTTGTTACCTGTAAGAGTCTGCATCTCTATTATACTCACACAAAATGAACTCCTTCCCGAATTCCATATCGCACAAAACCTGCATGTAGATAGATGAAGTGAGTGTAAATGCCGTCTTCTATTTTGATATTTTTCCTTGTTGAATTACTTTCGCCAAAATGAAACCCTAAGAGGCTTAGAAAAAGAGAAAGAAAATTGGAGGGTGGATTTTCTCGGGAAACAAACAAAGTGACGGACCTGGAGAGGCTGATCGACTTGAGAGAGGAGATCGGAGGAGTGCTGGGGCAGAAGGGAGAGGAGGGCGGAGAGAGCCGTCTCGGTGTGCTTGGGAGGCATTCTCCTCATCAACCCCATCGCTGCTTCCATGTTTCCTTTCTTTTTTCTCGTTTTTTCTTTTGTTTATCTATTGGTTTGGATTGTGATTTATCTTCTTTCGCGTTTTGGGTACTTTTTAGTTTGTTTGTATGGTTATTAAGCGAAATAAACCAAAGAAGCGCTCTGTTTGACCCGAGTTTCCCCGCGGGAACACATTTGCACCTATTTTTCTTTTTCTTTTTTTATTCCGTTTTTCATTTTTATTATTTATCAAGCATTAAAATAGTTCAAATTTTGTATCTTCTTATAAAAGTGCGAGAGATAACCACAACAGGTTGGCCCAATGATTAGGGCATTCCCAAACTCAGTATACTCCTGGTTAGTCCTGGACTCGATTTCCTCTCGATTATATACTGATTATGGCTAGCAGTGAGCTGTAACGGGTGTGTTTCTCCCTGAGTTATATCTTGATTATGGCTAAGAGTGTGTTGTAAGTCTTCCCGGCCCCCCAATGCAGATTAGTCATTGGTTGTCAGTTTTTGGATAATGCATGTTAATGGAAAAAAAAAAAGTGCGAGAGATAATATTTGTATTTAAAATATTTTTAACAAATAAAAATTAATAAAATAAGAATACGTTCACTTACCAATAACCAAAAACGGAGAAAATTGAGTTATCAAGTAGACAATCATGAAAATTGGTAATCAGAGAAATAGCTAATCATTCTCTTTAAATTGATTTTCTTTTTATTACAAAAGGAAATTTTGGAAATTTTTCAAATAATCAGTCATTGGAAATCAAACTTTAGATCAATTGTCTATAAGTCAAATGCTAGAACTAACTAACTCCTTAAATTGTTTACTAAATTATATGAAATTTATAATATTAATGGAATTAATTTTCCATTAAATTGAAAATTAATTTTCATAATTATTTTTTAATAACTCTTATAAACCCAAATAAAAACAAGTTGGATTATTAAAAAGGCCGCCCACAAAAATGAAAGAATAATTTAATTTCCTTCCAACAATAGCAACAACAACAACAACAAAATCCCAACAACGAGTAACTTTTTCATCTTTCATGGCTTACAGTTCATAATCAATTAAAATGGTCTTGATATTAAAACCATTATGAGTTCGACTGAATTTTAGACGCCTTTGCCATTTAATCAAAGAAAAACAATGGAAGTAAACTACTCGTCGATTGAAAATTAGGACGTACATACATTTAAGTTTTATGTCGTGGCAGATATTTTGTAATTATTATAAAAATTGAAGGGTAATTTTGGTAATCAAGAAATCAAAAAGAAAAATATAAATTATTAACACGTCCCCGGATTAATTTCATTAGCCCAAAATAGGTAATTCGATTAAGGATCTTAGTGCATCTTCAAGAGAGTCCCTAAACCATCTTGTTTTTACTCAATTTGGGAAACTTTCAAAGAAAATAGGGTATCAACAGTGTCCCTATCCGGCTCTCTATTTTAGAATTCGGTATTTTGGGGATTCTTGACCCTAAATTTATCAAATATGTGAGAGAAAGTCGAGATTGCTATCTCCCCAAATTTTTGTTGGGTTCATTGAGATTTGACAATTATCAAAGAGGAAAGAAAAAGTAGAATTTTGTATCTCCCTATATATATTTATGTAGAGTTTATTGATTGAGATTTGAGATTGTACGTGGTTTTTTTTCCCAATTGTCATTTATCTTCTCAATTAATTCTTGTCATTTGATTTGAAATTTATAATTGATTTGGCAAATTGCATGCATTATTTCCTTTAGGAATATTAATGTTGTATTATGAACATTGTTATTGTACATTGAGGATATTAAAAGTTTAAGTTTAAATGTAACGACCCGTTGGGAAATTGGGGCAATTTCCTAAATTAATTTGGAAAAGGGGGGAACTTACCCTCGTCTGTATTAAGGATCCAAAAGTCAATTTTAATCTGGAGAATTTCTCGGAAGTTCTGATTAGGTCGATGTGTACGTCTCGAACTCACGTTTTCGTAAACAAGCGGAACGCGAAAAACAGAAATCGTATGATAAGGTTATAGGTCTAAATGCCCAAGGGTATTTGTATCTGAGTCTTTGAGGTGGCTTTCACTGCCTCAACTGTGTTTGTTTAAAGGGGAAACGAGGAAAAAGAATGGGAGAGGAATAAATGAAGGAAGAAGGAGCTCACTGGATGGGAGTACTCTCTAGGTAATCTAGAACACCTCCCATAATCAGAAATATAGGGAAAAAAAAGAAAGGGAAGAAGTGGAGAAGAGTAGGAGTGAAGGAACGATCGAGAGCTACCCACTGGTTACCCAATATTCTGCCCTGATCCTATCCTTGGAGGGTTCAAGTTTGAACAAGGTGAGGATAAGAAGAGACATAAATGAGCTGGTTATGGAGCCAGGGAGTTAGAGACCATGGGTAATGGAAGCTCAGCGTTGGAATCAAATTTCGTAGTCGTTCTCTAGCCAACTCAGGTGAGGAATCCCCGGTTTGATATCGTAGTTGATTTTTTGGTGCTAAGTAGGTAAGAATTCATGTTTGGAGTGTTGTATTTCATTGAGAAATGAATAAATTGGAACCAGGTCGTGTTATCTAGGTTGGGACCCAGTTGTAGAGAACTGGGTCGACCCGTTGGAGGTTGAAGACAACTAGCACATGCAGCGCATGCGAGCATGGTGGTTTCTGCCTGGCCGTTCACCAGCGTGTGGTGGCATCTCCTAGGAGACCAGTCAATATAAAAATTTCTTCTTTTTTGAATTATAAATCCAATGGTACAAATTCCAAGGCGATTGGATGTTGTTTCAAGGTATTTTCCTATGTCCAAAATGACGGTACCTATGGTTAAGGTACATGTGGATCCCCTAGGGCCTTGGAGGTTTGGCTAGGGAATCATTCTCCGAACTGATAAGTCACAAATTAAGCATTATTTCAATGTTATTCCTTATCCCTTTTATTTATCTTTTGATTATAATTGTTCAATCAATAGGAGAAAATGATTTATTTTGTGAAATTTGTGCAGATTGTTAAGTTAAGGCTAAAATCATGTTTTGCTATGAAATGTGATAATTCCAAAGCTAATTCATCAAGAACTCATCAAGGACTCACAATGTGCCACCTCACCACCCAAATACACAGTAAGGATGCACCATGGTGGAAAACTCACGGCTAAACCCTAATTAACTCCTAAAATACGGCTAAGGGTAATTGTGACTCCATGTGCAATATGGACACCCTTAGCTGTGTATTTCCTTCCTCTCATACTAGATTCATATGGATTGACATAAAAAAAAGACCTAAAGATTTTCTAATCAAATATGAAGTCAAATTGGCAATAAATAAGGAAGAAGGATTCCTTGCCTTGCAAGGAATCCCAAAAATGCGGCTAGAAGGAGATTCACAACCAAGGAAGATTTCCTCCTTGTTTTGGATTGCTTTTCCTCTTATAATTAGGTCTAAGTTAGGGCAGGTGTGAAGCCTATATATAGATGTTATTTTCTTATTGTTATGGGGCCCTTTTTACCTTCCGAAGTGCTAAAACTCTGTCAAAATTCATACTTAAATTCCTACATAAGTTAGACACATTTTATTAGTTTTTGAAGCTTTTAGATTCAACTCTTGTACCAAGGTGGACGTGAGGCATGAGAGAATAAGAGTGTTCGAGCCCCTTTTCCTACTCCTTGCTACTCCTTAGTATCTGTGTTTCTTAATCCCTTATTCTCTTTACGTTTTTATGAATTTGATTATATTGTTTATTAATCTAAGTATGTGTGTGTAGTTCCCTTAAGGATTGAGGTTGTTTGAAGCCCTAGCCATGTTAATTCATATTTAGATTTCTGACTCATGATTATGATTATTATGCATACTAAATTTGTTGGACTACTATGCTTCATGAACTCAATTTAGGCTTATATGTGTAGCTACCTTATTTGTGTATACTTGTCGATGTAATTGCTTGACGGACCATAATATCATCTTGAAATTTGTAGCATCACGTTTAAGAGGGAGAATCTTATTCGTAATCTAAACTCATGACCTGTTAGAATTGCCCATCACTTTTCTAGGGATAGTGTAGTGTCATCAAATCTTCTGTGTGTTTTATGCATTATCACACACGGTCTATAATAGACGTTTAATAATGGACATCACACTTTAAACATGCAATCTAAGATAAGATAATAGGTGTGGGGTGAACCTTAGCTTGACCCCTGCACGGGCACTTAATTCATAAACATGCATAGTAATTAGATCAAGAAAATCTAAAGAGAACTATAATTGGTCAAGGTGGATAATAATCCCTAATTTTCCTTAAGAAATAAATCAAGAATCAATCGAGTTTTCATTACTTTACACTTTGTTTTTGCAATTTAATTTCGTTCCAAACTTCACTCTAAACCCCCAATTGTATTTACTTTATGAACTAAGTTTTTTAGTTCCAAACTAAGTGGAATCACCTTGAAACAAGAGGTTTTTCCTAGTACACTAGTAGAATCAAGAATCAAGGGATTGACCTTTGTTGTGCCACTATACTATCTACACGTCTTGTGCACTTGCAAATTTATTACACTTAGAGGTTTTTCCTAGTACACTAGTAGAATCTATAGCTTTCGTGGCAAAAATTTTCCCGGCAAAACCTAATTTTTTCGCGATAGGTTATCTATCGCGCCAAAGTTTAAAAAATTTCGTGAAACTTGCGGCGGGAGATTTTGGTTTTGGCGTGAAACTTTAGGCGACAAACATAGAAGCTATAACGACAAATTATTTCCACGTGATTTTTTTTTCAAAAATTAATTTCGATTGGAATTTATTCTCTCCCAATCCTCTTAGAAAAAAAAAATAGGTGGGACGTGTTCCCGCTAAAAAAAATTTTGGTCACTGGCTGGAAAAACTGGGTTTTTCGGCAAAGGTATTATGGAATTTTCGAACGGCGTCGTTTAGGTTTCATTTGTTGAGGACAAAATTTGTCTTGCGCGACTTCATCTTCTTTCTTATGCATCTCACTCTTTAGTTTTACAGAAGATCCCCAATCTCACGAAGGCGAAACCCAATCTCGTCGGTTGTAGGTCTTCAGCTTTCTCGACTCCATAACCTCCTTCTTCTTCGATTCTAAGACGAAGAAGCTCCCTGGTAATTCTCAGGTGCGTGGTCTTTGGTGTGTTTTTATTTGATATGTTTTTCTTTGTGCGAGTACTCTCTTTCTCATAGAATGTTGTTATTGTGATTTAGGGTTCAAATTTGATAAATCATAGTCCATAACATGAAAATTTTCACATGTATAGTTTATTTCTTTATTTTCTGCCTTTGGAAGAGATTTAATGTGTGAGGAGAACCGTTGGGTCGGAGGGTTACTCAAGGAACTTCAATTTTGGCGCAAAGTCTTGTTGGTCCTAAATTTTTTCTGAGTTGAATTATGATTGTGAAGTTTACCAAGGGTTTGAACTTGAAAGCCTTAGATTTGATTGCATTCATTGTAATAATTACCATCGATATCGGAGGGAGGGTTTTGATCGAGTACAAGTATATGGCGGAAAGGCTTGGGTCAATTTTGGTGACCCTTAGTTTTTTACGTTCCATACAAAAGCACTATTAGTGATGTAACCAAATGGTGTCAATGGTACCAGGAAGTTGGTAGCTTTGAAGTAGGTTATGTCCAATTGTCATGATTTATAAAACAAGAAAGAAAATTTTAGGGAATTGCTTTATTAGCTTTGTATTGAGTAATTAGGTTTGAAAGGAATAGAAGAGCCTTTGGTGGACATAGTTTTGGGAAAAAATCAGATTTGGTCATCCATATGGGATCCTCTATCTCTAGCCTTTAGTGATCTTTCATTTTCTATACTTTTATTACATGAGGGAGCTTTTGTGGGATGGTTTATAGAGTTGTATTACAATGTGAGCTGCAAATTGGATTGGTGTTGAGGGAGTATCATTTTTTCTGCAATTTGGATTTAGTTTAATATGGGTATTGAGTGGTCATGTCTACCTTAGTACTAGGCATACCCCTTTACCCATCTCCAAATTTTTTATCCATGTTTTCTTAGTTCCCACAGCCTTAGATTTGAACAAATATAACTCCAACATCTTTGCATGTTTCCTGTATAAAATACTCCATTGTTGTTAGTATTATTATTAATATTGTTTATCCATGTTGTTTGGGTTAATCTTAACTAGTTTATTTTCCCACTTATTAATATCGTTCCAAAAACGTGAATTCAAAATTGGGGAATTTACCAAACTACCCTTAATCACCCCCCCCCCCCCCCCAACAAGGGCCTCGTCATTGAGTTACTAGCTTGTTGGACCCTGATTACCTCTTTCTGTTTGGGTACCTTGTGAGTGTTGTGAATGTTTTAGCCTAAAACATCTTAGTAAGCCCACTTAGTTTTGTAGGTCCATTACCCAAAAAAGGTGGAATTCGTTCAAATTAGGTTGTGATTACACCTCTTATTAGACCCATGCTCATGATCCATGTTCATTTATACTTTGCAAACACCCATGTCACTAGACACTTGCAGACTTCATATCCCTCACTGTCAAGACCCGACTCTCCTTGGTCAGGACCCGACTCTAGCACAATATTGTCCGCTTTGGGCCTCCTCGCCCTCACGGTTTTGTTTTCGGGAGCTCACGGTGCAACTTCCCAGGAGGTTACCCATCATGCAATTGCACCAACCTCAACTCGCTTAACTTTGGAGTTCCAACCGAACCTAAAGCCAATGAGCTCCCAAAAGGCATCGTGCTAGATAGGTGTGTACCTACACCTTTAAGGCACACCACCATTCCCTTCCTAGACCATTCCCCCCTCGCAGGAATATGGGATCGTTCACCGTTCCCTCTAGGATACGGGTCTTACAATCCACCCCCTTTAGGGCCCAGCATCCTCGCTGGCACACTTATCGTGACAGGACCCATCCCAATCCCCCCGGGATTAATGCGGGATGACCCTGCTCCCGTCTGACACGAAGTGTCAGACAAGGGATATTTCCGACCTTTGCCCTCCCGGGCTATCAGAGTACGCTAGGATCCGGATGAGGTATGTGATATCTCGGTCTCTGCTACAGTCCACGTCCGATGTCAACCTGAAAGGCAGTCAAAACATTAAAAGCTGTGAGTGGACAAAACAAGAGTTTATAAAAACATTTCCATAAAGACATTTGTACCCTTCACTAAAAAGCATGCATGCATTTGAAAACCATTTAACCAAATGGAACCATCTGTGGGAACTAAGCCCAAAACCATAATCAAATCAAATATACGGGCCACTGCTCAAATCCATAAGAAAACCAATAAGGGACTCAGTCCAAACCATAACCATACTGAAACCAAATACACGAGCCACTGCTCAAATCATGTGCACACCTGTGAACACCACATATCAAAGAATCATAAAGATTCAACCATACGGGCCACTGCCCAAAACCATACGGGACTCAGCCCAAAACCATCATGAAACCACCCATACGGGCCACTGCCCAAAACCTGTGTAACCACACATCACATCTCATATATCATATCATATATACATATAAGTCACACAACCAATCTTGTCACGGTATGCAAAGCTACGCGCGTGCTACCCGGGTCTCAATCCGAGTCTTCTCAAAGTCAAGGTCAATGTCCGCATACCACTGATCCCACTCGAGGTTATAGTAACCATAGCCTTCTTGAGAGTAAGGAACCCAACTAGGGGGTGACTCCACTCAGACGGTGCTCCGTGACTACTCCGGAGTTCACCCAGGCCAACGACCCTCCCCGGAAGAGATAATAGAAGTAAAGGAAGGTATATGAACATATATATACATAGCACAAATATCCATGCCCGGTTCCCCTGAACCGTCATGATCTATAATATCCATTCCATTCATATATATATATATAACATCCTCCATGCCCCGTTCCCATAAACCGTCATGTACCACAATCACATAACCAGGGTTCATGCCGGTTCCCATAAACCGTCACGTACCATCATAACATAACCAGGGTTCATGCCGGTTCCCATAAACCGTTATGAACCACAATACCATAACAAGGGTTCATGCCGGTTCCCATAAACCATCATGAACCGGGAAATCCATTTAAGGCTCCCTGACCTGAAATCAAAATCGTAAAGTAACATAGGTCTCGTGCCCGAACATATGACATCAGCTGGGCACCGTGCCCGATATCTGAGGTCATATGCCTGAGACAAAACCAAATGGGTCTCATATCCGAGTTTATCCTTTTTGAAATCCAAATCCAATTCATGAAAGCCAATAAAGAAATACAGACCCGTATAAGCACCGTATACGACCGAAACCTCAAATACGTGCTTATACGTAACCACATACAAATGCACCCATGGCATTACCAAACATGTATAAAAACATATAATAAAAATTTATTCATGCACCAATTTAGAAAACCAAGGTCCACTCACAGACCGTCCGAGTTGCCGCCTCGATTTGCGTGCCATAGGCTCTCGCGAGCCAATCACCGTCACCGGGACTCCCAAACCTATCCAAATAGTAATAGAAGGTTACTAACTACTTAATTAACCTCCTACTAAAGCCCCGTAATTTTCCCGAACTTTTAACTATTTTTAAAGTCGATCCTAAACCTTCGGACACCCCGAAACATATCGAGACGGTGTCCGATAGACACGAAACCAGTCCCAAAATGTTTGTTACATCGAATAGATGATTTCGTATGTTGAAGACACCCCCAGATTCCCCACCACGCGCTGCTACGCGCCACCCAAAGGGCCTTGCGCGTGGGCTCACGCGCCGGTGCACTGTAGCCGTCTTCAACCTCTAGCCAGTTCGGCCCAATCTCTGCA
This sequence comes from Prinsepia uniflora, assembly GCA_032719365.1. Taxonomy (NCBI): domain Eukaryota; kingdom Viridiplantae; phylum Streptophyta; class Magnoliopsida; order Rosales; family Rosaceae; genus Prinsepia; species Prinsepia uniflora. Next base: position 21,213,769 of record CM064874.1, read on the forward strand.
ACTGGACCGGCGTGACCGGTCCAGGCCCCTACAACCCTCATTTTTCGTCCGTTTTCCTCCAATCCAATCCCTAAAATCCTATTTTCATGTTTCCTATATAACTTAATCCTTAAAACTAACCAAAACCTTCTAAAACCCAAGGTTCCATTTTGAACCTCACGGTTCAAACTTCTCCTTTTTTCTTCCCACGGCTTCTCAGCCGTCAACCACCACCAAAACCCTCATTAACAACCCCCTAACAACCTATTGAACACCTCCTAATCATCCACAAGAAACCATAATGGAAAACCAATTTAAACATGGAAAAATGGGTAACCGGGTACCTCTCGGGTTCTTCTTCTCCAAGCCGCCGTCCACGGAGGTTCTGGCCGTCCAGCAGCCCTCCTCAGCTCCCTCAGTCTCTCTCTCACTCTCTGGTCTCAGCCATGGTCGAATGGGAAGGGTTGGGTTGCACAGGGGAGAGGAATGGTGACATCGGGTGGGTTTGGGTTTGAAATGAAGAATGATCGATGAAGGGATGATATGCATGAATGGGAATTAAGGGCCAGTGGATGGGTGACACTTGTCACTCATCCATTGGGCAGAGATTAAATATCTGGGGCCCACAAAAGTCAAAACTTAAGTCATCTTGTAATTCATGCAATAGTGCCCCGAAACTTCCGTAAACTGTAACTTCGTCGTCGAACGTCCGAATTCGACATGCCACCTGTCTATTGATTTGTATCGTCCCGATCTACATAATAGTCCTCGGTCCTCGACCATCGGACCTCTCGGTCAAAAAGTCAACATTTTCTCCTTTTAACCATAATTACCAAAATGCCCATAAACTTTCAAACGTCATAACTTCCTCCTCGAATGTCGGAATTGAACGTTCCACCTGTCTATGAACTCGTGACGTCACGAACTACGTCACGGTCATCGGTCAAAGTCCATTTGACCGCCAGAATAAAAAGTCAACACTTTGCCACAACTAGGAGCAAAACGGTCATTTCGCATCGTTCATCCGATTTTGCCCAACTAATCACGAATTAGCATCACTAATCGTGATTAGTCACTAATCTAATCTTGGAATTTGGGACGGGTAGTTACATATCGGTCGGGGTGTAACGACCCGTCCCGAGTATCGGGATTTAATATTATTTAATTATGATTTAGAATGACTAATCTGAGATTAGTTGAGTGATTTCGGGCGAATTGTACAAAATGACCGTTTTGCCCCTGGGCGTGGGCAAAACGTTGACTTTTAATTCGGACGGTCAAATGGACTTTGTGTCAGGACCCACCCCGGTTTCATCCCGAAACCCGAGGTAAATCCTGCTCCCGTCTGACACCCCGACACAAAAACAGTCAGACGCAGGAGAAAGCACTCAATAAATCCCGAAGTTAAAGTTTTACAGAGCATAATACGAATTACAAAGAAATAAAAACCGATGATAATTTCACGCACGCGGAAGAAAACTTAAACACTCTGGGATCCCTCTCGTCACTTCTATGCCTCAGACACTGCATCGACGTCAAGACCCCGCGATAGCTCCACGACCTGGAGGGCAATTTAAAACAGAAAGTGTGAGTGGACCAGAATAAAACAAAGTTCTAAAACTATTTTATAAGAAAACCGAGTTTTAACCTCCATTTTGAAAACCACATGCATAACCCAGTTATCGAAACAGTTATGAATCAAACACCAAAAACATCATAAGAAACAGAAAAACTATAAAATGGTTATAAAAATTATAGCATCAGCATCATAAAACCGTATCATAAACCATAAATATCAAGTCATCATTATCCGATCAAACCTGCTGGACCTATCCGAGTCTTTAAACTCCCGAGTCTTTAAACTCAATAGGCCTACGGGGGAAATATCAATATGTCCGAGTCTTTAAACTTCCGAGTCTTTAAACTCAATCCGGGTCTTTAAACCCAATCCGGGCCCGTCCCCCGTCAATCAATATCCGGGTCTTTAAACCCAATAGCCAGATCCAGCAAATCCAATCCAAAACCATTTGAAAACCATTTCGAAATCCATATCCAAACCCGAATTCGAAATCACTGGTCTGAAGCCCTTCCGGCAACCAGAACCGTCATTCCGAACCCAAATCCGGAAATCCACTTTTCAACTTTAAAACCAAATCTCGTTTCCCGAAATCCGATTTTAAAACCGAAAACCTCGATTATAAAATCATGTCTTAAATCCATTTCTTATCATTAAAATCACTTATAGTTTGAAAACCCCAAATCATGGCATCATAATCAGTAATCAAGCCTTTCTCGTAAAATGTGTCAAATACGTAATTTCCTCGGAAAACGTGCAATTAAGTAAAACAGTTATAGCATATTCAAATAACCATGAAATCACAAGGAAAACCATAAAACAAGTAATTAAAAGCAGTTATGCATGCTCGAGTTTAGAGAAAGGGTCCACTCACAGTACCGCGCCCTCAATCGCGTCCTGAACGTCCAGCACGTTCCTCGGCTTCCTCGGGAAATCCCGATCCTGTCAACAACCACCAAATTACGTTACTAACACATCTATGACGGTTCACCTAATTTCCCATAAAAATCCCCAGGTCCTAATCGTAACAAACCGGAACCCTAAACCTTCACCCTCGCGGAACTACTTCGATTCGACGTTCGATTAACCCGAAACCACTTCCATTAAACTCGTTATAACACCTAGACCAAAAACCATGTTGGAAGGTTCGCCGGAAAATTCCCCACGCGCCGCCCAAAGTGGCTGCGCGTGGGCCTCACGCGCCAGCTACAGTACGTCTTCAACCTCGAGTCTACTGTGCTGAACCGGCCGCCGCAGACTAAACCGGCGAGAACTGATCTCCGCCGTCCGGCCACCAATTCGACCCCTCTTTTCACCCACAGCTTCGTCTAGACCTACTCTATCCATCCCCATCCTCCTTAGACCTCGACACGGCCCCTACACCGTCGACTCAAGCTCGAAACTAGACGGCCCGAACTCCCCTGTTTTCCTTCCCGGCCACCCAGGTCACCTCCCATCACGGTGGCCATCCCAAACTCTTCCTAGGACCATCTTGAACCTATCCCAACTCACCTTACCCTTCGACTCAGTCCCGAACTTCACGACTTTCGGTTCGAACATCGACGGCAAAACAGAGCACACAGAGTACCCGCCGTCGTGTTAACCCCCACTGTGCACCTCCCGTCACGGCAGCACAACCAAAAGACACCCTGGACTCAACTGAACTCCCTAGACTCCCTTAGACTCTTCGATTCTACCTCTCAAGCCACGACTTTCGATTTGAAGTTCACAGCCAAAACAGAGCATATACACAAGGATGAGGGATTACCTAAAATCGTCCACCGCCGTGCTCGCCGCCGCGTTCCCTGGGGTCCACAAAACCGTCTCAACCTCCTCTCGAATTCACTTGCACCGTCCATGGCCACTGCACCACCACAAGCTCTCACCTTCTCTCTGTTTTCTCTGGATTTCCCGTGACCCACAGCTCTCACACACACACCCGCTGCACCTCTCAACAAGCTCACTAACTCCCTCTCACTCTCCGATCACTCTCACACACTCACAACTCATCAGCACACACGAGCACCCTTCAATTTTCCTCACCGCCTCACTCTGTTTCACTCTGGATCGAAGAACACCCACGAACACTGCACGGTTGCACCCCAATTATTTGGACCGTGCACACACGAGAACCCCCCAGAACCCACTACACCTCTAGCACGTGTCACCATCATCTCCATTCTCTCCCCAGTGGCTCAATCCCAGCCGTCCATCTGCGCTCTCTCTGCACAATTTCCAGAGCACAAAAGACCAAACTGCCCCTCCTTTTAACTCAAAATTACGGTTTTGCCACTAACGTTCTTGACCCGTAACTCGCACATTGTAAGTCCAATGAATACGTGCCGCCTGTCATCGAACTCAAGACAACGAGATCTACCTAACCATCCTCGGTCAACGTACCAAAACCCGATCGTCCAAAAAGTCAACTATTCCCCTTATTTTACCAAAATTACAATAATGCTCTCAACCTTCCGAACATCACAACTTCCTCCTCGGAAGTCGGAATCAGACGTACCACCTACCTATGGATTCGTGACGTCCTAAACTACGTCCTGATCACTGGTCAATACCCACTTGACCACCCGAACTAAAAGTCAACATTTTACCCGAACTAGGGGCAAAATCGTCATTATATGCTTACGGACCTATCGGGACCACCAAACCACCAATTAGCCTCACTAATCCCACCTTAATCACGCTACTAATCCCGGCTCTCGGAACGGGTTGTTACAATCTACCCCCCCTAAAATGAATTTCGTCCCGAATTCCACAACTACTTCCCTACACTAGGATCTCCTACCTAGTAATCACACTAGGTCAACAACTTCTCCTGAGTTTCTTGTCTATCATCTTCACCTTGGGTATTTCACACCAACTTCAACTACAAGTACGCCAGGGAAAACTCTAGGAAGGTAAAGCAACAAAGATATTGTAAAATACCTCAACAGAGTTCAAAGAGTACATCCTTACGTACCACCATCTACTGGCTCACTCCCCCGGCTGTTACTTTGACCACTTGGTCGGAATAAATCTACAAAGTCCTAAAAGAAAACTCTAGATTGTGGGCTCTCTTCCTTCAATAACCTCATATCTATCAGTTATAGTCACTTCTTTCCTATTCCTTCCGTCATCCTCCTTCCACGGAACTCACCGTAATACTCTAGGTCACCTAGGACAATCCTAGACTCTACCCCAAATAAAACTGGGTACAACACAATCAAGGATATAGACGCACCTGTCCCCGCACCTGGTGCCGACTGAGCCTCCTGCTGAGCCATCGAGAATATTCGGGCCTGAGATCCCGACGCTCTACCACGTCCCCTCGAACTACTAGTGGCACCACCACCTTCTCTAGTGCCTGCTGTCCCTGACGCTGTACTCTATCCAGGCTCCGCCATTCCTCGGCCGACACCACCTTCATGTGGCAACAGTGGACACTCACGTCGAAAATGACCTCGCTCCCCACAGTAGAAACACACATCCCGACCAGAAGGACCTGGTCGCCCCGTCGACGCTACAGATGTCGCACTAGCTTGCGGAGTCGGCTGTGCTCGGTAACCACGAAATCCTAAACTCTGGAAACTACCAGGTCTACCGAAATGATCATCACCCGCCGACGACGCTCCACTGAAATTACCTCTCTTCGGTGTACTCTGACTCGAAGCTCCAGAAAAAGATGGTTCCCGACGTCGCACCGGCAAACTAGCCTCAACCCGCACTGCAGCATCCGACAAGTCTCGGAGAGTCGCAAACGATCCAGCCGTCATTATGGCTCGTATCTCGCCTCGCAGGCCCAATTCAAATCTATGGCACTTCTCAGCTTCAGTGGCCATAAACGCAGGAGCAAACCGAGACAACATCTGAAATTTCTGTTCGTACCCAGACACACTCATACTCCCCTGCTGGAGCTGCAGAAACTCCGCCTCCTTGGCATCCTAGAAGGAACGAGGATAATACTGCTCTAAGAATCGTTCCCTGAACGTCTCCCAAGTCACCGTATGGGCATCCCAACCAGATAACTCGAGGGTATACCACCACTCGTACGCCGCACCATCTAGTAAAAATGTAGCCAGTAACATCCGATCCTCCGATGGACAATGCATCACCGCAAAGATCCGCTCAAGTCTCGTGATCCACCTCTGAGCTTCCTCAAGATCAGGCCCACCACTAAAAGTAGTAGCCCCGAGCCGCTGGGCTCGCTCAATCGTAGCACACTATGTTCCTCTCGTCGGTTCTTCTTCAGGTCGTGGAGAGGGTCTACGTCTCGGAGGCATCGTCAATCGTACGCTGAAAGAGGCATAGAAGCAGTCAATCAACTGAAACATAACTTCACAGACCGACAGACCCCATAAACTCGACAAACTAAACAAACCTATGCTCTGATACAAATTGTCAGGACCCACCCCGGTTTCACCCCGAAACCCGAGGTAAATCCTGCTCCCGTCTGACACCCCGACACAAAAACAGTCAGACGCAGGAGAAAGCACTCAATAAATCCCAAAGTTAAAGTTTTACAGAGCATAGTACGAATTACAAAGAAATAAAAACCGATGATAATTTCACGCACGCGGAAGAAAACTTAAACACTCTGGGATCCCTCTCGTCACTTCTACGCCTCAGACACTGCCTCGACGTCAAGACCCCGCGCTAGCTCTACGACCTGGAAGGCAATTTAAAACAGAAAGTGTGAGTGGACTAGAATAAAACAAAGTTCTAAAACCATTTTATAAGAAAACCGAGTTTTACCCTCCGTTTTGAAAACCACATGCATAACCCAGTTATCGAAACAGTTATGAATCAATCACCAAAAACATCATAAGAAACATAAACTCTATAAAATGGTTATAAAAATTATAGCATCAGCATCATAAAACCGTATCATAAACCATAAATATCAAGTCATCATTATCCGATCAAACATGCTGGACCTATCCGAGTCTTTAAACTCCCGAGTCTTTAAACTCAATCCAGGCCTCAATAATATCCGAGTCTTTAAACTCCCGAGTCTTTAAACTCAATACGCCTACGGGTGAAATATCAATATTTCATAGTCTTTAAACTCCCGAGTCATTAAACTCAATTCGGGTCTTTAAACCCAATCCGGGCCCGTCCCCCGTCAATCAATATCCGGGTCTTTAAACCCAATAGCCAGATCCAGCAAATCCAATCCAAAACCATTTGAAAACCATTTCGAAATCCATATCCAAACCCGAATTCGAAATCACTGGTCCGAAGCCCTTCCGGCAACCAGAACCGTCATTCCGAACCCAAATCCGGAAATCCACTTTTCAACTTTAAAACCAAATCTCGTTTCCCGAAATACGATTTTAAAACCGAAAACCTCGATTATCAAATCATGTCTTAAATCCATTTCTTATCATTAAAATCACTTATCGTTTGAAAACCCCAAATCATGGCATCATAATCAGTAATCAAGCCTTTTTCTCGTAAAATGTGCCAAATACGTAATTTCCTCGGAAAACGTGCAATTAAGTAAAACAGTTATAGCATATTCAAATAACCATGAAATCACAAGGAAACCCATAAAACAAGTAATTAAAAGCAGTTATGCATGCTCGAGTTTAGAGAAAGGGTCCACTCACAGTACCGCGCCCTCAATCGCGTCCGGAACGTCCAGCACGTTCCTCGGCTTCCTCGGGAAATCCTGATCCTGTCAACAACCACCAAATTACGTTACTAACACATCTATGACGGTTCACCTAATTTCCCACAAAAATCCCCGGGTCCTAATCGTAACAAACCGGAACCCTAAACCTTCACCCTCGCGGAACTACTTCGATGCGACGTCCGATTAACCCGAAACCACTTCCATTAAACTTGTTATAACACCTAGACCAAAAACCATGTTGGAAGGTTCGGCGAAAAATGCCCCACGCGCCCCCATGCGCCGCCCAAAGTGGCTGCGCGTGGGCCTCACGCGCCAGCTACAGTACGTCTTCAACCTCGAGTCTACTGTGCTGAACCGGCCATCGCAGACTGAACCGGCGAGAACTGATCTCCGCCGTTCGGCCACCAATTCGACCCCTCTTTTCACCCACAGCTTCGTCCAGACCTACTCTATCCATCCCCATCCTCCTTAGACCGCGACACGGCCCCTACACCGTCGACTCAAGCTCGAAACCAGACGGCCCGAACTCCCCTGTTTTCCTTCCCGACCACTTAGGTCACCTCCCACCACGGTGGCCATCCCAAACTCTTCCTAGGACCATCTTGAACCTATCCCAACTCACCTTAACCTTCAACTCAGTCCCGAACTTCACGACTTTCGGTTCGATCATCGACGGCAAAACAGAGCACATAGAGTACCTGCCGTCGTGTTAACCCTTACCGTGCACCTCCCGTCACGGTAGCACAACCAAAAGACACCCTGGACTCAACTGAACTCCCTAGACTCCCCTAGACTCTTCGATTCTACCTCTCAAGCCACGACTTCCGATTTGAGGTTCACAGCCAAAACAGAGCATATACACAGGGATGAGGGATTACCTAAAATCGTCCACCGCCGTGCTCGCCGCCGCGTTCCCTGGGGTCCACAAAACCGCCTCAAACTCCTCTCAAATTCACTTGCACCGTCCAGGCCACCGCACCACCACAAGCTCTCACCTCATCCCTATTTTCTTTGGATTTCCCGTGACCCACAGCTCTCACACACACACCCGCTGCACCTCTCAACAAGCTCACTAACTCCCTCTCAATCTCCGATCACCCTCACACACTCACAACTCATCAGCACACACGAGCACCCTTCAATTTCCTCACCGCCTCACTCTGTTTCACTCTGGATCGAAGAACACCCACGAACACTGCACGGTTGCACCCCAATTATTTGGACCGTGCACACACGAGAACCCCCCAGAACCCACTACACCTCTAGCACGTGTCACCATCATCTCCATTCTCTCCTTAGTGGCTCAATCCCAGCCGTCCATCTGCCCTCTCTCTGCACAATTTTCAGAGCACAAAAGACCAAACTGCCCCTCCTTTTAACTCAAAATTACGGTTTTTCCACTAACGTTCTTGACTCGTAACTCGCACATCGTAAGTCCGATGAATACGTGCCGCCTGTCATCGAACTCAGGACAACGAGATCTACCTAACCATCCTCGGTCAACGTACCAAAACCCGATCGTCCAAAAAGTCAATTATTCCCCTAATTTTACCAAAATTACAATAATGCTCTCAACCTTCCGAACATCACAACTTCCTCCTCGGATGTCGGAATCGGACGTACCACCTACCTATGGATTCGTGACGTCCTAAACTACGTCCTGATCACTGTTCAATACCCACTTGACCACCTGAACTAAAAGTCAACATTTTTCCCAAACTAGGGGCAAAATCGTCATTCTATGCTTATGGACCTATCGGGACCACCTAACCACCAATTAGGCTCACTAATCCCACCTTAATCACGCTACTAATCCCGGCTCTCGGAACGGGTTGTTACACTTTGACCAATGGCCGTGACGTAGGGACGTCACAAGTTCATAGACAGGTGGCACGTTCGATTCCGACATTCGTGGTGAAAGTTATGACTATCGGAAGTTCAGGGACACTTTTGTAATTTGGACGAAATAGGGGAAAATGTTGACTTTTCGATCTGGAGGTCCGATGGCCGAGGGCCAAGGACCATTAGGAAGGTCTCGATTCCCTGAGACCGTAGACAGGCGGCACGCATCAATCGGAGTCTGAATGACCGAGTTACGGGTCTCGATGCGTGAGGGGCATTTTGGTAATTTTCTGCACAGGGGGAGAAGGGTAATTTCACTGAGTGTTTGAACGGTTACTATAGCACCGTGGAGGGGAACATGGCCAGCGCACGGGTGGTTGTTTATAGAGCAAATTGCTGGCCTAAAGCTATTGTTTATGAGTTGTACGGATTGTTTAATTGCATTGTGCAATGCCAGGATGTGTGGGACGGTGGATTTGGCCATTAATCCATGGCTGGTACACCTGACGTAGTTTAGGACGTCACGAATAGTGCGTCAAAAGTTGACTTTTCGATTTACCAGTTGGATGAGTGTTGACTATTGACCGTGACGTAGTTTAGGACGTCACGAGTCCGTAGACAGGTGGCAGGTTCGATTCGGACAATCGGAGAAAAAGTTATGACGTTCGGAAGGTTGAGAGTGTTACCGTAAAGTTGACTAAATGTGGGAAATGTTGACTTTTTGGAGGACTTGTGATTTTCACGTAGACCGAGGACCGTTAGATAGGTCTCGATGTCCTGAGTACAACGACAGGAGGCACGCTGTCATCGGACGTCGGACGGAATAGTTACGGGTCTAAGAAGTGTGAGGGTAAAATGGTAATTTGTACATGAGGGGTATTTTAGTCTTTTTCCTCAGCCCAATCAGATAAGGGCAAGTGGCAGGCATATTTTGTGCTTAACCAAGGAATGGTGGACACGTGGGGGACACTAGATGGTTCCAGGGATTACTAAAGTGTGCACGGCCACACTTTGCACGATTTCAAACCGTGCACTTGGTTTTGAACACACAGAAAACAGAGAGAAGAAATTGGAGAGAGTTCGATTGATTCAGTGCAAGGGTGAGTGAAGAGTGAATTGAGAGAGTGACAGAGAGACACGGCTGAGCTTGTCATCGTGTTTTGGTGGAGGAATCGTGCGCGGGGACACGGCGGTGGTGCGGCGAAGTTCTGAGGAAAACAGGGAGGTTGTGAGACAGAGGTGGTAGTTGTGCCGTGTGGTGGCTCACACCAAGACTGTGGGAGGTTCAGGTGGTTGCAAGGAACCCAACGAGCATCGTGGTACGCGGCGGTGCACACGGCGGAGACTGAATCGAAAGGTAAGTTTCATTCCTCTGGTTTTTCCGTGAGTTTCAATTCGAAAGTCGTGGAGTTAGGTTTAGAGTCGAGGGAATTGGAGGCCAGGGTGAGACTCCTGGAGGTCCCACGAGTCGTTCGGTTATGGTACCGTGCCGGGGGAGGACCTGGGCAGCCGGCGACCAAAACAGGGGCCACGGGCCGTCTGTTTCGAGGCCGTGAACGGTGGGTTTTAAGCCGTGGTTCTTCGATGTTAGGACTGGGTTAGATTTCTTAGGATGGGACGAAGCTCCTGGGATTGGTTTGGACTGAAACGGTGGAGGAACGGAGGAGAGCCGGTCACGCCGGTTCAACTGTGTTGAACCGGGTGACTCGAGGAAAGAGAAACACTGTAGCAGGCGCGTGAGGCCCACGCGCAGCCACTTTGGGCGGCGTGTGGAGGCACGTGGGGAGGATTCCGGCTAAGCTTTCAACATGGTTTTGGTTCTAAACGTCCTAAGGAAGTCATTGGTAGGGTTTTCTGGTGAATCGGACGATGTTACATGCTGGTTCGGGAATCCGGACGGTTTAGGGTCTAGGATTCAAATATTAATAAATTCTCGAAAATTGGGAAAATTAGGGTTAGTATCCTTGATGTATTTGTGACCCTATTTGGTGCGTATTGACAGGACGGGAGACACCCGAGATGGTCGAGGAGCGCACGGAGCGCGATTGACTCGTTCTGATTTGTGAGTGGACTCTTTCTTTTCTTTCGGGCATGCCTAACTGTTTTTATTGATGTTTTATGTTATTAAATGTGTTTTTATGCTTCTTAATGATGCTTATATATGGTTGATGTGTTTGCACGTTTTTCGAGACATTTTCAGGATTTTGCACGTTTTTCGAGAAAAAACTGATTTTCGGATTTTGATGCCATATTTAGGGATTTCAATCTATAATTGTTTTCTGATGATGATGAATGGATTGTGAAATATAATTTGTGATTAAATGTGGGTTTTGGATTAAAAAGTGGACTTCCGGATTTGGGTTCGGAATGACGGTTCTGAACGCCGGATGAGCTTCGGACCGGGGATTTCGAATTCGAGTTTGGCGATGGATTTCGAATTGGTTTTTACTTTGAATCTGGATTGGATTTGCTGGATCTGGATATGGGTTTAAAGACCCGGATATTGATTGATGGGGGACGGGCCCGGATTGAGTTTAAAGACTCGGGAGTTTAAAGACTCGGATTTTTATGATATTACCCCCGTAGGCCTATTGAATTTAAAGACTCGGGAGTTTAAAGACTCGGAATTATATTTGAGGCCTGGTTGAGTTTAAAGACTCGGATAGGTCCAGCAGGTTGGATCGGAAAATGATGGTTTGACGTTCATAGTTATGATATGATTTTACGATGCACCTGCTATGATTTCTATAACTTTTTTATAGTGTTTCTGTTTCTTATGATGTTTTACGTTATAATTTTCTGATATGTAGTTGGGCATGTATGTTTTCAAAACGGAGGAAACAAATCTTATTCTTGCTTTCTTAACTCTGATTTGACGAGAAACTGATTTTTGAAACTTTCATTTATTCTAGTCCACTCACACTTTTGGTTTTAAATTTTCCCTCCAGGTCGTGGTGATAGCGTTGGGGTGAACGTTGAGGCAGGAATCGAGGCATAGAGCTTACGACGTTCTTCCGTTGCAAGACTAGCATAGTAGGATTTTTGTGCCCATTTTGTAGAACTATGCTCTGACGTACAGTTGTATATATTTACTCCTTCGTCTAATAGTTATGCTTATTGTGGTTTTGAGGTTTTTTTGGTACTTTAAGTGTGATTGTCAGACGGGAGCAGGGTTCGTCCCGGGTATCGAGGCGATATTTGGGACGGGTCCTGATAGTGCTTCCCACATGTGATCAGTTTTTCCAGGGCCCAATAGCGGATTTGTGATGGGGAATGTGTTTAAGGGACTGAGTGAAGTGTTCTGGGATGGAGAGAGGAAGGAAAGGAGTGAAATTGGTGTGGGATTGTTCAAAAACCCGAAACTGGTTCTTGATGAGTTCAAAATCGAATTTTGGTTTTTAGGCCAGCCCAAGCCTAATTGAGGTCCGAAATGGCTTTCTGGAACCTTTATTGGTCGATCCAAATCAAATGGGGCAAGTTTCGAAGCTCCTGGAGCCATGGACGGACGAAGTGGATGGCCGAAAATTTCAAGCTTAGAGTCGTGGTGATTGGGGTAAGTTCTGGTGAAATTAATTTTGAATTCATCCTTAGTGTGAGTATACGAAGCTTCCCAACTAATCAATTGAATGAAAACGGTGCTTGTGTGATAAATTGGAACTTTGAACCCGAATAAGACTTGTGTTCAAATAAGATGGTTGTAGGCCGTGTCGACTTGAATGAATGACACAGAACTCTAATTCAATATGTTGCGAGTCTATCTGGGTGATCAACTGATGAAATTAGGGTGGAATTGACAGGAATCTAGCCGGGTCAGATCGCGGGTAATCAGACCCGTTTACCAGACATACGGGTGAAGACGGTGACTGTAGCAGTCACTATGGCAAGCGCGAGCAGGCGCGTGGCTTTCACGCGCAGCCACTCACGTCGGAGCGTGACGGCGCGTGGGCACGAATCTCGAGGTAAGGTCAACATGACTTTTGTCCGATACAATGTAACGAACATTTTAGCTTTGGTTTCGTGTCGATCGGACCCCGTTTCGATATTGTTCGGGATGTCCGAAGATTTTAAATCGAGTTTAAAAATACTTAAAATTCGGAAAAATTACGGGACTTGAATAGGATGTTTATGTGGAGGTTAGTAACCCTCTAATGTGATTTGGAAAGGATTGGGAGTCCCGGTGATAGTGGTGTGGCCCGGGAAGGCCTATGGCACGCGTATCGAGGCGCTCTTTTAAACGGTCTGTGAGTGGACATTGGTTTTATAAATTCGATGCATGCATAACTGTTTCATGATTGTTATAATTGTGATTTTATGGTTTATTTTGGATATCGGTGAATTTATATGATTTCACGCATTTCGAGGCGATTTACATGTTTGCACGTAAATCAAAGTTTTCTGGATTTGCACTGATTTCCATAATTGTGGTTCGGATATGATTTCATGAAACGGTTACGGATTTGATAAAGTGAATTCGGGCCAGGGGCCCAATTGATTTAAGAAATCGGGCCAGGGGCCCAGTTGATTTGAGAAATCGGGCTAGGGGCCCAGTTGACTTATGAAATCGGGCCAGGGGCCCAGTTGATTTATATATGTGATTTCGGGTCGGGGACCCTAAAATGGAATTGAATAATTGATTTCGGATTTGATAATCAACTATTTGGACTTATGACGGTTTTATGGAAATTCGGGGCAGGGCCCTTGTGATATTTTGGAAATGAATAATAAAATGTGTTCCATAAAACCATCTCGATATGAGGATATATATATTGGTCTCCTCCAAGTGTCGGGGACACTGGAGAAGTCACGGTGCATTGTCTGCGAGGGGTCATTGTACGGAGCAGCCGGACCATATAGTGATCCAGGAGCATGATTGCTATCATTAGACGTCAAGAACGTCAGACATCGGGGATGTCAGAGATATGGACCCGGTGAGACCCCGGGAAGCACGCGTTGCTTAATACTGTGAGATATGACGTCGGGGACGTCAAGCGTCAGGGACGCTAGGCATCGGGGATGCCGGAGATGGAAAAATAGTAAATGTATATTACTGGATTTATGAAATAACTCTTGGATTGACTTTTGGGATTTGAAACTATGCTTATGGTTTTCGGGCTAAGGCTCTAATGGTTATTTTGAAATAAATATGTGATTATTGGTTTTTGCTGCATACATATGTTTTTACTGAGGGGCATAAATGTCTTATAAATGTTTTAAACAGACTTGTTTATTTTCTCCACTCACAGCTTTTGTTTTTAATGCCCTTCAGGTTGATTACGGATGCGACTACAGCAGAGACTGTGACATCGCACACCTCCTCCATCGATCCTTGCGCATTCTGGAAACCCTTTTGGGCAGTGGCAATAGGTTATCCCTTGTCTGGCACTTCTTGTCAGACGGGAGCATGACACATTCCATGGTAATCCCGGGGGGATTGGGATGGGTCGTGTCACGGAGTCTAGCTCTGATACTATTTTGTCAGGACCTGACCCTCCTCGGTCAGGACCCGACTCTAGCACAATATTGTCCATTTTGGGCCTCCTCGCCCTCACGATTTTGTTTTCGGGAGCTCACGGTGCAACTTCCCAAGGGGTCACCCATCATGGAATTGCACCAACCTCAACTCGTTTAACTTTGGAGTTCCAACCGAACCCAAAGCCATTGAGCTCCCAAAAGGCCGCGTGCTAGATAGGTGTATACCTACACCTTTAAGGCACACCACCATTCCCTTCCCAGACCATTCCCCCCTCGTAGGAATGTGGGATCGTTCACTGTTCCCTCCAGGATACGGGTCTTACACTTACTCTCGTGTTGGGCTGGTAAGAACGGGGGTTCGACGACCACTCACTGAAACGACGATGGCCACCGTCATCCCTTCCTTCGCTCATGATAGTACCACCTCAAAACCACCAGAACTACAGAGATCATGGTTGCTAATGTGCTGTGAAGGAGACTTCAAGCCCCATATTTCCTCTATTGACTATCGCGTGGGACACCCGAGAGAAGGGCACCACGGAGAGGACTAAGGCGATAACCGTCGCACTTGTCACCTGTGATCTTCGAACCAAGACCTCCCCTTTGACGCATGCACCTTTTTTGTCTCTCCCTACGAGCCTAAAGAGTTGACTGTGAGCTATGAGGGTTGTCGTCTCATGGCTGTGGGTTAGTTTCAGACTCGAGTTGGATCCGGATTGTCGACCCATCGAGCTTGGGCTCAAAACAAGGTAAAATTGATCATTTTTGTTGTCATTGCGTTAGTTAGGATGGGAACTTCACCTATGACTCATTCATGTCGTTTTTGGGAAAAGTTGGATCGTGAACAGGGTTCATTGTTCATCGCGAATTCGAAGAAATTTCGAGGATTTTAAGCTAGTTTCGAGCTTAAACAGGTATAATCTGAACCCTAGGAGGTGTCTAGAATTTGTAGGTGAGTTTCTGGTTGAAATTGATATTTTCCCTCGTTTCCGACCGTCATGGACGGCGGCGGTGATGACTGTCCAGTCGTCGTCCCCGTCAAGACTCCGGCAACTAGACAGTCATTACTTTAACAGATACCGTTAAGACTTGAAAGAATAAGCTAATGGAGTTAAGGCAGTTAAAAGGGAATATTCGTTGGAATATGTTGCCACATTTGGCACGTGTGACTCATACGTGTGGGTGCATGACTGCACATCTGGTTCAAAATATCATTTTGGGCTACCCTAGTGGGGTTTCTTTAACTTATACGATTGGTTTTTCTAGGGTTAATTTGACTTGGAGCTCACTCTATCTTGTCATTTCGGGTGATTTCGACTCCCCGATTAGTGTGTACGGTACCCTAGTGGAGTTTCTTTAACTTGTACGATTGGTTTTTCTAGGGTTAATTTGACTTGGAGCTCACTCTATCTTGTCATTTCGGGTGATTTCGACTCCCCGACTAGTGTGTGAGTTGACCCTCTTTCTCAAACATGTTTTAATATTGATATTTACGTGCGCGTGCTACAATGATTATTGTGGTTATTTCCCAAGCATGCATGATTGGTTAAGTTTTATGATGTTTTATACCTTGATAAGTCATTTTATGATTGCTTATCTTGTGGTGCCAGTCTTGCCCGCTAGTATGAGATATTACTTGACCACGAGTTTCATGTATGTGAATGGTGAGTTAATTGCTACATATATCTAGACGGTTTCATGGATGACATTTGTGCATGAGTCCACAGGGCATTATTAAGGTAGAGATGTTAGAATCCACTTTAGGAGTCTCTGGTATCTAGTACCTGTATGTAGGCCACCGACCCATCCTTTACGTGATCGTTCACCTGTGTTGTTCTCACTACTAGTTAATAACACAAGTCTTGTCCGCGAGCTCTAAGGGACTCATGGTGATGGTGTTAGGCACTCAGTCATTAATGTGGTCACGGTACGCGAGTAAAGATACCTAGTTTTGTCATGTGAATATGACTCGAGCAACTCATGAGCAAGTTTTTAGTGGGCTGACATGTGTTATATTTATGATTCAGCATGATTCATTTGATTTATTGTTATTTTATCATTATTTCTCGTAGAACGTGCAAATTAAGATTTTTATTTATGTGATTTATGTAAAACGAAGGGGTTAAAGTATGTTTTGAAGTTGTGATTTTACAGTGAAGTTACTGGATCCACTCAGCCTTATTTTTGAACCCCTTAAGTTTCTATCGAATTTCATGTACTTCGAGAAGGCTTGCTAGCTGCTCTGAACTTCACTCCCGAGGTTGGGGGGATGTGGTAGACATCTGTTAGTACAAGTAGTTACGTAATTGTAAGGTCATCATTAACTGTCTACGCTCTGTATTTCCACTGTCGGGGTGAAATATAATCAGTATTCACTGATTATGTTTCACTCGACCTTCCAAAACGCAATATTTTAATTAAATCGTTTTCGTCATCTAGACACTATAGTCCAAATGTCGCCCACTCCAGATCTGAGCCTACATGCTCTAATAAGGTAGATGGGGTTTGCGAGGCATACCATGCCTTTATAAAGCAGGACCCACTTGAGAGCTGAGCCTACATGTTCTTATATGGTAGTATTAAACCTCCTTATAATCCTATGCTTCCTTCTATATTCGTTTAGAATTTGGAGTATCACTATAATCACGCCAACAAATATGGGCAAGGACCCACCTAAAAGCTGGAACCCTGTTTTATTTCATTGCTAGTTAATTTGAAAGGACAAAAATTAGGAAGTACTACAATTTTGTACATGTGCTTTATTTATCCTTAATTTTTTGAATTATACATGAATTTATAAATATTGTATTTAAATATCCAGATTCTTTAAATGGTTTCACCCATATCCCACTCACATTTTCGACAGAAAAATACAACATACTAAAATCTGGAATGTTAAATTGATTCGGTGTGCTGTTAAATTTTGAGGCATGTATTAAGTGTCAAAATGTTACTGAGTCAAACTGATTTCTGATAATACGAGTACAAAATATTCTGATGCTAACAAAATTTCACTCTGGTAACAAGATCATAGTGTACAGCATCATTGCGATGACAATGAATTTATGAATCCAACATCTTACAGTAATGGCCGAGATAATACGAAACAACGCTTCAATCTTTAGATCGTATGCTTAATTTGGCCCGTCTTTCTTCATACGATGCTGAGATAAATTGAAGAACAGAGAGTAATGAGGCAGGAAGAATGGTAACACAGAATAAAAATATTGGAAATTGAAACCTTCACACAGCTTTGCTTTTAACAAAAATTTTACTTTAGATCAAATTATTCAAAAGCTAATTAATGTACTTCAATCAAAATTTTCAGAGACAAGTTTCAATAAAGAAAACTTAATTGATGAGGGAGGAGATCCTAATTTATACAGGAATTAATAGAAATACCTACGCAAGACGGCCGAACAGGACTAGGCAATAAAGAATATAGTCCGACTCCGGAAATACCATAACCTACAGGGATACCCGAAATTGGAGGTTTTCTCCCACAAGTGATCCACTTCCTCCCCAGTCCCCACCTAAAGTCAAATATCCTTCTATTATTTCAACCCAAGCTACCCAAAAAACAGCCGACACAATACAGAACCAGACAACCCGAGACTGGAATCACACAATCAAAACCAGCCTCAAAAACAAGGAAAACACATTTGGACAATCAAGGAGAAGCAAGTATGATAAGGTTTCATTATCTTATACTGCTTTATGTTTTAAATGTTATCGGGTGGGGAAAGAAATCTCAATAATCAGATGTAACATGAGAAATCATGATATCACACTTTCTGTTTTACATGTTGTTGGGTGGGGAAAGAAATCTCAATAATCATATGTAACATGAGAAATCATGATACCACACAAAACTTGATGTCAGCTAGACACTCTTGAAAGCATGCTTCATATAGCGTGTAACATAAAACAAGCCGCCATAAAGCATAATTTAACATATTCGGACTATTTTACAAGGATATAAACTTGCAAAAACATTCCAGCTCATTGTAGTGAACGTTTCAATGTACTTCTAAAAGAACAGTAGAACTTACGCTCAGTTGGCCGTGACATGAGAGGGACATGGGAAGGTTTCTTCTTTATTTTTCCATTATCCAGCGAACCCTGATCTGATAAAAGAAGGCGGTCTTAGGAAGCAAACTAAACAACAATTATCACGTCGTTCAATGGAAATAACATGAGGACATTGCTATCACCACCTTTTTCTACTGGCAAGCAGCTTTGCATAGCCTCGTGGAAGATTGCAGCGTGGAGATGGTAATTTTGACATTCATTTTCCAAGTGTGCATGCAAAGCTTGCCCAGCATCTAGTAACACAAGAAAATTAAACAGTTTGAAGATGGAGTGACATTGCATAGGGCAGTTTTTTATTTAGCAGGAATATTGGAAATTAGAAAATGAATCGGACAGAACACCACTTCAAATGTTTAATATCATGCAAGAAAAAAGTTTTGTTGCGTCTCTTGCCATAAAAGTACCGGATGAACAAGTGAACTTGAGACCCTCAAATTCACAGGATTGAAGAACCAATGGGATCTCTGGGGCCATGTTGTATTGAGGTTTTCTTGGGATTCTGTCAGTATCCAGTAATGCATCTATCACCTGCAAATTAAAGCACTTTATCTCATTTAAGCTCGTGTAACAAAAATGAAAACTGAAGGTTAGAGATCGCATTTTGATCTAAGTGTCCTCCAAGAAGAGGATTCACACCAATGGAGGAAAATCAGGCTACGGACCATTGTTGGTGGTTGCCATATCACTGGAAATTGTAAATTGCAGACCTTTCCAATGGTTGGGAATCTGTTTGGTCTAAACCATCTTATAACGAACAGATAGTACTCAACACTATCGCCTTGATTATCAAGCAGTCAAACTATAGCTAACAAACAGGTATATTTTATAGTTAATTAATGTAATAGAGCACTAAGACTAAACAATATGGTATTGTTTTGCTTTCAAATGGTCCCAAATGAATAATCTCTTGCGGAGTGTAGGTAACATCAAGAGAATCGAAAATCATACGTGAAAAATATATAAGGTTTCACCAAGGAATTTCAAAAAGCATGTATGAGAAGGAGGCATCTGATATGGAATTTGTTGCTAATGTGAAAGCATGTCCTGGATGTGTGATCTCCAGATAACTGTTACCTGAACAGATGTTAGACCTTTAGGGTGCACTTAGCTGCGTCTCAGGTTTAGGTACATGCCAGGAAGGATTTAAGAGTTACTACAAACCGATAATTTTGGAATAACAATCAATTTTATTTTTTGAGTTCTTAACAGCGTAAACAAGCATAATACACAAACTTGAGAAACCAATCAATTAACAAGAAATTAGGTACGCACATCTGGAGATTCGTGACCTTGACCAACCAAGAATAGTATAGAAACCATGCACCGGACCTGGTGCCAGAGGAATGCACTACCTTTCATTTTAATTGCCCAAAGCTGGTTCGCATCAAACCTAAAAATAATTGCACAATTATTAAGCAATATTCACAATGATCCATTCAAGAAAATAACAAAAGAGAAATATCTTCTCACTGAACCATGAGTTGAAAAGAAAACAACCAAAGTGGTAAAGGAAAATAAAGTGGGAAGTGATTTGCAGACACAGCAAGATACATAACAGGTTTTCCTGGAACACAGGTCTGAATTAGATCAATCCTAATCGAGATATAGGAAAATGAAGCCTTTAATGTGGATCCTCCTAAGTCAAACATGATCACAGGAGCCTCAATCTCCTTGATCTGCTGCTCCTAGTCAACGGAATCAATCTGATTCCTTCCATGTATAGCTAGACAGATCCTACAGATACTTTCCTAGTTTCCTAAGTAGTACATACCTAGTTAGGCTATCCTAGAACTTGTATAAATATAGGACACTGCTATATTTAGAATTAATCAATTAAATACATAAAACTTTCAAACCCTTTTAGCCTTGTCCAAGAAAATTAAAGATCAGCGCATGCAGTCTGTTCAAAACTCTGAAAGTTGCATTTATAATTTGATTTAAAGTATAGCCTAATCTATATAAAAGTAAAAATCAATATCCTTACGGGCTCGCAATAAGAGAGGGACCCAGAAGTTCATGTATTTCTTTCTAATTTTGTTTCTCCAATTGGACATATACAAAGTATTGACCACAGAGGAAGTCCATATTTCTTCATACATCCGCATGGTGTGCTTTGAAGCTGTTCATACCTTATAAATTGTAGTTAACCATAATAAAGTAAATAAATAAGAGTAATTGCAGAGCCATGATCTAAGTATCCACTCTTGGAAATGTCCATTTTAAACACTTGCGAAAACTCAAATCCGTACAGCCACGAGGGGAGACGGACAATCATCTTCAATTCAAGTCAAAAGGGTATGTTGGCTTGCATACGTGTGAAGGTCACCGGACAAGTATGTAGCCACTCATACGCATGGATGGGGAAGGCCAAGTACACCTCATGAGAAGAGGAAAAAAAGGACCAAGTTTGAGTCTAATTAACTGGCAATTGACTATGCCAAATATAAAGGGGCCGTTCTTTAATATTTCTTTCTTTTCTAAAAATTGAAGAAGCAATTAAGTAATTGGGTTAGCGTAATGTAATTAATTATGAAAACAAAAAAAATGGTCAAAAAAATTATCTACCCATGTCAACCTCGCATCACAAGGAGAGATTGAAAACGAAGTGATTTTCCGCCTGTAGTTGTGTACATTTAGTGCATCCATTTTACAGAAGTTTCTGAAGTCATGTTCTCCAACAAATTTCCTTCCAGCAACTTCCATAGCCTGGAAAACATGTACAAGTGAAATCAAGTTTGTCACTCTTAATTTCAATAATAAGAGCACTCGAATGAATTTAAAGTTTTATAAATCTAAAGAGAGGAACTGCATACCAAGAGATTCAGATTTTTTTCCCAAAATAAATAATAATACTCTCTTCCTAAGCAGCTAAACCTGTATTTAAAAAAGGAAAGAAAAACCTACTTTAATTCATAAGTTCATTAGGCTCATAAATAAATATATACAATAAAATAAAGGAAAAGAAGCAAAGAGAATCAGCACAGTTAATGAATATAGTAAACTATTAAAAAACGCCAACCTTGTAAGGATGGGACACTAAAAATGAAATCATGTCCTACAACTATACAGATAATGAAGTGAAGAACTTATAAATAGGTATCAGTCAAAATACGCAAGACAGCTTATAAATGGAACAAATCAAGTCTTTTTCAGCCTGTTCACAAAGTGCAGGGTGATAGACTATAGGATTTCATTTCCCTCCATGTAATATACCATGCAGTACAAGGTCTAGATTTCCAAATCCTCATTAAAGGGAGATTTAAGAGCAATCCATCTTGTATGCACATTCCTCAACTAAACTAGACTTTTTCCATTAAGAATAATCATTTTATTGCCACAAACCAATTGGCCTCCAGAATTCCAGGCTTTGACATAATTCTCACAGTTACCCCTAAATAAACACTTCAGTCCAAGCACTTATACAAATAAGCTCCAAGAAACTTTAATGAGACTCATAATAATTTGGGATACACAGAAAAAATCATGACATAACAATAAGACTAACCAATATATCTCAAGGGCTCCTTATTTAATTGATAAGTGGCTAGCATTTACTATGCATAAGAATCATGATGCCATTTTCCAAGCTCAATGTTTTCTAAGGTCAATTTATGCTAAACAATATAAGTAAAACATCAATTTATAAAAGGCTTATTACTCACTTTGCTCCCCGAACCGAACATCAAATCTCACTTTGTTCCCCAAATGCCAAATCTGTTCCAATGTGCTGCCATAACCCCCATTTTGTCAATGTCGTTGCTCCCAAATGTTAAGCTCTGTTAGTAACGGTCTTTAAAGTGCTTATGTGGCAGCAAGGGATTGGGTGTTTTAAATTATTTTGTAGAAAAATATTAAAAACTAATATTTTTTTTTTTAAAAAAAAAAACTCTTAAGAGGGAAGAAGATGATGAACAGTGAATTTGGGTTCCTCGACCCATTTCCCAAAATTTGGGTTTTTCTTCATCATCATCGCCATCATTAACTCATTAACCCCAAAAACACTATTTCTCTCCATCACCACCACCACCACCACCACCATCTTCTTCTTTTTCTTCATCTAATTGAAATGGGTTTTGGGTTCTGCAAAAACCCAATCCCAAATCCTAATCCCACAAAAACCCAAGACTCCACCACCATGTCTCCACCTGACCGTACCCTCTGCATCCTTCTCAATGAGCCGGATAAAGAACCAGAAAGAATGTCGGAGCCCGTCCAACGGCCAAGTCCTCGCCGTCATAACCGTCGGTGGTACTCCTCTTAGGCCTTGTTGCTCTCACGCTCATGGGCACCGTCATCGCACTTCTAGTTGCCACCCCACTCCTCATCATCTTTAGCCTGGTTCTTATGCCTACCATATTTCTCATCGCCGGGCCGTCACTGGATTTCTCACTTCCGGCACTTTTGGGCTGACTGCACTCTCATCTTTGTCGTGGGCCAACTACCTCGGGAAAGCGACCGAAATGGTGCCAGGATATGGAGCATGCAAAGCTGCGGGCAGCGGATATGGGGGGCAAATGACCAAGGAGGTGGGGCAAGACATTCAAGGCAAGGCTCAAGCAGAAAAGAGGCATATAGGACATGAGACCCGTTGAAGTGAAGAATGGAGTTGAAGAGGTTTTCAACTTGTGAGTGTTGGATATGAGAGAATTAAAAGGGAAATAATGTTGTAAGCCTCTGTTGGGTTTTCGGGTCAAATGCCGACGAGGGTCTACTAGAAGCAGATGCAATGTTTTTCTGGTTGTGTGGAACCCAGGAGGGTTCATTGAGGAGGATGCCAGTTCGATACGGTGTGTGGACATGGTGGTAGGTTTCTGGGTTTTAGTGGGATTAGGATTTGGTATTGGCTTTTTGGGATTAGGATTAGGACATGGTGGTAGGTATGGACATGATGATGATGATGATGATGTGAAGAGAAATACTATTTTTGGCGGATTCATTGAGGAGGATGCCAGTTCGATACGGTGTGTGGACATGGTGGTAGGTTTCTGGGTTTTAGTGGGATTAGGATTTGGTATTGGCTTTTTGGGATTAGGATTAGGACATGGTGGTAGGTATGGACATGATGATGATGATGATGTGAAGAGAAATACTATTTTTGGCGTTAATGGCTTAATGATGATGATGATGTTGAAGAAGAACCCATATTGGATTTAGAGGTTTGGGAATGGGTCGAAGAAAAACCTAGATTGAATTCACTGTTCATCTTCTTCAATTTTTTTTTTAATATTTAATTTTAATATTTTTCTACAAATTAATTCAAACATTCAATCCCTTACTGCCATATATGCACGGTTGACACCGTTACTAACGAAGCCTAACGATTGCAGCAACGAAGGTGACAAAAGAGGGGGTTCTAGCAGCATATTGGTATGATTTGGCGTTCAAGGAGCAAACTAAGATTTGATGTCCAATTCCGGAAGCAAAGTGAGTAATAAGCCGTATAAAACCATGGCAATTGACCCACATGGACAATGGGAAACACGACAAAGCATAATTGGTTTGACAGCCGTTTTCTAGGATTTTATTCATTTTGTACCTTAAAAAGTATCAATTTTTGTTTCAATAAAGAAAATAAAGTAGGCAGACACACATTACGATGAATTACATGCCATTTTTCAAAACAAATAAGTTTTTAGCAACATTATTATCTCAAAATAGAAATGATATTCATAAAAGGTAGACAAACCTCGCACTGAAACCAAGCGAAACTGGACACCAACCAAAAACTCGAATATCATCCGGAAGGGGCTCGATTCAACACCCTAACATAATCGATTTCACCTTTTGAGAAAAGCACAAAAAAAAATCATGTGTTATTGAAATGGAATGTGGGTAGTTGAAATTAATCTGAAACACCAAAAGCACTATAAACCTAAAATGAAGCGTCTAAACATGTTTCATATGGTTCAAATTTTTGTACAGTAAAATACAATACAAAATCTCAAATACGGTGCTAGAGTCCTTGTTTGTTTCTTTTTTCCATAAAGAAACTTTAGTCCATCTCCAAGCCATACCAAAACGTCCTCAAATGGAGGCCATCCCATGTGCATTTTACAACAGATCCATTACAAAACTTGTTTCTTTTAAAGATAAAAAAAACTGCATCAAACATACATGGTGTCACTATATCCAGGTTGGCATCAACCAAAAATCAAACCCAGACAATTGATTGCACAACCAAACACCAGGACTAAATCATCTCGCAATTTCTAACATCAAACTTCCTATAACGCCTCTCATAAAAGCTACCCACAGTCCATATCCGATCTTCTTGCAACCAAGCACTGATATTTTATCATTTTCTTGCTTTGGGACCTGCTGTTGGCACTCCAAATAAGTCATCTTGCAATCCTTTCCAAATGAAAAAACCAATAATAATAAAGACGGTTGAGTGCAGAATGACTTTTTGGAAGCGCTAATAACATTTCCCTTTTTCTTCTTACGCAATAGTAATCATACCTACATGTAAGGATAGAAGTATTGCTTGAGTAACAACATTATCGTAAAAAAAAAAACTTTTTATCAATACTACTATGCCTAACTAGTCAAACCATAGCCTCTTTACTGTGAACTTGTGTGGCTTTAAATGGCATGGTATAATGGATTTCTGTCCTATTGCCACTCCTAAGAAGGGAAAATCATTTTGCTCCCACACAGTTTCCACTGATTTCTAGTCCATAGAATTTCCCAGATTCAATAAGGCTGGGGCTATGGCATTCCGATCAACTTCTCTAGTTGTCTCATGACAGTTGGACGCCAAAATTTGATTAAAGCCTCAGCTAACTACATGTTCAACTATTTAATGTTAGCAACGCCCCCATCCATTCAGCAAATCATCCTACAATATGGCAATGTCTTTTGGTGGAGATAAACTAGATTTCGAGCCTTTGTTTGGGCATCTCTAAACACTTTATAGACCATCATTTGAGTGCTTTCTCCATTGAAGTGTATGAATTTCACATTGATGGCTAGTTTGCTAGTCACGTGCTTGCAGCGGTGGTTCATTTGTATTCTTAGGTTGACCGTATTAAGGACACTCCTAGGATCCAGCAGATCCCCGAAGATTGAGTATCCAATCTCCCTGATCTGCTGGGATTAGTCAACAGGAATCAATACTGATTCCTTCCTAATGTATTTACTTCCTAGTCTAGATAGCCTTTACTTCTTTCCTAGTTAGTTCTAGTCTAGGTCTGTATAAAATACACCACCACTGCTGTACATTCTAATCAATTCAATACAACATAAAACTTCTATACCTTTTTATGGTATCAGAGCACTAAAAGCTCCACCGAGCAAACCCTAGAAAAAAAAAACCCCAAAACACAAACCCTAATCCATGGCCGCTTCAACCACCGCTGCTGCTGCTGCTCAAACCACTGCCGCCCCTGTCAATACCACCCCTCCCACCAACCGCCGGTGAACCAAACCCTCTTTTTCCCACCCTCGTCACCATCAACACTGCAGCCCAACTTCCCGTCAAGCTTACTGCCACCACCTTCTTTCCGTGGCGAGCTCAATTCAATGCCCTGCTTCGAGGGTATGATCTCATGGGCTATGTTGATGGCTCTCGGCCCTGCCCACCCACCACAGAAACAGCCCTTCATGATTTTTGGGTTCGTCAGGATCAACTCCTGCTTCATGCCATTCTGGCTTCTGTCTCCCCTCAAGTGATTCAACTCATTGCCGCTGCACCAACTTCAGCCGCTGCCTGAGGCACGGCTCACTCACCTTTATGCCAGCAAAGCCCGGGCCCGTGTCCTTGGCCTCAAGGAACGGTTGACCCTTCTGAGGCAAGATTCCCGCCCAGTTTCTGAATATCTGCAGGAAATTAGGGTTCCTGCAGATGAGCTGGCTGCCATTGACAGACCACTTTCTGATGATGACCTCCTTCTCCATGTTCTTAATGGAGTTGGACCCGAATTTAGAGAAATTGCAGCAGCTGTGCGGTCCAGGGACACCACTGTCCCTTTTGAAAACCTTCATGACATGCTTGTTCAGCATGAGGCTGCTTCCAAACGTGCAGCCCACGTAGCACCCCACTCCTCCAATAACAGCCCACCCAACTCAATCCTTTCGTGGTTACTCCTCCAACCGCAACACTAGGGGCTCCTCTGGCCAACGGTCCAACTTCCAGCCCATGGACACCCACCGTGTCTCTGGAAACCGGCCTCACCAACAGTCCAATGACAGTTCCCGTCGCTCATCCTCCCAGCCAACTGGATACCGTGGCTATTGTCAATGGTGTGGCACTCAAGGCCACAGTGCTAAGCGCTGCCCTCACCTTCAGCAGTCTGCCCCGCCACCTCCAGTGGCCAATCCAGCCACTCCTGCCTCCTCCTCCTCCGGCTGGCTCCTTGATTCGGGAGCCTCCCATCATGTAGCAACCAGCTCCCACCACCTTTCTGATGCTACCCGCTACAATGGTCCAGATGAGATCATCATTGGCAAACGGTAATGGCCTTCTTATTACTCACACTGGATCCACCTTACTTCCTTCTCCCACCTCCCCCCCCCCCCCCTTCCATCTTAAAAATGTCCTATGTGCTCCATCCATGACCCGCAACTTAATTTCCATTTCCCAGTTTAATAAACAGAATAATACCTCTATTGAACTGTTTCCTGGTTATTTTCATGTGAAGGATCTCAGCACGGGGGCGGTTCTCCTACAAGGCCCGAGTAAGGATGATGTGTACGAGTGGTCATCGGTTTCTCTTCCCAAACCTCAAGCAATGGTGGCTGTGACAGTTTCCCCTCACCTTTGGCATCGTCGTCTTGGTCACCCCTCAGTCCAAAACCCTCAAAAGTGTCTTAAGTCAGTTTCATGTTCATTTTTCTTCCAAAATTCCAGACCCTATATGTAATTCCTGTGCTTGCAATAAAAGTCATCGCCAACCCTTTGGCATTTCCTCCTTACATAGCACTCGTCCTCTGGATTTAATATATACTGATGTGTGGGGACCTGCCCCCTACACCTCCATTGATGGTTTTTCCTACTATCTTCTCCTTGTTGACCATTTTACGAAATATACCTGGCTGTACCCACTTCGAAAAAAATCAGACGTTTATTCAACCTTCAAAGACTTCAAAACCTTGGTTGAAAAGTACTTTAATTCACCTATAATCTCTCTTTACACTGATGGTGGTGGTGAATTCATCAAATTGAAACCATTTCTTGCTGAACATGGCATAAATCATCTTCTCACCCCTCCCCACACTCCTCAGCACAATGGTGCAGCCGAAAGGCATCATAGACACATTGTTGAAACTGGTCTCACACTCCTTCATCAAGCCCGCCTCCCCCTCACCTACTGGTCCTATGCCTTCAAGACCGCTGTCTACCTTATCAACCGCCTCCCCACTCCTCTCCTACAAAGCCAATGTCCATACACTGCTCTTTTCAATGCCACTCCCAATTATGCCAAACTCCGGACTTTTGGCTGCCGGCCATATACCTCCAACAAACTGCAGCCTCGTTCTCAGCCCTGCCTCTTCCTCGGCTATTCCCTCCACCAAAGTGCCTACCTATGCTATGACCCATCCACCAGCAAACTCTACACCTCCCGTCATGTACAGTTTGATGAGACCACCTTCCCTTCCGCCACCTCCCTCTCCTCCTCCAATAGTGTGTCCCCTGAAACCTCCACCACGTGGCTGTCTACTGTCCCTCCTGTCACACACATTCCCCACCCGCCCTCTGTCACGTCACTGCCACCAGCGCTATTATCTGCTCACCAACAGGACCCCCTCGACACATCATCCTTGCAGGTACTTGCAGAAGCATCGCCCCCTGCTCATGTCCCACAACCTGCACCTTTGCTCCCTGCCACCAGCAGCCTTCCTGCTGCCCCTGTCTCTGCCGCAGCCCCTGCTGCCCCTGTTCAGCCCACTAGTGTCCCCCATCAACCTCCCCTGCGCACCTACACCAGGCGCCCCCGACCTCCCCCACCTCCCCCGAATCCTCCCTCCCTCCAACCCACAAAAACCCACCCTATGTTAACCCGAACTCAAACAGGAACTGTAAAACCAGTTCCCTCCTATGCTCTCACCGCCACCAAGCACCATCTACCTACCTTGGCCGAGCCCACCTGTGTATCTCAAGCCAAGAAAGACCCTGAATGGCGAGCAGCCATGTCCAATGAGCTGAATGCTCTCATCAAGAATGGGACTTGGGACCTTGTTCCCTCTCACCCAAGTCAGAATATTGTTGGGAACAAGTGGGTCTTCCGTATTAAGCGGACACCTACTGGTGACATAGACCGCTTCAAGGCCCGCCTTGTTGCCAAAGGGTACCATCAGCGCCCGGGAGTGGATTTCACGGACACATTCAGTCCCGTAGTCAAGCCAACCACCATCCGTGTGGTCCTACACTTGGCTGTAACCAGTGGCTGGCCTATCCGACAGTTGGATGTCAACAATGCCTTCCTCCACGGCACTCTCCATGAGGCTGTCTACATGGCCCAGCCTGCTGGGTTTGTGGACCAGCAGCATCCCACACACGTGTGCAGGCTCCGCAAGGCCATTTATGGCCTAAAACAGGCCCCCCGGGCCTGGTACACAGAACTTCAGTCCTTCCTGCTCACACAAGGATTTGTGCACGCCAGCTCGGATACCTCCCTCTTTCTCCTCAGGCAAGGTTCCAGCACTCTGTTTTTTCTGGTTTATGTTGATGACCTCATTGTGACAGGGAACAATCAAACGCTCATCTCTCAATTCATCCAAGCTCTTGCCACCCAGTTCTCTGTTAAGGACCTTGGTGACCTGCACTATTTCCTAGGCGTGGAGGTCATTCCTACTGCACATGGCCTTTTCCTCTCACAGCACAAGTATATCCTTGACCTACTCCACTTGGCCCGCCTGGATGGAGCCAAGCCTGTGGCCACTCCCTTGGCGGTTTCCCCTCCATTGCACCTGCATGATGGCTCTCCACCAGCCGATGCCACTCTGTTCCGTCGCCTTGTCGGGAGTTTTCAATACCTAAGCTTGACACGACCTGATGTTTCCTTTGCTGTCAATAAACTCTCCCAATTTATGCATGCCCCAACTGATCTCCACTGGCAAGCTCTCAAACGCGTCCTTCGTTACTTAAAGGGGACTCTGTTTTTTGGCCTACACCTCCACCGTAAGACCCCCTCCACTCTCCATGCCGTCACTCACTCTCTCCATGCCTATTCGGATGCCGATTGGGCTGGGGACCAGGATGACCGCAAGTCCACAACCGCCTACCTGGTCTACTTAGGCAGAAACCTTATCTCCTGGAGTTCCCGGAAACAGCGTGCAGTCTCCAGGTCCTCCACTGAAGCAGAGTATCGGGCTGTGGCATCCACCACCGCAGAACTGATCTGGGTTCAGTCCCTCCTCCGTGAGCTGGGCCTCATCGTTTCCGCCACACCAACCATCTCCTGTGACAACATTGGAACTACCTACTACTGCTCCAATCCTGTTTTTCACACCCGCATGAAGCATATCGACATTGACTATCACTTTGTTCGTGATCATGTCACCGGTGGTCGGCTCCAGGTGTCCCACATATCTACTGATGACCAGCTAGCCGATGCCCTCACCAAACCCCTGCCTAGACCCCGGTTTCAGTTACTGCGCACCAAGATCGGCATCGCTGACGGCTCCTCCGTCTTGCGGGGGCGTATTAAGTACACTCCTAGGATCCAGCAGATCCCCGAAGATTGAGTATCCAATCTCCCTGATCTGCTGGGATTAGTCAACAGGAATCAATACTGATTCCTTCCTAATGTATATACTTCCTAGTCTAGATAGCCTTTACTTCTTTCCTAGTTAGTTCTAGTCTAGGTCTGTATAAAATACACCACTGCTGTACATTCTAATCAATTCAATACAACATAAAACTTCTATACCTTTTTAGACCGCTTGTCCATTGTCTTTTGTAATTCATTCTACTTTCAATAAAGTAATATATCCTATCAAATAGAAAATAGCACACTAACCATATTGCTCATTGAAAACCATTTTGCTTGAATTTTCATTATTCTCAAATGTTTCCTTGAGGTTTGATCGTAAGTAGAGAGCGATCACCTGCATCAAATAATTGCCATATTCTCAAAAAATCAAATAAATTAAGTTAGGGAAAAAACAGTGTTGAGAAATTCACAAATAACAACTATAAAAAAGAAAAATCTCACAGATACATACACAGTTATACCAAATTTACAATCACCAAAGAGAAAGCTTTTTTAGAACTTACTTGCCCAACAGCTGATACTCCCTTGTCTGTCCTACCACATCTGGAGTAATGTGATTCCTTCTTGTCACCAACTAAAAGCCTTGTCTTCTCAAGAGCTTTAAAAATTTCAGACTGCATATTATCAGAGTAGAAGATGAAAATTACAAGCAACATTAACTTCTGAAAATTAAAACTAATCATATAAACCAATATCTACCATGTATTCAACTTTAGAAATAGAGGGAAGTCTTAAGGATGAGAATGCTATTTGTCATAATCATACAAATGAAAATTATGTACCATATGTAGAACAGCATCACTTGAAATATTAAAAAATCAACTCTGAACATACAAAACTCTACAAACTCGTATCTGTAGATTTGTAAAGTTTTATAGCAAGTGGCCCGGTAACTTAGTCTAAAAAGGACGACTGTGAGATATGGTAACATCATTGAAGACACAAAGAAAGTAAATCCTTTCAGTTTTTCAAGAAAATATCAATTTACCACAAAGGAGGTTGTCATTTAATGTTAGTAACATTTGTTGCTTATCTAATTTGCATTTACATGCATACTAGGGCACAAACTACAAAAAAATTAAGAAAATAATATGAGAAGCAATACCTCAACTGTTGGACCCATATGCGCCTCTGAAGCAAAACCATTAAACCTGCAATTTAGCAGTTAACGTTCAAAAGGCCTTCAACATTACATTGTCATTATGAATGGTATTAGGTTCTTTCTAACCTACTGATCATGCAATGCTATTCTAGAATGCTTCTTCTGTAAGTTTAACAAAAATTAATCCTGAAGAAAATATTCGAAGGAAAATGATTTAAGAGTTTGTTAGGAGGCAAAAGCCCAATTTGAACACATAACTCATATATGTTGAACAGAGATAAAGAATGTCATGTGGTATCTAGAAATCTATTGTTTTTTTTTTGTGAGAAAAGAAACACAGCTCTTCACTATTCTCCTTTCAAGATGGGGTACGTGGTGGTGGAGAAACATTAAACAAGATTTATCTCAATCGCAGAAAGTACCTCTGCCCAAAATACATGACTTTTAGAGCAACATATCTCTTGCAGTGGTAATTCATGATGCTTGTGTCATAACCTGTGAACCAACACAGATATTTAAAAGTTGAGCAGCAATTAAAAAGAAGACTTCCTAAAACAAGGTATCTTACTGATTTTCAGATACAACAACCATTGAGTTCAAACTTAGAAAAGAACAGTACACAAAGTATGAGAGAGGGAAAAGGGAGAAGGTTTTGTGGTGACTGGTGTTAAGGATCCTGTTACAGATCCTGTAGAATCAGAGGAGATTGCAGATCAATCTCCTCCTTAATACCTAGGCTGTATCTTACCTAGTTAGGCCCTTGTTTATATTATACCTAGTTAGGACTCTACTAGAATCTTACCTAGTTAGGACTCTCCTAGAACTGTATAAATCTGCCACTACTGTACAACTAATATTATTGAAAATAATACCAGAAAATTCAATACCTTATATGGTATCAGAGCTCTAAAAGCTCCATCGAGCAAACCCTAGGAAAAAAAAACCCTAATCCATGGCCGCCCAACCTACAGCCGCCGCTGCTCAATCCACAGCCGCCCCTGTCAACCCTAATCTCCCACCACCAACCGACACCACCTCTACCCTTCCCACCCTCATCACCATCAACGCCGCTGCCCAGCTCCCTGTCAAACTCACCTCCACCACCTTCTTCCCTTGGCGCGCCCAGTTCAAAGCCCTCCTTCGTGGGTATGAACTCATGGGTTACGTGGATGGCACGCATC
This sequence comes from Prinsepia uniflora, assembly GCA_032719365.1. NCBI lineage: Eukaryota > Viridiplantae > Streptophyta > Magnoliopsida > Rosales > Rosaceae > Prinsepia > Prinsepia uniflora. The sequence continues at coordinate 21,246,356 of CM064874.1, forward strand.
CCTGCCCACCTGCAGAAGAAACAGCCCTTCCGACCCTCTGGATCCGCCAGGACCAGTTGCTCCTCCATGCCATTTTGGCATCTGTCTCCCCCCAGGTCATCACCCTAATTGCTGCAGCCCCAACATCAGCTGTTGTCTGGACCCGTCTCACTCGTCTCTACGCGAGCAAAGCCAGAGCTCGGGTACTAAGACTCAAGGAGCGTTTGACCCTCCTCCGCCAGGACTCACGGCCAGTCTCTGAATACCTCCAGGAGGTACGCATCATTGCTGATGAACTCGCAGCCATTGATACACCCCTGTCTGACGATGACCTGCTTCTCCATGTCCTCAATGGCATTGGCCCTGACTTCAAAGACCTAGCTGCTGCTGTCAGGTCCAGAGACACATCTGTCCCTTTTGAGAACTTGCATGACATGCTGGTTCAGCATGAAAATGCAGCCAATCGAGCTGCCCCCAACCCCCCTCCATGTACCATCACTGCTCATGTAACCCAAACAGCCCGTGGTCCTAACTACAACCGCCACAACCGCGGCCCCTCCGACCAACGATCCTCCAACCAGGTTTTTGACAGCCGTAGTTCCTCTTTCCAGCGCTCTGGTCTGCCCTCCAGCAACCAGCGCAGGTCCAACAGCACCCAAGGAAGTGGCTACCGCGGGTTTTGCCAGTGGGTGTGGCACCCACGGCCACAGTGCTAAGCGCTGCCCCCAGCTCCAACAACAATCCTCCCAGCCCCCCGTGGCTAATTCCACTATCCAGACTCACTCTTCTCCTTGGCTCCTGGACTCCGGTGCCTCCCATCATGTCACCTACACTCCTCACCACCTCACGGAGGTCCACAACTACAATGGACCCGATGAAATCATCCTTGGCAATGGTAAGGGGTTACCCATAACCCACACTGGTACCCTCACACTCTCCTCTCCCTCCTCTCGTCCTTTTCTCCTTAAACATGTTCTCTGTGCTCCTACCATGACCAGAAACCTGCTTTCTATCTCCCAATTTAATACCACTAACCACACCTCAATTGAATTTTATCCTGAATTTTTCCAGGTGAAGGATCAGCACGAGGGCGGTGCTTCTTCAAGGCCCGAGTAAGGACGGTGTGTATGAATGGTCCCCTACCTCCCTGCAACCTCAAGCTATGACTGGTGTGGTGGCATCCCCTACTTTGTGGCATCGTCGTCTTGGTCATCCTAGAGTCTTAGAGTCTGTTTTTCGTTCTGCTGCTATTTCAGTACCTTTAAAATCCAACCTCTCTGTATGTTCCTCTTGTCAATGCAATAAAAGTCATCGTCTCCCCTTTGGGGAGACTTCTCTTACAAGCACACGGCCTCTCCAATTAATTTTCTCAGGTGTTTGGGGTTCTGCCCCCTACAAATCTCCTGAAGGTTTTACTTATTATGTCATATTTGTTGATCATTACACCAGATATACATGGCTGTACCCACTCAAAAAGAAATCTGATGTTTTTCCCACCTTCCTTGATTTCAAAAAACTGGTTGAAAATTATTTCCAAACCTCCATTGTCACTCTCTACACTGATGGCGGTGGAGAGTTTATCAAACTCAAAGCCTTCCTAGCCACCCAGGGTATTCACCATCTTCTCACCCCCCTCCCCCCCGCCCCCTCTCACACCACACCCCCCCCCCCCCCCCCCCTCACACACCCCAACATAATGGGGTGGCAGAACGGCGTCACCGCCATGTAGTGGACACGAGTCTTACTCTTCTTCATCAAGCTCATCTCCCCTCTCTCCTACTGGCCGTATGCCTTTAAGGCTGCTGTCTATCTCATCAATCGCTTACCCACCCCCACTCTCCAGAACTCTACTCCCTACTCAACCCTCTTTCACCAGCCCCCAAATTACTCCTGTCTAAAAGTCTTTGGTTGCCTCTGTTTTCCCTGGCTGCGTCCCTACACCCACCAACAAAATGCAACCAAAATCCACCCCATGTATCTTCCTCGGCTACTCCCTCAACCAGAGTGCCTACCTCTGTTTTGACCCCTCCTCTAGTCATCTTTATGTGTCTAGGCATGTTCAGTTTGATGAGTCTTCTTTCCCGGGTATCCCTTCTCACTCTACTGCCCCTCAAGTCAATTCTGATCACTTTGACCAGTGGATGTCCACCCTTCCTCTCGTAACTGCTTTTTCCCCATCCCCTGCCACCACACCAGCACCACCACCGCGCCTGCAGCATTACTGGACCACACTGACACACTGCACCTGCCTGGTCTTGGCGTTGCAACCGTCTCCAGCCCCAGATTCCTCCCTGCCCCAGCACCAACCCGCCATCAGCAACCTCCCTGTTTCCTCCTCTGCTGCCTCACCTGCTCCCGCTGCTGTCAGCCCCTCCCCACCACCGCCTGCACCCCCACTCCGCACCTACACCAGGCGTCAACCCCGCCTTCCCTCTCCTCCTAACCTCCCCCCACCCTACCCTCCCCCCCCCCCTACCCTCCCCCCCCCCCCCCCCCCCCCACCCACCGCCGCCCCCACCCCCAAACACTCACCCTATTGCTCACTCGCACCAAAACAGGAACCATTCCCCCTGTACCCACCTATGCCCTCACTGCAAACCACCTCTACACTCCCCACCTTGGCCGAGCCCACTTGTGTATCCCAAGCCATCAAGGATCCTCTTTGGCGCACCGCTATGTCCGCAAAATTCAATGCCCTGATCCAAAATGGTACCTGGGAGTTGGTACCTTCTCACCCACACCAGAATCTGGTTGGCAATAAGTGGGTATTCAGGATCAAAAGACACCCGGATGGCACTGTTGACCGCTACAAAGCCCGGCTAGTAGCAAAGGGCTACCACCAGCGCCCAGGCCTAGACTTCACAGAGACCTACAGCCCTGTAGTAAAACCCACTACTATACGAATTGTGCTCCATCTTGATGTGACTCATGGCTGGCCCATCCGGCAGTTGGATGTAAACAATGCTTTCTTACAGGGCACCCTACTTGAAGATGTCTACATGGAACAGCCCAAGGGGTTTGTCGACCCACACACACTCCCACCTATGTGTGCAAGCTCAAAAAGGCCCTCTATGGTCTAAAACAAGCCCCACGGGCCTGGTATCAGGAACTTCATCGTTTCCTCCTTCAACAAGGGTTTGTTACTATTCACTCTGATGCATCTCTCTTTGTTCTTAAGCAGACCTCATGTTCTTTACTTTCTGGCCTATGTGGATGACCTGATCCTTACGGGTAATGACCCTCCACTCCTCAACTCCTTCATCCACAACTTGGCTGGCCCGGTTCTCTGTCAAGGATCTTGGCCCCCTTCATTACTTCCTTGGTGTGGAAGTAACCAACACCCCCACGGGTCTGTTTCTCTCCCAGCATCGCTACATCAACGATCTCCTTCACATGGCGGGTATGGAGGGAGCCAAACCCGTCTCAACCCCCCTGGCCGTGAGCCCTACATTGGCTCTTCAGGATGGCTCCCCCCCGGCTGATCCTACCAGATTTCGCCACATCATTGGCAGCCTTCAATATCTCAGCCTTACTCGCCCTGACGTTTCCTATGATGTCAACAAGCTCTCCCAGTTCATGCATGCCCCTACAGATCTACACTGGCAAGCCCTTAAACGGGTCCTACGTTACCTACGGGGCACCATTCTCTACGGACTTCACCTCCACAAGAAGTCCACCCATGAACTTCGTGTTGTCACTCATGCATTCAACACATTAGCTGCCTTCTCTGATGCTGATTGGGCTGCTGATCGAGATGACCGCAAATCCACCACAGCTTACCTCGTCTACCTGGGTGGGAACCTCATTTCCTGGAGCTCCCGGAAACAAAAGTCCGCCTCCAGATCATCTACAGAGGCTGAATATTGCGCGGTTGCAGCAACTGCAGCAGAACTAACTTGGGTGCAGTCCCTCCTCACAGAACTGGGCCTCTCCATCTCGGCCTGCCCCAATATCTCCTGTGACAACATTGGCACCACCTTCTACTGTGCCAATCCAGCCCTACACTCTCGTATGAAACACGTGGACATTGATTTTCAGTTTGTCCGTGATCATGTCTCCCGTGGCCTACTCACTGTCTCCCATGTTGCCACTGATGATCAGCTTGCTGATGCCCTCACCAAGCCCTTATCCAGACCCCGGTTTCAGCTCCTACGTGACAAGATTGGTGTCGCAGATGGCTCCACCTTCTTGTGGGGGCGTGTTAAGGATCCTGTACAGATCCTGTAGAATCAGAGGAGATTGCAGATCAATCTCCTCCTTAATACCTAGGCTGTATCTTACCTAGTTAGGCCCTTGTTTATATTTTACCTAGTTAGGACTCTACTAGAATCTTACCTAGTTAGGACTCTCCTAGAACTATATAAATCTGCCACTACTGTACAACTAATATTATTGAAAATAATACCAGAAAATTCAATACCTTATAGCTGGGTGGGAGGAGGGGGATGGTGGTGGGGGGGTGGGGTTGGAAGGTGGGTGCAAGGGAAGAGAGTGGAGAACTTTAAGTAAATTATGTTTGCAATTATCAACGTTGCATGTTCTTTGACAAGTGATACATAATGTGTAATTGGATTGTGTTATAATGGCATGTTGTCCCAAAACTTTTTATCAGTTAAAATTGAAAAGGAAAAATCAAAAAGAATACCTGGCACTTTCTCCGTTGCTCTCTCCTTGGTGGTCTTCCTACTTCCAGAGTTTGATTTCCTGCTTTTGTCAACTGAACTCTTACAACTTACAGCGGAACCATCAGGATTTTCCTCTTTCTGTATCATAACATGATCATCTTCACAAGAAAAAAGATAAAACACAAACAACAAGCAAAAAGACAAACCACGAATAAGGATATTTTATTTCTTTCCCTTTTAATAAATCAGACTAAGCTCCTTAGAAAAATTCTTTTTTCCGGTTGAAACCATAATGTCTTTTTCTTTTGAGTTATATTTTCTATCTAACAGAGTATAATGAAAATTGTGATTTTTCAAAGCTCAAGGACAACTTGTGGAAACAAATTATAAGATTGATAGTAGAACTAGTCCATATGGTTAGAAGATGACATTATTATCAATTCTTTGTACTTGTATGGGACCATAGGTGTTTAATGAACTCTAGTTTGATTCTTCCGTTGAAAATTCCACAGGAAACTTACATGATTTTGAACAAAAAGAAAAATAAAGCAATATTGAAACCTAATTTTTTGCTAGTAATACTCATAGATTAGGGTCTGGAATCTACAAATTGGTTTTCCTCCTTTACAAGAATTCAGTCATAATTTGTATTACACGTTAAGAAATAACACAATAAAGCTACGTTTGGATGAGGAACTTCAAAGTTCCAAGGATTTAGGAAAATTTAGTTAAAAATGAGGAAATTCAAAGTACCAAGGAATTTGGAAGTGATTAGATGCAATGCATTTAGAGGGATTTGTAAGTACACATGTTGTTACTTTGAAAATCTCTTGTTTATTGGTTTTGTTATGTTCATGTGGTGCATGTGCTCCCTTGGTAGTTACTCAATTTTTTGTACTACATTTATTACTAATATAGCATAAATCCCTTAATACTTTAAAGTTCCTCATCCAAACATAACCTAAACGAAAAATGTGATGGCATCATAAAGGAGAAAAGTATATATATAATATTCAAATGTGCACACATATTAATGAATAGAATAACAAACCTTCTGACAACGACAATTTGCAAGTTGGGATGACAAGTTGGTATTCTCAGCCTCTAGTTCCTGGATTTTGATTTGCAAATGAGTAACTAATACTGTACATTTGTTCAAAAAAATTGTACATAGTTTGGACTAAAAATGGGATAATAGAGAACCTAATTAGATGTATTAGAGAAACCTGATACAGATACCTATTAGTTGTAAGCTAAGATACAGTGTTTCGGTAATATGACACCCATCACACCTTTATATGCACCTCCTCCTTTTGCAGAGGCATTCACACTGTGCCTCTACAGAAAAAGGTGCAGAGATTCAATCATGGGCATGCCAACCTTTGAGCTAAAGAAATTAAAAAAAATAATGATTTGGGAATTGAAGGAATTTTTTTTTGGGTGAATTCAAATCAAGGGAAGTATTTTCTATATCTTATTTTTGTTTTATTCATTTATCTGTTTTATCAATTCTAAAAATTGAAATATTAGACCAAATTAATTTCTCTTGTAAAGCTGTAGTCCCTAACACTCTTAGCATTTCCCTGAGTAGACTCTTCTGATGCGAATCTAACAACTTTAAAATGCCCTCTCCCTTTCTTAGTTAGGTCAAAACTATTGCCAACAACTAATGAACAATTAGTCATCTTAGCTTTAATTGAGACTCATTGTGCATTCCAAACTAAAATTCCACCACTTTCCCCCCAACGGTAATGAATTCCCACTCATTACGCTGGTGCCCATAAACTACTAACGACTCTTCTCTCAAGCCTACTTCTCTTGTTTATTGTACTATTACGATATTAGGGCCGTTTCTCACTAAAACCTCCTTACTAGCCTCCTTTTCCTATAATTATACAAACCCGCTGATGCTCCAACTAATGATCTTTATGACAGCATCATTTTCCTGCCTGTGTAGCACTATTCCTCGCACAATTGATCTCCAACTTTCAACTTTCCAGTACTCTAATCCTCATTCTGCTTGTGGTCATCCAAAATTCTAGTCAACTCTAAGTCTAGACCAACCAATTTATCTTTTAATTACCTCGAATTTAACCCAAACCCGTTTTGAATCATGTTGCGGTCATTGTGAACTCAAAAGTCAAGCCCAAGCTCGTTAATACTAAAGCCAAAACTATCATATTCCTAATTCCTCTAAAAACAAAAAACTACCTTATTCGGGACTAGAAGATCCATAAAATTTAATCCTGCCTTTATTCATATAATACCATATCAAAAAAGTAAAATAGTTAGCCTTTTGTCAATTCAAAATGGGATTCTTCGTGTTTGCCACTAGCCCAATTGTTTGTTTACTTCGATTTTTCAAGGAGAACACATATATAGCTGAGACTCGTGCTGTTTAGGTTAAAATTGCATTTGAGTTATTTGAGCCTCTGCTTTCAATCACCACGTCTCATTGAACAAACGGCGCTAAATAAAAGAGGATTGATAGAGGGAGCGAGAGAGATTACCTGAACTCTGTGCCTCAGGGAGTCGAGCAGCGAGTGTAGGCTGGTGATCAGGTCTCTATCAGTGACCTCCATAGATATGGTGGACAGCTTGCCGTTTGTGGTTCCTTCCCGTGCTTCTGTTGCTCGGTTTCTACTCACCAGGGGAACTCTACTCACCAATTTTATTTCCTGTGATTTAGGGTGGTGTATTTTAACATTTTAAATAAATTTAGAGCGTGAGGTATCCATTTAAGATTTTAATAAATTCTATATAGTGTATTTAATTGTGATTTTAAAATGCATTAAAATTTCAATATATTTAATTGAGATTATATAATATAATATAAAAATGCAATAATAATAAAGGTATCATCTAAAATTTCTTATTTTATATCCCACCTCATGTAATATCTGATATAGCATTTTATATCATTATCTTCATTTTTTTCACCTCAAAATAATAATAAAAATACTAATAACAATATAAAGATTAAAAAAAATTGAATTAAACACAAAATCATAAACTTAAATCCAATTGTTCTCTCGCCTCTGCCTCCCAGCAATCCATCATCTTCATCCATCTATATCGTACGCTGTTATTAAAACCACCATTATTTGTTGTATTCAATCAATATTATTAAAGCCACCATTATCTGATATGTTCAATCAACATCATTGAAGTTACCAAATCTTTATATGTTATTATTATTATTTTTATTTGAGATGGAAAATTGAAAATGATGAAATAGAATGCCACATCGGATGTCATATATATATATATATATATATGTGTGTGTGGGGGGTTGGATACAAAATGTAGAATTTTATGTGCTACTTTTAACATTTTCATAAAAAAAATATATATATATATATATTTCATAATTTAATAGATTGATGAATTTTAATGAGTTTTAAGAGAAAAATGCATATATCAACACAATATTACGTGTCATCTTAGTACTTAATTGGATTTGGAAGGAAAAAAAAAAAAACAATCTTCCCAAAACATATTTCGGTCTCCCACCCCATCCGACGTCCAGTACCACCTCCATCAAATGCATCCTATCCACCTATGAAATGCCAGAAGCAAACATTCTCCTTGGGCTTTTCTTCTGGGAGCTAGAAGAAGCTACGATGGGTGCTCTCGAGTTCACAGAGGGCCGCCCGATGAAATCATTACCGTGTCTGAGTGGTCAGAAGTCGTCGATCCCATCTGAAAAGCTCAAATCCCTTAAAATTTCGACTCCGATTCTAATGCTTTGGCAGCCAAACTTCTTCAACGTTTTATTGTCTCAGTAGCGTCACTTCACCCAACCCATATTAATCACGGTCACCCAATCCTTCTCCCACCATCTGCAGATTCTCTGCCAATTTATAGGATATGTAGCAATAACTTAATTTATTTATGTTCATCTAACAACATAACAATCGGACAAAGTTGAATTTCCCCATATTGATTTTGTTGCTCAGAAATATAAATCCAGCAATACAATCCGAATAAATTCTCATTTTGCATTGTTATAAGGCCAGCAAACATTTTTAATTCATTGTTTTAAAATATGGGCTCGACTCCAATTCATTGTTCTAAGACAAATATTGATGGGGGAGAGAAGTTGGATTATTGGATAAGTTCCAAGTGGGCCATCTTTGGCGCATTATGAAGCCTTTCATGTGCCAAGGAACGCCATGGCACGACCAAAACGTTCTAAGAACTCAGTTTCAAGTTTCATGCCTGAGAAATTGCCCTAATTCCGACCCAATGGATATCTTGTTTTTACACTGTCAGCTTGCATTTTCATGCCCAACTTAGTTTTGATTAGTTTTCAGGGTATTTTAGAATTTTGTAATTGCTTAAAATTGCTATTAGCACTCTAGAATGTTTTAGGCTTTTATTTCACTTCTAATCCTTGTAGGACTAGGTTTTCACCTTGTTTATAAAGGAGGCATTTGTCCATTATTTCAAAAAATACACCTGAAACACCTTTAGATATAATCTAGAAACTCTATTTGTGAGGTTTGTTCACGAAGACCAGACTTGTTCTTGAAGGTTTGCTCACGGTTTGCTTGGAGTTCTTCTTTGAGAGTACAGTTTGGATTTATTCTTTCAAATCTGTGTTTAATTGATAAATGTTTCTGTTTTTCATATGCTTAGTGAGTAGTTTACCTTAGAGTTAGGGCTGACCCTGAAGCCCTAACCATGAAAATTTCGTGACTTGATTTTATGCGCTTGGTTTGATGGTTGTTTTTACCTTGGTAGATTGATTCATTATTGATTCATTGTTTTTACCTTGGTTTGACTGTGAGTACCTTGGTGAGAAACCCCAGAGTAAGTGCTTAGTTTGGGAAACCTGAGTTGGGGTTTGTGGTTAGTTGGTGGTTGTGGCTTGGGCCGATTTACTGCCAGATTGGAAATGGTGCTGCTAGGCGCAGCTGAGGTTTGGATGGTTGGGTGGATGACTCTGGATAAGTCCAGTGCGATCATGGCTTTTGGTTGAGCATTGAGTTGCTCAGAGATGTGGATCAGAGATGATGTGCCACAAGCTGGAACACTTGTGACTGGTAGGAGGGGCACATCGTGAGTTGCAGTTGTGACCAGTCGTGAGGAGCTGGTGTCTGGTACGAGGAACCGCTAACCGAGTTAGGATATGTGATGACCATTGGTAGGTCATGTTTCGGTACGAACAATCAGGATGCCATTAGTTGGTCAGAGTAGCGTAGCGGAAGCGCGGTGTACCTATGCTTCTTGTTGGAGAGGGCTAGGTTGGTATGGTCGGGTTGACCATGAGTGAGGTTGGTTTTCGTGGACTTATCCTGTTGCGTTGGAGGTGTCGAGTGTATTGGACTGTGTCGGCACATGCCGAGATTGGCATTTGGGTGATGTCGAGGCCAGCACTTAGTGATTTCCCGAGCTTAGTGATGAACGACTTCGAGGATAGTGACTAAGGAGTCCGAGGTGAGTGATTGTTGTTTGTGATCCCGAAAGTTGATGACCCGGAATGGAACCTCGGAAAGGTTGATACGCGAGAATCAGGATACGTGATGACTGACATCCTTTTGAATGTGCATAAACGGTGTTAACCGACAAGTGAGTTGGTCGATGAGTTGGTTTGGTTACGAACAAGTGCTTGTGATCCGTAGGAGTTATGGATCACCTAAGTGTAGCGGAGTTGACGTTAGGACGGTTGGTCCAATGGTGGTATTCATGTTGCGAATTGAGTTCCATGGTTGGAAAAGGTGGATATACTTCCAACATGGTTGGAATCTCGGAATCAGGAGATGTTGTAGTTTGGACAAGGAGATGTGTGTTGATTTCGAGTTGGTGTTAGATGTCGAGTATGACAGATGGATACTCTGGAGTCGATTTGGGTGACTCAGTGAAGGTACTTTAGGAGTTGTGACTCCCCCTTAGTTGTGGACACATGTGGAACGATTTAGGAGAAGAAGTACTTGGTGACGCCAAGAGTGGTCTGTGTGGCAAGTGTCATGGGATTTATGTAAAGTTAGATTAAGGTAGGATGACTTGTGATGTCATGGTTGAGGACCATGGTGTGTTCCGTTGAAGGACGACGAAAGGAAGCTGAGAAGGAGTGACTATAACTGATCAATATGAGGTTATTAAAGAAAACCCACAATCTAGATGTGACTATAGACGTGGGGTATCCTTGACTGATTTTATTCGATGTGGTAGTTTGATCATTTGTGGGAATTGAAAACAAATTAGTGGCACAGTAAGTGGGATCCACTTAGGGGTGAGGGGATCAAAATTGGATCGCTTCTGGATTGAGTTATTGTGGATCAGGAAACTTGTATGCAAGATAGAGGTTGGATATATTGGACATGCAGGTGAGGAGATTGCTCTGTCTTGTAGGAGTGAAGGTGGCGGGATATCTTGACTCTCTTGGAGTGGTGTAGGAGTAGTATAGTCTGTTGTTGCATACGTATGGGTAGTGGACTTGGATCTAGTGATGGGTCTGCCCTGTGTACGTAGTTGAGATGTGCTTGAATTTCATATTGGTCCGGAAACCCAGGAGATCGGGAGAATCGGAATAGATTTGAGTTGGTTTTCCCCAGCAGACATATAGTTCAGCCTAGAGGTAAGATTGGACCGACGAACTGCAAAACGGGGAGCGTGATCAGCTTGTAGTCAGGTGGTAGTCAGTGTGGATACGAGGATGTTTTGTGTGCCCTGGAGATACCCTGTGAGGGTGACGGATACACTATGGTGTTGTTGGATGGACCTTGGGTGAATGAGAGCTCGGCTGATGCCGATGTGATTGATTGATGGATTTACCGTAGGATGGCGTTGGAAGGACTTGAGGATGTCCTCTACAAGCTGTGTTTGAGGTATTCTAAAATATCTCTGTTCTATTCAAAGTTCGTAGGGTTGTTGTTACGTGTGTTTGGAGGTATGCACCGTGATTCTTGAGGGTTGTGATTGGTGCATATACTTGAGATGTGTTCTGATGCGATTGGACGTGCATCGTGATCGATGTGCATTGTGCTGTTCTGGTAGAGAGTTGATGATCGGATTAGTGTCGAGGTATGCTGTGGTAGGATTGATGATCGGCGTAGTCCCGATATGCTTGATTGTGACGGAGCATGTGGACTGGATCAGAGTGATCTGACTGGTTAGTAGGAATCAATACGGATATGAACTAGATGCTCAGAGCCCTGAGTGGCTGGTGGGACCCTGATATTGAGCTGTGTGAGCACGGTTAATCAGATATGTGATAGGGTCTGGTTGCAGACAGGTAGTGTAGGATGTGGATAGTGTTCCTACAGGTTGGTTGTGCTGATAGTTAGTGGAACCACCAGTGAGATGATTGGTTGAGTTAGTGGTATGAGCGAATACGTTGTGACTCCAGTAAGGTCGGTGCGAAACGCTGACGAAAGTGGTACGGATCGTTGAATAGGTCTTTATGTATGGGAGTACCGAGGTCAGTAGATGTCGTCTTGTGAATTGGTGTACTTGAGATTTGTGCCTGTGGACGGCAAACTCGCAAGGTGTACCGGGACATTGGTACGAGGTACGCTCGACTCGAAAAGGAGTTGGAAGTGTTGAAACTGGTAGCAGGGGTATTGTGGCGTACTTAGTGTTGGTTGAGTCGTGAGTGTCGGTTGGTGTGACGTTAGAGGTACCTTGGGTACGAGTTGGAATGTGTTGACCTCAGTGAGAATGAGATGATCGTCAGATGGACTGAAAGTTGGTTGAGTTGACTTGTTTGGCAGAGAGGTGGTGACAGTCTGGGAATTTTCAGGATAAGCTGGAGTGGCAGTTGATGGACACCGGGAAGGAGTCCCAGGTATGAGATCAGTTGGATTTTCCCCCGTTAGTTGCGGACGTACGAGATTCAGAATTTCGGGGATGAAATTCTTTAAGGGGGGAGATTGTAATGACTCGTCTCTTAAATCGGGATTAGATTAGTGGTTAATAACGGATTAGTGAAGTTAATCGGTAATTAGTTGGTTGATCTAGGACGGACGGTGCGAAATGACGAGTTTGCCCTTAGAATTGGGCAAACGGTCGACTTTGATTGTGGATGGTCAAATGGACTTTGACTGATGGTTGTGACGTAGTTCGGAACATCACGAGTTCATAGACAGGTGGCACGTCCGATTCCGACATTCGAGGAAAAAGTTATGATGTTCGGAAGTTCGAGGGTATTTCGGTACTTTGGTTAGGAAGGGGCAATTTGTTGACCTTTCATACGACATGGCTTTTTCATGAAGTTTGAGGACCCTTAGGTAGGTCTTGATCCCCTGAATACAACGACAGGAGACACACTGTTATCGGAGTTCGAATGGCTCATTTTTTTATCAAAACAAGTTAGGGGCAAAAGAGTAATTTGTGAAGGCATGGGCAATTTGGTCATTTGTTGCCTAGGCATATGTGCCTAACAGGATGTGGCCACTTGGCTACCATGGAATGGGTGCCCAGTGGATGTGGGACATTTGTCCCATCTCTAGAGGATTTTGGAACAATCCTCAGCTGCCTCAAAGTCTGTTAAATGGGTTATGTAATTGTGCACGGTTTTGGACAGAAACAGAGAAATAGAGGAATGGTTAGTGTGTGACTGTGAACCCAGTTCCCTCAACCCAAACCCCAACCCGTGAAGAGTAACTAAGATCAAGAAAGGCTGAGGAGAGTGAAAGGATGGTGGTGTGATCGTGATGGCCGCCATAGACGATGGTTGGATAGCGGGAAACGGAGAACAGGGGAATGAAGTAAAAATCCAAACTCCTTCAAACGTGGGTCTTTGGTGGTGGCTTGTTCATCAAAGTTGGCCAAGGAAGGGAGGAGAGTTCAGTAGTGGTCGTGGTGGCTCACGACAGTGACGTAGAATAAGGTATAGTGGAATTTCAGTTTCAAATCGAAAATGGTAGTTTATGTTTCAACGGTTAATAGGTGGTTTGGTTAACTGGAATAAGGTTTGGAAGTCAAATGGAGTTAGATGGAGTTGAATTCACGGCAAGGGGTGGCCAGAATCGTGGTCACACGAATGAGGAACGTCGATGTCTTGCTCACGGTTCAGGGAGGTAAGCTATTGGTTTTATTTTCATTATTTAAGTGTTTAGATCGATAGGGAACCGGGTTAGGAGTAATTAGAAGCAAAAACAGATCAAAATGGACAGAAAACACAGGAGAAACGCCCTCGCCGGTTCGGTTGGATTGGGCTGGTTCGAACCAATCTAAACCGGTCTAGCGAGAGGTTGAAGAAGATGAACAGTAAGGCGCGTGGCTCCCACGAGCAGCCCCTTTGGGCGGCTCTTCAGGGCGCGTGCTGCCTCCGATGGGGAAGTGTTCAACATGCGAAATGATGTAATCGATGTAACGAACATTTTGGCACTAGTTTCAGGTCGATCGGACATTATTTCGATATGTTTCGGGATGTCTGAAGGTTTTAAGGCTCGTTTAAAAAGAGCTAAAAATTCGTGAAAATTACGGAACTTAGTAGAAGCTTAGCGAAGTAGTTAGTAACCTTATTATGGGATTTGGACAGGTTTGGGAAAGCCGGTGATAGTTGATTAGCCGGAAAAGTGTAATTGCGCACGTATCGAGGTGGCGACGCTAATGGTCTGTGAGTGGACTTTGCTTTCAAACTTATGATGCATGCATAAATGTTTTTATATGTTTTCTATATTTGATTTCTATGTTTATGATATGATCTTGATGATTTACGATTTTACACGTATTTCGAGATATTTACAGAATTGTACGTTTTACAAGCTATGGTTTTCTGCTATGATTTGATGATGGTTTCGATACGATGATTTGGACTTTGAGATATGATTTGATTTCAATGATTTATAATGGATTTTGGAAAGTGATTTCGGGCTTGAAGCCCTGTTCATGTGATTTCGATAAACGAGATTTCGGTTTTGGAATCTGATTTTGAAAAGATGATTCTTGATTCGGTTTTAAAACTTAAAAGGGAATTCTGGATTTGGGTTCGGGATTATGGTTCCGGATGCCAGCTTACGAAATCATAATTGCGAATTTAAATATGGATTTTCTATGGATTTTCACTTGGTTTTAGGTTTAAAGACCCGTTGCAAACTGGTTTTGGGTTTAAAGACCCGAAAAATGGCTGGATCTGGTTTCGAGACTCGGTTGATTGACGGGGGAGGGCCCTGGATTGATATGTTTTGAGTTTAAAGACTCGGTTATTGTGATATCCCCCAAGTCCTGTTGATTGTGTTTTGAGTTTAAAGACTCGTTGATATCCCGAGAAGGCCTGATTATGCATATGTGTTTTGAGTTTAAAGACTCGGACGCACTTGAGATGCAGCAACTTGATTGATTGATGTTTTTCACTAGTTTTCAGATGTTTTGGGCAATGGACCGGATGATTTGGATTTGATAAGTTTTGGGCAGAGTTCCCGTACTTGATGAGGATTTATGATTTTGGGCTGAGGCCCTGGATTTGAAGTGCGGATTTGAGGAAAGAAATGATTCTGGTTTTCATTAATGGTTTTGGATATGAAATGGTTTTGTGAATTAGTTTTCATATGCATGCATTGGCTTTTGCGTGGAGGGTATAAATATACTTTTCTATAATCTGTTTTCAGAATATATTCTTTATTTTTGTCCACTCACAGTCTTTTATGTTTTCGATACCCTCCAGGTTGTTGCGGTGCAGGCTGTTGGTAGAGAGAGACAGAGACATCACACACGCGATCCACAGTAGATTCTACGCGCTCTAGGAAGTCTGGTACTTGTGGACAGTGTTTTGGAAATCCCTTATCCGGCTTACGTGTTACATGGAGGTTGGACGTCAGTTTAGCCTTCGTGTCATGCGTAAGTTAGACGGGAGCATGACTTAACCCTTAATCCCGGGGGATTGGGGGTGGGTCGTGTCAAGTATTGCGCATAGTAAACTAATTATGATCATACAATTCACATATCAACTTGAGTTATCCCGATTTCCATTGTGTCACTAAGTTGTTGGTATGAATGTCAGAGCAGTTGCTATAAACTCTCTAAAGCATCTGAAGTACCACTGGGACTTGAGGGGTACAAAAATTTAAGGGTAAGTGGACTTGGTCATTATTTCAGTGTAATACCATGAATTATAAAAAGAGCTTTTGACACCTTAGGCTTTCTGAAAACTTGTTAACAAAACCTTTGACTTGCACATTATATGGAAAATAATTAATACGTCCTAAAGTATGAATTGCATGATTTACGATCTAATGCTCATGAGTCCCTCAAGGCATACGCTTATGCTAGGTTGGGTATCTATAATGCTTGTGTACCTAGACTATGTGAAAGTATTGGGTGCTAAGCACTTGTCACCTCAATTCCCCTAGAGCTCTAGGACAAGTTGGTGCTTTTTAACTAATATTACAAGTAGTGCTGGTAAACAATCACATGAAGGTTGGCATGTGGCCACTCAGACGGGTACTGAGATATCAGCGACTCTTAAGTGGTCCTATGATCATTATCTCAAATAATTGATACAGGACTACTGAGTACCTACCACCAACACACTAACTAAACATGATATTGCAATAAATAATTCAACCAACCATACTCGGGGAAAAATCATCAATTAATATTTCAATCTAGCAGGCACGAGAAAATATCAAAAACTAACCAATCGAGATATGCTTAGAGAAAATATCATAAAATAACTAGTCAACGCATGCATCAGAAAAGTATCTTAAAAATAATCATCGTAAATTGTGTAAGTACAAACATTTCTACAAAATCAAGTTTGAGAAAGAAATCTACTCACAAACTAGATGGGGAATCGAATTCACCCAACAATCAAGCTAACACGAGCTCTAAGCCGTTTCAACCTTATCGAGGCCATTAGTAAAGGTTACTAATGACTTACAAATTGAATTCTAAGAAAAATCCCACTAGGGTTGTCCAAAATGGTACTTAAAATTACTCCAAACGGATTAAAACGTAATTATAACAATCTGAAATACCATAAAACTAGGCCCACGCACCTCAGTGGGCCGGAACATAGCCCCACGTGCTGCCACACACCAACAAAAGGCCAAATAACCATCTCATGCATCTCCATGTACCAACTGGAGGCCAAAACAAGGCCTCACACTCTGCCACGCGCTGGTCATGTGTGGTCATAAGCCTCCATGCACTGGAATATTCTCTGTAGAATATTTTGTAAGGAGTATTCATTGGAATATTGTAAAGACCCGTCCCAAATTCCTAGATTAGATTAGCAACTAATCACGATTAGTGAGGCTAATCGGTGATTAGTTAGGCAAAATCGGACGAACGATGCAAAATGACCGTTTTGCCCCTAGACGTGGGCAAAACGCTGACTTTTCATTCGAGCGGTCAAATGGACTTTGACCGATGACCGTGACGTAGTTCGTGACGTCACGAGTTCATAGACAGGTGGCACGTTCAATTCCGACGTTCGAGGAGGAAGTTATGACGTTCGAAAGTTTAGGGGCATTTTGGTAATTTTGGTTAAAAGGAGCAAATAGTTGACTTTTGACCTGGGATGTCCGATGGCCGAGGGCCGAGGACTATTATGTAGATCAGGACGATACGAATCCATAGACAGGCGGCACGTCGAATTCGGACGTTCGACGACGAAGTTACGGTTCACGGAAGTTCGAGGGTACAATTGCGCGAATTACGAAACGGTTGCATTTTGGAATTTAGTGGGGCCAGATATTTTATGGAGGCCCAATGGATGAGTGACAATTGTCACCCATCCACAAGCCACCCAAATTGACAGGACCCACCCCGATTATCGCCTCGATAATCGGGAAGCATCCTGCTCCCGTCTGACAATCAAATCCAAAAGACCGGAAAACTAAATAATATTACAACACACCCATTGTCAGACCAGGGAGATTAAACAAATACATCCGACTGGACGTCAAGCCCACGGTTTCACAGAACAATAATATTACAAAACAGGTTAAGGAACAAATCCTACTCTATGAACTAACTACTCCGCAACGAAAAACTTTATGCCTCCGCCTCAGCCTCGGCGCTTGCCCCCGCACTTGTACCACGACCTGGAGGGAATTTAAAACAACAAAGTGTGAGTGGACCGAAACATAAGTTTTGCAGGAAAAACAGTTTTTCCGAAATCGGGTTCGCCCTCCAGTTTTGTAATCCGCATGCATAACCAAATATTCAAAACTTGCGTATTAAACTTTTGAAAATTCTTTTTTCGAAACACATGAAAAATGTTACAAGGATCGTCATAACTCATGTAAAACCATTTAATAATACCAGATTCCAAAAACCGTCATTTTGAAACGTTAATTGCACAAATCAAGTAAAACGTAAATCAATAATCACAATTATGCCGTTGGATCCATCCGAGTCTTTAAACTCAAAATTAGGCCTTCCCGGGATATCAACGAGTCTTTAAACTCAAAACATGATCAATAGGCCTCGGGGGTATCACAGTAATCGAGTCTTTAAACTCAAGAGTCTTTAAACTCAATCCGGGTCTTTAAACCCAATTTTCGGGCCCGCCCCCGTCATTAAATAACCGGGTCTTTAAACCCAAAACCGGATCCAACAATCAACCGGGTCTTTAAACCCAAAACCGTTTTTAAAACACAATAAATCGGGATTCATCACAAACCGTTTTCCAACATCATTCCGAAATCATATCACATCATAATAGGACTCATGTCCGAATTCACATGCAAATTCCAACACATGCAATTTCCGAAAATTCACTTCGCAAATGTGATCAAAACATCATAAATCCGTAACATGCATAATCATATCCAGATACTTTATCAAAACATCACGCATGCATAAGTGAAAAACTGTAACCTCGAAATGCGTGAAATACGATAAATATCTCGAAAAACGTGGAAACACGTAAAACCGGAATATCATCTCACCATCATAAAATCATATGCAAAACCATAAGATAAGTAAGAAAAATAGTCATGCATGCCCAGTTTAGAAACCAAAATGTCCACTCACAGTTTTAGGACGTGTCAATCGCGTCCCGCGCGCTCCTCCGTAGCTTCGGAAGTGTCCGTGCTTGAAAAAAATGTACAAGGAGGGTTATAAACATCCCAAAATAACTTGTAGGATTTTTCCTAATTTTCCCGGATTTTTCGGCGAAAATAAACTTAAAGACTTAATCTTCCGGACTCCCGAAATTATCCCGAACGACTCCCAAACAACTTGAATCCTAAAGGTAAAATGTTAATTAGACTGAAAGGATTAATTCTCATGTTGACCGTGATCGGAGTTGACGTCACACGCGCCGTCACGCGCCGCCCAAAGTGGCTGCGCGTGAAGGCCACGCGCCAAGCTACAGTATCTTCGTCCTTACCCGAATCGACTGATAAACGGGTCTATACCCGCGACTCAACCCGACCAGTTCAAGCTCAATTCTCAGTCAATTCCTCCCGTTTTCAATCCTATTATCTTCTCTAACCCATTTATTTTAGGTCTGCATCATTGGTTAACCTCGACTTATACTAAATCGACCCATCTCAAGCTCACACAGTCGAACAAGTCGACCTCTGAAACTCACCCAAACAGACTCCATACTCAAATTAATTTCACCAGTAGCTTAAGGAAACTTATACGAACACACTGGTACAATCAATTGGGCTCGCCGTTACCTGGAAGTCGTCGACCTCAAGCTCGAAAATACTCAGAACTAGGGAGCTCCGTTCTTGGCCAATTCGTGAGTGTTGTCCTTCGAATTCGACGTGGTTGGTTTCCTTTTGCTCCCAGTAGACTAGAATGGCCCTTGGTTTAGCTCGAATGCCCCTCAATTTGATCTTCAATTTTCCCTCCAACTGGTTTTTCCTTCGAACTGGACCTTGGGTTCTTGGGCAATCCGTGCTCGAATCCCTTCGATTCTTGCACGGCCGAGATTTTGTCACTCCCAGAAGACTCACAGTGTGTTTGGATTGATCCCTCGACCCTTAGAAATTGAACTCTACGATTTCCCCCCAAAAACCTGAAATGGTTTGCTCACGGTTTCTCTCACAGTTCCTCTCAAGCTCAGCTCCCAAATTGAACCAAAATGACCCTAACTCAATCCTCACTCCATTCCCATACTCAGTTATTCGATCGGTGTGGCCAACAGCCCGTGGGAGACCAACTGAGGCCTCTGAAAACCGTTTCCCGCAAACACAGAGACCACAACCATTTCTCGTTCCTCCCGTACACTCAGTCTCTGCCCAGACACGCATGGCTGCTTCCCACAACCTCAAAATCCATATACTAAACCCACTCACCAGTCCACTTAGCCATAAACAAATGCACGCTCAAAATCACCACGGCCGTACTCTGTTTTTCACGGTGGTGCTACAGTAACCGCCGTGAAATGACCAAAATGCCCTTCTGTGCAATATTTACCAAAATGCCCTCCAACTTCCGTGACTCGTAACTCGGTCATCCGACGTCCGTTTCGCGCGTGCCGCCTGTCGTTGTACTCGGGACCTCGAGACGAACCCAACGGTCTTTGAATCATATGGATATCAATTGTCAAACAAAAAGTCAACTTTTTCCCATATAACGTCCAAATTACGATAATGCCCCTGGACTACCGAACATCATAACTTTCGCCTCGAGCGTCCGAATCGGACGTGCCACCTGTCTATGAACTCGTGACGTCCCGAACTACGTCACGGTCATCACTCAACGTCCGTTCGACCCTCCAATCAAAAGTCAACAATTTGACCATACGAATCACAAGGGTAAAAAAGTCATTTTATTCAATATTTTATAATATTACATTTCCAGAACGTCCGGGGCGTTACAATCTCCCCCTCTTAAGAAATTTCGTCCCGAAATTTCAAGGAAACAAGTAGGGGAACTGTTCTCGCATCAGCGCCTCGGGTTCCCATGTGGCTTCCTCCACATTCTGGTTCCTCTAGAGAACCTTTACCAGAGGAACGGTCTTCCGACGTAGTACTTTATCCTTTCGATCCAAAATCTACACCGGCTGTTCCTCAAAGCTCAAGTCATCTCGAAGTTCAATGGGCTGTTCCTCCAGTACATGAGATGCGTCGAACACGTATTTCCGCAACATCGACACATGAAAAACATCGTGGACCTTCGAAAGCTCTGGCGGTAGTGCCAACCTGTAGGCCACCGGGCCAATCCTCTCGGTAATCTCATAAGGTCCGATATAACGAGGGCTCAACTTTCCTCGCCTGCCGAATCTCACTACACCCTTCCAAGGGGACAATTTCAGAAATACCCGATCTCCGACCGCAAACTCAAGATCTCGAATCCGATGGTCCACATAGCTCTTTTGTCTGTCTTGGGCTGCCTTGAGCCGATCTCTGATGAGTTTGACCTTCTCGGTCGTCAGTTCCACCAATTCGGATTTAGTCAGTTTCCTTTCACCCACATCCGTCCAACACAACGGAGTCCTACACTGCCGTCCATACAGGGCTTCGTACGGAGCCATCCCAATGCTCGCCTGATAGCTGTTGTTGTAGACAAATTCCATCAAGGCTAGATGTGACTCCCAAGTGTCCTGAAATTGCAAAACGCAAGCTCGCATCATATCCTCTAGTGTCTGGATGGTCCGCTCAGACTGGCCGTCAGTCTGAGGATGAAATGCAGTGCTGAAACAAAGTTTCGTCCCAAAGGCTTCCTGTAGACTTTGCCAAAACCGAGAAGTAAACCTCGGGTATCTGTCAGAAACTATTGATTCCGGTGTACCGTGTAGACGAATGATCTCGTCGATAAACAACTGGGTCAACTGTGTCATCCTGAAGTTCTCTCGCACCGGCAAGAAATGAGCTGATTTCGTAAGCCTGTCCACAATCACCCAAACTCCATCGTGACCTCTGGGTGTCCTAGGAATTCCAAACACAAAATCCATCGTCAAGTGATCCCATTTCCATTCCGGAATAGGTAGTGGTTGCAAGGCTCCATAAGGTCGTTGTCTCTCAGCCTTCACTTGCTGGCAAATCAGACACCTGCTGACAAACTCGGCAATCTCCCGTTTCATTCCCGGCCACCAGTAGTGCTCTCACAAGGTACGATACATCTTGGTCCCACCAGGATGCATCGCGTAGGCCGAACTATGAGCTTCGTCTAAGATCTCCCTCTTCAGTGCCTCAACGTCGGGCACGCACAACCGCCCTTCTTTTAGCAAAGCTCCATCCTCCCTGACTGTGAAATCTAGTCGCTCGCCGGCTTCCACTTCAATCCGAAGTACACATGAGACAGGATCTTGAGATTGAGCCTCAACGATCCGATCGATCAGAAGTGGTCTCACATGAAGGTTAGCCAGTAAAACACCTTGGCCATCCAAGCCCAGATCAACGCTAGTCTTACGGAGTTCAACCAAAAGTGGCAAATGAACCGTCCGTAGATGTGCTACAGAATGCGTTGACTTCCAGCTTAGAGCATCAGCCACCACATTGGCTTTTCCCGGGTGGTACTCAATCGTGCAATCATAATCCTTAATTAGCTCTAGCCACCGTCGCTGCCTCACATTTAACTCCTTCTGAGTGAACAAGTACTTCAGGCTTTTGTGATCCGTGAACATTCTGCAAGTCGCACCATACATGTGATGTCTCCAAATTTTCAACGCATGCACAACAGCAGCTAACTCCAAGTCGTGCGTCGGATAATTGCGCTCGTGCGGTTTCAACTGGCGCGAAGCATAGGCGATCACTTTCCCATGCTGCATTAGTACACATCCCAAACCCTGTAAGGATGCATCACTGTACACCTCAAATTCCCCACTATCGTCTGGAAGGGTCAGTATGGGAGCAGATGTCAACCTTTCCTTTAGCTCCCGAAAACTACGCTCACAATCGTCATCCCACTCAAACTTGACTCCCTTCCGCGTCAGTCGTGTCAACGGGGCAGCAATGGTAGAGAAACCCTCTACGAACCTCCTGTAATAACCAGCCAAACCCAAGAAACTTCTGACTTCAGTGACGGTCCTCGGTTGTTCCTACTTCGCCACTGCCTCAATTTTCTGAGTATCCACACTGATCCCGTCAGTTGAGATCACATGCCCCAAGAAACTCACGCTCGTCAACCAAAACTGACATTTGCTGAGCTTCGCATACAACTGGTTTTCCCTCAAGGTACCTAGCACCATCCTTAAGTGCTCCTCGTGCGCTTCCGCACTCCTCAAGTAGACTAGGATATCGTCAATGAACACGATGACAAAATGATCCAAGTATGGCTGCAACACTCGGTTCATCAAGTCCATAAATGCTGCGGGTGCGTTGGTCAAACCAAACGGCATCACAAGGAACTCATAATGACCATATCGGGTCCTAAAGGCTGTCTTGGGTACATCATCACCCTTAACCCGCAACTGATGATACCCAGAACGTAGATCAATTTTGGAGAAGTACTGCGCTCCTCGCAGTTGATCAAACAAATCATCGATCCGAGGCAACGGGTATTTGTTCCTGACTGTTACTTTATTCAGTTGCCTGTAATCGATGCAGAGTCTCAAACTCCCATCCTTTTTCTTCACAAACAACACCGGGGCTCCCCAGGGGGATACACTCGGTCGAATAAACCCCATCTCAAGTAATTCTTGTAACTGCGCCTTCAGTTCTTTCAACTCGGCTGGCGCCATACGATACGGAGTCTGAGAGATAGGTTGCGTACCTGGAACCAGATCAATAGTGAACTCGACATCCCGATGCGGTGGCAATCCCGGTAGATCCTCCGGAAAGACATCCGGGAACTCCCGTACTATCGGTATATCCTCCACCCTCAATGGTGCAGCTCGTGAGTCCATCACTCGGGCTAAGTATCCCTGGCACCCTTTCCTCAACAACTTACTTGCCTTCAGGGCTAAAATCACTCCGACAGGTGTTGCTCGTTGTATTCCCTGAAAGGTGGATTCCGGTAACCCCGGGCTCCGAAAAGTAACCTTCTTATCGACACATTCGATAGAAGCATGATGGAACGTCAACCAGTCCATTCCCAAAATGACATCAAAGTCGTGCAAGTCCAAGAGTATCAAGTCTGCCATCAGACCAACATCACCTACCATTACGGGACACTCCCGCAACACTTGATTTACCACAAATACATCTCCTGTGGGTGTGCTCATACCCAAGTCACAGTCCAACGCGGACACCTCTCTACCCGCCAACAACTCACAGTCCCGCGAAATGAAAGAATGAGTAGCTCCGGGATCAATTAAAGCACAAACACCATGCCCAAAGATCGTGAGTGTACCTGTCACAACACCAGGCACTACCCTGGCCTCCTGCTGCGTAACAGCAAAAACTCGGGCTTGTGGTCCAGCTGCTCGCCCACGGTGTAACGACCCGTCCCAAATTCCATGATTAAATTAGTGACTAATCACGATTAGTGAGGCTAATCTGTGATTAGTAGAGCGAAATCGGACGAACGATGCGAAATGACCGTTTTGCCACTAGGCGTGGGCAAAACGTTGACTTTTCGATCGGGCGGTCAAATGGACTTTGACCGATGACCGTGACGTAGTTCGTGATGTCACGAGTTCATAGACAGGTGGCACGTTCAATTCCGACATTCGAGGAAGAAGTTATGACGTTCGGAAGTTTAGGGGCATTTTGGTAATTTGGGTGAATAGGAGGTCAAAAGTTGACTTTTTGACCGGGAGGTCCGATGGCCGAGGGCCGAAGACCGTTACGTAGATAAGGATGATACGAATCCATAGGCAGGCGGCACACTGAAATCGGACTTCGAACGGGAGAGTTATGTGTCACGGAAGTTCGATTTCACTATGCACGAACTTCGAGACTGGGGCATTTCGGCGAAATCTGATTGGGTGGATATTTTGGTGGGCCCCATGGATGAGTGACAAGTGTCACTCATCCCATTGACTTGATCCCCCAAAATGTGGATCTAAATAATTAAATATTATTATTTTAATTATTATATAATTAAACCTAACAACCATTAATCCTAACCATCCATTACCAACTAACTATCAATCCTCACCATCAATCCTCTCTTCTCTCATCTGATCACATCTCCCTCTCTCTTCTCTTCCACGGCACCATCACCATTTTCATTTCATTTTCTTCCTTTTCCTCACAAACCCGAAAAACCCCATAACCCTCAATTCTTCATTTTCTTCAAAACACACCCACACTCCCTCATCATCTGCGACTGAGACCAGAGAGATAATGTGAGGATGTGACGATAAAGGACTAAAGGACACGACGGCTGAGGACGACGGAGGACACGGAGGGAGGAAACCCGAAAAGGTAGGTTTTGGGGTTGAATTTGAAACTTGAGTTTTATTGGGTTTGAATCGAAACTAATAATGAGGTTGTGATTCTGGGGACTTGAGGAGGCTAACAGGATCGAATGAAGTGGCGGAGGACGACAGTGCAGCCCAGACGGACAGCCGGAAACTGGGCGACTATTCTTGGCACCGTAGGTATTTATCGCGACTCGTTTCATAGTTTTTAAGCCCATGGATCTTTAGGTTAGGTTGAGAGGAGTAGAATGGGACAAACGGGAGGAAAAATGGTGGCCGGAGCAGGGAGAACCGACCGAGTCAAGCCGCGGGTCACGGCGACCCGGTTACTGGTATTCGGGTCGACCCGCGGGAGGGCAGGGATGACAGGTGACGTCATCCTGCTGACGTCATCATGTCAGGGATGACGTCAGCATTGTCAGATCTGACAATGTCAGCTGACATGTCAGAAAATGGGCCAATATGAGTGCGACACGTGTCACATGTCAGTGCACAGTTAGCACTGACATGTCAGTGACGTGGCCCAATCAGGGGCTGACACGTGGCACTGACGTGGACTAGTGCCGTGATGACACGTGGCACATGTCAGACTGTCACGTGGCACTGACAGCACAGTGACGTGGACCAATGGGAGCTTGACACGTGGCACCTGTCAGAGTCTGACATGTCAGACCTGACAGCTGTCAGATGACGTCAGCGATGACGTCAGTAGGTACTGTAGCAGGCGCGTGAAGCCCACGCGCAGCCACTTCAGGCGGCGCGTGAGGGCGCGTGGCAGGGAATCTGGGGAAGGTTCCAACATACGAAATCTTCTATTCGATGTAACAAACATTTTGGGACTGGTTTCGTGTCGATCGGACACCGTCTCGATATGTTTCGGGGCATCGGAAGGTTTAGGTTCGGGATTAAAAATAGTTAAAAATACGGAAAAATTACGGGGTTTTAGTGGGAGGTTAATTAAGTAGTTAGTAACCTTCTATTACGATTTGGACAGGTTTGGGAGTCCCGGTGACGGTGATCGGCTCGGGGAGTCGTATGGCACGCAAATCGAGGCGGCAGCTCGGACGGTCTGTGAGTGGACCTTGTTTTCTAAATTGGTGCATGCATAAATATTTGTTATATGTTTTAATACATGTTTGATGATGCCATGGGTGCATTTCTATGTGGTTACGTATAAGCACGTATTTCGAGGTTTCGGCCTTATACGGTGCTTATACGGGTTTGTATTTCTTTATTGATTTAAATGAACTGGATTTGGATTTCAAAAGGATAAACTCGGGTATGAGACCCATTTGGTTTTGTCTCGGGCATATGACCTCAGATATCGGGCACGGTGCCCAACTGATGTCCTATGTTCGGGCACGAGACCCAATCACTTTACGGTTTTGATTTCAGGTCAAGGAACCTTAAATGGATTCCCAGGTTCATGACGGTTTATGGGAACCGGCATGCTACCTGGTTATGTTATTACGGTACATGATGGTTTATGGGAACCGGCATGTTACCTGATTATGGATATTATGGATCATGACGGTTCAGGGGGGAACCGGACATGAATGTTTATGTTATGTATATATATGTTCATCTACCTTCCTTTACATGTTCTACTATCTCCTCCGGGGAGGGTCGTTGGCCTGGGTGGACCCCAGAGTAGTCACGGAGCACCGACTGAGTGGAGTCACCCCCCAGTTGGGTTCCTTACTCTCAGGAAGGCTATGGTTACTATTACCTCGGGTAGGGTCAGTGGTCTGCGGACATTGACCTTGACTTTGAGATGACTCGGATTGAGACCCAGGTAGCACGCGCGTAGCTTTGGATACCGTGACAGGATTGGTTGTGTGACTTATATATATGTATGTGATGGATATATGATATATGATATATGATATGTGGTGTGTACAGGTGTGCACAGGATTTGAGCAGTGGCTCGTTTACTTGGTTTCTTTATGGTTTGGGGCCGAGTCCCTTATGGATTTGGGCAGTGGCCGTATGGTCGTTTTCAGTGTGGTCCTTTCGACCTTGGTTTATATCTGCTTGGGCTTAGTCCCACATATGGTTTGTTTTGGATAAATGGTTTTCGAATGCATGCATGCTTTTTAGTGGAGGGTACAAATGTCTTCTTATTAAATGTTTTTATAAACTTTTGTTTTGTCCACTCACAGTTTTTAATGCTTTGACTGCCCTTCAGGTTGACATCGGATGTGGACTGTAGCAGAGACCGAGATATCACATGCCTCCTCCGGATCCTGGCGTACTCTGATAGCCCGGGAGGGCAAAGGTCGAAATT
The DNA here is from genome assembly GCA_032719365.1 of Prinsepia uniflora. Classification (NCBI taxonomy): domain Eukaryota; kingdom Viridiplantae; phylum Streptophyta; class Magnoliopsida; order Rosales; family Rosaceae; genus Prinsepia; species Prinsepia uniflora. Next base: position 21,273,411 of record CM064874.1, read on the forward strand.
ATCCCTTGTCTGACACTCCGTGTCAGACGGGAGCAGGGTCATCCCGCACTAATCCCGGGGGGGATTGGGATGGGTCCTGTCAACGTGGTATCATATCGGGGTTGTCTCTATTCGAGCAACCGTGTAGCTCTTGGAGTATGTACGCAGGTCGAGGATGTGATATCTCAATGGGCTACAGTTCGTGATCAACCTGATATTTGGGGTGCCGGTACGTTAATTAGTAGGTTTGAATCGTGGAATGTCTTGGTTCGGCACTAGATGCCGGGGTTACCATAGTTCTGTCAAGGTTGACAGTGTGAGACCCTACGGAAGGGATGACGTACCTGTACGTTAACGTTTTGATCGTGAGACGGTTAGTTGGGATCGTCTTTCACGATGTCGTAGGATTGGTTCCGACGACTAGTTAGGAATTGTGATCATCGGATGGTCGAATATTGTTGAGTTGGATGATCGGATTTAGTTGAGTTAGATGGAGTTACTGCGGTCGGCAGTTAGCTGTCGGTTTCGGGGAATCCTAGTTGGATTGTCGGTAGGATTGGATTGACGTCTTTACGATGTCAAGACCGCGGGGTCGGTCAGGTTGTTGATGTTACTGCTTTTCGCAGTTGGGTTCCGAGGAATTCTAGGTGTGATTGTGGAACCCTACCTTGGTGGGTATGGTTCGGAAAGGCGAGTTGACGAGTGGTTTGACTTGGACGACTATTCGGATTTGGGGTTCGTTAGTCGGCCTGGTCATATCAGCTTGTGTTGGGACTGCACTTCGCAGTCGAGGTTGTACTTATCGGTTGGACAAGTTATCAAGGTTGGTACTTGTCGCTGGAATCCCTGAGTAGGATCCGGAGTGGTTAATACGGACGGTTGATTCCGTTGGATGCGGAGTTTGGATATAGCGAGGTCTGGTAGTTAGGTCTGCACGAGTCTGTGGAAGGCACTACTACCGAGAGTGGTTGTAGCTGTGGTTGTTGGGAATCGGGGACGTTCAGGGGACGTTTCCTTTTCTCGTATGAGTTGTCAGGGTGATTGTACCCAGAGGTGTTGGGTACGAGGGAGGCAGAGTTTCTCCTATTCGAGCAGAGGTACGGGATCGTCGCTCGGTATGAGCGGAGATCCAGGGTTGTCAGTTTTGCACATGGTGTGCCGATACTGATGCTAGTTGCGTGTACCGATAGTATTGTGGGCCAGCGCTGATACTAGCGCTGGTGCCGGTGATCGTGATGACGATGAATTACGTATCGGGATGTGACATCCGTCGTAATGGGCATATGTTCGATATATGTGGTTCAGGAGTGGATCTTAGATAGAGTTAAACTGGTTAGGGGACACGTGGTTGATGTCCGGGTATGTTGTTTCCAATCTGGTTGGAACTTCGAAATCGCGAGAGGTTGCGATTGAGGTGACGAGAGGAATGCGGGTTTTCCGCATTGGTATTGGGTATGTCGAAGTCGTTTGGGTGACTTCTCAGGTTCTACCATAATTGAGGGTGGTAGATGATGTAGATGTTATTGATGTTGTTGGTTGCCACTAGTACACTGATCGTGTATTGGTTGGTGGACCTGTGATTTGTCTTGGGTCATCAGGTGGAGTGAGTATATCGAAGTTAGGTGACTGCGATTCCTCATTCTCTACTTGGTGGCAGACGATGTCAGGTTACGTGACGTGGTGAATGCAGCGAGTTTGGTTGTATTCACATAGGATGAGTTTTGATGTCACAGTCTTGTATCATCTTTGATTTTCCTCGGTGGAATGACAAGGATCGATACAAGGTAATCAGTGATAACCCACAGTCTCGGCGTGTCTCATCGTTGACTAATCTATTTAGATGTGGGAAATGGTTGAGGACTTTGGACGTCGTGACGATCGGGGATCGTGACGTCTATGGGCGGTTGACGTAGTGTTGGATCTGGATCGTGATTTGGATATCCAGATAGGTGGAGAGTTTATTACCCTTACTTGGATGTGGAGTGGAGCATGATGGGACTGAACTTCTTTTCGAGGTAAATCTCATATGGCTTGTTACTCGAGCGAGTAGGTGTCTGACGAGGTCGGATTTTATCAGACCTAGTGTTGTGTTGATGTTGGGATTGGCTTCCCTATGAAGTCAATCGATTGTAATAGGGTAATCGGTTTAGCAGGTAACCGATAGGTTTGGTTTTGGTATGTCTCGGTAGACGTGAACGATATTTCAGGTTTTGGAATCAGATTTCTGGATGACGATTCAGGATTTGATTTTAGAACTTGAAAAAGGATTTCTAGATTTGGGTTTTGGAATCGGATTCTGGGTGACGATTCAGGATTTGAGTCTAGAGCTTGACTGTAGATTTTCTTTTATGGATTTGGGTTCGGAATGGTTATTCCAAATGCTAGCTTACGGAATGATGATTTCGGATTCGAATTTGGACTTGATATGGATATGATTTCTGGGTTTGGATTCGGGATTTCTTACGAAATTGCGGATTCGGATTCAGATTTGGAAATAAAATAGTGGGTCGGAGTTTCGATTTGTCTAACGCTGGATTGGACGAATGAACTCCATAATTGAAACGTGTTTGACTACGACCTAGGTGGTCTGGTTATTGTTGTGGTATGTCGATGGGTAGATGTACGTACTTTGTACGTTGTTCAAGGTACGATACTGGGTGTACTTGTCGTGCCTGGTGACGGTATATAGGTTATACTCGTAGTATGTTGGTGAGCGTATTGGTAGTCGGATTGGTTCTGATACCATCGGATTAGTTGAGGTCGTGGACTGGACATTGGATACTGTGCAGTGGGTCATGGTATTTCGATGGGTCTAGTTACACACAGGTCGAGTGCTTTGTGGGTAAGTGTTTACCCATGGTTGAGTGAGTTGGTGGTTAGTGTAACCATGAGTGAGTATAGTGTCAGTTTTCGACTAACGACTGTCAAGTGGTGACGGTCTGTCGGAGGTGTCAGCGTGGATCGTTGAGTGAGGTCTGATAACTTCCAATGGGAGCAGACGTCAGGATAGGTTAGAGATTGAGGAAGGAACCGTAGAGTTGTTTATGTCAGCGAAAGGGTAGATTTGACAAGTGGGTTGATCATAGGATACTTGGGCTACTTTGATACTGACAGGTGGTGTCAGTTCGGAGCGTACGACTTCTGTTATTCGACGTGGTCGAATGTAGTCGATACGACGTGAGTGTTAGTGGTACGTCTGGTTGCAGACGAGTATCGTTCTGGTTAGTGGGTGTACGAGTGTACACGAGTTTCGAGGTCGATTATACTTTCCACGGGGTGGATGTGGAATCAAGATAATTGGAGTTTCGAGAACGGAACTAATTAAGGAGGGAAGAACGGCTAGAATTGGATCGGTTGGAATTTCGAGGACGAAATTAATTAAGGAGGGAAGGTTGTAACGACCGTCCCAAATTCCATGATTAGATTAGTGACTAATCACGATTAGTGAGGCTAATCCATGATTAGTAGAGCGAAATCGGACGAACGATGCGAAATGACCGTTTTGCCCCTAGACGTGGGCAAAACGTTGACTTTTCGATCGGGCGGTCAAATAGACTTTGACCGATGACCGTGACGTAGTTCGTGACGTCACGAGTTCATAGACAGGTGGCACGTTCAATTCCGACATTCGAGGAAGAAGTTATGACGTTCGGAAGTTTAGGGGCATTTTGGTAATTTGGGTGAATAGGAGGTCAAAAGTTGACTTTTTGACCGGGAGGTCCGATGGCCGAGGGCCGAAGACCGTTATGTAGATAAGGATGATACGAATCCATAGGCAGGCGGCACACTGAAATCGGACTTCGAACGGGAGAGTTATGGGTCACGAAAGTTCGATTTCACTATGCACGAACTTCGAGACTGGGCGTTTCGGCGAAATCTGATTGGGTGGATATTTTGGTGGGCCCCATGGATGAGTGACAAGTGTCACTCATCCCATTGACTTAATCCCCCAAAATGTGGATCTAAATAATTAAATATTATTATTTTAATTATTATATAATTAAACCTAACAACCATTAATCCTAACCATCCATTACCAACTAACTATCAATCCTCACCATCAATCCTCTCTTCTCTCATCTGATCACATCTCCTTCTCTCTTCTCTTCCACGGCACCATCACCATTTTCATTTCATTTTCTTCCTTTTCCTCACAAACCCGAAAAACCCCATAACCCTCCATTCTTCATTTTCATCAAAACACACCCACACTCCCTCATCATCTGCGACTGAGACCAGAGAGATAATGTGAGGATGTGACGATGAAGAACTAAAGGACACGACGGCTGAGGACGATGGAGGACACGGCGGGAGGAAACCCGAAAAGGTAGGTTTTGGGGTTGAATTTGAAACTTGAGTTTTATTGGGTTTGAATCGAAACTAATAATGAGGTTGTGATTCTGGGGACTTGAGGAGGCTAACAGGATCGAATGAAGTGGCGGAGGATGACGGTGCAGCCCAGACGAACGGCCGGAAACTGGGCGGCTATTCTTGGCACCGTAGGTAATTATCGCGACCCGTTTCATAGTTTTTAAGCCCATGGATCTTTAGGTTAGGTTGAGAGGAATAGAATGGGACAAACGGGAGGAAAAATGGTGGCCGGAGCAGGGAGAACCGCCGGGTCAAGCCGCGGGTCACGGCGACCCGGTTACTGGTATTCGGGTCGACCCGCGGGAGGGCAGGGATGACAGGTGACGTCATCCTGCTGACGTCATCATGTCAGGGATGACGTCAGCATTGTCAGATCTGACAATGTCAGCTGACATGTCAGAAAATGGGCCAATATGAGTGCGACACGTGTCACATGTCAGTGCACAGTTAGCACTGACATGTCAGTGACGTGGCCCAATCAGGGGCTGACACGTGGCACTGACGTGGACTAGTGCCGTGATGACACGTGGCACATGTCGGACTGCCACGTGGCACTGACAGCACAGTGACGTGGACCAATGGGAGCTTGACACGTGGCACCTGTCAGAGTCTAACATGTTAGACCTGACAGCTGTCAGATGACGTCAGCGATGACGTCAGCAGGTACTGTAGCAGGCGCGTGAAGCCCACGCGCAGCCACTTCAGGCGGCGCGTGAGGGCGCGTGGCAGGGAATCTGGGGAAGGTTCCAACATACGAAATCTTCTATTCGATGTAACGAACATTTTGGGACTGGTTTCGTGTCGATCGGACACCGTCTCGATATGTTTCGGGGCATCAGAAGGTTTAGGTTCGGGATTAAAAATAGTTAAAAATACGGAAAAATTACGGGGTTTTAGTGGGAGGTTAATTAAGTAGTTAGTAACCTTCTATTACGATTTGGACAGGTTTGGGAGTCCCGGTGACGGTGATCGGCTCGGGGAGCCGTATGGCACGCAAATCGAGGCGGCAGCTCGGACGGTCTGTGAGTGGACCTTGTTTTCTAAATTGGTGCATGTATAAATATTTGTTATATGTTTTAATACATGTTTGATGATGCCATGGGTGCATTTTTATGTGGTTACGTATAAGCACGTATTTCAAGGTTTCGGCCTTATACGGTGCTTATACGGGTCTGTATTTCTTTATTAACTTAAATGAACTGGATTTGGATTTCAAAAGGATAAACTCGGGTATGAGACCCATTTGGTTTTGTCTCGGGCATATGACCTTAGATATCGGGCACGGTGCCCAACTGATGTCCTATGTTCGGGCACGAGACCCAGTCACTTTACGGTTTTGATTTCAGGTCAGGGAACCTTAAATGGATTCCCAGGTTCATGACGGTTTATGGGAACCGGCATGCTACCTGGTTATGTTATTACGGTACATGTCGGTTTATGGGAACCGGCATGTACCTGATTATGGATATTATGGATCATGACGGTTCAGGGGGGAACCGAACATGAATGTTTATGTTATGTATATATATGTTCATCTACCTTCCTTTACATGTTCTACTATCTCCTCCGGGGAGGGTCGTTGGCCTGGGTGGACCCCGGAGTAGTCACAGAGCACCGACTGAGTGGAGTCACCCCCCAGTTGGGTTCCTTACTCTCAGGAAGGCTATGGTTACTATTACCTCGGGTAGGGTCAGTGGTCTGCGGACATTGACCTTGACTTTGAGATGACTCGGATTGAGACCCGGGTAGCACGCGCGTAGCTTTGGATACCGTGACAGGATTGGTTGTGTGACTTATATATATGTATGTGATGGATATATGATATATGATATATGATATGTGGTGTGTACAGGTGTGCACAGGATTTGAGCAGTGGCTCGTTTACTTGGTTTCTTTATGGTTTGGGGCCGAGTCCCTTATGGATTTGGGCAGTGGCCGTATGGTCGTTTTCAGTGTGGTCCTTTCGACCTTGGTTTATATCTGCTTGGGCTTAGTCCCACATATGGTTTGTTTTGGATAAATGGTTTTCGAATGCATGCATGCTTTTTAGTGGAGGGTACAAATGTCTTCTTATTAAATGTTTTTATAAACTTTTGTTTTGTCCACTCACAGTTTTTAATGCTTTGACTGCCCTTCAGGTTGACATCGGATGTGGACTGTAGCAGAGACCGAGATATCACATGCCTCCTCCGGATCCTGGCGTACTCTGATAGCCCGGGAGGGCAAAGGTCGAAATTATCCCTTGTCTGACACTCCGTGTCAGACGGGAGCAGGGTCATCCCGCACTAATCCCGGGGGGATTGGGATGGGTGCTGTCACACGGCCCCGGCCTCTCTGTCCATTAGCCGCTCCAGTACCACCTCCTCGAGTACTCCCAGTCCCAGAAACTGCAGCTGTGCTCTGTCCCTGCTCTGCTCCACCCAACCAACGCCACCACCCTGTGGCAAAGATGGACACTCCCTCCGATAGTGGCCCCGCTCGCCATAGAAGAAACAGATGACACTGGAAGCATTGAGAGTAAAACCACCACCCTGCCGTCCCGTGGAAGCAACCGAAGTTGCGCTCGCCTGCGGAGCAGTCTGCGCCCTAGGCGCTCGGAATCCGGAACTCTGATAGTTACCAGGCCTGCCATAACGATCATTGCCTGCAGATGAGGCTCCACCATAACGTCCCTTCTTCGGGGCTCTCTGACCATACGATCCAGGATATGAACGTTCTCGACGTTGTCCACCACCAGAGTACTGTGGACGTGTCGGGAGACTGGCCTCAACCCGCACTGCGGCATCCGACAACTCCCTGAGAGTAGCAAAAGCTCTGGCCGTCACAATGGCCCGTATCTCACCCCGTAGGCCAAGCTCAAACCTACGACATTTCTCAGCCTCAGTAGATACAAAGGTAGGAGCAAAACAGGCTAGCATCTGAAACTTCTGCTCATACTCAGCTACAGACATGCTCCCCTGCTGGAGCTGCAGAAACTCGGTCTCCCTAGCATCACGGAATGAACGGGGATAATACTGATCCAGAAACCGTTCACGAAAGGTCTCCCAAGTCACTATACGGGCATCCCAACCCGACAACTCCAGAGTGTACCACCACTCGTAAGCAGATCCATCCAGCAAAAAGGTAGCCAATACAACTCGCTCCTCAGGAGGACAGTGCATCACAGCAAAAATCCGCTCGAACCGAGAAATCCAACGGTGAGCATCCTCGGGATCCGCTCCACCACTAAACACCGTAGCCCCAAGACGCTGGGCTCGCTCGATCGAAGCGCTCTCGGTATCGCCATCAGGTCGTGGAGGGGGTTCGCGTCGCGGAGGCATGGCCGGTCGTCCTTCTCTGAAAGAGGCATAAGTTAGTAAAAAAAATCAAGGCACACCCGAGTGCCAGACACGAATCGTAAACCTGGCTCTGATACCAATTGACAGGACCCACCCCGATTATCGCCTCGATAATCGGGAAGCATCCTGCTCCCGTCTGACAATCGAATCTAAAAGACCGAAAAACTAAATAATATTACAACACACCCATTGTCAGACCATGGAGATTAAACAAATACATCCGACTGGACGTCAAGCCCACGGTTTCACAGAGCAATAATATTACAAAACAGGTTAAGGAACAAATCCTACTCTGTGAACTAACTACTCCGCAACGGAAAACTTTATGCCTCCGCCTCAGCCTCGGCGCTTGCCCCCGCACTTGTACCACGACCTGGAGGGAATTTAAAACAACAAAGTGTGAGTGGACCGAAACATAAGTTTTGCAGGAAAAACAGTTTTTCCAAAATCGGGTTCGCCCTCCAGTTTTGTAATCCGCATGCATAACCAAATATTCAAAACTTGCGTATTAAACTTTTGAAAAATCTTTTTCCGAAACACATGAAAAATGTTACAAGGATCGTCATAACTCATGTAAAACCATTTAATAATACCAGATTCCAGAAACCGTCATTTTGAAACGTTAATTGCACAAATCAAGTAAAACGTAAATCAATAATCACAATTATGCCGTTGGATCCATCCGAGTCTTTAAACTCAAAATTAGTCCTTCCCGGGATATCAACGAGTCTTTAAACTCAAAATATGATCAATAGGCCTCGGGGGTATCACAGTAATCGAGTCTTTAAACTCACGAGTCTTTAAACTCAATCCGGGTCTTTAAACCCAATTTTCGGGCCCGCCCCCGTCATTAAATAACCGGGTCTTTAAACCCAAAACCGGATCCAACAATCAACCGGGTCTTTAAACCCAAAACCGTTTTTAAAACACAATAAATCGGGATTCATCACAAACCGTTTTCCAACATCATTCCGAAATCATATCACATCATAATAGGACTCATGTCCGAATTCACATGCAAATTCCAACACATGCAATTTCCGAAAATTCACTTCGCAAATGTGATCAAAACATCATAAATTCGTAACATGCATAATCATATCCAGATACTTTATCAAAACATCACGCATGCATAAGTGAAAAACTGTAACCTCGAAATGCGTGAAATACGATAAATATCTCGAAAAGCGTGGAAACACGTAAAATCGGAATATCATCTCACCATCATAAAATCATATGCAAAACCATAAGATAAGTAAGAAAAATAGTCATGCATGCCCAGTTTAGAAACCAAAATGTCCACTCACAGTTTTAGGACGTGTCAATCGCGTCCCGCGCGCTCCTCCGTAGCTTCGGAAGTGTCCGTGCCTGAAAAAAATGTACAAGGAGGGTTACAAACATCCCAAAATAACTTGTAGGATTTTTCCTAATTTTCCCGGATTTTTCGGCAAAAATAAACTTAAAGACTTAATCTTCCGGACTCCCGAAATTATCCCGAACGACTCCCAAACAACTTGAATCCTAAAGGTAAAATGTTAATTAGACTGAAAGGATTAATTCTCATGTTGACCGTGATCGGAGTTGACGTCACACGCGCCGTCACGCGCCGCCCAAAGTGGTTGCGCTTGAAGGCCACGCGCCAAGCTACAGTATCTTCGTCCTTACCCGAATCGACTGATAAACGGGTCCTTACCCGCGACTCAAACGGGTCTATACCCGCCAAGCTACAGTATCTTCGTCCTTACCCGAAGGCCACGCGCGTGAAGACCAGTTCAAGCTCAATTCTCAGTCAATTCCTCCCGTTTTCAATCCTATTATCTTCTCTAACCCATTTATTTTAGGTCTGCATCATTGGTTAACCTCGACTTATACTAAATCGACCCATCTCAAGCTCACACAGTCGAACAAGTCGACCTCTGAAACTCACCCAAACTGACTCCATACTCAAATTAATTTCACCAGTAGCTTAAGGAAACTTATACGAACACACTGGTACAATCAATTGGGCTCGCCGTTACCTGGAAGTCGTCGACCTCAAGCTCGAAAATACTCAGAACCAGGGAGCTCCGTTCTTGGCCAATTCGTGAGTGTCGTCCTTCGAATTCGACGTGGTTGGTTTCCTTTTGCTCCCAGAAGACTAGAATGGCCCTTGGTTTAGCTCGAATGTCCCCTCAATTTGATCTTCAATTTTCCCTCCAACTGGTTTTTCCTTCGAACTGGACCTTGGGTTCTTGGGCAATCCGTGCTCGAATCCCTTCAATTCTTGCACGGCCGAGATTCTGTCACTCCCAGAAGACTCACAGTGTGTTTAGATTGATCCCTCGACCCTTAGAAATTGAACTCTGCGATTTCCCCCCAAAAACCCGAAACGGTTTGCTCACGGTTTCTCTCACAGTTCCTCTCAAGCTCAGCTCCCAAATTGAACCAAAATGACCCTAACTCAATCCTCACTCCATTCCCATACTCAGTTATTCGATCGGTGTGGCCAACAGCCCGTGGGAGACCAACTGAGGCCTCTGAAAACGGTTTCCCGCAAACACAGAGACCACAGCCATTTCTCGTTCCTCCCGTGCACTCAGTCTCTGCCTAGACACGCATGGCTGCTTCCCACAACCTCAAAATCCATAAACTAAACCCACTCACCAGTCCACTCAGCCATAAACAAATGCACGCTCAAAAACACCACGGCCGCACTCTGTTTTTTACGGTGGTGCTACAGTAACCGCCGTGAAATGACCAAAATGCCCTTCTGTGCAATATTTACCAAAATGCCCTCCAACTTCCGTGACCCGTAACTCGGTCATCCGACGTCCGTTTCGCGCGTGCCGCCTGTCGTTGTACTCGGGACCTCGAGACGAACCCAATGGTCTTTGAATCATATGGATATCAATTGTCAAACAAAAAGTCAACTTTTCCCATATAACGTCCAAATTACGATAATGCCCCCTGTCTATGAACTCGTGACGTCCCGAACTACGTCACGGTCATCACTCAACGTCCGTTCGACCCTCCAATCAAAAGTCAACAATTTGACCATACGAATCACAAGGGTAAAAACGTCATTTTATTCAATATTTTATAATATTACATTTCCAGAACGTCCGGGGCGTTACACAATTGTATGCATGCACCTTCCCCTTTCATTTTCATTTCCTCATTTCAAACACACACACCCAAACCCACCCGATCTCACCATTTCTCTCCATCTTTGTGCAACCCAAAGCCAGCCAACCCAACCCCATTTCGACCAGGACTGAGACCAGAGTGTGAGGGAGGATGTAGGACGTGGTGGCCGGCCCAGGAAGGCGCCGCTGTGGGCGGTGGAGCCACAAACCCGTGCAGGTGCACGGTAAGGCCATTTTTCCCTTTTAATTTGATTTTGATGTTATGGTTGCTTATGGACGATTAGGATGAGTTTAAGGGGTTAATAGGAAGCTATTAGGATGGTATTGGTGGGTGGTAGATGGTTGTGATGCCGTGGGACGGTTTTGGAAACTTTGAACGGTTCAAAATGGAACCATGGGTTTCAATCGGTTTTAGGGGGTTTAATTGATTGGGTTGGATAGGAAATGAAGAAATAGGAATTTAGGGATTAAAATGGGAGCAAACAGACCAAAAACAAAGGAGGAGGAGCACTGAACCGGTCACGCCGGTTCAGCACAGTAACCGGACTGGAAAACCAGAAAAAAATCGGTTTTCCAAGGTTGATGGTGATGAATAGTGTTTTTGACCTTCTAGGGGCGCGTGAGGGCACGTGGTCCATAATTTGGGGAAGTGTTCAACATATGAAATCTTCTATTCGATGTAACGAAGATTTTAGGACTAGTCTCGCGTCAATCGGATATCGTTTCGATAGTTTTCAGGGTGTTAGAAGGTTTAGGGTTAGTTTAAAAATAGTTAAAAGTTCGGGAAAATTACGGGGCTTTGGTAGGAGGTTAATTAAGTAGTTAGTAACCTTCTATTAAAATTTGGACAGGTTTGGGAGTCCCGGTGACGGTGATCGGCTCGGGGACCCGTATGGCACGCAAATCGAGGCGGCAGCTCGGACGGTCTGTGAGTGGACCTTGTTTTCTAAATTGCTGCATGCATAAATGTTATTATATTTTTTTGAATACTTATTTGTGATGCTATGAGTGCATTTGGATGTGTGGTTACGTATAGGAACGTATTTCGAGGTTTCGACCATATACGGTGCCTATACGGGTATGTATATCTTTATTGGTCTAAATGAAAAGGTTTTGGATTTCTAAAAGGATAAACTCGGGTATGAGACCCATTTGGTTTTATCTCGGGCATATGACCCTATTGATGGCCTTCGGGTCTAAATCGTGGTCGCGGCGAGTGCTATGTGCACTGCGATCGACGATACGACGCTCGCCTCCGGATTGGGATGTGTTCCTTCCGGAGAGGTCACGATGCACGATTCGTGGTCGGGCAGCCTGGGGAGGCTCGACTTCAGAGTGCTGACGGTTCAGGATAGCGATCGGTGATGAGTGCACCATGATCTTGTGGTGGTCGCGTCGGTTGATACGTTCACGGCGACATACCAGGATTGAGGGCGGTCCTGGATGGATGGTTGCACACATCACTACGATCGGAGTCGTGACTGACCCTTAGATATCGGGCACGGTGCCCAGTTGAGTCATATGTTCGGGCACGAGACCCAGTTGTTTTACACTGATGATTTCGGGTCAGGGACCTTGGATGGATTTTCAAGTTCATGACGGTTTATGGGAACCGGCATGAACTCTGGAAAGGTCATTGTGGTGCATGACGGTTTATGGGAACCGGGCATGGATGTTATCTATATGTATATGATGGATCATGACGGCTCAGGGGAACCGGGCATGAATGTTTATGTTATGTATATATATGTTCGTATACCTTCCTTTACTTGTTCTATTATCTCTTCCGGGGAGGGTCGTTGGCCTGGGTGGACCCCAGAGTAGTCACGGAGCACTGACTGAGTGGGAGTCGCCCCAGTTGGGTTCCTTACTCTCAGGAAGGCTTGTACTATAACCTCAGGGCGGGTCATTGGGCTTCAGACATTAACTTGGTACCTGAAAGACTTGGGTTTGAGACCCCAGGTAGCACGCGCGTAGCTTTGGAAACCGTGACAGGATTGGTTGTGTGAATTATATGTGTATATGATATAAATATGATATATGATATGTGATGTGTGGTTACACAGGATTTGAGTGGTGGCTCGTGTACTTGGTTTACTTCTGATTTGGGCGGAGTCCCTTATTGGTTTCTTATGGATTTGGGCAGTGGCCCGTATATTTTATTTGATTATGGTTTTGGGCTTAGTTCCCAATGATGGTTCCATTTGGTTAAATGGTTTTCGAATGCATGCATGCTTTTTAGTGAAGGGTACAAATGTCTTCTCGTTAAAATGTTTTTATAAACTCTTGTTTTGTCCACTCACAGCTTTTAATGTTTTGACTGCCCTTCAGGTTGACATCGGATGTGGACTGTAGCAGAGACCGAGATATCATATACCTCCTCCGGATCCTGGCGTACTCTGATAGCCCGGGAGGGCAAAGGTCGGAAATATCCCTTGTCTGACACTTCGTGTCAGACGGGAGCAGGGTCATCCTGCGTTAATCCCGAGGGGATTGGGATGGGTCCTGTCAAATATTCTTTAGAATATTCTGTGAACTCTGGTAGAATATTTTGACGGCGTCAAAATATTTCGTTGTTGTTAATAGGGTCAAAATTCGTTAGTATTTAACAGAATACGCTAACACCAGTAGCATATTCTATCAGATACCAAAGCCGTCAGTTGACTACGCGTAGGCCAGTACCCAACATTTTCTGAGACAAGTCCAGAACCAACTAGATAATCTCAATATCCCCCGGGGTTATATATGCACTACCGATAGGTAATCCACTAGGGAACTGGAGCCCTGATCGACGTCTAAGTGAGAACTGACTCGAGAACTAGAGCCATACTCGATGTCTGAGTCATCACAATACTAGTCTTAAAAATTAAAGCCCAGCTTGGTGTTTGAGACTAACTATCATAATACAAATCTCGGGAACTGGAGCCCAGCTCAACGTCCGAGACTAACCACTACCGACTCAAGAACTGAAGCCTAACTCGACGTCTGAGTCATTACCTCATCATGTCAGTCTCAGGACCTAGAGCCCCACTCGACGTCTGAGTCGATATTATATGTCCACAAACACAATAATACAATATCAAGAAAATATATATAATATAAATTGTTGAAAAGCAAAATCACATTTACAACACCTATTTATTTCTTCAGGTCTAAGCCCAACATAATTTTCATAAATTTTTGTAAAGCGCATAACTAAAACAATTAAAAATGCCCAAAAATCATCAACAATCACTTGAAATCCAAAATCTCATCATTATCACATAAATCAAGATCCACATTCCAAGTCAAACTCAAAGTCCAAATAGGCCTTTAGCCCGAACACCGTTATATATATAAAAAAATCTTGTAAAACATATGTTTCAAATAATTCCAAAAATTATCAAAAATTATTAAATTAATCAAGCCATTATCTCATAAGTCGTATAAGAAACGGATTGAAAAAGCTATACACGGCTCATATATTAAGACAGGATTACTTAGTACCTATACTTTGATACCAAGTTGACAAGACTCGTCACTAATTTACTTTGACAGTCAAGCGAGTCCTACTTCTGTCTGACGGCTCCTATCAGACAAGGGATTTTCCTATTTATTTAATCTTAATCTCACTTAACACATTAACCATATAAAATTTATCCCTTGCAGGGTTCCACTCACATCCAACCCACTTGTCCTGCCAAGAGGAAGAAATTGTCAACTAATACGCTTTTCGAACCTTATTGTTTATCAATCATCATTACCAGTAATTCACTATTATAAATTATTTAATACTCACATATAATCAAATACAACGAACCTTTTAACCATATCCTTCTCACATATTTCCAATTCACTATAAATTTCATTAAAGACCAAAAACAAGTTAATGTTAATATCCCTTAATTTTTGAAAATAAAACAAAATTTTTAAAATATACAAAATAATCCATTTCCACACCTTGCATAAGTAATCAATTATTAACTATAGGCTTTTTAATCAAATTTCATAACTTACCTCATTTATCATAATCTACCATTGTAACATTCTTTACTTATTCAAAACCAAATTACCATGTCAATCCTTAAACTATTCATATCCAAATTACCCTCTTAATCCTTTTAATTATTCATAAGCCAAATCAAATTTAAGCACTTCATCTTAGAGTCATCACATGTAGCTACCATCATTAAGTTATTAATACCCCAAGTTGTAGTATTAATTTTGAATTTAAATATAACATATTATGTCAATTATCTAGAACTATACCCAAACAACATCCAATTACCTTAAAACCTATAACATTAGATTCATATCAGAGAGTACAACAAAAACCATATTGAACGCATCCCCAAATGAGGTCGGATGCGCCATCACGCAATTCCTTGTTCTCTGCTCGTGGTGGCCACACGCCATCAGCAGATCGTCTTTAACTTGGAATTGGGCCGATCTCAACCCAGTTATAACTCAGTTATTACACGTTCAATTCCCTACATTCTATACATTGATTTGAATCGTTTCGAGCCCAAGAACTCTGTATACTTGAAACACCGTAAATCGTAATAAAAATTAAAGACATTTACCTTGAACTTTTGACCATGGTTTTAGTTTACATCCTGTAGACTCCACACGTTCCAAAAAGTGTAATCTAGGTTCTTCATGATTGCTTGTGTCAAGATAGGATGGTAGGAAACTTTGATTTGAACATGAGTGTCCCAAAACAATCTACACCTCACGAGCCATGTTATGGTTTTTTTCTCGGGTTTACGTTCTGGGTTCTTCCCAAACTTCCCTTTTGCTCTACTCTCTTCTTTTCGTCTACATGTAATGACCCAGAATTTCTTTAAATGAATAAATTGGAAATTTTACATAAAATGACCATTTTGCCCCTAATTAGGGAAAAATGTTAACTTTTGACCCGAGATACTATTTGGATGTTGACCCTTGACCGTTACATAGATTGTGTCGCCACAAGTTCGTAGACAGGCGGCATGCTGAATTTGGAAGCTCGACTCAAAAATTACGGGTCACGGAGTTCGAGGGTTACTATTACATTTTCCGAGATTATGGGTCAAGTGGCATTATTGGATTGGTCAACTGGTTCTTTGGACCAATCAGATGAGTGACAAATGTCATTCATCTAACTGGCCCATTTACCCAAAAGATTGGGGTGCATGTATTTGTCTTCCCTTCGTTTGTTAATTCAAACCGTGTACCCAGATTTTGCAATCACACACAGCCATTGACCCATCTCCCCTAAACTTTCATCCCTAATTTAGTGATCCTGGTGAGTGACAGATAGAGTGTTTGGCGATGACTCAAAGGCTGAGAACGGCGGCACACGGCAGGGACATTCATAGGTAAACCCGAAACTCTAAAAAATCGGGTCAAAGTTTGGGTTTGGATTTTAGGCTTTGTTAAGTGAATCTAAGGGCCCATAATGCTTTTTAAGATTGGTACGAGTCGATTAGAGCCCAGAACTAGACACGACGGCGCTGGGATCGACAGGAAATTGACCAAACAAACTGGCCTCCACTGTTGCTTGAGATAAGGTATGATTTTACTTCATTGTTGATAGATTTGAACCCATAGATCCAATCTAGGCACCTAGATGAGCCTGTAGGAAGCAACGGTTTTGAAAACGAATCAAAGATGAGCGAGTTATAGAAGGTCGGGTTCGCGAGTTTGGGCGACCCGAACACAGAACCCATTGAGAGGTTAGGAGTGATGACGTCATCAATTAACATCATCACCTATCAAGTTGTCAGAGGACGTGGACCATTCAGAGCGTGACACGTGTCACATGTCAGTGCACAGTCAGCACTGACATGTCAATGACGTGGACCAATCAGAGGGTGCCATGTGTCACTCACATGTCAATGACGTGGACCAGTGAGTTGTTGACACATGGCACCTGTCAGAGCCCGAAACGTGGCACCTGTCAGAGTCTTGCACGTGACACCTGTCAAAGTTTGACACGTGTTAGTCTGACATTATTAGATGACGTCATGCTGACGTCAGTAGAGTTGACCGTTGACTTTTAACCAGAAGAGTTGACTCGCGCGTGGTGGCACGTGGGCATAAGTTCTGAGGCGAGATCAACACAATTTTTAAGGTTTCGACGTTACAAATCCAATGGTGGTGGTTTCATGTCGATTCGAGACTGTTAGATAGGTCAAAATGAGGTTTGTTATCTCGGGAAGCGTGTTCGGGACGCTTTCCCGGGCTGGTTTTGTTCTAGGGTTTGTTGTTAGACCTAGTAGGGTCAATTAGTGACCTTTGGATGTATTTGGACAGGCCCATAGACTGTGTTTAGCTTCAGGACAAGTTTAGGCTATTCGTTAGCACATCAAGGACTAACTGTGAGTAGACTGGTTGTTTTATACTGAAATGCATGCAATTTATATACTCGAATCATTGGTCATGGACTATGTTATGGATTTACGTGAAAAAATGAGGTTTCCGGGCTTGAGACCCATTGGGTGACCGTTTGACTCAAGTTTTGGGGTCAACCGATTTTTGAAAGAAAGATTGATTCAAATGATTTAACCGGTGATCCGGTATAAGCAGTTTTTGAGAAACGAGTTTTAGAATGGGAGGGAAAAATCAAGAGAAATCTAGATTATTCTGGGTATTTTCTCACAAAATTACCAAAATACCCTTATGTAAAAAATTACCAAAATTCCCTCAGTCATTTTTTACTTGTATCTAGCACATCTAACCTCTAATTTTTTTCTTACCGCATGTCTATGGAGTCAGGACTCCGAGACCTTTTTAACAGTCTTCACGAAATATCCAAAAGATATCTAAGTCAAAAAGTCAATTTCTGCCCTTCAAAAGGAAAAATCGCAATTTCTATTTTAATTTTCCAAGTTTATTTTTCTCGAACGTTCAAGTCATTACAACCTACCCCCTTAAAAAAAATTTGTCCTCAAAATTTTAGGAAAAATCAATTTTATTTCCATCCTCAAATTGGACAACTAAGTTGCTAAAAAAAATTGATCCATCTTCTGATTTTTTTTCTTACTAAATCGCGACTTCATTTAGATATCAACAATGTCGGGATCCTATATACGCTTAACTGATTCACATAAGCAATCCGTACACTAGGCACTCTTCGAGTCATATCTAGGTTCCAAACATAACTCATATTCTATCAATTCATATCCAAGATCTTCCAATTACTATCTCAAGTACCAACCACATCACACAACGACACTACTCATGGGCGAATACCCCAACATTTTCTTAGTCAAGTCCAGAACGAACTAGAAAATCTCAACATCCCCCGGGGTTATATCTGTACTACCGATAGGTAATTCCCTCGGGAACTGAAGTCCTGCTCGACGTCTGAGTGAAAACTTACTCAGGAACTGGAGCCATGCTCGACATCTGAGTTATCACAATACTTGTCTCAAGAATTGGAGTCCAGCTCGACATTTGAGGCTAACTATCATAATAATAGTCCCGAGAATTGGAGCCCAGCTCAACGCCCGAGACTAACCACTACCAACTCAAGAACTGGAGTCTAACTTGACGTTTGAGTCGTTACCTCACCATGTCAGTCTTAGGAACTGGAGCCCTGCTCGACGTCTGAGACTGACCGCCCCTCAAGAAATAGTAAATGTCGATAAACATAATAATACAATATCGAGAAACGTATATATAATATAAATTCCTCAAAATCAAATTCACATTTACAACATCTATTTATTTCTTTAGCTCTAAGACCAACACAATTTTGATAAAATGTTATAAAGCTCGTATTTAAAACAAATTAAAAGTTCCCAAAATAATCAGCAATCACTTGAAAGACAAAATCTCGTCATTATCACAAAGTAAAACATGTATTTCAAATAATTCCAAAAATTATCAAAAATCATTAAAATATAATCAAGACATTATCATATAAGTCATATAAGAAACGGATTGAAATAAGCTATGCACAACTCATATATTTAGATAGGATTGCTTAGTACCTATACTCTGATACTAAGTTGACAAGACTCATCCCTAATTTACTTTGAAAGTCAAGCTGGTCGTACTCCTTTCTGACAACTCCTGTCAGACAAAAGATTTTCCTATTTATTTAATCTTAATCTCACTTAACACATTAACCATACAAATCCATCCCTTGCAGGGTTCCGCTCACATCCAACTCATTTGTCATGCCAAGAGGTGAAAATTGTCAACTAATACGCTTTTTGAACCTTATTGTTTATAAATAATCATTTACAAACAATCCACTATTATAAATTAATTAATATTCAAATATAATCAAATACAACAAACCCTTTGATCATATCCTTCTCACATATTTCCAGTTCACCATAAATTTCATTAAAGGATCAAAACAAGCTTATGTTAAAATCCCTTAATTTTCAAAATTAAAACATAAATTAAAAAACTCACAAAGTAATCTATTTCCACACCTTGCATGAGTAATCAATTCTTAACTATAGGCCTTTTAATCAATTTCCAGAACTTACCTCATTTATCATAATCTACCATTATAAAATTCTCTACTTATTCAAAACCAAATTACCATGTCAATCCTTGAATTATTCATATCCAAACCACCCTCTTAATCCTTTTAATTATTCATAAGTTAAATCAAATTTAAACACATCACACTTCCCATGATCATATGATCTTAATATCTTAAACAATTAGTGTTATGCATAACCGTTTTATTCACATAACTCTTCATCTTAGAGTCATCACATATAGCTACCATCATTAAGTTGTTAATACCCTAAGTTGTAGTATTAATTTTGAATTTAAATATAACATATTATGTCAATTATCTAGGACTATACCTAAAGAACATCCAATTACCTTGAACCCTATCACGTTAGATTCATATTCAAGAGTACAACAAAAACCGTGTTGAACGCATCCCTAGATGAGGTCGGACATGCCCTCACGTGCCGCCTCCTTATTAGCAAGTCGTCTTTAACCTGAAACCGGGTCGACCCAGTTCCTACTTGAAACAACGTAAAATTAAAGAAGCTTACCTTCAACCTTCGACCATTGTTTCAGTTTACATCATGCAGACTCCACACATTCCAAATAGTGTAATCTGGGTTCTTCATGGTTCTCCTGTGTCCAGAGAGGATGGTAGAAAACTTTGATTTCAACATGAGTGTCCCAAAACAGTCTACACCTCACGTGCTGAAAGGACCCACCCCAAATCCCCCTGGATTAAGGGCTAAGTTCTGCTTTCGTCTAACTTACGCATGACACGAAGGCTAGACTGACGTCCAATCTCCATGTGATACGTAAGTCGGACAAGGAATTTTCCAACTCACCGTTCCAACCTTCCGGAATTCCCAGAGCGCGCAGACTCTACTGTGGTTTGCGTATGTGATGTCTTCGTCTCTCTCGACCAACAACCCGCACCGCAACAACCTGGAGGGTATCAAAAACACAAAAAGACTGTGAGTGGACAAAAAGAAAGTATAAGTTCAAAAACAGTCATCAGAAAACACAATTACATTTATACCCTCCATTTAAAAACCAATGCATGCATATCAAAAGCCATGTCATAAAACCATTACATATTCAAGTTATTCAAACCATTTAAAAAAAACCGAACTCATTTTCCTTTTCTCAAATCCCGGGCCTCAGCCCAAAATCATCAAAATCCATAACATCCGGATCATTGCCCAAAACATCGGAAAATCATTATTGAAAACCATCATCATCAAGTCCCATTGAAAACCAAAACACATTTATCATCCATTTCAACCAATCGAACCTACTCGATCTATCCGAGTCTTTAAACTCCCGAGTCTTTAAACTCAATCCAAGCTTCAATATAATCCGAGTCTTTAAACTCCCGAGTCTTTAAACTCAAAAGGCCTATAGGGGAAATATCAATATCTGAGTCTTTAAATTCCCGAGTCTTTAAACTCAAAAGGCCTATGGGGGAAATATCAATATCCGAGTATTTAAACTCCCGAGTCTTTAAACTCAATCCGGGTCTTTAAACCCAATAACCAAATCCAGCAAATCCAATCCAAAAACCATTTTAAAACCATTTCCAAATCCATTTCTAAATCCGAATTCGAAATCAGCATTCCGAATCCAAAATCCAGAATCATATCCATACTCCATTTCCAAATCCAAATCCGAAACCATCATTCCATAAGCCGGCATCCGGAATAATCATTCCGTAAGCTGGCATCCGGAATAATCATTCCGAACCCAAATCTAGAAATCCACTTTCAAGTTCTGAAACCGAATCCAGAATCGTCATCCTGGAATCCATTTTCAAAACTCGAAATCTCGTTTATCAAAACCACTTTTCTGAACTGGGCTTCAAGCCCGAAATCACTTTCCAAAATCCATTTTAAACCATTGAAATCAAATCATATTTATAAATCGAAACCTCGTAAAACGCGTAATTCCGTAAATATCTCGAAAATCGTACAAAACCGTAAACCATCAAGATCATAAACCAAATCATAGAATCACGTATAGAAAACAAATAAAAACATATATGCATGCATTGTAACAACCCGTCCCGAGAACCGGGATTAAGATAGTGATTAAGGTGTGATTAGTAAGGTTAATTAGGGGTTAGGTGGTCCCGAGGGGTCCGGGATCCTAGAATGACGATTTTGCCCCCTGCTTTGGGCAAAAATGTTGATTTTTATTTCGGGTGGTCAATTGAGGGTTGACCAGTGACCAGGACGTAGTTTAGGACGTCACGAATCCTTAGGCAGGTGGCATGCCTGATTCCGACATCCGTGGAGGAAGTTGTGATGTTCGGAAGGTCGAGGGCATTATCGTAATTTTGGTAAAATAGGGGGAATAGTTGACTTTTCGAATAATCGAGTTTTGGTAGGTTGACCTAGGATGGTTAGATAGTTCTGGTCGTCCTGAGTTCGATGACAGGCGGCACGTGTTCATCGGACTTACGAGGTGAGAGTTACGGGTCTAGGAAGTTTCAGTAAAACCGTAAAAATGTGTTAAACAGAAGGGTATTTTAGTCTTTTTGGGTTTATGGGGATTTGTGCAGAGATAAAAGAATGGATGGCTGGGATTTAAACAGATGGGATATAGTTAGAAGGGATGGTGACACGTGTTGAAGGACTGGAGGATTCTGGTGGAATCCTGTGTGTTCACGGTCCCAAATAATTGGGGTGCAACCGTGCAGTCCTTCGAAACACAGAGAACAGAGGGTGAGAGTTTTGGATCAGTTGATCGATCCGAGTGCAAGGGTGAGTGGTTAGGGAATTGTGAGTGTGTCAGTGAAGCAAGGAGGAGCTGCTGGTCGTGTTTTGGCGGTGCAATCGTGCACGGCGGCACGGCGGAGGTGTGGAGGAATTTTGGGGAGAAACAGGGAGCCGTGAACGTTTGGTGGTGGCTACGCCGTGAGGCGAGGTAAACCAAGACAAGGAGAGGCTAAGGAGG